>JAPFRF010000009.1:17320000-18020000 GCA_029282475.1 Phrynocephalus forsythii | reverse complement strand
AGCTTATCCTGATTCAAGAGATGTCTGTGCGGGAGGTCTCTTGCTATCCTTACCTATGGCCATACCAGCCTGAACTCGCCCAATCTCGTCTGATCTCGGAAGCTAAGCAGGGTCGGGCCTGGTTAGTACTTGGATGGGAGACCTCTTGAAGAATGTTTGGTTGGAAATTGCTGCATCCCTTCTTCCAATGAAACCACAGCAGCTTCCCTCCACAAGAGAACACTTCTAGTAGGTTAAATAATAGTGATGTATTAGCCTACAACCTTTTCAGGAGAATATTTATTTGAATATTTTCATGGGATGATTCCTGTGTGCCTCCCTTGATGCATAAGTAGACTCGTATTGTGCCATATTTTAAAAGGGCACCTTTTCTTCATCCAGGATTTCTTGTGGGGCTCAGGCATCCTAAGGGTTCCTCTGTGGAGGTTCACCAGTTCTGAAAACAGCTAACTGGGTAGCCTGCCTCAAGTGGGGAGTTGGGATGGCAACTGTCATTGCTGACCAAAAGGAAAGAAGTGCAGGAAGACCAGCTAACTTAAACATGGAAGCCTCGGAGGCCAGAACATGTCAGGCAATGTCCTGTGAGCAAGATGAAAGCTTTGGGGTCCAGTCTGCTCCATGATCTTGCTAACTACTACTCTGCTCTGCCAGATGAAAGCAAACTGTCTGTGGGCCAAACCACATGTTATACTCAGACATCTGTGATGGAGCCTGGGACTTTGTTTTGCTTTTGCTTGGATGCATGTATTTATTTTTGCAGCATGCAAAATTAAAATAAATGCAGCTGTGGAAGGTGCCACTAGTTGAACAAGGGAAGCACTGAAGACAATGGCAGTGTTTATACTTTTTCCTGTGCTGTTTCCTGTGTACAAATCTGCCACAAGCTCCTACCAGGAGGGAAGGAAAATAAAGAAATAAGGCATATCACTACTGCAGATGCTACAAATACTGCTACAATTTGGAGCTGCAGAAGACAAAATATTCCACTAGAACATTTTAATATCTTAGATTTTCACAGTCACTGTCTATCAACCTGTCCCAATGTCAATCGTTCTTCTTTCTATCAGTACCTATGTCTTGACTATGTTTAGCACACACACGGGTGTGCAACAGAAATGTTTAAAACTTTCCACACATTTGCAGCTAAAACTAAAAGGCTCCAATCACTTGCAGCTGCACTTAGTTAAAATACAAAGTCAGACTGGATATGCCTCTCCCCATATATAACACGTGGCTTAGCTCTTTTCATGTCTCCCCCCACCCATACCTGCAAAGAATAATGGGTCTGCCCCACTGCAGTGAATGGATATCTGTAATCATATACATTAGATGGTTACTCCTAGAATCATAGAGTTTGAAGACACCTCAAGGGCCATCTAGTCCATCCCCTGCCATGCAGGAACCCCCATCACAGGACTCCTGACAAATGGCCATTCAGCCTTTGCTTAGAAACCTCCAAAGGAGACTCCACCACCCTCTGTGGCAGCATATTCCATTGCCAAACAGCTCTAACTGTCATGAAGTTCTTCCTAATGTTCTAATGGAATCTCTTTTCCTGTAGTTTGAGACCATTGCCTACTAAGCACAGGGTTGTTGTTCTGTGCCGTCAAGTCAGAACTGACTTATTGTGACCCTATTAAGACTTTCGGGGGGTAACTTAGATCATTGAAAGAGTGATTTTACCACTTCCATGTCCCCAAGGAGTTTTCACAGTTTAGCAGGGATTCAAACATGGGCCTCCAAGTCCACTATCCATAATGATACCTCTCAATTAATCTTTTTAAATTTTAATCTTTGTATTTATTTATAAAAGCTGTTAACACAGTTTTATTCTTTAAAAAAGCCTGAGGCTAGGTAAAATAAAAGAAGTCATATACTGAGTGGATAAAGAGCTAACAAAATTGTAAAAATGAAAAAGGGGTGATTGCGCACAGGTAAATAGCTATTTTCACAGTGCAGAAATATAAGTTCTGTCTCAAGACTGGATAAACAACAGGTCTCCAATCAATTTCAAAAGTTTATAGGGCCTACCACTAAATAAATCTGGAGACACAATTTGTTACATTAGTTCCAATGGCCAAAATTCTCATGTGCAAATGATGCCAGCACTTAACAAATGACATGACTGGCAGAGGGAGATAACCACTAATTAAACACCTCCTGCTCCTACCTCCTTGCTTGCACCACATGTGTTCAGTGAGACTGACTGCATGCAAGTCATGCAAGCCCCAGGACTGAACCGGGGACTCTTTCATTAGTGGCAATAGTGACATTATCTCCTTTAAGTGGGTATAAGTTACACAACAGGTTTAGACCTCAATTGTGATTCCTTGGCAAATGTACCATATAGAAGAAATAATTCTTCTGTAAAGAGATGGAAATCGGAATTTTTGAAAAGTTTATTTAGTTTATTTGGGTCAGAAAAGCATTCTTTGTTGCTTCCTCCAGTCTATCAGGCAACGATGCAGTCATGGCCATTAAGCATGACTGGTTGGTTAGGAGTGTCTGCCTTCCTGTTTTTGTGTGTTTTATTTTTCATTCCTATATATTTTCTCCATGAAGGCTAATGGTTTTTGGCTGAGATCTTATGCACACACTTTTGGAATAGGCTCTAGGGAATGCAGCGGGAGTTGCCTCTGAGTAAACATACAATGGATTCAACTACATCACAAAATACGTATCGTTGGTGGGAAGATGAGACAGGTATGGAAACCATGGGCTGCTCCTGTTCCTGGGATTCGACAGGCATAATAAAAAGGCTTGATTCATGCATCGGTTGCATTTCTGTTCCATATTTCCCTTAATAAATAGCACTCCAGGGCTGAATCCATTTGGTGATGCTAGAGAAGGCCCAGTGAATAAATGTGATTTACATCAGGACTGTGCATTGGTCCCTCAGTTAGAAGCTATAATTTAAAGTCCAAACTGTGGATTCAGAAAGGACTACAATTAGGTCCTGAGATATTTTTGCCCCACCCAATTGGATTTGTAGACTCGATCCAAACTGATTTGAAAATTCCAATGTATAACTTCAGATTGATTTGCGTTAGAAGACCAAAATGGCCATTCTTGGGGGTTTCCACTGATGTATATGAAATCTGGAAGCACATGGACCTTAAGGAGGGGAGTAAATCTTCTGAATTTTAGATATATAGGATTTGTGTACCAGACATCTTTAAATTGTATTTTTAAGATACAGGACTTGTAGGAACAAGAGATCTGTGCTCTCTCTCCAATTGATTTTTTTGCTTTGGATCCTAACTGAGTTGTAAACTGACTTTCTTTTAGAGTTCAATCAGACTAGTCCACCTGGAACCATAATTTATACAGAACAGTCTGTGTCAGGCAGGCTGAGTTAATAATTTTGGCTTTGTCTGAAGACAGTGTACAGCCCCAATTCACATGTGTAGTTTATTCTAGGATGTTTGCATTGATTCAGTGTATCTGCTCTAGTTGGGACAAGCCATTGAATGTAGGTCATGTTGATTAACAAGCAATTTAAAAAAGTAAAGCTATCACTGCAGATGGCGACTGCAGCAATGAAATTAAAAGAAGAGGAAAGCAATGGCAAACCTAGATAGCATCCTAAAGAGCAGAGACATCACTTTGCCAACTAAGGTCAGGATAGTCAAAGCTATGGTTTTTCCAGTAGTCATGTATGGAAGTAAGAGCTGGACTATCTAAAGAAGGCTGATCGCCGCAGAATCGATGCTTTTGAGCTGTGGTGTTGGAGGAGTCTTGAGAGTCCCCTGGACTGCAAGGAGATCAAACCTATCCATCCGAAAAGAAATCAACCCTGAATGTTCACTAGAAGGACAGATTTTGAAGCTGAGGCTCCAGTTCTTTGGCCACCTCATGAGGAGAGAGGAGTCCTTGGAAAAGTCCCTGATGTTGGGAAAGATTGAAGGCAAAAGGAAAAGAGGATGGCAGAGAATGAGATAGTTGGACGGTGTCATTGATGCAACCAATATGGATTTGACAAAACTCCGGGAGGCAGTGGAAGATAAGAAGTCCTGGTGAGCTCTGGTCCATGGGGTCACGAAGAGTCGGACATGACTGAACGGCTACAAAATACTTTCATGTCTTTTTGGACAGTCATTAAATTCCTGTACTGCAGTCAAAACTGTGCTCATGCCCAGGGTTCAATCCAAGGTAGCTGGCTCAAGGTTCACTCAGCCTTCTATCCTTCCATGGTTGGTAAAACGAGTACCCAGCTTACTGGGGGGGGGGAATTGGGGGCACTATGCATATGTAAATTGTAAGCCACCCAGATAGTGCCTTAAGTCTTTCAGGGCATTATAGAGGCAGCACACTTTGCTTCCCCTGCTTTCTTTCTAAAAGTTGTGAGACTGGGCAACTCTGAGGAAAAGGGAGGACTAAAGTCCATACATGCTCACGAGGACTTGCTCTTTGAGGAAGAGAAAACATGAGATAGTTCCAGTGGCTTACTAGGTGGATTTGAAAATGTACTTGTTCCTCATCACAGCCTCCATAGCCACCTCCTTTAATGAGAAGAGAACAACTGTGCAGGCAGCTGGATTTGTCCCTATCAACAAATGAGAAGGGGTGCTTTGTGAAGGCAATGGCTCTTAATGGCTTTTTCAAGAACAATGCATCTCAAATGATTTCCACTGAGTTAACTTGCAACCACACATTGTTCCTTAGTAATTCCTTTTCTTTTCCCACTTCTAAGGAGATTACTACTAAACTCAAAGGGAGCAGGGGCATCTCAGGGGGAAGGATGATGTTGGCCTAGCCTGATTCAACATCACTTGTCCTGATTCCACTACGCCATTGGGATATCCCCCCTTTGCCTCTGTGCTTGCCATTTTGCTTTATTTTGCAAGTATTTTGCTATGGTAACGTGTTGTGTCAAATAGCTACAAATAACACGCAAGTGTTTCAGAATCAATGGCACATGGAAGTTATAATGGTAGAACTGTCTCTGTCTAGGTAATCTATTTCTACAGAAGAGGCTTCTTCTGCTAAACTCCACCATTGAATCTGTCCTCCTGAAACACAGTAATTGCAAGGAAGTAACAGGAACAATCTCAGACATGCTTATCTTACTGTTTTCAAACGTATAGTCGAGGACAGGTGTAAAATTATACCAACAAGGCAATAGCTCACCTAGCCAGTATAAATGCCAATTATATTTCTTTTTCTTTTTTTCTTTCTTAAGAATGTCAGGATTTGCCCCCAAACACTAAGATGGAAAGAAATATGCCATTAAAGTGTATCAGTTCAAAACAATGCTTTGGACAGCTTGTATGGATGGAACAATCCTGCACAGTCAAGCTAAGCACACCTAGGGGAGTTGGGGAAACAAGTATTTGCAAATGCAAACTGTTGACAGCCTCCCAGCTGGGAAAGCCACTTATTCAAACTCAGAATGAGAGAGCACACCCATACAAGCAGAAGGCCTTTGTGAGAAAGAAGTGATAAAGGAAGAAAGAACAGAGTGTACGCAGTCTGACTCAAACAGAAAGCAAGGACAGCGGGAAGAGACCAAAGATAATAAATCAGTAGAAAGAGCAGAAGGTGGAGTGAACCCAGAGCAAGGTGGAACGAGGGCAAGTCTTTTGGGTAAGATAGAGTGCCTGGGTTTAAAGATCTGTGATTGACAGGTGACAGTGACAGCGCGAGAGGGGATCGTGAGGACGAGGGTTGGAGAGAAGCGCGCGAGGAGGAGGAGGGGAGAAAACGGATGGTTAGGGACATTAAGAGGCAGACGGAAAAGAGAGAGGAGAGAGGAGGGACGTTTGAGGTTGACAAAGATTGGACATGGCTGATTGATATGAAGCCCTTGCGGTGGCCAGTGGATGTATTAGCACAGAGAGGAAGAGGCAGATCAGCTCCGAGAAAGAGGGAGAATCCGGTGGCACAGCGGACTCGCCACCCATGCTGTGGGAGCCAGTGTTTCAGGCGGGGAATGCCTCATTGACCACTGTTTCTGTAGGGAGAGTAAGACCACCCAGTTTAAGCCCAGTTGGCAACCCGTTTAATTCCAATGTTGTTGTTATGGATGAAGAGCATGTCAAAGAAGCCAACGGAAAAGAACCAGAGTTTATGTTTGTTAATAAAAGTTTATTAGAAAATCTCAACCAAAGAATGGACAATCTTTATTTCTCCTCGGAACCCCAGGGTATGAAGAACGAACCCTCACAGCCTTTTATACCACTGCCAGTGACGCCAATGAGACACAACATCATCATCACGTTTATAAAAGGGCCTGCTGTGCCCTCTGGTAAGCAGAAAAACCTTTCGCCTTATACCCCGTTGCTGTTGATTTTCTAACGTAAAGTATTAAGGCCTGGCATAGAATCTAACAATTTCTCCAATATGTGTGCACACTTTGAGCTGGCTTCCAACACTCCTTCATAAACTCATAAAATCATGAAGCTCTTATGGTCCCCAGATGTTCTTGGACTAAAATTCTCAGAAGCCTTCGCCACTGGCTGTGCTGGCCAGGATTTCTAAGAGTTGTAATATAAGAACATCTGGCAACCTAAAATTGAGAACCACTGCTCTAGGGGTAGCGAAGAGCTCAGCTGCTTTTGCTGTACCTGCCTAAGAAGGCAACCCTTTAGAAATCATCGGAAATCTTTCCGAGTTTTCCATGCTGACTGTCAGATTGTGGGAGCTGTAATTAAAAAAAAAAGTTTCCAACTCTGGACAGTTTTCATGTGACATTTTAAAAATCTGTTTATCATATAGAGTTCCTCTTATCCTTTTTGGAGAAAGTATCGTCATAATGCTTATCAGAAAACCAATGGTGGGAGGGCAGAAATACTCAGGATGGATCTACCCCGCTTGTCAACGGTTTGCAGTAAAGCAACTGGACACAAACAGCAACAAAAAGTTTAGCCACCTATAGAATTGCCTTTCACTACCGCACTTCCTTGAGCAGCTGCTTTTTATTTTGCATCGCCTTATCTCCTCCCACGGTCACGTGGTTGCTACAGCGATTCGGCAGTCCGCACGTCAGCAGTTACTTAACAATCGGCTTCTCCGTTCGCACTTGGCTGAACCGCTTTAAACTACGACAGGGAATCGGCAGAAACGGGGGAAACAGGGAAAAGGCGGTGTAGTATGTCCGCAAATACAACCAAATCACTTTAAAAGGGGGGGGGTGCAGGAACCGATTTTAAAAAACACCACCCCCCAGTGGCCGTCGCAAGAAAAACCGACACAGCGGTCAAAATTGGGCGTGGCCAAGGTGGCTCTTCAGAAAAAGCAATTTGAAAAGTGGACAGTGATTTTTAAGGCGATTTGTCTTTAAGGAAAAGGCGTTTCAAATCTAAAGTGTGGTAGCAGTTGTTTCTCTGCATCAGTCTTAATGTAAAACCATGAACTGTGTTTCTATGTTCTTGTATCTGTTTTGAAACAGTCCAAGTGGTATGCTTTTTAAACAAATGAGCAGGGCACACAATCCCCCTCTATAAACAAAAACATGTCGCTGTGTCTAGTGGCGCCTCCCCCTCCTTAACTTTCATGGCCAAACAATACAGGGAGTAAAAATTGAAAACATGCCCACATCATAAAATAGTTTATATGTATCTTATATGCTTACCATTGTGCTGCTGCTGCTGGGGAATAAAGGATGTTTTCTTTTGCTGACACTGTATCTCAAGCACCATGGAAGCAATTTCCGCCCCTACGATTTCTGTTTGAATAACATTTCCACCATTCAAATGTGCAGTGCAAGCAGACAGGATGGTTTTTCAGAGCTGGCTTGGGCAGAGGGAAAAAACTTGGCCACACTTGGAAGGAACGCTTCACAGATGTTTCCATGCATGGATACAACTATTTTCTTGTCTGGAGGGCATTCCCAGGAGCGAAAGGAAGATGAAAGGCGAGCCCAAAAATCCTGAAACCAAATGATGGGAGGGACACTCTGTTGTTGCTGACTTAAACGAATAATGCAATTACTAAGCATTTCTCTGGCACTTTGGAGCACTGAAAGTAATTTATGTAGCTTCTTCCTTCTTAGCTTTCCACCTTGCCCTTTAAACATATTCCCTGAGCAGGACACAGTAGAATAAATCAGAAGTACAATAAAATCAGAAACACAATAAATACAACCTAAGGCAATATGTTAAAGGAAACTAATGTGAAAGGACCAATGTGAAAACAGCAACAGAAACCAAGTGGGACTAAGCTAAAAGCCTCAGAAATGCAACCAGGGTCTTCACCTGCAGCTGAAAGGGGCATAATATAAGCCCTTTCAGCTGAATGTCAGATGCTGCTACAGAGAAGACAATTTCCCCAAAGTACTACAAATGACAGCAGTGCTCAGAGAAAGTACTGGAAATGTTAGCATACAGAAAGGCACAAAATGAACAGATAGTTAGACTGGTTGCCATCCAAATCTATGATTCAGTAACCAGAGTCCTATTTCTTCCATCTGCTGGAGGATGTAAAACAGCGGTGAATTGTCACTGACAAAGAAGCCAACGCTCATATTCCTTGTCACACATCGGTTGCATGACTTAGCAAGCAATGGGGAATATAAGCGCTGGCCTCTTGACCAGCCACGACAATATATGTGGGTTTCCAAATGTCAGCATACCTATGTAATTCTGGTCACTATTATATGGAAATACCTCTGTTGACGGTAATTATGCCACCATAAAAGAGTTGTTGTTGTTGTGTTGTTACAGTTGTGATGGACTCTTTGTGACCCCATGCCCATGGAGTTTTCTTGGCAGGAATACTGGAGTGGCTTGCCACAGTTCCTACTCTAGGTGCCTACAGTACCTGGTATTCTCTGGTGGTCTCCCATCCAAGTACTAACCAGGCCCGACCTTGCTTAGCTTCCAAGATCAGATAAGATCAGATGTGCTTAGGGCAGCTAAGAGTTGCTAATAAAAATTGATACATGGGTAGTTGTGAGTTTTTCAGTCTGTTTGGCTGTGTTCTGGTAGTTTTTCTTACTGACATTTCGCCAGACTCTGGCTGGCATCTTCAAAGGGTAAGGAGCTCAAGGAACTAGGAGTTCTCTATGCACTTTGGGTTACAGAGTGAGTGAGACTAGGGTTTTAAAGTTGTGGGAAACGGGAAACGTGTCCTAAGCAGGAAACTAGGTGTTAGTCATTGTATTGTGATGAAGGGATTAAGAAGTTTCAAGGCAGTCATGGGTAGAAAGATCCTTGATGGGTGTTGTTAGCTGTTCTATTGTGTGAACTAATCACTTTTTCTTATGGCTGGGTGGGAATAATTGAGCTTTGACCTTTTGCACTCTTCAGTTTTTAGTACTGGAAACGAGGCTTTGTTGATTTTTAGACTTTTTTTAAATTGAAACTGTATTATGTTTGTGCATTTCAATGGCCTCCCTGTGTAGTCTTACATAGGGATTGATAATGTTGTCCAGTATCTCTGTGTCCCGGAAGAGGATTTCATGTTTCAGGGAATTTTCAGCTACTGCTGATTTTTCAGGCTGTTTTAGTCTGCAGTGTCTTTCATGTTCTTTGATTCTGGTCTGGATGCTGCACTTTGTGGTTCCAATATACAGTATATTAATGGCCACAACTACACGGTATCTGGTATACGCCTGCAGTGGCGAGTGCATTCCTCTTGTCCTTTATTAACCATAGCATTTGTTGTATTTTTGCAGTGGGTCTAAATACTGTTTATAGGTTGTATTTTTTCAACACTTTGTCCATATGGTCCATGACTCCTTTTATTTATGGCAGAAATACTTTGTTTGTTGAGGCTGTTTTTCTTCTTCAGTTTAGTGCTGTATTTTCGGTTTGAGGGCTCTTTTGATTTCGTTCTTGGAATAGCCATTTGCCTGTAGAACACTGAACTCAGGTGGCTGAGTTCAGTGTTGAGGAATTCAGCTTCAGTTTCAGTTTTCACGGTCTACAAGAGTTTTGAATATGCCTCCTTTTTGTTGTGAATGGTGGTTGGAATTTTTATGTAGGTGCCAATCTGTGTGGGTAGGTTTTCTGTAGACCTTGTGTCTTAATCTAAGAATGGGTGTTTCCCCTCTATTTTTTCCCATGGTGAATTGTATATTTGGGTGGATATTGTTGAGGTAGTTTAGAAATTCTTCCAGTTTATCTTCATTGTGGCTCCAAATTACGAATATGTCATCCATGAATCAGAACCAGACTGTGGGTGCAAAGGGTGCCACATCCAGAGCTTGTTTTTCAAAATGTTCCATGTAAACGTTTGCTATTACCATGCTGAAGGGGCTCCCCATGGCCACTCCTTCTGTCTATTCATAGAAGTCATTCTTTCACTGGAAGTAGCTGGTCATTAGGAAATGTTGGAATAGGGCCTTAATGTCTTCTGGGAAGATCTGTTGGATGAGTGCTAAAGTGTCCTTTATTGGTACTTTGGTGAAGAAGGATAGTACATCAAAGCTGATCAGTCTGCCCCTGGGTTGAGTTTTAGGCTGCTAATCTTGTCTATGAAATGTCCTGAGTCCTTGATGTGGGATGAGGTCTGTCCAATGTGAGCCTGTGGGAGGGTGGCTAGTGTTTTGCTAATTCATGTGTTGGGGAGCCAATGGTGCTAACAATGGGCCTAAGTGAGGTTGGGTCTTTGTGGATTTTGGGGAGTCCGTATAATCTTGGTGGGAGTTTCCATCTTGCAAATTAATGGAATGACGTTGGGGTGGAGGGAGGACCATCATCTTTGTTTGTTTTGTGAATTTGTGAGGTGTCCAGTGTGGGTTTTGGTTGATTTGTATGGAATTTGTCAAATTTCCATTTTTGTCTGGCTGTATGGGATATTGGATGAGAATAGTTCACACACCAAGCAGAGGAAACAGTGGCAGTGGGAAAATGTATAGTACTCTGCATATGAGTTGGACTACATTACCGATAATCCTGCAGCCAAACAACTGCTGAATTGTAGAATGTGTGTGTGTGTGTGTGTGTGTGTGTGTGTGTGTGTGTGTGTGTGTGTGTGTGTGTGTGTGTAACACTTTAATGAAATAGAAGGGCAAGGAATCAATAATTCCTCACAATGAACAGGGAAAGGATTAGAGAACAGTATGGTAAGAAATAATAATCGAAACCAGGCCACCATACAGCTGCAGGAATATAGTTTGTGCTTGAACTGAAACGGAGTATATGAGACTGCCACATCACCTGTGGTTGATGGAAAAAGCCAAAGTGCATTTTAAGATTTATATAAAAGACTAGCATGAACACAGGTAACATACCTACAAGCAGAAAAATTGTGCTCGCATTCTCCCACCCGTGCTTCCATAGCAGATCAGTGAGGTAGAGTGGCCCTGAAATTTCAGAAAATGAGGATTTTGCTGATCTGGTTGTTGGGGGTCATCTTGACATATTGCAGATCACCCAGAGATCTACCAGTAAGTCTAGACTTTTTCTTGTGCCACCTTGAATAGAGAGAAGAACATTTCTATTGATTCCAGCAATAAGTTCATTTTCCATAATAGCTTCAACACTTCTTCTGAAATGACTCAAGGAGGGTGACCCTAAGTAGCACTAGTCCCATGGTTTGTAAATCCATTATTTTGTCTCCAGTTTATCCCTTTGAAATTGTTGCAAAAGGCTCTTCCTCCATGATGCCACATGACACACAAGGGTACCACGACATCACAAGGGAATAGCCCTTGGTCTCCAGGAAATATCCTTGAATGACAATGGGATGTTCCCCACATGGCGTTCCTGCCATGGCAACTGTTTGCCTCACAGAAACCTGAGGCAAATGCCTCACACTTAAGAAGAGCTCTCCTCTTATCTTGTGTCTCAATTGCCTGAAAATTAGCCCTTTCCTCTCTACCCACAAAAACACAAAATCATCTCAAAGTCTGTGAGACTCCAGTGTCTTTGGTTACCTAAAGTGAAAGTTTAGTAGAGGGTGGCCTGTTTTGTATATCAAATATAGATGCCAGATAGAGTGACAGACAAGACTGTACCTCCCCGTTGGTGATGGACCAGTGTCCCTCAGTACACCTGTGGCAGAAGCCTAGTTAAGGATGCCCAAAACTAGTCAGAAGCATTTCACTCCTGACTTCTTGAGAGAATTGATTCACTTTTGCCTAATGGTTTCCAATTGCGTATAATACAGCATATCCGTTAGATCAATATCTGTGGCTTCATTTCTCTATGGCTAACCATAGCCCTATATACAACATACAAGGGGCAGGCCCTGTGCCTTTGTCTCTCTCTCCACCCCCATCCCCCCACCCCGGTATTGTGCATATAGGGTTCACTACCCCCTGTGGTCTCAAGCATTCACAGTAGATGATGGAAGAGATCTCCTGCTGATATTGGGGGGGGGCGGCGCTACTGTACACATGCAATCTAAATATGTGCACTTACACATGCCCAGAGTTTGAACATATATAGGGTCTTTTTTGTAACACATCTCCCAGAATCCCCTAACCAGCTATGAATTCTGGAAACTGTCGTTTAAAAAAAATGCAACTTTCTAAGCTCTGCAGACACTGGGGACAGTCCCAGGGTTTGTTTTGTTGCCCACACTTTTGACTGAAGCCTTGCATATCAAGATAATGTTCCAAAAGCTTTGTTTATTCCTAAGACCTGGTGCAAATGATTAAGCGTTGGGTAAACAGCCTTATCACTGCAATTTATAAATATAGATGCTTATCTTCTTGCCTTGCATTCCGTTGGCGGAAGACAAGGGTTTACTTACGAGCTCCAACTGGCTTGGACAACCTTATTAGGGAAGGAAGAAAAGCTGTGGCTGCCATGTGCTCCAGATTTCATCAGCACTTCAGAATTGTTTGTCTGGAAAGCAGACCTTTAAAGAAAGAAATAAACTGTGTCATGCTGCTCAAGTAGGCTTTGTGGGGTATAATGCTTTCAAGACACAATAATAACTGGAGTAGCCAGACCTGGAAGAACATTCTGGACCTGTGATGACTTCATTAAAATCAGCAAGAAGCTGCCACTCAAGTCTCTGGGACCAGAATCCACAAACATGCTTCCAGCACAGCAGGAGCTTCCTTCAATACATACAGTTTCTAGGCTTTCAAATTCTCTCTCTCTCTCTTTCAAGCTGCCTGATTTCGGAAGCTAAGCAGGGCCAGCCCTGGTTAGTACTTGAATGGGAGACCACCAGGGAATACCAGGTGCTGTAGGCACCTGGGGTAGGAACTGACAACCCACTCCAGTATTCCTGCTAAGAACACTCCATGGACATGGGGGCACAAAGAGTCAGTCACAATTGTAATGACACATCTCTCTGTGTGTGTGCTCACGTGTGTGCGTGCGTGTGTGCATGCGTGTGCATGTGTGTGCTTATTTACCTTAATGCAGCGGTGTCCAAACTTTTTGTAAGGAGGGCCAGATTTGGTGGCTGAGAATGTGGGGGGGCAACAACTATCTCTTGACCTTGCCCCCCCACAGCAAGCCCCCCCACTGACCCCTTGCAAACTGTGTTTCCTCCCCCACCCTGGGCCAACAAAGCCGGGCCTCTTCTGCCCCGCCCATTCCTGCTGCTGCCTCCACCCCTGCTTTGGCCTGGGCATGGGTAGGTCTGCATGTGGAGACAGCAAAGGAGGGAGTGGGAGGGAATGGGAGGGAGTGGGTGGGCCAGCCAATCACAGGCCAATCAAAACGGCCTGATGGACTGGATCTGGCCCATGGGCCTGACTTTGGACATAGCTGCCTTATTTCTAGGCTGCCATAGGGAACCCAATGTAGCTCACAACAGGTAAAAGAAGAAATTCTAAAATTCTCTACATATTACATGTAAGAAACATTAAAATTAAAACCATCAAGCATTAAAAAAAAGTTAAAACATTTACAACCTCTCAGTTAAAAACCAGCATTCCTGAGATATCTTATGCTTAAAGGCCTTCCTGAAGAGGAAGGTTTATGCCTAATGGTAGAAGGATAAGAAGAAGAGGGGCAACCTGGTTTATCAGGACAGTGCATTCCAAAGTCTAGGAACAGCCACTAAGAGGGCCCTGTCTCGTGTCCACACCAAATGAGTTTTGGAAGGTGGTGGAACTGAAAGAAGATCTCCCCAGAAGATCTTAAAAGACAAGAAGGCTCAAATTGGTTACTAGCCCTGTGGCACAGTGGTTAGATGACTGTACTGCAGGTCACGACTGTAATGACACAAAACACACACACACACACACACACACACACACACACACACACACACACACACACACACACACACACACACACACACACACACACACACACTGCAGGTAAAACTGTGTTCACGACCTGGGGTTCAATCCCAGGTAGCAGCCTTCCATCCTTCTGAGGTTGGTAAAATGATTACCCAGCTTGCTGGGGAGGCAATGTGTAGCCTGCATACTGTAATTAAAAACTGTAAACCACCCAGAGACTACTTTAAGTGGTATGGGGAAGTATATAAGCAGAAAACTTTATTAGTTTTTCCCAGGTGCTGGTTCAGCCTTTATTTCTTCCCAAGAGAACAGAAGGCTGGATGGACAAAGGACTGAGTCAATACATGCAAACAGTGGTACATCTGGAAGCAAGCACCTACCCTGTCTGGAATCAAAGCTGTCATAGCTGCAGCTTTAAGCTCCAGCCAGGCACAGAAGTAGAGGTGGCAAGTGAATCTGGAGGGCCACAGGCAAGATAGTGGGAGAACTGGACCTAACTCCTTCCATATGAAGCTACCCGGCAATTAAGATCTAGCCAGGGCGCCCTCCTGAAAGAGCCATCCCTCAAGGAGGTGAAAGGGACAGCTTGCAGGTACAGGGCCTTTTCAGCAACTGCCCCCAGACTATGGAATGCCCTCCCAAGTGAGACCCGCCTGGCGCCGACATTGATAACAATTTGGCGCCAGGTAAAAACCTTCCTGTTCCAGAAGTTTTTAAACTGATGATTGTGGGTCCTGGTGGCAATTTTAGTGTTGTGTTTTAACGTACTGTATTGTATTTATATGTTTTTATTGTTCTAATTTTATTGTAATTTTGATGTTTTAATTGTTTATTTTAATTGTGAGCCGCCCAGGGACCTTTGGGTAGTGGGCAGCATACAAACTATATAAATAAATAATAAATAAATATCAGAAGACAAAATCCAGCATTAAGCAAGATTATGCTGAAACGGACTTATAAACCTTTTACACCAAGACCCTGGAGATTAAAGCTCCATATCTGGATTTTGCTGCCGGACTGACATCCTTGTCCACAAAGGTTCACGCTCCAGAATCCAGGCAACATGCCCAGTGAGAAATAGCAGAGAGGCGAAAGAGCACCAGGCTTGGAGCCAGAGACCTATCACATTCAGCATCTCTACTTATTGGCAAGTCAGGAGCCAAGAATGGGAGGGAGGGACATGACCGAAAAACAACATTCATTGGTGAAGTCTCTTGTCCAAAAAGAACAGCTTCAGGCTCTTCAACTTCATGAACTCTCAATGCATTTATATTCTCATTGGGGCTAAATAATGCTCCGTGAGTCACTCAGTAGAATATTTTTAATGTTCAGGTGAGTGAGTGTGTACCTCTTGTTTAAAATACTTTGGCTGAAATCTAATTGGTGTTTGTCCATCGTGTGAAACTCCCAGAACAGAGATTTCTGGGATTTGGAGTCAAGAAGACTCCAAAATCCGCTAAGGCTCACCTAAGTTGTTCAACCAAGTGCATGGCCGGGCATGTGGCCACAACATGATCTGGCAGCTCCTCGTCATAATTAGGGGCAGGGCCAGCGCTAGGGTTTTTCGCACCCTAGGCGAGAGGCGGGGCGGCGGGGCGGGGGGGGCGGTGGCGGTGGCAGGGGGTCAGGTGGTGGTGGCGGCAGGGGGTCAGGTGGCAGCGGGGGGGGTCAGGGCGGCGGCGGCGGCAGGGGGCGGTGGGCCACAATGGCGGCAGGGGGCAGCGGGCCACGGCAGTGGCAGGGGGTCGCGCGGGCAGGGCGGCAGGGTCACGCCGCGGCAGGAGGGTCGGGCGGCGGCAGCAAGGGGGTAGGGCGGCGGCGGCAGGGGGCGGCGGGTTGCAGCGCCCCCTGTCCATTTTGGCACCCTAGGCAACTGCCTAGTTCGCCTTAATGGACGCGCTGGCCCTGCTTATATGAACATCAATAGGATTCTGGCCTTTGGAGAGAAACTGTTGACAGGTATTAAGGCTTGGAAAAGTATGTTCATTTTCAGAAATATTTTAATGAAGAACCATTTTTTTTCTTGTCTTCATGAGGCACTTTCTTTGGCCACTCACGTAGCACAAGTAATCCTTGACAGGATTCCATAACTTCTCATGGTAATTTTCACTTATGCCAATGGATGCAGCAGTAGAGTAGGGCCTGGCTTTACAGAAACTATATGTTAGCTTTGAATGTGGGGGGAAATCTGATTCTAATAAAGCATTCTTAAAAATACTGGAAGTAAGCTTCACTATTCATTCAATTTGAAATCATGGTACTGTTAACTCGGGTTTTGACATCTGTCTTGGGTTGCATTTGCAAATTAAAAGTCTCATGGGAAAATGCCAGGTTTTGACATAGCTGCTAAATCTGCCTCGCCTCCATCTTAATTCCAGCTGGTTTAATCTTCCATTCCATGGTCCAGATGACTAGAAAAGCGAGTCACGTTTTCAATACCATTAAAGATGCTTTCGTCCTGGGCTGATCAAGTTATGGAAAATGGAGTGTCAGTTTTGAAGATTTAAACTTTGTCAGTCTCAGGGGTCTGGAAAATCTTGGGAGATTTAAGGCTGAAACATTAACATATAAGAAAAATGGCTGCATTTTCAGCTGGAAAGCTATCTAACAGTCTGAATGACAAGCAATTGCTTTATTTGCATTTGTAATAGAGGTTGCAAAAACACATTATTCATTGATTCAGAAAGCAGCCAGAAGATAGTGTAAAGTTTAACTACCATCTTAACCTTTTAAGGTCACCATTAGCTCTTCACTGAGACCATGCATTGCACAAGGTATTTGTGTCCTGTCTTTCACAGCACTTCTTAATACTGGAACACATAATGTACAAAATCCCAGTTCAGTAAGGGTGAACCGGAGGCAGGTTTCTACATGGCAATACCTAGAAAACAGGACTTGGATAGCAATTCTCAGAATCTCCTGGCCATTGTATTTATTTTATTTATTTAAAGTATTTTTACTCCACCTTTCTCGTTGGAAAAAGACCCAAGGCTCTACTGGAGATGGCTTTGAAAGCTTCACGTATTTATTTTATTTTTATTTATATATTTTAGAATATTTTTACCCCCTTTCTCCTTGAAAAAGGACTCAAGGCGGCTTACAGTAAGGAGGGACAATACAATGAAGACATATTCACGTATTGAGAGCAGGGAATTGAGGGACATCTTACATCATTAAAAGACAACATTACATTACTGCAATCACAAAGTCTATAAACACAAAGTCTATGTGATCATGTATGGTAGATTCATATAAAAGTCACATAATAGGTAGTCCATCATTCAGGAAAACTTGCCTGAAGAAAAAGGTCTTTGGCTGTTTCTGGAAGGACAGCAGAGATGGGGCAGTCCTGGCCTCTAGTGGGAGGGAGTTCCTGAGTCTGGGCACAGCAGTTGAGAAGGCCCTTTCATGGGTTCCCACAAGATGTACCTGTGAGGGTGTGGGGTGGAGAAGAAGGCCTCTCCTGATGACCTTAGCACCCGAGCCTGAGGTAGCTTAAACCCAGGTTGTACAGTGCTTTGTAGGTTAAGGTCATCACTTTTAATTGTGCCCGATAGCTGATTGGTAGCCAGTGGAGCTGCTTTAATAGGGGTGTGATGTGATCTCTGTGCCCCGCCCCAGTCAGCAACCTGGCTGGTGCATTTTGGACCAGTTGAAGTTTCCTGACACTTTTCATCAGTAGTCCCACATAGAGCACATTACAGTAGTCTATCTGGGAGGTCACTAGGGCAGGTGTCTCAGTGGCCAGAGCAGGTTTCTCAAGAAATGGGTGTAACTGGCGTACTAGATTTAATTTTGCAAATGCACTCCTGGCCACAGCTATGACCTGGGCATCTAGTCTCAAGGATGAGTCCAAGAGCATGCCCAAGTTGTGCACCCCTTTTTTTAATTGGAGGGAGACCCCATCCAGAACAGGTTGCATCCCTACCCCTTGTTCTCCCTTTTGACTGACCAGAAGCACCTCTGGTCACTTCTATACTTTCTTGCCTGGGAGTGAGTCCCACTGAATTCTCTTAACTAAGTGGTCGTGTCTAAGACTGTATGGCAAGTGATTGATGCCTGTAAATTAATTATTTAACACTCAAACTACAGCTACAGTATGGCATGGGTTTGGATTCCAGGCTCAATTTAAGGCACAAACTTCAGTTCTTTAGTGCTAAACTGGACAGATGGCCATAGGTACCTTTAGATGGGGAGGTTTAAATCTTCCCTCATTTTGTTTTTATTTTTAAAATTTGCAGCTCATTCATGTTATCCCATTTTTAAAATCAGGAAGCAGGAAGTTTAATACTTTCTCTATCTACAGTATATGTGTCAGTGATTACAGCTGCACATGCTTCCTTTAGAATAAAAAATGGAATATGGAACTGTACTCTTCTTGTGCTGAATTAGTTATGTTTGTGCCAAACCATTTTCATGTTGATTATTCAGAGAGGGTAGCCGTGTTAGTCCTTTCAAGAATTGCAGGCAAAAATCAAATAAAAAGAAAAACAAAACAAAATACAAAGAACATGTGGCACCTTAAAGACTAACTTTCATGTTTTAATGTAACGTTTCCTGGACACGTCCACTTCTTCAGACATGTAGCAGCACATTGCTAAATATATATGTGCACGTATATATGCACATTGCTACTGCCCACCATGTTTATTTTGCACAAGACCTGCCTTTCTTTGTAGATTTGAAAATACAGAAATTGGAAATTGTTTTGCCTAATGGAGCAACAGGGGAGAAAACTTGTAATCATCCTATATGACAGTAAGCTAGGTTATAATTTGGGCAGCTTGTTCAAAGTCTGAGATACTTGACAACTACACAGCATGCTCAGTTGCACAGAATGGCTTTCTTCTGGGAGACGCAGTGGGGAATTGAACTCCTGACCTCTGGCTTCCACCAATACCCAGCTCACAGAGCTCTCCAGCCAGCTAGCCAATGGGCTATTTCCATATTTAAGGATGCTGCAGCAGCTGAGTTAAATCAAAACCCAGGTTGTGTGTTGCAAGAGACAATTAACTCATAAATCATACCCAGGATACACCAGATGGATCATAGGTTTAAGCAGCCACTCCCAAGATAGCTGCTTCCAGCTGCTCTAGTAGTCTACCGCCTCCATCTTTCCTAACCAACATGAGAGCTGACTCTGCAGACTGCGGAGATGCGAGCTGAAGTCAAGCACTTCTGGAAAATAACCAAGTCTAAGACCCTAAGACAGGAACTGAATGCTTCAGGGTGAGCTGTTAGGGTCTCACAGTAATAGCTGTGAACTGTGTTCCCTTCCCCGCTGCCTTGAAAAAACAAAATAAAAGGAAAACTGGGACAAAAGAGGAGGCACAGATTTACCAAGAGGAGATATTGGAGTAGAGGAGCTGTCCTTGGTAAAGAGGGTCAGTCTGAACCTATGCTGCTGCCGCCTTCTTAATTTGTAAATTAATTGAAAATGCAATTGGGTTGTCTTGTGTTGAGATTTTGCATAGATAATCCGTTGTTTCTGCTCCCGAGCCCATTTTAAATGAAGCAAGCTCATTTGTTGTAGTGCTTTCTTATATCTCCCTCTTCCTTCAGCGTCCCTGGGCAGGAATACAGGAAAACTGGTGGAGGTGCTTTCTGAAATTAAAAGTGATTTGGTCGGATGGCATGAATTACCCATGGCTGCCTTAGAGAGGATCAATCTCGTTAAGGCCAAGGAAATTATATCCTCTTTGGATGTCCCTTCTTTTAATCTTCTGAAAGGGGATTTGCATCAGATGGAAAAGCATTTGTTAAATTTACTTGCGTTGGGGTGGGAGGAAGGGCTCAGATAGGGGGTGGGGGCTGACGTGGCCTGGTTCTAGTTGATTATGCTGATATTGTAAGGCTTTAAGTTGATAGACTAAAATCTTGGATAGCTTAACTGCATAGATAATTGAGGGGAAACTGGCTTGAAGAGGAGAGCTTGTTTCTTCAAGGGTGTGCAACCACACTGAGACACCTTACCATAAAATAATCTTCCCGCAGTGAAGTGAGTTTATGTGGTGTGTGAGTTTTCCACCAATTTGCTTTCTGTGAAGATGGCATTGTTTTAGTTTAGTTTTAGTTTTAGTTTTTGTTTAAAGCCCAAAACTACCTTCCCTTCCGAATTTAGTTTCCCTTTTCTAGACAAAAAAGAAGCCACAAACTCTTTCTTATTTCTTCTCAAAGGCAGTTACATGGCCTGATTCTATTGGTTTTTGGGGTCAGATTAAAGATCACACATTTGCTGGCATATCACGGCAATTAATCCTACTGCTGCTTCATAATCTGGTTGCTCCAAATTGAGGGATTACTGGGGTTTCCTGAACCAAAGAGACATCGGTTTGAAATGCAGCATAAGGTATTTTAAAACATTATTTGAAGAATAGCGTATTTCTTGGCTTGGATCTTGGAACCCTTTGAAGGGGGTCCTGAATACAATTTCAGTAATGCTAATTATTGGACACCATTAGTGATCAACTGATCATTGGTGAATTTGCTTGAGTAAAACTCCTTGGCTTCTTACTCTGCAACCAAGGCCTCAGTCATGTGTGAATTGCCAAGGAGTTATTATGCTTACCAGGACAGTGGTTAGCCAAGATCATGAGTGGTTGATAAGACATATGTGCTCTGCCACCTGTGTGACCTGGGGCAAGCTTCTCTGTCCAAAGATCCACCAAAGGAAGGGACTGGTAAGCCTTTGCCAGTATTTTATATTTAGAAACCCTTTGCAAGGGTTGTCAAAAAGTAGGAATTGACCTGATGGTACATCATTCTTATATTATTAATATGTATTGCTTTTCTCCTTAGCTAATATTAGCATCAGAAAATCATCAAATAATGGAGCTAGAATGCACCTACAAGGTATCAAGTTGAACCCCCTGCTTAATGCAGGAGTCCAAGTCAAAGCAGATCTGACATATGAATGTCCATTGTCCAATTTTCTCTTGAAAAATTCTCACAAAACCTTTGGCCAAACAGTTTGGGGAGTGAGTTGGGGGGGGGGGTTAAAGTCTTGCTAAATTCTTTATTCCTCTTCAGTTTTAGGCTGCCTTGATTCCTTGAGATGCTCCAATAAAGCTTTTCCAAGCTCCACATGTCTTGTTTCAAGGTAAGAGTGAGTCCATAAGCACTTTTCCTCTTGTCCCTCAATCTCTAAAATCCACCCCAGTCCTTAAGGATACAAGAAGGATGGTGGCTGTACCCCTCAGCTTAGGACAAAAGTTTCACTAGTTACACAGGTCTGTAGTGGGGCTTCATGTGTGATCAAAGCAGCAGTAGACCAGGTGGATGTGGTCTACCATTCCATTCTTCTGGGGGCACCCTAGGATTGTGCTGCTTGCTCAAGGCTACACAGGCTGGCTCTTCTCTCTTGGGAAACACTGTGGGGAATCAAACTCCCATCCCCTGCCTCCAATGCCAGGCACCCAATTCATAGAGCTACTGGATTGCCCTTACACTGGCACCACACCATGAGTCTGATGACATGTCCTCATTTATTTATTTATTTATTTGGCCAGAATCTCAGCACCTTGGATAGCTCCCAGGTCACAACTTGCTCCAACAAGAACTGAAGCTGGGCCTCCAGCACTCTAAGGCTGTTTTTACACGACCCCTAAAATCCGAGGCAAAGGGCTCCCAGATGCGGAGCTTAAAATTGTTTTCCCACCAGCTGCGGACTTAAAAAAAATTAAGTATGACCACGCCCACCTAAGCACGCCCCAGCGCATTTTACAAGTACCTGGTCTCCGGAGGTTAAAAAATTTCCGATGCGGATTATAAAGCTATGGATGCCGGGCTCTCCTCACCTTCTGTTTGTTTTTTGTCCCCACTGCCCCTTTAAGAGACAGGAATCCCTATGGGGCTGCTTCGACCGGCAGAGGGAGGTGAGCGGAGGTGAGCCTGCATTTCCCCCCCTTTTTTCTCACTCCCCTCAACGCAGACAGGCGCAATGGAGTGCGGAAGGGTGGGAACAGAGAAACAGAACAAAATCCCACAATCTCTGGTCCAAATTTAAGTTGCCAGCGGATTTTAGAGGTTGTGTGAAAGCACTCTGGAGCTCTACTCGAGGTGCTGCTCTTTGAAGCAGGTTGGACAATTTTTGTGGGCTACCAGGAGCCCCAGTTTCTTACTTCTCCAATATTTTTAAGGTTTTGGAAAATATCCCTTTGCTCTTTGGGGGCATGGCAGGCAATCTTGCCATGTCTTGAGGACTCCCCCTACCATACCCCTGAATCCTCACAACTCCTTCCAGTGGCCATTCCTTGTTTTATTTTATTTTATTTTATTTGGCCAGCGGAACAGTGATTCTCAACCTTGGGTCTCCAGATGTTCTTGGACTGCAACTCCCAGCAATCCTGCCTAGCACAGCTAGTGGTGAAATCTTCTGGGAGTTTGAGTTTAAGAACATCTGGGAACCCCAAGTTTGAGAACCATAGTACTAAAGCAGTGGTTTTCAATCTTGAGTCACCCCGGTGTTCTCGCACTGCAACTCCCAGAAACCCCCGGCAGCACAGCTGGTAGCAAAGGCTTCTGGGAGCTGCAGTCCAAGAACACTGGGGTGACTCAAGATTGAGAACTACTGCACTAAAGAATGCAAAGGGACTTTTTCAGTTTAAAAAAATCCTCACGGTTTTAGAAAGTTAAACTGTTTTCCATTCACCAGAAACCCTTAATAGCAACCACTCTTCTTAAAAATATACTTCCAAAAACTGAATCTGCAAATTAATTTGCCCCTTCCTTTTAGCCATATTTCCTTGGGAATGTCCCCCTCAGATTTGCTGACAAATCTGAAAATGGCCATCGTCTTTTGTGAGGGGGAAATCGCCCAATTCCCGATTGCTCAGCTTGCCTTTCCCTGTTCCGTTCCGTAACCCATCCAGCTTTCTATTTTTTTATGAACAGGACACGGTATGCTTCTGGTCCCCATTCCTGTCATTTTAGGGGATTATCTGTTAACCCCAACCCTCTATCAAAGCAACATAGGATCAAGTCTTCTGTGAATCCAAGCAGTACAGTGTGTACACCCAAGAGTGCCAAAAATACCAGGCCACTGATATTTGTGTATACCCAAGAGTGCCAAAAATACAGCAGCACAATGTTTCTTGCTGTATTTTTGGGTAACTTGTATCACATGTAGAGTATCTTCACAGCTCAACTACGGCAATGAAACGAAAAACATTTCTGAGCTTCTGCTATTTGATATTGGAAATTTTCAATATTTTGTTTCCATAGATCGACTGTTTGGAAAGAATGGCATACTCTCCAACTGTCCTGATTTACAAGAGGCCAGTTTCTATTTTCAGGCTCCTCTCCCTTGTACAGTCCCTAAGTTTTTGTCACTATTTTTGTCATTGGAAGATGCCTTATTAAACCGTTGTCTGTGTGCATTCCTAGAGTTGTCATTCCCTCTTTAGCTCTCTAGAAAATAAACTTCAGCCTATGATGCAACTGCATCTCCATCTCTCAAGTACATAGGAAGATTTTTTTTTTTTAAAAAAATACATATTATGCTCCCAGGACATTTAACCCTTATGAACCAGGACAGAAAAGAAGCTTGTACTGAGTGACTTTGGGGTGCTTTAAGGTATCAATGAGAATTCAAGTGAATTGAGGGTTCGGTTACAATTACTTTTGCAATTAGGTTTAATGTAAACATCTTGTTTTTCTCCATCTCAATTTCAATTATAAGCTAAGGGGCCAATCTACTGACAACTAGAGTACGTGACTTCTGCTTTTCTGCACCATGGTTTGTAAAAACCAGCAAAGAAATATCAGTGTGAGTCAAAACTTAATGTTGATTAGAACCAAAAGGACAATATATTTGTTGGGAACTTTTTCTCTGTCTTTTGTTTGTCTGTTTGCTTTCTAAAAGAACACTCTATTCCTCAAGTGCCTGAAACTTGGTGACATTGTTTAACAATGTACAAGTGGCAATGCTGCAGAATGCCTGCCTTGTAGATCTCTGGAACTCTGCAGCTTGCTGAAAGCTACACAGGCTGGCTCTGTTCACGGAAGGTAAAGCAGGGAATCAAACTCTGGACATCTGGCATTCCTAACTCGCTGTGCTATCCAGCCAACCTCTGTGTAATTTCAACAACAAAACTTGATTCTTCAGGTTTCAGGTGGCTTGTCTAGGTGCATGAGGGTGGTGGGTTTGATTGAACTGCCTTCCAATTTGTTTCTGAGTTCTTGCCAATATACAGATTCATAAGTGTGGGCAAAATGCAGCTTTCTGGAGGTGTTGCTATGGTCCCAAACACTTTCCACTTTAAAAAAACATCTGGCCAATTTCTCCTCCTGGGGCTGATTTCTCATTGGAGCTCTCAAACCAATCTCAAACAGAGTAGGTACAGCCTAACTGAAAGATCAGCTGTTCTTGTATGAGCTGTCCTTATACAGTGGCACCTCGACTTACGAATTTAATCCATTCCGAATGCATGCTCTTGAGTCGAACTACTCTTAAGTCGGGGTACCTATCTAAAAAATTGAAAAAATAAGTTACAAAATCAAAAAAATAAAGTTGTAAGTTGAGCAGACCATATCTAAAATTTGTAAGGCAGCAGTTAAAATGCCAACAGTTTTCAGCTCTTAAGTCAAATTGCTCTTAAGTCGAGCTGCTCTTAAGTCAGTGTACCACTGTATTATAGTCGTCTTCTGAAGCCCTATTGTGCATCACAACTTCCAAAGAGGCTCAGTTAGAAGGAACACAAGTCATGGACGTTTCTATATCCCCATTATGGCATTTTCTCCCTAAAAAAATATATGATTCTGGGTGTATTTAGTTGGAAACATTTTTGTTCAGCCTGACTTTTAAAGACCTGCTACAATGATGGATTTAGGTTTTGTTCATTTGACTACAGTATAAGGTTTCATTTTCAGTGGGGTTTTTTTGTATACTGTATATATGTTTTGTAAACTGCCTGATGCTCTTGTTAAGTCCAAAATTAGTAGGAAAATGTGTTTGTTTACATACTACATCTGGTGAGATGTATTTGAAATTGTCAACAATACATTGTAGCTTGCTTACATTTTTCAAATGTACAGTATCTTTAACCAAACAAACAGCCCCCACATTCAGCTTTTAAATCACTGAAAAGACAGGCTAATCACAGATACATCTCATTAGCCATGAATCAAATTGATTGGTTCAAGGAAGTGTTTAAGAGAGGTTAGCCAACTGATGGAACTAGAGTAAAAGTTGTTGTTTGTCTCTTGATTATACTATGTTCTTGGTGTGCATTTGTTTTGCATTTGATCATTAGAAACTAGAGTTAAAATTAATACACATAGGTCCTGAGGCAGCGGCCTTTGGCATGAGAACAAGGGTGTTACTGGCTTCCATCTTCAAATTGTTGGAGGATATAGAACTATTAGTAGAGGCTGCCAGAGGCTAAAATTAACCAAGTTCCAGTAAATTATATTTCAATCTGAGCTGAAGATTTATTTAGCTAACCAAAGCTCCACCATAGCTGTAACTGCTGCCTTCTGAAAAAATAACTGTGTTTGCTCAATCTGTCTCTTCTCTTTATACATTGGGTTTATTAGGAATGTGGATATTTTGGAAGTTTGGGCCAAACTACACATTACTTTGAAGGTGTTTTTAATTGGAATTTAACCAATGTGCTCAGAACTGACTGTGGAGATGTTCAGAAGTCTTAAAAGGAAGCGGGCAATATTACAGCTTATTGCCTAGATTTTTGTTGAAGGACTAAAACTCCTAAGAGCTGCAACTTTATTTTCCACCCAAAGGTGTGCGATACTGCCAGCTAATTCCCCAGTGATGACTAAAGCAAGTTAAAACGTGTCTCACTATTATTTCCTATTGCTCAAAACAGGCAGCATGAAAACATTATCTGACATACTGTAGATCAGCCATTCACAATACCCCCCCAGCCCACCTGGTGAGCCCTGGCATATTAGAGGGGGGACACAGATTCATCTGTTGATGTTGTCTCCTTGTTCGCACACAGCCAAAGACTTTCATTGTTTGACAGGGAACCCTGGAGCTTACGAAGATGCTGAATTACAACACAGTTCAATTCCAAATTAAGGACCAAAGTATATGCTATATGTCTCATTCCTCAAAAAGGGAGTTTTGTAACTGCAGAGAGTCTTGGAACTTGCACAATTTTATAGAGACGCGATGTTTTGATTTCTTGGACTCTACGCAGCCAAGCTCCCCATTCTGGAACTTCTCTAAACACTTCCCAGAAACATAAATGTAGTTTGCATGGGAGAAGAGGCTGAAATTGGAAGGTTTTGAAGCTTAGCTAGGTCTAATCCTGACTAGTTTCAGGACAGGAACCTGAACCTCGGATGAAGATAGACCTAGTTAAACTGCACAGCCCTTTCCTCCCAGGTTAGCCGCCTTTGGGTGTCTGAAAGGCAGAACCAGACCCATGGGATACGTAGTTCAGGAAATCCAAAAAAATCTCATCACTACTGATTTGTGATTGATCTTCAGGAGCAAAGCGTGGCTTTGTTTCCAGGCCTAATTTATTAGACGTGGCCAGCCACCTGATTCACCTGCTTGGAACACTAACACGATGTCAGCAGCCATGATGGGTTATCTGCAAAATACAGATTGCCCCTGAGAGGCTCTATTGCATTAAGGATGGAGACAAAAAAGATGATAGGGAAAACAGATGACATAAAAAGAAATGAGACAGTTTACCCTCTAAATAACCTGCATTAGGCAATCTTTAAGAGGAAGTTGCAATATATCCCACAGCCCCGGGGATGCTTTACTAGGAGGTGCAGAGTTGCAGTCCCCCACCTGCAAATTTGCTTGTGCAACAAATGAGTTGAATTCTCATTTTTCAAATACTGTTATCCAATAAAAAGAAATACAATAAGGTATATTTTATTCCTCGTTAAAAAAGCAGTCTGAAATGGTCCCCATACTGAAACAAATTAAATTTATTTTAAGGTCTAATATAATTCATGTCAGAACTATGTAAACACACCCATCAGTTTTTAAATAATAGCTTCAGATCCCTCATCAGCAATTAATCAACTGAAGATGCTTGTTCCTAGCTAGTCTCTCCCCCCCCCCCAACCTGTTCCTTTGTCTGTAGTAGCAGAGCTAACACTTATTGTGTTGGTTATTGATTGTATTTTCTCCTTAGTCTTTCCATATGTCTTGTGCATCTGGCGTTCCAATCTATACCTGGTCTGACTCCAGGTACACATAAATTAAATAGCTACTTATAAATTAATTAGTAGTTGCTTAGCCTGCTAGCTCTCCTCTCGTTTCTGTAATTTTGAAGCTGAATTAGATACTCCAGCTGTTTTGTGAAATTCAGAAACTCCAGTCCCTGAGTTATTTGACTTTGGGGCAAAAGGGAGAAAGATGATTAAAAATGTGATGAAGATATGTAAATGAAACCCTGGGGAGTAGGTAGGGATAATTCCCAGTCTTTTGGAGCTGAACTCATATTTCCAGTGCACTGACACAGGCCTGTCTTTTCCACCTGTTGGTATATGCGTAACTTATCACTGCGCTGGTTCAGGGCATATTGACAGACGGACTCATGTGTGTGTGTGTGTGTGTGTGTGTGTGTGTGTGTGTGTGTGTGTGTGTGTGTGTGTGTGTGTGTGTGTGTGTGTGTGTGTGTGTGTGTAATCACACTGTTCTCACAACAATCCTATGAGGAAGGTTTGTGTAAAAACAGTACGATATATATAAGGTCACTCAGTGAATTTCTTAGTCAAGTACTGTTAGCTGAACTACACCGAAAATTCTCTCTCTCTCTCTCTCTCTCTCTCTCTCTCTCTCTCCTCTCCCTCCCTCCCCCCCCTCTCTCTCAGATAAAAAGGGATGTAGGAAAGTTAGAACATCCCGAAGGTAGAAGAAAAACTATATACAGTACAGTATTCTCCACTGTGCTGCATCAGTTAGACTGAGCCTTAAGAACATAACAAATGCACTGTCAGTAGGGAGTGCAACCAGTATAAGAGACTTAAAGAACTGGGCATGTTCAGTCTATAGAAAAGAAGGCTAAAGGGAGATATGATAGCACTTTTCAAAGGTAGTCATATGGAGGAAGACCAGGGCTGCTATCCCACGACCACTAAAAACTGCTTCAAAGTGCTTGAAGATGCAGTTAATAAAATTGTGCCCCCACAACCAGCAGATTTTAAAGGGAAAAAATGCTACCACACCCACTTAAGCATGACCCAATGAGTTTTACAAGTACCTAGTTGAGGTGGTCCAAAGCTTGTCTCAGTTCCGATGCAGATTTTTAACTGGTACTTGAGTTTGTGGGGACTCGGAAAATCCACATCAAAACCTTTTTGGGCGTTTATACACAACCCCTAAGCTCCGCTGCAAATGGCTGCAAGGTCCGGACCTTAAAAATGTTTACCCACCAGCTCTGGACTTTGCAGACAATTAAGTGCAACCCCGCCCACTTAGTGTGACAAAACAGCAGTTTTCTTGTACCTGCTTGAGGTGGGTGAAAATTCCCAGGTCCGGATTTAATCTGGTCAGTGTGGGGCTCTCCTGGCTTCTGTTTGTGTTTTTTTTGCCTCCCGCCCCTTTAAGAGAAGAGGTGGGAGGAAAAAAAGCAAGCAGAAGAGAAACGGAAGAGAAACGGAGCTCCAGAAGCTCCTCCAGGTGAGCTGCATTTTTTCCTCTCTTTCTCTGGTGGGGAGGAAGGAAGAGCAAGGAACCCCTAAGATCTTTGGTCCGAATTTAAGGGGCCAGCGGATCTTAGGGGTCGTGTGAAAAGGCCCTTTGTTTAGCTGTGTTGGGACACAAAAGATGCAGTCCTTTAAACTGTGCCGGTGGGGACACAGGAACCACGTTTTCAACCATGTGACCGTTGCGAGGGGAAATCCGCATTTTACTTTGATCCAGATTTTCCAGCCGTGGGATAGCAGCCCTGGATTCATTTTCGATCATCTGAGAGTGTAGGACATGTAGTAGTGGCCTTAAACTTTAGGAAGCCAGATTTAAGCTGAAGATCTGAAAAAATAATAATAAAGCATTACAACAATGGAAGCAGACAGTGTTGAGGCCTCTAACACTGGAGGCATTCCAGGAAAAACTGGACAACCATGTCTCAGATCTATTTTGATTTAGATCATGCATTGAACAGGGGGATGGATCCCTTCTAACTCAATTATTCTGTGACTCTATATGCACTCCAGCCTTAGTGTGAGCCGTATCAAAGCTTCTAAAAGTTACATCAGAATCCCCAGCCTATAGCTATAGGACTCTAGAGTTGTTGTCCAATAAAAGAGGATTCCTCAAGCTTCAGCCCATACCTTTCTGGTGCACAGACCTCAGATGCAAATAGGCTGGTGCATCAGTTTAAAAAGCCCTTTACCAGCTACACCATTTTTTGATATATTTTTTAACAGTGCCTGCAGGGTCAGTTCTGTTTAGGAGTTTCCATGCAGCTGCTGCCATGTTTAAATTGAGCCTTATTTGGTACAGACGGGATACTAAGTTTGCAGCTAAACTTTGATATTAAATACCTTTGTAATATTTTTGTTGGCTGGAATAAAGATTACAACCACAAATGGCATCCACCTGGTAAGATGATCATACCCATAAGATTCAGTCTTCATTAAATGTAATGCATTTAATTCATTCCAGAGCAAAGAGTGGCAAAGTTTTTGTCTTAAAAAAAAGCAGCAGTGGGGATTTGAGGCTACAGCCCTGATATAATAAGTGAAACCTGCAAGTAAGTGGATTTTTGATTGTGTGCTGTGTGATTCTCTTCTCCACGATGTTGGCATATTTATTTGCTGTTCCAAGTAATAAGGATGGAGGCAGCAATAACTCTTCCTTCTTATTAATGACAGCCTGATTGTATGGCAAGAGAAAATCCACCTATGGTACTTTAATAAAAAGATAATTAAAAATGTCTGCTTCTTCCACCTCTTTAAATCTAAACTTCTGGAGTACGAGAAGCCACCTGTTGTGAGAGCCGTTGCCTTGCTCAAGCTGGTGGGCTCTGCATGTGCAGAGATAGCGTTTACATCATGCATGTCCAAACTTCAGCCCTCCTGATGTTTCGGACCACAACTCCCAGAATTCCAAGCCTAAATTTCCAATGGCAAAGGGCTGTGGGAGTTGTGGCCCAAAACATCTGGAGGAATGAAGTTTGGACATACCTGGTTTACATTATCCTCACCTAGCAAGACTCTCTGGAGCTGCTGGTAGGTGATGGGAGCTTTAAGTCTGACACCTCCAGAGCATGGCAGGTTGCAGAATTCACCACCAGGAAACCTGTTCCACTAATTCTAGCCTCAGCTAGGACAAATCCAGGAATGGGGCCTGATCATTTGACACAATGGAGCCAAATCATAATAAATCATGTTCATATTTCAGAGGACACCCATTAGACTTGGAAGTGAGGATATGGAGTCTGAAAAGTTAGTTTAAAAATAAATAAAGTCATTTGCTGAAGCCGCCCATTACTGAACAGTGATAGGATGATTATCAGGGGCCAAAAGCATCATGTTGCCACTGTTGCTATAGAACTGATTTCAACATATCACTATATCTGTTTGTTCTAAATGTGACTTTCCAAACACTCACACATCCAAGTAACTGTGCTATAGTCGCTCAATATAGATTGTGGGTCCTCTGATGGCAACTTCAGTGTAATGATTTTAGTCTAAGGTTTTTATTATTGTTTTTACTTATTTATTGATATTCTATGTTTTAATTGTTTTAATTTTTTTGTTTGTAAGCCGCCGAGACACCTTTGGGTAGTGGATGGCATATAAGTTGTAAAAATAAATAATAAAATAAATAAATAGTGTGGGCAACCTGAAAGAGAGAATTGACGATCTGCTGTCTCTCTGATTAGAAGCCAGGCCCTGGTTTTCAGTATTCTAATCATCCATAGGATTAAGCTACACACCCTGCTGCTGCTGCAAACCTGTGTTAGGAATCCTGTCAGTCATCTGTATGAAACTTGGTTAACTAACCAGTTACGTTTCCTGCACCAGTGTGACGCTTGAGCCTCTTAATCACAGTTCAACCAACCAGGCCCATAGGGATGCAGCCTTAGTTCATGGTTATTCCGCTGAACATATTTTCTTGAAAGCAGCATTCATTCATTCTGATTGAACGGGGTTTCTAAAACTATAATCCAAGGGACTTTGCAATGTAACTATCATTTGGATCCCTGTGTAAATTTATTTGCAGTAAATGGTATGTAGGCCAAGGAAGGGGTCACTTTCCTCAAGTTAAACAGATTTAAACAGTGCTGGGAGGATAGATCTCCCCCAAAACCTGCTGCCTCTGATTTTTCTTTCCATATGGATATGTCAGAATATGTATCTGCCATGGTTGGCTAGATGGTTCACTGGTTTAGGTATCTGGCTGAGGAACCAGAGATTGGGGGTTCACAGTGCCTCTTGGAAGAACAGCCAGTCTGTGTAGTCCCAAAGCACCTGCTGAAGAAGGGAATGGTAAAACATTTATTTATTTGTTTTCTTTATACAACTTCTATACACTTCTGAGAACTCTCTACCCAGAAATGCCTGGAGAGGGTCACTATAAGTCAGAACTGACTTGATGGAACATGATCAGTGCAATAGCTGAAATAATAAGCATATACAGTCAGTGTCTGGCCAAGTATCTTTTTCAGACTACAACTGAAACTGTGTGCTCTGGGGTATAGAGTGAAGGAGACTGTGCGCTCTGGAGCATAGAGTGAATGAGACTTTGTCTCATTCACTCTATACTCCAGAGCACAGAGAGAATTCCTAGTTCCCTAAGCTCCTTGCCCTCTGAAGATGCCAGCCACAGAGTCTGGCAAAACCTGGGGAAGGAAAACTTCGAGAACAGGGCCAAACAGCCAAAAAAACTCACAACAGATATCAGAACCCAGCCATGAAAGCCTTCGAGAATACATTAGTCAGTCTACTACTTGGATGAGTAGTGAAACATTTTGATCTCACAAGAAGCCTTGGTGACTGAGACATACTTTTGAGATCTTCCTAGCGGAGAGTGAATTTGCTCAAGCAGAGCTGGGATAGCTTCCTTTGGGGGGGGGCTACAATTCCTACCCCCACCCCGTCACTACGCTTGATTCACTCAGTTGTCGTGCACACGGATCTTTCCAAGTTTTGCAAGATCTCTTGCGTGTGCTGGAGCCACTGTGCCAAACCTAAGCGGACCCGGATGGCGTGGCAGATGACCTAGGAGTCCTAAAAAGACAAGAGGAGGCTGCCTGGATCAAAGAGCGAGATGCTAAACTAACCTTTCAGCGTTTGGAAATAACGGCCGTAACCCTGTGCAGTACGCTCCCGAGCTGAGAGCGCAGCGCAATGTGAAATGCGTCGCGGCCCCTTTAAGGAGGACCGTCGGGAGGACAAAGCCCAGGAGCAGCCGCGATTTGCATGGCCTCGGGCGGAGCAGGTGAAGCCCCGGACTCCCCGCAAGATGGAGAGGGAGGGAGCCTCCGGATGCGCCGTGGGAGATCGGCAACGTGGAGTCCTTGTCCCAACTCGCAGGGTGAGGCTCTTCTTCCACCCACTCCCTGACCCCGCTCGTCTCCTGCTTTTTCTGGTAGACGCGATACAAAGACGTCCCCTTTTTCTCCGGGGAAAGCAACCCCAGGAAGGGAAATTTGGGTTTCCTCACGCTTGGCTCTTTTTGTGGTTCCGATGCGATGCCCGTTGTGAAAGCAGCGGCCCCACGCGCTCTTTTTCCTCCTTTTGCCGCTAGGGTTGGCCCTAGATATTTTTCTGCCTGAGGCGGAGCAGCAAACGCGCCCCTCCCACAAATTAAGCTGCCTTGTACCCAGATCTGTTGTACTGATGGGTTTGTTCTCTGACTGTCTGCCTTTGGTGGACTTCTCTGAGGAATGAATACTCAAGGCTTTTCTTGTAGGATGAAAAAACAGCTTCATCAACACCACTGCAGCTGCCGCTTTCCCAGCTGCCAGTGGTTGGTATTCTCCCCCCACCCTCCCGCCGCTGCCGTCCCTGCCCCATCAATGTCCACATCAGGTCACTGCAAAATACTTCCTTCTGGTTTTTGCCGTGCCTGCTCTGCCCTTCCCCCAATAGAAAGCAGATGGGGCAGCCATTTACCCATAATTGTTTGTTTGTTTGTTTGTTTGTTTGTACATTTTACATCCTGATCCCATTAATACCAAGGCTCTACCCTGGGCGGTTACAAAAAATAGAACACAAAACCAAAAAAAAGATAGAAGTACTGTATTAAAAGCACTATAATTAATCCTTAATAACAAATGACACAAACTAATCCTATAAAACCAGAGGGGACGGAGGAAAACAAGGGAGTGGGTGAAATGATCAGCCAGGAGGCAAGCCTCTGCGAAAACCAGCATTCAGCTCAATTGCCTCCTAAAGATCAGCCAGGAGGAGGCTAAGCAGAGCTCTTCCAGAAGCTGGTCCCATAAGGCTGGAGCTGCTGCAAAGAAGGCCCTGCCAGGTGTATAAGACTTATGGGCCTCCCTTGGGGTGGCCACTCAGAGGAGCCTCAGCTAGGGTGATTTTTGGCTGGATGACATTAACTGATGATTCAGCAACTAACACGGGCTTTGTTGAGGGCTTCGTATGCAAGTGTCGAAACCTTGAATGTGATCCGGGGACGCAACAGGCAACCATTGGGGGCAAGCCAGGAGCAGAGTGATGAGATCAAATTTGCTTGCAGCCACCACCATTCTGACTGCCTCCTTCTGGACCTGAAGTCTCCAGATCAGGCTGAAGGGAAGCCCCACATATAGAACATTGTAGTTGTTGTTCCAAGAGATGGAATATTCAACTCCTTATTAAAGAAATGAAAAACAGTGACAACTCATATGCATGCACACACACACACACACACATGCATGATGGGTAATTAAATTTGCACAGACTTTTCATCTGTTAATACTGTACAGGTATATGCAAATACAGGTTGAGAAATAATTGTCATTACTGAAATTGTCACAGATAAGAAGGCCTCCCCGGCAGCCTGTTGCTACCTGAACTGTAAACATTGTGAGGATGCAGAGTTGTGCTTCTGCTAGTGATGATGATATAAATGCAACTTTAAATGGAAGTAAATGTCCTGTTATAGCCAAAAAATTTGAACAAAATATATAAAAGTTATCATTATGCATTATGATAACTATTTCCCTTTTTTCCTGATTGGGCTGTGAGTGGCGTACTTGGCTGTGAATTCTGTCTAGTTATAAAATATAAACTGCCATTCAGCACAGGCCTTCAAGGAGGGCTTAAAATGAAAAGATGAGGCAATAAACATCAATGGTAAAGTAACACGTAAAGATACAGCACAGAAGGAAGCCAGCCTGAAGTTTTAGGCCTCACAACAACCCTATGGGACAGGCTATGCTGAGCAATTTGCCACTGCAGGGCAATTTGCCAGTTTTATGATGTAACAAATACAAGGTACAGTGGACCCTTGTATAACAAAGGGTTTGTATAACATAAAATCTGTTAATTCCAGAGATAGGGAAAATTTGCTTAACAGAATCACCTATGGGGTGAATCTGTACAACATAAAAATGGGATTACTCCATTTTCAATGCATTCCTATGGGAAATTTGCATAAAGGAAATTTTGCTTAACATAATTTCATTTGGAACGAATTAATTCCTTTATACAAGGTACCACTGTACTTGAATCTGGCTTTCAGTAATCCAACTTTAGCATTCTAACTACTTCATTCTTCTTCCTTTTTGCCCAGTATCCAAATTCCTTCAGATGTTTCACTTAACAGCAGGATGAGATTTGAACTAGGGAGTTCTATAATTATAATTTACAAAGTGGTCCTATGTAGAAGCGACCAGGAAATCCCAGTGTATGCAACAAGGCATGTTCTTAGGCAAATAATGCGCAAAATTACAGCCTCACTGAACAACTTTATACATGTCCCTTTAGAAGTTAGTGAGCAATTAGGATTATCCCATTCTAAGTACATTAAGGATGGCAGCCTCAGTTTTTACAGAAATACTTGTTATTCTGTTTCAATAGCTAAACAGTAGAATACTGTATCAAAAACAGTATGGCTGGCACCTTTAATAATACTGTAATAAATACATATCAGTGTAACCTTTCTTGGACTACTAGCCACATGTTAGGGATTGTTGATTTTAAAGAACTGGTCTGCAGTACAGGGAAGTTCACAAATGAAGTGTGTTTGTTAGTTTTACAGATATGACAATGTTTTGACTTTTGTTTCAGTTGCAAGCTACTGTACTATAAACATAGCAAGTCTATTCAGAAGTAAGCCTTGCTGAGTTTGATGAGATTTACCTCATGGTAAACTAAAGACAGGACTACAACCTTCACTTAACTATGACACATATAGGACTTTCTTCCTATATCTAAGCTAAAATGTTATAAACACGGGGTGGGGGGGATAATTATTTTTTTTAAAAAGCAATACACTGGCTTAATATAGGGATCTGGTTGAGAAAAAAACAAAACAAAACTGTATAATACTTTTAGTAGTTGTCCAAACAGTATGCTCTTCAGAGCAGACAGACTTAAGAAGAAGAGATGGGGATTTTCCATCAGAAGTGAGATGCATAATCATGGGACCACTCCTAAGAAGGCCTTGCCTCTGCTTTCTACCAGATGGGTAAGAATAGGGCTTCTAATGCAGTTAGTACATTCATGCTTTTTCGACTGTTAAGGTCAGTGTTAGTCCATTAATGAAACCCAGACAGGCACAGGAGATCAATGCAACATATAATATGTGCATTGTTTTCTTAATGCCAGCAACCTAGTGCCTAGGTTTGGAAACAGCTGATTCCTCACAGAAGTCATTCCTCCCTCTTTGGCCTTTGTAAGCATTTGTTGAGTCTTTCTGGAGAAGCATTACAGCAGGGGTCCTCAACCTAAGGCCCCAGGGCCAGATGCGGCCCCCCAAGTTCCTGAATCCGGTCCCCGGGAACAATTGCAACCCCCCCCCACCTACCCCCTACTTTGCGAGCAAGCCAGCCTCCGCAGCTGCTTCTATTGCTGAGGCAGTTCAAAGTAGTGGGCTATGTCACTTCTCCCACTCCCCCCAACTACCACCTAGATGATCAGCATGCTGGCTAGTGGGGCATTCAAAGTGGGAGGTCCCACTTTGGGCAAGGTCCCCTGCTCCGCCCACCCACTGTGGTCCGGCCCCCAGTGGTGTCTGGGGCGTGGTGAACCGGCCCGCTGTTTGAAAACTTTGAGGACCCCTGCATTACAGCCTGCAGGCAAGTCACCTTCTCTCCATAGGCAGACTTGAGGCCTCACAAACCAGGCCAGCTCCAGTTTATATAGAAAGAAACAGAAGACCCCCCCCCCCAGCCTGAGCAACTATTTTCACCTGGGGTTGGAGCAAAAGCACTCTGCATGTGCTCAGAGGCTGCAGTGATCTTACATCCATTTGCGGTGGCAAAAACAAGAGATGCCAAGAGGAGGCTGCTGGATTAGTGCCCCGTGTTTGGCAGCCCCTCTGCATGGTGGATTCGTAGTGGCTCAGCAGGCTAGAGCACTGAAAACTGTCTGCTACAAAGTCAGCAGATCAGTAGTTCGAATCCCAGGTGCCACAGCAGCAGAGTGAGCTCCTGCTGTTAACCCCAGCTCCTGCCAAGCTAACAGTTGGAAAGCATGTCAATGCAAGAAGATAAATAGGTACTCCTGCGGCCACATGGCCAGGGACTTGCACAACACTGGCTCCTGGACTTGAATAGGGAGATGAGCACCGCTCCTAGAGTCGGACACAATTAGCACGCATGTGCGGCGGCGGGGGGGGGACCTTTACCTTTAATGAAGAAGTAATGCTAACATTAGTGGGGCGGTGGCTCAGCGGACTAAGTCTCTGAAAACTGTCAGCTGCAAAGTTGGCAGCTCAGCAGTTCGAATCCCGGGTGCCACGCTGCGAGCTCCCGCTGTTAACCCCAGCTCCTGCCAACCTAACAGTTGGAACGCATGTCAATGCAAGTAGATAAATAGGTACCAACCGTGTTTCCTTGCAGCCCTGCCGGCCACATGGCCACGGACTTGCACAACACTGGCTCTTTCGGCTTGAATACGGAGGTGGGCACCGCCCCTGGCACGGATATGCTGGGGGAACCTTTACCTTTACCCGCCGCTCCCGCCGGGAGGGCCTCTTCCTCCCCCCCTCCCACCTCGCGAGGTTGGGGCGCCGGCGGCGGCCACTGAGGGAGGCGGGCGGGCGAGCGAGCGAGCGAGCGAGCAACCTTCCCTTTCTGTCCCAGCCCGGGAGTCCCTCCAGCGCGCGCGCGCCCCGCGCCTTTCCGTCTACTAGGGTTACTCAGGCGGAGCTCGGGGCGGCGGAGTCGCCACCTCCCCTCGAGCCAGGCGAGGCCGGCAGCTGCGGGCTCCCTTTCTCTCCTCCTTTTCTTTTCTCCTCCTTCCCTTTGCGCGCCCGCCCGCCCGCCGCCCCTTTGCCCGCCCCGGCCACCCCTTTCCATTGGGCGCCCGCGCGCAAGAGAGAGCGCCCTCCCCGCCCCCGCCAGCTGCTAGCGCCTCCCGCCTCGCGCCTGCTGAGCGGCGGCAGAAGGCGAGCCAGGCAGGCAGGCAGGCAGCGCGAGGCAGCGCGAGGCAAGCGGCGGCGGCGGGCGGCGGCGGCGAACTTTCTCCTTTGTTGGGAACTTCGGCTCGCTCGCTCGCCTTGCTTCCTGGCAGCCGGGCAAAGGAGGCAAGGCAGGTGGCGGCGGCGGCGGCGGCGGCGGCCAGCCCCCAGTTCCCCAAGGCGGAGGTAAGAGACGCCCGCTGTTTCCTCCCTCTGGCCCCGGGGACGGCGCCGCGGGGTCTGGGAGCGGGGCCAGAAGCCAGGCGGCAGGAAGAAACAGAAGGGGCCCCGGGTGTGTATGTGTGTGTGTGTGGGGGAGAGACCTCTCAAGGGGGCCACGGGGGGGAAAGAGGGGTTAAAGGTCAGGACTCCCCCCACCCCACCCACCCGCGCGCGCCCCGCTCCGCCTCCTCTCCCCTGGAGACTCTTGGCAGCCGGCACGCAGGGGGTGTCATCTCTGCCTCCTTTGGCTACGAAGCGCCTCGCCTAGGAAGTCCAGGGGAAGCCGAGGAGAGAGAGAGAGAGAGAGACCTTGGCTGGCGTGCCTTGCATTGGGTGAGCGCTGCGGAGCAAGTGAGCGGCTCAACTTCCGGAGGGGACCCGCCGGCCGCTTCTTGCAAGGAGCCCTTCTCGGTCAAGCTCCTCTGGATACTCTGGGGGTGGGATGGGGTGGGGGTGGGGTGGCCCTCCTTGGCCCTGATCCTCCTTGGGTTTTGTTGCCCACCGGCTCCTCCGCTCCAGGCAAACACCCACCTACCTGGTAGCCCGCAGGACCGCCTCCTGGTGCTCAGCCTTTGCTTTCCCAAGTTACTTCTTGGAGAATTAAGATCCGTTCCCTTTCAGGAGGGGGGGAGCCCGCACCGTTTTCAAGTGCATCGCGGTTGGTGTCGGTATGGGATTATTACTTTCTCCAGGTTGTCCTGCGGAGGAGCAGACCCTTTCTCGAGTTGTTTTTGAGTTTGGCTTTCAGGAGCCATGAAAATTTCCCCTAATGTTGCAATGTCGAGCTCGCCAAGGTTTTCCCAAAAGGAGGTTCTGCAAAGGTCTGACCCGAGTAAGACTTGCATTTGGAAGGTTGTCTAGCAGATCCATCAACATGCTTTTCCTGGGATGTTACATTGTCACCCTTAAGTTGTCTTGAATAACGTGTACTGTGATGCATAATCCATGCTGTGTACAACAAAACCCAGCAGCTGTTCTGGACAACTGTAGCAGCCTTAAAATAAGTTTGGAGCCTGTTGCCTTGAAACTGGTAGGGTTTTTAGGGCTCCAGTGCTGCTTTTCTGAATGGAATCTCAGTGGAACAGTGCTACACTTCCTCCATGTGAATTCAATAAACTTGTTAAAGCTAGTGTTTGTAGGTCTTTATTGGTAGCAGCAGTTTCACTTTTATGTATGGAGTAGAGAAAAGTATTGCAGAGAGAATTTATGGAACTACCTTTTGGCAATGCTTTGCTTAAAGTTCTAACTGATCCCTGATAGGTCAAATATCATGACATACAGCAATGTAGGCTGCACACCTAGTGCCACTACCGTAAACGGAGCCCTACTAGAGTCAATGGGACTTGTCTAATTGCAAACATGTACAGGATCACGTTGAAAGTTGTCTTGATTTTGAATTTTGCACAGCCAACTTTCCACAGCACCTATGTCCAAATGAACATCTTGGAAATTTTGTCCGAAGAGTGTATACATGCAGATTAGTCTTAATGATTTCAATGTGAATTCCCAGTAAACCTACTGTCTTGTGTGCTCTCACCTCCAAGTAAATATTATTGATGTTACTTCTACAATGACCTTCACAGCATCACGCTATGCATGTGCTAGGATTTGTGGTGTGGCAAAGATTTCACAATCCAAAAAGGTGGGTTGTTCATTGTATGCATTGTGTTTTCTCGACACCTTCAGAAGGTTGTTGAAATGCTTCTTTTGTGCCTTAATCCCACCCCAGAAGGCCAGCCTCCTGCACAGCTGTTAGCTCCTCAAAAGTTTGTATTGATGAACTCACCAAACATTCTTCCAAAATAAACACTGAGAACACTGTTTCTCTTTCTCTCTTGTTTCTGACAGTTACTTTGCAAAATGTTTGGCTACGCTGTCAATAGACTTCATGGCAAGTGCTGTGTAGCCTGAGAAGGATTAGGGGCACTTCTGAATATGACAATCTCAGTTGCAAATGCCTGGAACAAGCATTTATTTATGGAAGAGTTTAAAATTTTTGGTTTTTGTTACCCTAAGGTAGCTCATAACAGCACCCCTCAAAATGAGTAAAATACAAGACAGCTCTAACCTTCTGATGGGAAGCTTAGTAAAGCAGCATCAGCTTGGGGAAAATGGTTGTATAGGTAACCAGTTTTGGGATAAAACAGAGAGAAAAGGTAGCTTTGCACCTTATCCTAGAGTGCTATGAAGACAGTACCTTGTAACTGCTGTTGTTACATCCTACAGCAAGGGTATCCTAAGCTGCTTGCATGTACAACAAAATCCAACAGCAAGTATAGTGACATGCTTCTGATACTCTCTGCTCAACAATCACCAACCACCATGAATTATTCCTATTCCACAATTTTGGAAGCAACAGTTCAAAAGGTATTACTGTATCCAAACTCTGATACTAAAGTTTAGGCAAGTGGATATGGGTTCCTCTGTGAATAGAAGAGCACAGGTTTAACCTTGAAATGTAACATGGATACATAGTATTTTTGACAGGGACTCATAGAACATGTCTTGTAGGAGTTGAGATAAAGCATGTTCTTGTTTTTGTTTTCAACCTTACGCCAGTACTGGAATTAATTTTTCTTTCTTATTTGAGCTTCTCTTTTGTCCATGACAGAGTGGTCCTTATCTGAGAGGAGAAGGCTTCTTCCAGTGACTTCCTTGAACTCTGGTTTCTGCTCTCCTCTGAACAATGTTCTCAACAAAGTTTTCCCCCATAGTCCAAGCCTCTTTATTTTCCTTTGGTAACTAGGTTAGCAAGCTCTTGCTTAGACCAGTTACATGCTTTGACTTCACCAAGCTGAAAGCCAGAATGGTTTTCATTGAAAGGTGAACTTCCGGCTCTGCAAGTCTCAGACTTCAGGCCTGCACGTCTCAGGCTCAGTCTTATACCTTCCTGAAAACAATCCCAACGAGGAGGCTTACATTTGAGGAGACTTTGCACTGGACTGTGTAAAGTTAGTGCCACCAAAGTCCAGGTTTGCCTAGTCTGATGTTTTGAACTACAGTTCCCATCAGCATTTTGGGAAGTGGGAAGGGGTATTGGGTTGGGCTTTGCATTCTGAGGCATTGGAATGAATTTTGATTGAGGAAAGTGAACATAGTTTGGTAGCAAATAATGTAAGTGCCTTGTTAGATGAGCTAAGCAGGTCTAGATCTGGTAGTGCTTGGAGGGTTGAGAACCTTGGAATCCACTCAGTCTACCTTGTGCATCAAAAGAAATATGGGATATCAATTAATAGATGATATTGACAGAAAGTCTGTTGCTTAGTGTAGTTGTCTGCAACTCAGGTAAGCCCATTGAATCAGTGGGTGATTTGGTGAGTCAGTACCTCCATAGGTCCCACTGATTCAAGTGGGGCAGCTCTAATTGCAACTTATTAGGCTACGCAACAGGATTTTAGCCACATTGTGTCACCTTGGGGGCCCGATGGGCAGAAAAACAAATAATATATCTACTGTGAGTGATGATTGCCAGAAGATGTGAATTTTAAACATGTTCACAAAGCATTCTGCAGTTTAATAATACTGTATTTTTCCATCTACAAGACACCCCCATGTATAAGACAGCCCCCAGCTTTCTAACCCAAAATTACAGTTTCACAACTGTGCAGTTCTCTGCTTGGCTTACTTCCATGTATAATATGACCCTAAATTTTAGTCTAACAAATTTAGACAAAATATAGTCTTATACATGGGAAAATGCTTTATCTAGGATTTGTATTGGAAGGTTCAAATTGGGCTAGATATAGTTACATGTGAAACAGATCTGTTAAAATAGTTGGATGTAAGTTAATCATGACCAGCTTGAGATTCAACCCGTCATCTCGTAGCAAGTTTCTTCTTGTTTTGCTTTGCAGTGAGCGTGCATATTTCCTGTAAAAAGAAGGGGATTATGAATGTATCCTCTAAAAAAAAACACCAGTAAAAATCCTGTAAATCATTTTGGCCTTGCAGATGTTTTCACTAACAATTCCCATTGACTCCAGGGGTACTGGATTACAATAAGGAACTGTAGGTGTTCCAAAACATCTGGCAAGTCAGAGGTCCCCACTATTGTTATAAGTTAAAGATTTTCTGTCACAATTATGAGGTGAGGCAGAAACAAGATGGGGGTTGTCTGACATCACCTGTTCAGACTTTTGCAGAAACTACGTTTGAATGTGCAAAGAAGTTAGTATTTTCTCATTTAAAAAAATAAACTCAACAAGCCATAGGAAGGAGGGATCTAGAAGTCATGGTATAAAAAAGTAAGCTTTCCACACTTTCATCTGAACCAAGGGCTTCTTTATTTGTAGCTCTTCTTAGCTATCCTGCTGTATTAGCAATGGCGACTTTGCAATTAAAATTTGAGGGGAAAGACTTCCATTTCAAAACTAGCCTGCAATAATGAGGTGTGGGTTGTGTTGTTACAGTCGTGACCGAGACTCTTCATGACCCCATGTCCATGGAGTTTTCTTGGCAGGAATACTGGAGTGGTTTGCCAGTTCCTACTCCAGGCACCTACAGCACCTGGTATTCTCTGGTGTTCTCCCATCCAAGTACTAATGAGGTAGCTTTTGATATAAATTAAAAAGAAAGGGAAACTCCTTTGGATCTGAGGAGCAATGGCATCCATACAATCTGCGTGGTAGCAGTTCCATCAAGTGCCCCCAGCCCAAGAGTACAATTGCACTGCAGATTCACATTGGTTTCAGCACCGATGTATTTTAAACCATTTTCCCAGTCATGTGGTTTTTGTCTCACTGTGTGCTTTCACTTTGAAAATTATTACCCTAATATAAAGTAGAGGTTTAAAACCATTATGGGAAACTATATGTGAGATTTCAAATGGGTTCATTAAGCAGCATGTTTGCAAACCACATGGTTTCCATTGTTGCTGATCCTGGAGCATTGCCAGTCATTGCAGCCTTCTCTTGTTTTCAGTGTTGTGCAACATTTTATTCAATTTTCTGAAGTCTGAACCTGGTAAACAGAAGGTACTGTACTGCTGAAAGCAGACCTTGAATGTTTACCTTCTTGCATTGTCACTCCCAGAATCCCCCACATACTGGACATGTTGCCTGGGTGTTTTTGGTGATTTGGGGAGATAAAGTTCCCTGAAAAGAAACTTCTCCAACCTCTGACTGAAGTAAACCATTGACTTATAGTTAATATTTCAGTGGGACTAGTGGAGGAGGGGCACAATGACTCTCTAAAGCAGTAGTTTTCAACCTGTGGGTCCCCAGATGTTCCTGGACTGCAATTCCCAGAAGCCTCCACCACTTGCTGTGCTGGAAGGGGTTTCTGGGAGTTGCAGTCCAGGAACATCTGGGGACCCACAGGTTGAGAACCACTGATCTACAGGCTTCCCCGCTACCCCCAGTGATAAATGTTGTGGTGTGAGAACAGATGCGTTGTGGCTGTTGGTGCTCATAACTATAAGCCCCTTCCGGTAACAGCATCACTCTTCTGATATGAAGAATCACTTGGTGTGGTGGACTCCGACTGCAGAGATTCAGGCAACTAATGGCAAAGTTCAATTATGTCTTGCAGCTTAGTTTGTATCTCTTAAAATTAGGACACTTGGGTTATAGGTTTTGCATTTATTTCCAAATACAGTAATATACAGTACTTGGCATTCTTTAGTCATGTAGCTGGCATTCTGTTGATGCAACTTATTCATTCTCTGAAGTCACTGGTTGTATGGAAGTAGCATGGCAGAAAATGAAATTCACTGGAGTCATTTTTTCTAAATGTCCTTTGAATGCATTGTTACAAACTGAGAAGGAGATTTTTCATATTGTGGCTGCTTCATGCATGTTTCATCTCTGGAGGCGGTGTGGACGCTTCCTGATTACTTCATGTATTTAGCTGTGGATGGAACAGTCCTGGGCATCAGATTACTGTTTTCTCCATGTTAACATCCTGTTTGTTTTTAAAGTCCAAGGGTGTTTTTTTTTTTTGGCAGTAGGAAGCTTTAATATCCACTGTAGTTTCAGGTCTAAAGTTAATGTAGGTGAAGACTGAATTGTTTGCAGTCACTTTGAAAGAGAGAAGTATTCAAAATAAGTAACTAGCAAAAACTAAGTGCCATTGTGAGCCAAAATCTCAAATTTTACCCTGATCCCCTTTTCCTCTTCTACCCATCTTTCCTACAAGTTTAAATATATTGCTCTTGATTTTTGAACAATAGGATTTTATTCTTGCTGTCTTTGAAGTTTTGCTTCCTCTCAAGTTATGTTACATGTGGAAATGCTATTTTAATGGCAATTGTTTAATTGCAGCTAGTAAAGTGCACCTCTGGGGCTTAAAACATGTTTCTTTCAAGTTGATTTCTGAGAAGTAAGGAGTCTTCTTAGGCATCTCACTAAGCAACTTATTTAGAGGAAGAACATGTATAAGAATTAAATGTTGCACAGTAACAAGAGAATGGCATCCATTTTAAATAATATTTATAAGAAATCTGGCTGTCTATGGTTCCTGATTAAGTAACTGCTCTGGCTTGATCAAGCAATATTGTTTAGATTGGGTTCACACCTTTACCCTCCAGGTGCACTTTAACATGTGAAGGCTTCTTATTCTTAGTAGTCCTTGTAGTCTTTTAAACCTTTTATATTTGTTTAAAAATCTTATTGTTGGCTTATTCTTGTGTAACAGAATTTATGAAAGTCTTGGAGGCAAGCTGCAGCTCATTAAAGAGGTGCTGGTTGCATTATGGGACACACACCAGATCATATGCACCATTAATACATATCAGTTTGTGATCAGGCTTTGTGCAGTTTTGCTTATACAGAGCAAAATCTTTTTGTCTGTTGGAATGATAGGGCAGGGATTGTACTTGATGAAAGTCTTGTTGGTTCTGTACTATTTCTTAAGAGTAATTGAATGTTTCTGGACAAAACTATCTCTCTTAGTTGATGCAGAGTCCTGTTCTTGCTAGGGCACCTGTTTTTAGCATCAGCAATGCTTTCTGAGGCTGGCTGAGTCATGAAAAAATGTGTCCTTGGTCCATCTTTATAAATGATTTAGTAGTTGAAAGTGTGGAAGGGGTGCTGCTCAAACTCAAAGGCGGTTACTTCACATCCGTTTTGTCTCTGTTAGTGTTGCACTTAGGAGTGGTACAAAAAAAGTTACTTCAGGTCCCTTGCGCAACTACTGAAATTTGTCTCGGCCCCGCCACTGGAATGGGTGCTGAGCACGACAATACTACACCTGGTGCAGGGGTAGGGTTTTCCCTTGTCACTGTTTGTTCCCGCTTTCTGTTCCGAGATAAGACATCATGTAGTAATGACTGTAACGCAACAAAAACATTCATTTCTCTCAGAAAACTGTGCCCAGGTTTTTTTTTTTAATTTTGACTTTTCAGAAGCGAAATATTAAAGAATTTTAACCCCCACCCCCAAAAAGGAAAAAGGAAGTGAGACAAATACAATGTTTGTCCCGGTACAAGACCATGAGGTAACACTTGTCACAAAACAAGTTATCATCATGACCATGGGAGAACTGAAACAGGGACAAAACCACATGATCATGACCAATGCTGTCATGGTACAAAACTAGTCGCGGAACAACGAAGGATGTGAGGTAACTGCCAAAGATGACATAGAAGTGGGAGGAATAGTTTTTGGTTCAAGACATCCTAAGCAGATAGGAGAACAGGGCCAAAACAAAGTGCATTTCAGCAGAAGAACATGTAAAATTGGACATTTATGCAGAAGAAACCCAGGTGTATAAATATGGGTGGCAAGTGGTTTAATATGTATATGTATATGAAAAGCATGTAGTGGTCTTAATAGACCCTAAACTAAATATGAGTAGAAGTGGGCACAAGCTGCTGGTTTGGTGGTTCATCAAGGTTCCTTTATCTGGCACTCTGTTGATCTGCAGTTCATTCTTATTTCTTCCAGCAGGCATGCATTTGGAGGCAGTGCTTTGGCTTCCCTGCAGAACATCTGTGAAACTGGTAAATGAATTGTACCAAATTCATGCCTGTGTCTCTTCAACAGTGTGATCTCTCTCTCTTTTTCAAACGTAATATTCGCTTGAATCAACAGAAGTAAAGTGCCCAAATCAAGGGATCAGACCATGCTTGGAACACAGTGTCCAGCTCTGGGTGCCACAGTTTAAAAATGTGTCTTCTAGCAGTGGGGGACAGATCCACCCACTGTTTTGAAATCACACCTCAAGAAGGTGACTTTAGTAGCATTTCAAATTGGACACGATTTCCAAACAAAGAAGTGGCCTTGGCTGTAATCTCGCTGGATATTTCTGTTCCCTCATATCACAGTTATTATGCAACAGATGTTCTGCTGAAAGCTGTTTCTAAACCTTCCAGATCTTAATTAGAAAATATTGCTGTCCATGCAGGATATGAATTAAAGGGTTTTGTCTCATAGTATTTATTTTATTTGAAAGAAATGAAATATTACCCAAGAGCAGTTCGTTAGTACTCGCATTGTTGTTTTTAAAAGTACCTGTAGTACAATTTTGCATATAAAAAAGGCATGAGGTAATAACACATTAGTTCTTCTCCAAGCCTCTTAACTCCATAACAACACTTTATTTGTATCCAAATCTACTCCAACTTTATTTGGATTTTTATGTAAGCAAATACTGGGTGCTATGGATTGTTAAAATATATCCTAAATATATCATCTCAGCAGAAATATCTAACTGGAGTTAATGATTTATTATCTTACTACAGTGATATATCTCTTTCTGAGCAAGAAAACAGTCTAAATAAGTGAGGATTGTCATTGGACTAAAAAGCAGCATGTAAAAGTTGCACATCAACTTGTGTCTCTAGATCAATTTACACAGCGTTGTTCAGAAACAACAAAGAACTGATTCAAGTGTCAGATTTAAGTAGAAGCATTGCATTGGTTTTCCTGCACTTTATAAGGATGGAGACACTTTAGCCTTTTTCTCCTGTTGATGCTTTCTGGATAAACCTTATAAGTCAGAACAAATACTATCTGTTCTCAACCCGTTATCATCCCGTTACAAGTCACCTTTTAAAAAATTATTTATTTATTTATTTATTTATTTGACTTGTATACTGAACCATCTAGCTACAAGGCTACTCTTTGTGGTTTACAGTATACGACATAATGAAAGCATAAACAATATACAATAAAAAACTAAAATAGAAAACACAGTAAACATAACTAACTTAACAATCATATCAAAGAACCATATTCAGGGGAAAAGTCAGCAATACAACATATTAAAATCAGTGAATCAAGGAATAATTAATAACCAGGGAAAGCAGATCTATATAGCCAGGTCTTTAGTTGTTTTTTCAACATATTGCCCCCACCCATTCCTACAGGCAGCCCTGAAGAGTTGATTGGCTCAATATCACGCAGTATAACTAAACAGAGTTTGAACTTGGGTTTCTGTTCCTGTGTGTAACACGATGGCCGAAATCGTGTTTTACTGGATAAGGCTGTCAATGTCATCAGCTGCAACTTCGATTTTTGGAACTTAAGATTTTCTAACCCCTGTCCCCCTCCCCTCTTCCAAAAGGGGTCTGAAGGCTCCCCCGGGATCCCTGCTTTTGCAGAGAAATCATTGGCAGCCATGGGGGAGGAGCCTTTAATCTGTGAAAATCATCCTAGATAGAACCATCATCCCAGCGGTGGCGATTTTTGGAAAGGAAAGACCTCCCTTTCAGGTTGATGCATATCTGCCAACCGTAAATGAAGGAATATGGGTTCGAAAAGTATATTCTAAAGTATTTCAGTTCCGTACTTATATTGCTTTCTTTGATGTTTAGCCACTTGTTTCCCAAGCTCCAGTCCTATCTGTTTGTATTTGGTCAGAAGTAAGGAGCAGCTGCACTGCATGCGCCAGGCTTCTGCTTGGCCACTCGCTGCTTCTGCTTTTCACAGTGTGTGTGTGTGCCTATAAATGTGTATCATTCTTTTGGACTTCACTAGAGGCTCCTACAAAGTGTCTCACATTTCCCAGCTGTTTCACAGTTTTTCTCTGCCTAACCCTGTCAGCTGCTTTCACATAAGCAGTTGTAACTCTCCTAGATCTTATTATTTCTGCAGTGCCTCATTCTGTTGTCCCTAAAAACCAGGCTTTAAAAGGTGCTTTTGGATAGGAGCTGAGCTGTGCATAATATTAAGAACGAACTGGTTGGCCAGTCAAAAGCATTAGCACATTTAGTGATTTTTTTATGGTGTTGTGTGATGCAATGGTCCAAATCCTACTGGTTAGTTACACTGGCGTAGCACAAACAACACAGTTTTTGGATGTACATTGCCCCAAGTTAATTATTGAATTGTATGACTCAGTATGCAACTGGTAATGTCTGCAGTGATTTCATAACTGACGGCCAGATGGCCAGGATATAAATCAAAATAAATGAAATGAAATGAAACTACTTGAATGTGTTTGATTGCAAAAGTTACACTATTTGCATAGATACACAAGAGGATTTGGGCCAGTACATAATAATGTTTTACATATTCGCAACAGGTCTGATTTTCTTGGCATGGTAGCTTTTGCAGAATTACCAGGGCAGGGGATGGGGGAGTAAACAAGAAGCTGGCAAATACCAGGATAAATAGCAGAAGTGTGCTGCTGTGTCAGTAAAATACAAAAACAAAAAAACAAAGCAAACAAACAGATGAAGAGATGATGCTATACAGGGTGGCTTCTGGGTTTAAAAAGAAGGGCACCTTTCCCAACCATTTGGGGCATGGCGGTTGTCCCTTCTTTGATCCATGGCCATCCAGAGATATGCCATGCCAGTGTGTTCATGTCGAAAGGAAAGAACTTCACAAAGTAGTGAAGATCTTCTATCTTAATAATAACAAAGTCGAATGCAGTCTTTGTATGACACTTTATACATGCTGCTGAAATGAAGTAATGTAAGTGTTTATATGATAAAAAGATGACACTGTCGTTCTGTCAAGCAATCGACTCGTTGGGTTTCTAAAATCTGGCCAATCATTGGCACTAATAGGGTTTTTTTCCTGTTTTGTTACGGTTGAAATGCAATCCTGTGCCTGGAATTAGGCCAAAACCAGCCTGAAAATCTTACTGCTTCCTTATTTGGCAGTCTCAAGGGTGTTATGGAACAGCTCAACATCAGGTTGTAAGACCTTAGCTGTAGAAGTGTTCTGCATAACTAAGAAGCTCTCTAGCCTTTCTCCCTCCCCCCAAATAGTTCCACTATCATTTGCTTATTCCCTGTACAAGCAGGATGTCCTCGTGCCAGCATGCCCAGTTCAGATGTACTAGTGGCTATAAGTTGTTCTTCTTCTGCTGGGGTCTTTCTTTTTGTTGGTAGTCATGCTGTAGTCTGACCAGGAGCTCAGCCTGCCCTTCCCCACCCCTTCCAGGGCTGTACAGGGGGAATCCCTCTTCCACCTCCTTATCAAATTGGTTGGCTGCCAGAGGGCACCTGGAAGGGCAGGGCGAGCTCCTGGGTGGGCTGGAGCATGATTTCCAACAAGAGTAAGACCCCAGCAGCACATGACAAAAGGTGAGTGGGAGAGCTGGCTGAGGTGTCTAGGAGATGGATGGGTGGGTGAGTGCACTTTGTTCAAAGCATGATGACCTAAGTCATGTTCATTTCTAACTAGAGTAACCTTCCTAAGCTCAGGTCAGTTCCCGTACAATTTATTATTTTATTTAGAGCATTTTTACCCCACCTTTCTCCGTGGAAAATGACCCAAGGCAGCTTACAGTAATGAGGAATGATATACAGTCCAGTACAATTAAGACATGTTCAGTTATTGAGAACAGGGAATTGAGGGCCATCTTACACAGCATTGAAAGACAACATTAAAGCTACAAGAGAATGTGAGCAGTTAGAGAGAGAGTAAAATTTTTATGTAAAAGTTAAGAGGAATGGTAACTGACATTGAAAAACATAGTGTCAATGCAATCACAAAGAGTTATAATTGGTTATAAACACAAAGTCTATGTGTCATGTATGGTAGATTCATATAAAAGACACATACAGTGGCACCTTCTAGAAAGGAATTAATTTGTTCCAAATGAAATTCTGTTAAGCAAATTTTCCTTTGTACAAATTTCCCATAGGAATGCCTTGAAAATGGATTAATCCCCAATCGTGAGCGTTTTTCTGTTGTATGGCTTCACCCCATAGGCAATTCTGTTAGGCAATTTCCCCCTATCCCCCTATCTCCGGAAATTTGTTCCTTTAAGCAGATTTTCTATTAAACAAACCACTTGATATACGAGGGTCCACTGTAATAGGTAGTCCATCATTCTGGGAAAGCTTGCCTGAAGAGGGAAGGTCTTTGGCTCTTTCTGGAAAGTCAGCAGAGATGGGGCAGTCCTGCCCTATAGTGGGAGGGAGTTCCAGAGTCTGGGCGCAAAAGTTACAAGTACAAGTAACCTACATGGTAGAACTATTATTTATAATTGAAACCAGAGTTACAAAGTAGCATCACAGTAATATTTCCACTGTCTGTTTCTGAATGACTATTCCATATTAGTTCTTTAATGATGTACAAAATGTTCCAAAGAAACATTTTTTTCCAAACAAGTGTTAGCGGTTCTGAAATATGTTTGCATGTACGAACCAGCGAGTCTACAAAGGAAAACACAGCCAAAGTAGCCTGGTATGAGGCAGTATTTGTTCCCACTATATTGTGGCTTGCATACTGAGAAGCCGCTTTAGGAGCATGGTCCTTCCATCTCCATGAATTATCCCACTGTTTTCCTGTAGATTTTTAATCATTAATTAGAGTTTTCTTTGCACAGATGATAACTAGGGTTATGACTGATTGAGAATCCCCACTGAACAAGAGTTTGATAACCAATTTCCAACCCTGCTTTCGGATTCAGAAGGGATGAGATTAGCTCCTTGTGAGCTTCAAAGAAGATGCACCTTGTGATTATGATCATAGTCAGCCCACTGCTTTGCAAATTGTGATTGGTAGACAACCACTGGTACATCTGCCCTGGACCTGTAGGATTTCCCCTTATGGCCCTTCCAAATTGGTAGAAAAATAAGTACTTTGTGCTGGATTGGCTGCCACCAATACAAACATATATAGATGGAATGTGTCCAAGGAAAAATGAAAGAACTATAAGAAAAATATAATCTACTCTGGTTCTAGAATGCTCAACATCTGGGGCAGAGATGGAAAAGTTTTGGACTAAACTTAGAACATAAGAACATAAGAAGAGCCATGCTGGATCAGGCCAAAGGCCCATCTAGTCCAGCTTCCTGTATCTCACAGCGGCTCCACCAGATGCGTTTGGGAGCGCATGAGACTAGATATCTGTCTCCTGATACCACTCCCCTGCATCTGGCCCTTGAAGTACCCTGGTTTAAAGCCTAGAGATTACACATCTCCATCATGGTTTGTAACCCGTGATGGACTTTTCCTCTAGGAATCTGTCCAATCCCCTTTTGAAGGCATCCAGGCCAGATACCATCACCACATCCTGTGGCAGGGAGTTCCATAGACTTACAACGTAGTTCTTACTCTCCCAGCACTCAATTTGAGTGTATGTCCCCTAGTTCTGGTATTTTGAGAGAGGGAGAAGAGCTTCCCTCTATCCACTTTACTCATACCCTGCATTATTTTGTAATCATATCCCCCCTCAAGCGCCTTTTTTCCAGACTAAAGAGGCCCAATTGTTTTAGCCTTTCTTCATAAGGGAGGTGCCCCAGCCCAGTAATCATTGTAGTCGCTCTCTTCTGCACCTTTTCCAGTTCCACTATGTCTTTCTTGAGATGCGGTGACCAGAATTGTACACAATACTCCAGGTGGGGCCTTACTATTGTTTTGTATAATGGCATTATAATGTTGGCTGTTTTATTTTCAACCCCCTTTTTGATAATCCCTAGCATGGAATTGGCCTTCTTCACTGCTGCCACACATTGGGGAGACACCTTCATGGAGCTGTCCACCAACACACCAAGATCTCTTTCCCGATCCGTCACGGATAACTCAGAGCCCATGAGTTGATAGATGAAGTTTGGATTTTTTGCCCCAATATGCATTACTTTACATTTGGTTACATTAAAACGCATTTGCCATTTCTCAGCCCACTCCCCCAGTTTGGAGAGATCCTTCTGGAGCTCTTCACAATCTTCTCTGGTTTTTACCACACGGAAAAGTTTTGTGTCATCTGCAAACTTGGCCACCTCACTGTTTATCCCTGTCTCCAGGTCATTTATGAACAGATTGAAAAGCACCGGACCCAAGACAGATCCCTGGGGCACACCGCTTTTCACTTCTCTCCATTGTGAAAATTTCCCATTGACACTTCTAGAACATGGCATGGCCACTGGGGGGAATTGTCCAAAAAAGTAACTTTTCTCACCTCTGAACTGGAAGCCTCCTGCTCCTGTAGGTTGTTGCTTTTCTCTGGTTCTGCTGTCTATCATTTGTGTGGTTCTCAGCCTTCTCTGTTCAGGACTTGACTGGGAACAGCTTTCTGATACAGGAGTGGAGTTTTGCTCTGAGTTGAAAAAAATTACACTAATATTTTTCCCTTGAAACACATTCCTCCTTGAACATAAAAGGAAGAATGGGAGGGGCACACAGCCCTGCATCAGAGAAGAAGTGATGATGACAGTTGTTGGAATAAACGTTTGTGTGAAGATAAGCTGTTGATTGAAGTCAGAAAGCCTTTGCAGATATGTTTGCGAAAGGGGGAAAGCAAGCAAAAAACCCCTTCTCTTTTTCATATGTGTTGTTGTTATTTTTTTCTGTATTTGATGCAGACCTTGAACTTGGCTCTCCTATCTGGCATGTGTAGACATATTTCAGTGACAGATTGTGACACCTTTCGTCAGATGGCACAACAGCACCATAGCTACGAGGGACTTGACATGTCAACAAACCCTCTTCCAACTGTGTCCCTGACATGACAAGCTGAGCTTTAGGAATAGCTTACCATTCCTTTTGACTACTATAACTAGCCGTTTAAATAAACTCGTCAGTAGATAAGGTGGCGTGTTTATTTTCTGAAGGATGAAAACACAGCAAGGGCGCTTGGTTGCCACACTCCCTTCTTCCACTTCTGCTTTGCATGGGGGAGGAGCCAGGCTGAATTCTCAACATCTCCCATGAGTAAGACTACAGATCTAAGGACTGAGAAGGAGCTGTTCCTGGGGCTTTGGGGAACTTGTTCTCAGTTGATTGATAATCAACTTCTGCAGCATTTCCAGTTGTCAGGATTTTCTTCTCTTCCTTATCCTGATTTTAGAAGTGCAGAGCTGCAAGGGGCCCTAGGGATGATCAGATCCAAGTCCTGTTAAGGAGCCACAGTGAGGAATTGAACTCCCAACCTCTGGCTCTGCAACCAGGTACCTAAATTACTGAGCTCTCCATTGCAAATTGGTTCTGTTTCCCCCTACTTATCCCCCCCCCATTGCAGTCTCTTCCATGAGTCCTGGGCCAAAGCTAACAGAATGGGTTTCAACAGAGGGAAATGTAGGGTGCTGCATCTAGGTAAAAAGAATGAATTGCACAGATATAGGATGGGAGACACCTGGCTGGAAAATAGTACCTGTGAAAGGGATCTGGGAATCTTGGTGGACCACAAATTGAACATGAGTCAGCAGTGTGATTCAGCGGCCAAGAAAGCCAACACGATTCTTGGTTGCATCAACAGAAGCATTGTGTCTAGATCAAGGGAAGTGATAGTACCACTCTATTTTGCTCTGGTCAGACCTCACCTGGAGTACTGTGTCCAGTTCTGTGCACCTCAATTTAAAAAGGATGTTGACAATCTTGAACGGGTCCAGAGGAGGGAGACCAAGATGACTGAGGGTCTGGAAGAAATGTCTTATGAGGAATGGCTTAGGGAGCTGGGCAAGTTTAGCCTTACAAAAAGAAAGCTGAGATGGGATATGATAGCTATGTTTAAATATTTGAAAGGATGTCACATTGAAGAAGGGACTATTTTATTTTCCATGTCTTCAGAGACTTGGACGCAGGGCAATGGTCTCAAACTACAAGAAAAGAGGTTCCATTTGAACATTAGGAAGAACTTCATGACAGTTAGAGCTGTTCGGCAATGGAATATGCTACCACGGAGGGTGGTGGAGTCTCATTCTTTGGAGGTTTTCAAGCAGAGGCTGGATGGCCATCTGCTGGAAATACTGTGATAAGGATTCCTGCACAGCTGTGGGTTGGACTAGATGGCTCTTGAGGTCTCTACCAACTCTATGATTTACGATTCTATGATTCTGTGACCTTTAAGGAACTTCTGTGGAACCTCTCTGGATGTTGTTTAAAGGCTTTTACTCTCATTTCTTGCTGTTGGCCATGCTAGCTGTGGCTTGTGGATTGCTAGTAACATCTGGATGGATATATGTTCCCTATTCCTGTTTTGTTTAATGTCAAGCTGTGCTTTAATAATTCTGAACTATTTACAGTGGCTTATTGAAACTTATCCTGGTGCTTGCTTTTACATGTTTTTGAGCTGTCTTTATGAATACATCTCTTTTTCTATATTGCTTTGCCTTCAAAAAGAAGAAGAAGAAGAAGAAGCCCAAAGGGACAAACCCGAGCTACAAATCAACCAAGCTTTCTTTAAAGATGTCTAATGTTTATGGGTTGACAGCAGGCATGAACTCAGAAGAGACTTAAAATATGTGCCGTGTAGATATTGTTTATAAAAATGAGAGAAAACACAATGCTTTTCTACTCATTTTTCCTACTTGTGCAGTCGGTTATTTATTTATTTATTTATTTATTTATTTATTTATTTATTTATTTATTTATTTATTGTATTTTTATACCGCCCATCTTCTGGATGGAACTCTGGGCAGTTTACAATTGAAATAAAACCAATAATTTATGACAAATAAAATAAGCAAGAAAGAACTAGTAAAATAAGGAGGGAGAGACCCTCCACGGTAGGCGACGCGGGCGGCAAAAAAAGCCAAAAAAGTAATTAAATAAAAAGGTCGCCATATGCCTCTTTAAAAAGTAAGGTTTTCAGAGCTTTTTTAAAGGCGGGCAGGGACTGTGCTAGGCGCAGCTCACTAGGAAGATGGTTCCCCAGTGTGGGGCCCACCACAGAGAAGGCGTGGTCACATGTGAGCAATTTCCGCGCCTCCCTGGGTGTGGCCACCCTAAGTGAGCGCCCCTGTGCCATTCTAGATCTCTGAGAGATACGCTCCGACAGGTACTCTGGTCCCAAGCCGTGGAGGGTTTTGAAAATCAAAACCAGGACCTTCAACCTTATCCGGAGGACAGCGGGCAGCCAATGCAGGTGAGCCAGAACTGGGGTGATGCGATCGAATCTACGAGCGCCCACCACCAGTCTGGCCGCCGCATTCTGCACCCACTGGAGCCTCCGGACAAGGGTCAAGGGCAACCCCACGTAGAGGGCATTGCAGTAGTCGATCCTCAAAATCACAAGGGCCTGCACCACTGTCCTCAGGGAGAACTCATCGAGGTACTGGCAGATCTGGGCGATCCTGCGGAGATGGACAAAAGGGGCCCTGGAGACTCATGAAAGATTGAATTCAGCCTGTCTTACCCTAGCTGACATCGCCAGTCACAAGGGGTGAAGTCAATGCCATCTATCAGCATGTGTACACACTCACCTCCCATGCTCCTGAGTTTGGAATAAAAAAGCACTTCAACAAAGCCGCACAGACCATTCATTGGTCTCAGCTAAAAGTGGCATGTGGAGACCTTTTTTTCCCTTTTGTATAAATTAGTCCTGTTCACTGAATTTTAAACAGACGCAAAGGTTGAAGTCCCGTTGGTTAGTACAGTAAGTCAGAACAAGAGTGTGCCCATTGAATCAGTGCAACTTGTGGAAGAATTGACTAAACAAATCCCTACTGATTTTAATGGATCTAGTCTAGTTGTGAGTTATTATGCTAAGGACTAAGGTTTCAGTGGCTAGGCAGTAAGGGCTATGCTGATAAGAAGCGGCTGACATCCATTGTGCTGTCCAGAATAAAGGAAGCTGGATGTAATTCTGAAAAACCATTGGAAAGAATTGCAAATTATGAGGCTTTATATTTAAAGCTCTAATAGAACAATCTCCTTTATTTTTGTAAGCTTCAGTTGATCAAAGATTGCTATTTTATCATCGGTCGCAGCTTAATATGCTAAGCCTGTCTGGTTCAGTGTTGCCAGTGAAACTTTTTCAGCTGTAGGGCCAAATTCTGAGACTTGCCTTCTGCTGTTGGGTAAGGGTTTTATGGGGAGAAGAGTGGCCACTTGAGTAATTTCAGAGGATAATATTGAGTCTTCATCAGACTCAGTATAGACCATTGGTTCTATAGGAGTGTCAGAAATAGAGCTTTTCCAACACCATTTGGAAATGCCAAGGGTTAAGCTTGGGGTCTGGTGCATGTAAAACTTATGCTGTATCACTGAGATGCAGCCTTGCATGTGAGCACTATGCAAGGGTTTTTCTTTTTTAATTCTTTGTCAGTGGGTGACAGAGCTTATTTTCTTGGGCTCCTTGATCACTGCAGATGGCGACTTCAGCAACGAAATAAAAAGACACCTGCTTCTTGGGAGGAAAGCAATGGCAAACCTAGATAGCATCCTAAAGAGCAGAGACATCACTTTGCCAACTAAGGTCTGGATAGTCAAAGCTATGTTTTTTCCAGTAGTGATGTATGGAAGTGAAAGCTGGACTATAAAGAAGGCTGATCGCCGCAGAATTGATGCTTTTGAGCTGTGGTGCTGGAGGAGAGTCTTGAGAGTCCCCTGGACTGCAAGGAGATCAAACCTATCCATCTTGAAAGAAATCAACCCCAAATGTTCACTGGAAGGACAGATTTTGAAGCTGAGACTCCAGTACTTTGGCCACCTCATGAGGAGAGAGGAGTCCTTGGAAAAGTCCCTGATGTTGGGAAAGATTGAAGGCAAAAGGAAAAGAGGACGACAGAGAATGAGATGGTTGGACGGTGTCATCGATGCAACCAATATGGATTTGATAAAACTCCGGGAGGCAGTGGAAGATAGGAAGGCCTGGCGAGCTCTGGTCCATGGGGTCACAAAGAGTCAGACACGACTGAATAACTGAACACACATGACCTTTCTTTGGTACATGTAGCCTTTCAATATGCACAGTTCTCCCTGTTGCATTTATAGCTCTCTTGAGACACTTAAGAACCTATCAGAGTGTTACTTGCTTCCTCTTTTCATTTGTCTCCTCCCTCCATTCCCTTAATGTTTTTAATCAAGGATGTGCCATTAATCACTCATAGCAAGCGTGTATTTTAGCTCTCACATGCAAATATGTCAATACAACAATGTACTGAGGAGAGCAAAGCAAAATGAGTAGCTCAAACCAAATGATTTCAAAGGTATCAAGTGTATAGTGGCATGTCCAAACTTTGGCCTTCCAGATGTTTTGGACCACAACTCCCACAGTCCTTTGCCATTGGAAATACAGGCTTGGAATTCTGGGAGTTGTGGTCCAAAGCATCAGGATGGCAGACGTTTGGACATGCCTGGTCACTAGTGATACCCAAGAGCTGAGCAATTGATGTGCTTCAACAGGAAGAAATAAGTCCTCTCGGCTTGTCATTTTTAACATTTTTATTGACACTGGATATTGGTTGTGATTTGGCTGGTTATCTGTTTGAAACTGAAAGATGTCACTGCAGATTACCTAATGCATGCTGCAGTTTCAAATCCATTTTATAATTTTCAAGTAGCACAGAGTAAGGATCTGGAATGTTCAAGATGGAACCATCAAGAGCGGCTAACTTTTGATAGCATGTGTGGTCTGAACTGTGATGGGTTGCAATACAGGTTGTATGCATGCTGGATTACACAGCTGGATTTGCACACAGCTTACTGAGGCAATGTGGGAAATGTGCAGGACATTAGGGCCAAAAGATACAATGGTTCAGAATTATTTTTTGAAAATATTTGTGTGTTGCAGGAAAGATATTAGAAGAGGAAAACAAGTTTTCCAGTTTTTTTTCCTCCTGTGGAAAAACTCGAAGCTTTTAGCAATTTGGGGGGGGGGAATCAAATGAAACATTTTCTGTTTTGAAATGAGCAAAATGCTTTATAAAACAAATCCATTCAAAATGCCAGAAATTGTGTAGCATGAAGGTTTGTGTATAAGACAGTCTGTAGAATTATTAAATGTGTAAGTCAACCTTTCATACACAACCCCTCAAATTCTAGATGCACTTCTGCACTTTGTGGCTGTTACTAACTTAATAAGATTTTATAAGAGGCATTTGTTTCTTATGGGCTGTTGTATTTATGTAGCTTGATGGAGAACGTCACAGCCAGTTTTTGTCCAGGTAACACACACTATTTTATTCATTACAGAAGTTGTGATTTCTGTTTTTTATTTTTTACCAACTTCCTACTGAATATACATGAGCTTAGGTATCACAGGATGCTGAAGTTTGCAGCTCTCTGTTCAGTATAAGATATAATTTTGGTTGGATCAAACTAAATTCTGTATATTTTTAAATTATATATGTATACTAAAATATAACATTATATGAAATGTTTATGTAATGAGCAGAACATTTTGTGCCACTGAAGCAGTTAAAAGCAAAGTGTGCTCCTTTATATCACCCCATCATGCTTAAAACAGTCTCTGGGAAATTCACATTACAATTATGCAAGTGACACACTACACCTCCCTCCAATTTACTGACCTCAGAAGGATGGAAGGTTGAATGAACCTTCTACCTGAGACTGAACCTGCATCGTGACCAGAATTTTAGTAAGGTTTTAGCAGTTTATTCATTGTGCTACCTAAGTTATGCTGCATGATATTGTGCTTGAAAGGCATGGATTAAAGTTTTGAAAGCCAGACTTCTTGTTAAGGATTGCTGGAACATTGGCATTGATGTCTTCAAGCTGAACTGCGTGTTGAAATGGCACACAATGCTGTCTTGTACAGCTGAACCTCACTTTCCATTTTAATTCCAAGTGACTCTACGGGACCCACTTTGATTTGCATCCACACATGCAAAGAGGTGACGTTCGCAACTTCTCCTGAACATCTTCACCTCAAAATTCTGGGTGGTAGTCATTTGTTTTAGCGCCCCTAAAATTAAAGCTGTTTCATATAAGAGCTTCTGAAGTTCTTGCCGTGATATGGATTTGGAAATATGCTTCAACAGTTAAGTACATAAATATTTTTCTATATTTCAAGTAATGCATTATTGCCTTACTGATTGTTCTATTTCTGACCACATATGCTGTTGATTTTTCTTTTCTTTTCTCTTTGGCAGTCAAAAAGGATTAGACTTCTGAAGAAGCTCAGTCCCCTTCATTTTCTTTGGGCGTTTATACACGACCCCTAAACTCCGGGGCAAATGGCTCCCAGCTCCGGAGATTAAAAATGTTTACCCACCAGCTCCGGAGTTAACAGGAAATTAAGTGCGACCCCGCCCTCTTTAGCGAGTCCCAGCGCAGCTTTCAGGTACCTGCTTTTTGGATGTGACAAATATTTGATCCGGTGTAAGGATAGTGAGTGCCGGGCTCTCCTGGCTTCTGTTTGTTCTTTTTTTGCGCCCCTCCCCTTTAAGAGATCTGAATGCTGCCGGGAACAAAACGGAGGTAAACCGGCATTCTTTTCTTTCTTTTTTCTCCCTCCCTCACGCAGCCAGCAACCAGGAAGTGCAGAGGGGGGTGGGGACAGAGGAAGAGCGAGGAACCCCTAATATCTCTGGTCCGAATTTAAGTGGCCAGCGGATCTTAGGGGTCGTGTAAAAAGGCCCTTTGTTTCCTTTTGTGCATCTTTTGCTCTCCTACCTTTTATTCTGTGACGCTTCAGTGTTGGCTGGTTTCTCTCTCTCTCTTCTTCATTTGTTCTCATTTTTCTGACTTGTAGAATTATCTTGGCATAAAGCTATTACAGAGGACATTCATGTACTTGATACTTTCTGAAAACACCTAGTATTTAAAAAAATATTTTAGATCCTTCTTAACTGATTAAGCTTGGAAGAATACATTGTGTCTTGTGAAACATATGCAAAGCTTAAGTTCAGTGGTAATGAAGATTTAGAGGCTGAATAAAGCTCAGGGAATTTTTTTCCCACAATGCAGAAAGAATCAGGCTCCCTACTGAAAATGTTTGACAGCTGAATAAACATATTTAAAGAAACCCACCCAGGCTTCCTTTTCTTTTCTACCCCCTTTGGTCTCCTAGTCATAGTGATTCTTGGCTAGAAGCTAATTTTCAACAGCAAGGGCTAAACTACCTTTAAGGTTAAATAGCTGTGCCCTAAAGCCAAGGGTAGGAACATTTTTGGTCCATTGTTTCATCCACTGTCTTAACAGATGGCATTGCATATTTAGTGCCTTTCAGCTGTATTCATTGTTTGGTTTTACCCAAATGGATGTTCGGTTCTTCCAGTCCTTTTAACAGGTTGTGTTTTTCAGAAAACCTAACCAGAAGGGCAATTCCAGTAATACATTAAGAATGGTTATAGTCACTCTTTCACTAAGATTGATAATGATTCTGCAAGTGGTTTTTAAAATGGTAGCCAATTTCTAGTTTCTATATCCAGAGGAAATTAGAGACCAGCTCTGGAAGGGAAGAGAGGACCTGAATGGTTCAAGGAAGTTTGCATGCATGCATATGCTGTGGAATGAGAAACTGCAGAATTTATTGTTTGACAACACACCAAGCTATACTTTTGTTATGAACGAAGAGGGCTCGGAAAAACTTTGCAGTCTTGATATCTGAGCGTGTTTTTCCCCCTTGAAATTATACCACACATTGATATTGGGACCTTTTGCATGTGAGACGTTTTTTCTTTCACTGTATCCTTAGTCCCTACTGTAGGCTATTTCTGTATAATATTTGCATTATTTTATCCAACCTTTCTTCTATAGAGGTCTTAAAGTGCTCACAGTCAGCTAAAACTATTCTATATGTAATCAAAGGACTCAGTTACATTCCCTTATGTCAACATGCCAGAAAACACAGAGTCCCAAATGTAACTAAAATATATTTCAAAAATCATTTAATCAAACAGTGAAGTAGTTGTTGAGTTTTTCAGGCTGTTTGGCCATGTTCTGGAAGTTTTTCTTCCTGATGTTTCACCAGACTCTGTGGTTGGCATCTTCAGAGGCCAAGGAGTTCAGGGAACTAGGAGTTCTCTCTGTGCTCTGGGTTATAAAGTGAGTGAGTTTCCCTCTTAACAGAATTGTGTGTGTGTAGAGAGAGGAGGATGAGGAAGCCCTGACAAACCATGGAATTATAGCAATTTGCAAGACTTAAAGAATTGTTAGCCTGCCAGAGAAGCCCCATGCTTACGTTTATGCTTCCTTATGGCTTTGTTTTAGCTTTCAGAGTAGCATGAAACGTTTCAGATATCCCTTGCATAAAAAGGTAGTTAGAATATTTTTTTACCAAAGCCTTAATTTAGCTCTGGTGCAAGAACCTGATTTAACCTACCAGGGAGTTTGCTTTCCAGTGGGCCAAAGATCAAGGCGTCTCCTGTTTCTTCTGCTTATTTATCATCATGGAATTGCTTTTGATCCTTTTTTTAGCTTTGTCCTTTTACAAAGTCATTTGTTCCAGGTTTTCACCAGGACTGCTCTCCCCCTTCCTTTAACTCCTTGGGTACAAAATTTCAGGAAACCAATCCTTACTCTTGTTGAAAGCTTGGGGGTACTGGCAGTGGAGTTGTGCTTGTCTTGGAATAATATCTAATGCAAAGAAAACTGTGGTCAGCTGGAATAATTACTCCAGAATGATATGAAAGCAAAGCCATACTACCCACCATCTGACCAGTAGCAGAACAAACGCAAGCTAATTTGTCTAATTCAGTAGTTTTGGGTCAAACTCCTTTTTAGCTGAAACACTTAAGGGTGCATTCCCTCCATATATTCCCTCCTTGTTGTTCAGTCGTTCAGTTGTGTCCCACCCTTCGTGGCACCATGGACCAGAGCACATCAGGCCGTTCTGTCTTCCACTGCCTCCTGGAGTTTGGTCAAATCCATGTTGGTTGCATCAATAACACCATCCAACCATCTCATTCTCTGCTGTCCCCTTTTCCTTTTGTCTTCAATCTTTCCCATCACCAGGGACTTTTCCAAGGATTCCTCTCTCTTCATGAGGTGGCCAAAATACTGGAGTCTCAGCTTCAAAATCTGTCCTTCCAATGAACATCCAGGGTTGATTTTTTTCAGGATGGAAAAGGTTTGATCTCCTTGCAGTCCAGGGGACTTTCAAGACTCTTCTCCAGCACCACAGCTCAAAAGCATCAATTCTGCGGTGATCAGCCTTCTTTATAGTCCAGCTGTCACTTCCATACATCACTACTGGAAAAACCATAGCTTTGACTATCCAGATCTTTGTTGGCAAAGTGATGTTTCTGCTCTTTAAGATGCTGCCTAGGTTTGTCATCACTTTCCTCCCAAGAAGCAGGTGTCTTTTAATTTCATTGCTGCAGTCGCCATCTGCAGTGATCAAGGAGCCCAAGAAAATAAACTCTGCCATTGCCTCCATTTCTTCTCCCTCTATTTGTCACAGGGTGATGGGACCAGTGGCCATGATCTTAGTTTTTTTGATGTTGAGTTTCAGCCCATTTTTTCACTCTCTTTCATCATCATTAAGAGGTTCTTTAATTCCTCCTCACTTTCTGCTATCAGTCAGTCTAGTGAGGCTTATATGTTAATGTTTATGGCTGTGGCAGCATTGCTTTTCTACTAACATACCTTTGAAGCAAGAGACAGTAACAAAAGCCTTGTCACCCTGCTTGGAAAAATTGCATTCAAAACATTTTGCTAAAAGCTCTGAGATGGTTCCTGTACTGCCTGCCATGAGGATTTATTTATTTATTTATTTATTTATTCCACTCCATTAATGCAGTGCAATGTTTTGGGTAGTTTACAGCATGATAAACAAATGGAACAATAAAATTGTAAATTAGCAATCAGAGAAGTAAAACAAATGGCACTGAGGGGTATATTATCTCTTTGACAGGTAGGACATGATGCCTAAATGGCCAAGTTGTTATTTTTAACACAAAGCCATAGTATGAGTGCATTATTTAAAGTTTCACAAGGATTTGGAAACTGCTGGAGCATGCAGGAGAGCTGTGCCATAGGACCGTATAAGAAGAGTTACATTTACAGTGGACCCTTGTATAACAAATGGTTTGTATAACATAAAATTTGTACAACATAAACAATTCAGAGATAGAGGAAATTTGCTTAACATAATCGCCTCTGGGGCAAATCTGTACAACATAAAAATGGGATCACTCTGTTTTCAATGCATTTATATGGGAAATTTGTATAAAGGAAAATTTCATTTGGAATGAATTAATTCCTTTATACAAGGTACCACTGTATTTGTTTTTGGATTTATATGCCACCAAGTTTAATTCAAAGAACTACTCTAAGCAGTGTACAAGTAAAGTTAGAACAATAAGACAAAAATGTTTTACACATACTAAGTAAACATAATAAACACATAGAACAAACAAATCATAATAGAGAGTCAGGTAGGTTTCGAGTAATGTGCAGCACTGCCAAAAGTCTCACAGTAGAGCCAGGTCTTCAAAGAATTCTTAAACATTGCCACACTTGTTAGTGAGTAGCTAAAGTTGAGAAGCAAACATAAGGAACAGCAAGGCAGATATACTCAGAGCCAGGCGCTCACTGTTCGTATGATCTGAATGAACTTCATACCTAGTTAGACTTTTTGGGGCAGGTCTAAGAAAAGATGTGGCCTCTTGATATTGTTGGATTGTAGCTGCCCAGCCCAAGCCTGCATAGTCAATGGAGGGAGATTATGGGAGTTGAAATCTAACAGCAACTGGGGGGCCACAAGTTGTCTATCCTTCCTTCTTCAGAGTGGAAAGCCCAGGCTTGGTTTAATTTTTCTGTCCTAGCAAAAACAAGCCAAATATGAAGACTAGGGTCTTCAGACTTGCTCCTGTATCTAGAGTTAGAGTCACCTTGACTTGCCTTTTAGCCTCAAGTTCAACCTCCATTGGATATTTTGCATGAGCTTTTTTGGGCAGTTGCCTGACACCAACAGAATTCTGAGCATGCACCTGTAAGTATAACCAGTTTTCTTGTGATCATCAAGTAGCAAAGACAAGTCTGGCATGTTCCAACATGCACCTGCCTACCAGTCAGCAAAGGTGCATGTATTTGAATGCCAAATCCCTGTTTATGGTTCTCCATTCATGATGGAGGGAAAGGTATAGCAACATGAAGGACATTCTGTTGGTGCCCTTGGCTCTTATTTGACAGTGATACAAAAAGCGTATTTTTTGAACTTTCAAAACATTGCTACAAGCATCGCCGGTGGCCATGCCGGCTGAGGGATTCTGTAGTCCAAACAAGTAATTTTTCCAAAAAATTGGTAACTGTAGTCAAAATACGTGTCCAGTCAAGTGACAGGAATGTTGGTCAGTGCTAAATATTTACAAATTAGCACTGTACTGCTTAGGGTACCTTTGCTGTGTGGTGCAGCTTGTTTCAGTCTTGTATTGCTTCTGTGTAACAGGGACCAATAAGCGGAATCCGCCCAGTACACCTGCATTTTTAGCTGTTGCAGCTTTGGTTGCTGCAGTTGTGTTCTGTAGCACACACCAAGTGTTACCGTGTTTTGAATAAACTAGCTGTGTAACTCTTTTAAAAATACTGGAGAAGTTAAAAGTTCTGTTGTTTATGATCTTTCAAGCAGCTCATGAAATACCTTTAACTAAGCACTTTTATATAAGCAGTAACAAGTATTACAAGATAAACCTTTAATCTGCTTGTTTTAGTTTGACTGCTGCAAGTATCCTTGCGCAGATTTTGGGCCACTCAGTTTTTAAAAGTTCTTTCATAGATCTCAGTCCTCTCTCTCTTTCATTCTTCTTTCAAGCATTATTGTTTAAATCATTTGTTGTTTAAATTTGTTGGGACTCTGTATTCGAGGAATGCAGAGAGGTAGGACTCAAATGACAAGAGCAATAAGAAAAAGGAATATTTCTTTCATTTTTATGCTTCCTGTGGATTGTATTACTGTTTTTTTCAAGATGGCTTCCATTCATACTCCTATCACAGTTCATCTGTTGAGGAGGGAAAACCTTTTTCTTCAGATCAACTGAGTTATTGAATTACGAGGTCTCGGTTTTGCAAATGAAATCTGATAAACTCCATCTAGGTGGTGTGCATATTCTAAGATGCTGTAATAAGTTGATTGCAGTGTCATTTAAGTATCCCCTGTCATCCTTTCAGTTGTAAAATATGAATCTGTGCACAAAGGCCTCTATTTACATATGCAAAACACTGCTGTTGACAGAAGCTTGAGTGCGTGCTTTAGTGGGATCTTTTTCCTGGCATGGCGGTTTTGATTTGTGTGGACAAATGAACCTTTGAAACAAAAGGAAATATGACTTGAAGATCTTTGGCACACTATGCCTAGGTCTTCAGAAGCGTCTATTATCTGGTACTGGAATGTTTCTTTGCTTCCTTTAGAACAGTGGTGTCCAAACTTCGGCCCTCCAGGTGTTTTGGACCACGACTCCCACAGTCCTTTGTCATTGACAATCCAGGCTTGGAATTCTGGGAGTTGTGGTCCAGAACATATGGAGGGTCAAAGTTTAGACAGCTCTGCTTTAGAAGAACGGAATACGTATTTAACTTTTAAAAGTCCGAGTTCCGTCCCTCACCTCTGTATAGATAAAGGCTCATTGAGACGGCTGTGCCGAAAGTCTGTGTGAGTAGTGCAGTGCAGCTGGGGCAAACAGAATTGCATTCTGGGAGTTGATTAGTAACTAGACTCTACTGATAGGTAAATGACTCAGACTTAAGAGTAGCATTTCAACTGTTTTAGTATAGCAGTAAAATGTTCCAGTAAAGCTGAAAAATAACAAGGTTAGGGTTTCATGGGGAAGAGGCCAGGACTATGCTTCCCCCCTCCCCTGTGGAGTCAGCTCTGGGTACCCAATTGAATCGGCTTAGTTCCAGGACCTGAAAATTTCCCACAGCTACTTTAAAGGGATGACCATGAATTGCTTGCCATCAAGTGAGGCTTTATGTAGTGTAAAATGTTTTAAATAAACAACTAAAGCTCAGAACACATTAGCTGAATATGATTGTGTACTGTCCTTCTGTTTTGTTTTTTGTCACATGCCTTAGCCTTATTATGTACAGTATTTAGAAAACCACTTTTAATATTGACAGAGTTGAATCACTAACACACATACTTCAGTTTTGTCTCTGCTGTATTGTTTACAGCATAGTTGGGGATCTTTGGCATTTTAGATGTTCTAAGATTCCAGCCTCCTCTCAACTAGCCTGGCCACTGTTGAATCATCATGGCAGGAGACTTTCATCAATACTTTGAAGGCCAAAAAATAGGTTTCCAAGTTGTAATATCAGAGATGGACACTAGAGGGAACCAGATACTACGCAAAATAGTTCTATACCTGCAATTTTCAGCATCTGGGGAGGGGAGCTTTGAACTCCCCCATAAAAAAAGTGGTTCTATTGCCTCATCTGTTCTGATGAATATTGTCCCGCTTCATTTTATCGGACCCTTTTATTCACTTTTTTTTTTAATTTCTGGTTTTTCTATTATTGTGGTTTTGTATTCTGTTAGCCGCCCAGAGTTCCTATCGGAAGATGGGTGGGATACAAGTACAACAAATAAATAAATAAATAAATAAATAAATAATGCTGTCTACAATTTCATGGAGAGTTGTTGTTTAAGAAAAGAAATTTCATCTCTTTGAATGTTCTGTAGCTTGGCTCTAAAGCAGACACACCTTGTTGTGGTTCATTTTATCAATGGTGTTCTTTTAAAGTACACTTTTCCCCCAAGGCACATTTATTTAGCACAGATGTAGCAATCTGTAGTTGTGCCCTGGAGATAATTTTTTTCTTGTCTTTTTCTGTGGGTGAGGAGGACCGTGCTCTGACAGGCAAGACATTACATGCAGAAATAACTCAGGCTGCTAATGGTCTTAAATCAAGTCACACATATCTGGAAGTCAGACTGACATTTGCAAAAGCAGGGCCTGGTTCTGATTGTTACAGGCCTGAAGACTGGAAACAAAAATATATATATCTTCAGATGAGAAGTTGCCTGTTGCATAGAATCATATAATCAACCTAATTCTCTGAGATTGTGAATTTGGGTTTTTCATAAGATGTAAGCCATAATCATCAAAATTATAACAAATTAAGGCATGAACTATCTCACTTTGCATGTAATGAGTCTATCTCATATATTAGTTTCACCTTTAAAGTTGCATTACTGAAATAAATGAACTTTTGCACAATGTTCTAATTTTTTGAGTTTCACCTGTACTTGTATTGCAAGACTTTGCTTGCTGATCAAGGCAAAATGTAGAAGAAATGTTTGCTTGTCTTGCAAAACACTCGTAGACCAAGGCACTCATAAAACAATATATTACTGTATTTTACTGAGTGGAGAAGCTGTTGAAATACAGAATAACTTCGCTTTGCCTAACCCTTGTACCCCTATTCAAATACACATCCTGATTATGTGAACAGTTAGAGGGGAGGGTAGTTTGTTCCCCCCTCTATGTCATTGTGTTCTACCCAGTTTTAACATTGAGTTTTTTTTTTAAAAAAAACTCTGTTCCACATGTAGTGCTACAAGTGAAGAAGGCGCTTTGAATTTTTGGGGTAAAAATCATATGTGGAGCCTACAACCAGAACGCTTTTCTTCAGAATAATAACAGATGGAAAAGATGCCAGGTCTGTTTTCCTCTGAACTGGGCTGATGATTCCAGTTTACAGAATAACTGAATGAAGCTTATAAGAGTCAGTAGGTAAGACAGCATGTCTGTTACACAATTGTTAACTGTATGAGCTGTTGCGTATCTGCCTGCCTGTTGGAGTCCCAGAGCACAGTGATGGTATGCAACTGGGGGCTACCAGTAGTCCATGAAGTTCTCCATCCAGCCATCAGTAAAAAATGTGAGGGGATCTCTCCATCCCGTTGCATTTTTATTCATAAGTAGAGGTTTTAGTGTAGTAGCCCTCAGGCACTTTTGTCCAGAAAAAGTAGACCTCGGCCTGTTCAAAGTTGGACAGCCCTGTTCTATAGCAGGCTTTTGAAAGTTAAGCATATTTGAGGCGGAAAAATTCCTCAGTAGAAAACCACCTGAGAATGGCATGTATGCAGTTTGATCATCTACTATTGACTTGTTAGCAGTATTATTAAGATTTTGAAGTCATTACAACAGCTAACAATTTTTTTTATTACCATTTGGTATTAACTTCTGTAAGATTGGTTTACCTTTTGTAAGGGAGTTGGAAAGTGATCGTCTTTCTTTTCTTTCTCTCTCTGTGCCAAGAACCCTCTTCCTTGTTGAATCTTGAAATCAGAAGCAGACATTAGTTTAGTTTTATTAACATTATCCTGACAGTTGTTACAAATAATAATGAAGAAACAAAATGAGTATTGTGTGTAAACAAGTCAAACAAGGCACTGTTATCAGATGCAACTATTGATATATTTGTAGATGAATTCATTTATTAACTTCTATTTTATTATGATCAGAAAAAAACAAAAGAACTGAACTTTCTATGCTAATGTCCCCAAAACTTGCTTGGATAAATCTGCCCCTTCCTTCCTTCCTTCCTTCCTTCCTTCCTTCCTTCCTTCCTTCCTTCCTTCCTTCTCTTAATTACAGGGGCCAGAATCACTTAGTTCACTGTGAAATGTAGACATTTGTTATAAAACAGTAATTTAGATGCACAAAAAATAAAGGTGTGTGTGTGTGTGTGTGTGTGTGTGTGTGTGTGTGTGTGTGTGTGTGTGTGTGTGTGTGTGTGTGTGTGTGTGTCTGTGTCTGTGTGTCTGTGTGTCTGTGTGTCTGTGTGTCTGTGTCTGTGAATACTGTACTTCATTTGAAGTGTGTCAAGCTCTAGTGTTAGTTTCATGTGCTAATTCATGTGTATGTATTAAAAATGTTCTTAATATGTATGAGTGAGCAGGTGAGAGACAATAGTGCACACACAGAGAAATTTCAAGTGATAAAAGAGGTGAGGACAATTTCTGTCTTCCCTCTCTCTGCTGAAACATAACGTCTATGTTGCCTTGTCTTCTGTGTACCTTACATTTAATGCTACTATGGGTGCCATTTGGTTGTTTTTAACACACAACATGTAATTACTTTCAGTTGATATGTGGTGGGTTTTTTTGTTTTGTATAGCTGGGTTATTTCCATGAATATTTCCATCTAAGTTTTTATTTTTAAAACTTTCTGTGAACCAACCCTGTGACTGCAAGACTTGTGTAACTGATACATAATGAATGTTATGTTACTTTGTTTTTCTGGATTTTTTTACATTTTTTTCAGAATGTCACCATGTGCAGTATTAACCTTCCTTTTCTGCAATTGTTATAACCACCACCTTTCTGGATCGAGATATTTGTATTCCTGCTCCTCAAGACTATTGTGTAGCTTGCTAGGAGGCCTTTAAATTTCCTTTAAAGTCCATATCTCAATTTTCCTAGGGTAGAAATAATGGTTTTTCCAATATGGTAAATGATTCATCTGCTATTTAATAAATTGTGGCACTTTGTAAGTTTATATTCTCATTTTCCACTGGGACATACGGGTTACAGTTTAAAGGCTTCACTCTTTATGAAGCTAGTTTTATCTTTTAAGGTAAGATTTTAACCGAGCAGAGACATGTGAAGTAATAAACAGCAGATGCACACCAGGGAAAATAAAACTGTATAAAGATGCTTTACAATCTGATGCTCCTTATCTGCAAGGGAGAAATGCCTTGTATGTTGTTTCCTAACAGACTTAGTTTTATCTATTCTGTGATTGTGGACACATTTGTATTTTGTTCCAAGGTTATAACTGGTGCTAAGCAAATGTTAAATAGTGGGAAATGCTGGAGAGAAAGAATGCAAGCTTCTTGAAAGATAGTTTTGCAAAACAGTGGGAGTGAAAAGAAGGTAGCGTCCTTACACCATTGCATTGTCGTTAAGCTGGACAAAATTGCAAGTGGTATAACAAAATCCTGTGCTTATTTCCTCAGGAATAAAGCCCTTGCATTTAAGTAGGCTTATTGTTTGTTATTTTACTATTGGAGGCCAGTCATCAACAAGGGCAAGAGATGTAGCAGCTTTGAACAGTGATATGCTACAAACATACTGTTGTCTAAGATTCTTCCAATTCTTTTTGCCATTTATTTTAAGTTAACAGTTCAACTTTGACAGTGGTTGAAATTCTGTGGCTTCTTGGAATAACACAAAGTTATGCTTAGAAGTTCTTAGAGTGCCCATACAGTCGGCATGTCAGATTGTGAATTGCACTGCCTGGCAGTTGACCACACAATTTACCATTCAGTTGATCGTGCCACTGCATCTATTGAACTGGTTCCTGGAGAAGACTTCCACCTTGGTGCAAATTTGACAACAGCTTGCACAAGTTGCACAGGCATATTTACACAACAGGATTTCAACCAGTATCTACTTCAATTTCTCATTACATACCTTACAGCTTGCATTTTATGTCTTAGAAGATAATTTCTTGGTCCTTATTCATTCACTTGAGTACTTCATCATTAGTGACTCCCTGAGCCAAGAAATTCTAATCATATTGTGATAAATCTGTTTTTCAAATGCTTCTTTCTTTTTTGATAGCCTGTGTTAAAGTCTATAATCCCATGCCATGCATTAGAGCATGCTTACCTTTTAATACTTCATGTTCTGGATTGTGTTGTAAAGATTGGAAATGCTTGTTCTGTTTTCATTCCAGTGCAGCAGTTTCAAGTAGGACAATGGTCATCATTAATCAAGAAGGATAATGATCATGTGGCTACTGAACTTTTGCTGTTACTTGCATCTGTGTGAATCCTTGTGTCCAAGGTTGAGCAAATGCTCCCACTTCTTACTGCTGCATCTTCAGTCTCTTACTGGAGATAATGGTTTATTTCAGGGCTGCCCAACTTTGAACAGCCCATGGCCTACCGGCCGCTTCTCTAGGCCCCCTGTGGTCAACTTGGGTGTGTGTGCTTGCACACATGCCCAAAAATTGCAGCAGTGGGTCACCGATGTCAGCGGGAGTGGTGGGGGGTGGCAGGGCAGCGGCGAGGGGCGATGGCGATGGCGATGGTGGCGGCTATGGCGGCAAGGGCGGCAATAGTGATGGCAGCAGTGGGGTGGCAGGGGCGGCGGCGGCGGGGGGCAGTGGCAGCAGTGGGGGCGGCATCGGGGGTGGGGTCGCAGCGGCGGCTCCAGCAGCCCGTGGTGGCCATGGAGGTGGGCGCAGGCCGGCTTGCTGGGCCCGTTCAGTGTCTCTGGCAAGCAGGCCAGCCTGGGCCTGCTGCTGTCACTGGAGCCGCTGCCACTGCTGGAGAGAGCAAGTTAGTCGGGGGGGATTTTCCGCCGCAACACAGGGACCTGGCAGGCGACTCCTGAAGGCGCTGTGGGTGACTGGTCAACCACAGTTGACCTCTTGTGCAGGCCTGGTGTATTTCAATACTCAATATTCTTACTTTCTGTTTGAGCTTTTAAAACAAGGGAGGGGAACCTTTGGCTCCATCAGTTGTTTTGGCATATAACTCTCACAGTCCTTTATTACTGGAAATATAGGCAGTCCTTTATTACTGGAAATGATGGGAGTTGTAGTTCAAAGCATCTGGAGGGCCGAAGGCTCCTCTTTCATTTTTAAAAGAACATGGTCCTGGATTGCCATCTTTGCAAGAATGCACCCAACTCATCTAAATACCATAATAAACTCTTTTCCCAGGCTGATATCTAGAGAATCACCAGAATTAGTCTGTTAAACTATATAGTGGATGATAAATAAGATAGTGAATTTTGAATCAGCCAAGAGAACTTGGAGCAAAATCAATAGCAAAAGATGCAGGACCTTTTTCTGGCAAGCCAGCCCTTCACCATATTCTGAATTGGTCCCCTTAAGTTTCCCCAGTTATAATTTAGAATTCCCTTTGAAGCTGAAATAAGTTAACTGTAGCAGTGTGGTGCAGATTAATGTTCAAGATGTGCCCAGATGGTTATGTTTAAAGAGATCCATATGGTTGGCATATAGCTACTCTCCACAAGCAGACGTGTTGTTGAACAAGCAGATATGATTGGCATCTGGTACTTTGCTCAAGAAGCCTGCTGTTCCCTGAAATGCGTGATTCAATCATCATTTGTCTCCCATCTTTAATGAACGCAGCTGATGGAACAGTGCCACAGCACAAAGGTTTGAAAAAATAAATAGCTTTATTGGCTGAGTCTGCCTGGTCCAAACAAGGTGTTCCCTGAGCTGTGTAGAGATGGCCTTTTGGAAGGGTGGATAAAAATAAATAGTTTTTTTAAAAATCAAAATTATTTAAATGATGATTTAAATCTTGAGTTAAATCAAAATATTTTTATTTAAATAATCAAAATTGATTTTTAAACATTTAAATTGTATTTAAATCCAACCCACCCTGTCTTTTGATGTACCATCATTGGGAAAATATGCCTATTTTGTGACATGGGCAGAATCACAATCTACTGTTCCTGATTTTTCGCACCACCCCATTGGGAAAGAAGCTGTGAGCATTTCCTAACGTAGGGGCAGAAGTTTCAGTAGTCAAGATAAATTAGCAAAAGAATACGAAAAATGTAGAACAGAATGAAGATGGAATGGAGGTGTGGAGTCCAGAAAGCATAGTTTTAAGTACAGGGGACTGCTTTTTGCGACATAAGACAGATTTTGTCATGAATTTCTTTTGATAGATGATCAGGCAAGATTTGTTCTCCAAAAATGTAATGAGAGTGTGAATGATTCTTTTTTTCTCTGTTCCATTTTGTAACTTTTCTGTGGTCTAACCTTGTAACCCACATTCTGCTCTTCCTGTCTTCTAAAACCACATGGATTTTTTTTTTGCAGCTTTTGGAGTAGTATGTGTGCAGATTGCTCTTGTATTGTTCTTTTTGATATGCATCTTTATGCCTTTTCTAGTAAGCCTCAGGTTCCAGCAGTGAACAAACTTTAAAATTAATTTATCATTTAATTTTAATGCCAGAACTTTAGGGATACAGCAAACTGCAACAATTGCAGTTCAAGAAATGGGTTCTAGATTGAATCAAGCCTGGACTTTCAGCAGAAGCTAAAACAGATAAACAGAGTCAGTACGTGGATCCATCATGAGAGACCAAGGCACTCCAGGAGACAGGGTTGCTAGAAAAGGTTTAAAGTCGTAGGAGAAGAAGAGGACGTAACACATTGATGGCAAACCTTTTAGAGACTGAGTGCCCAAACTGTGATTCAAAACCCACTAATTTTTTGCAACATGCTAATACAGCAATTTAACCTGAATACAGGTGGCTGTGAAGGGGCGATGTCGGGTGGCCACAGAAAGGGCTCCGAGTGCCACCTTTGGCACCCGTGCCATAGGTTCGCCAACACTGACCTAACATGACATGAATTGCTTCATTGAGGGAACTGATAATTTGATAGATTTATACAATCCTGATCCAGCCTACATTTCCTTCACATTGTGTTCATGATTGTGGCCCAGAAAAGGTTGTGAATGGCTGGATTAGAGGGTGCATTGTTTTCCATTCATTTTACTGTGAAGGTGTGTGATAGCCCTCCAGATGTTGTGGAGCACCATGACATCCAGAGGGCTCAACCCAGACTGAGTGTTGGGGGAGGATGTGGGTTGCTATCCCAACATCATTGAGAGGGCCAAAAAGTTACCAACTCCATGTATGAGGCTCAGAATCTTTTTAAAAATGGGGAAGGGTGCGCATGTGTGCTGTCCTTGTTTAAGAAAGGTTAGTCTGATTGGGGCTGGGACATAGTAATTAACTGGGTGCATGACACATGACCCTACAGTTAGTGTTGAATTGCATCACTCCACGTTCTTCAACATTACCTTTGCTGATGAGCATTGATAGGAACAATAGTCCAGTAACATCTGGATGGCCATTTTTGTTTCCTTTCTCTAATTTGCTCTTTGAACCCCCTGTTGATTGATTCAACTGCAGAGACCTGCTCATTATAGAGGCAGATTAGGAAGGAAATGGATTGCAGTCTGTTGAGAAATCGTTTTCCAAAGAAGCAGATGGCTTTAACATTTCACTGTGCATTTTAAAGCACTTGTTGGTTGGAGTTTGTGCCTTGTTAGCAGTAAATTTGCAGTAGTCAGTTCATCATGCAGCTGTCCCTTCCCTGCCTTGCTCGAGATCCCAGCTGTTTGTGTTTTGAGGTATGTTGGCCAATAGTGATGTCTTCCGTACTATCTGTCTTGTGGATTTGTGCAATAGTTTTTCATGTAATGTTTCCTAACAGTCAGGTCCCTTAACCAATCACACAATGAGGTGTTACCACAGAGTGCCACATCTCACAGAACATTGTGAGATGCATGGTCAAAGGATGTATTGCATGTTTCCTGTTCTGCCACTTGAGAATACAGCTAGTAAACATGTGAAGTGGAACTGAAATGTTTAAACTGTCTCTGTTTGAAAGCACTATATTTGAAAGTTGGAACAGTAGTTTAATATGAGGTGGTGGAAGTCATCAAATAGTGATTAAGCATGTGTGAACTATCCTTAAGTGAAACAATTGTTTCTGAACTGTTTTCTAACTGCTGACAACAAAAAAGACATTGTGTATGCTCGGATATATATGAATAAGTAAATATGACAAGGTGGTATTGATTACTGGCCACATTGGTTAATCTCCTCTGGCTTCTTCATATTATTGTTCATTTTAAATACTGTTTGCCAGTGTTATGCAAATGCTACTAAGTCAAGACTGCTCATGAACTGAGTTTGACCACAACAGGATCAAGGTTGATTCAACCCTCCATCCTTCTGGACTTGATAAATTGTGTACTGTTCTCAGGTTATGGAGGAGGGGGAACAATGCACAGCCTGCAAAATTAAGTTGTAAATGGACCAGAAAGTGCTATAAGGTGCTATGGGACAATATATAACCAGCACACTTTAGAATGTAGCAGCTATGTGTAATATTTGACCATTTTATACATGTTGTAAAAAAAGTTTGCAAGCGTCAAGCTGTAAATGATTATTATTAGCAGTACTGTATATATTGCATTGAAATGGCATCTCCTCCCCTTCATTAAAGGCAGAATTCCATAGACAGAAGCAAACTTATGTCTTGTTTCACTGCAGTTTCTTACCATAAGAAACTTTCTGTGTCGATGAGTAAAATCAAAGCATTAATATTTCAAAGTGTCAGTTCAGTGATCCTCTTATAAATGTACTGATCAAGAGGATAGGAGGAACTTGGCCATCCTAAGGGGACATTAAATTCCCCTGCCCTAATCTTCCTAAAATAGGCTTTGCCAAGGTTCCTGATAATCTTGATTCTTTCTTGATACACTAGAGGTCAGTGTCTGATGATGGGAGCCTGTGCAAGGATTGAGTTTCTGCACAGATTTCCCATTTCAGTCAAATCCCAGTCATCCAGTCATGTACTACTTTGCAGCTGTACACACATTCACAAAAATGCTACCGCATTCTCTTTTCTCTGATGCACGTCCTTGATGGAGGTCTTCTTGAAAGCATCTTGCTTTTGAATTCTCTGCTTATCACAGATAACAGCCATTACTGCCTCTGGGGAATGGCATATGGAATACAAAGTGTAGCAAACTCCTCAGCATGTTTGCCAAACATCCATGTTGTTTGGCAGCCCCTTTGCCTAGCACAATGCTGTTTACAGGAGTCATTTTCTCTCTGTTTGTGCTATACTTCCCTGGCTCATTTGGAAAGAGTTACGCATTTCTTGCCACTATTATTAGCACAGATCCCACACAATTCTTTCACAATCAAACAGTGAACCCTTTGAGGCCACCAGTTTTATCTTGTACCTTTGAGGACAGCAGCGTCATGCATTCTTGGTTCATTTATTCATAAGGCTCTTTCAGAGACAACCTCTTGGTTATGTTTTTTTTTTAAAAAGGACTCTCCCCACTGCTCTGGATAGCAACGAGTTGCGTATCAAAGCATGTGTGTTTGTGTGTTTACATTTTTTGCTGCTACGAAAACGGGACAATGAGCACCAAAGCTGATCTAGACCAGTAGCTATTAATTACCAGAGCCGTATGTGTCTTTGATGTTGATAGTCTCTCTTTGTTGAACATAACACCAGAGATAGGCTTCTATTGCAGGAAGTTCACAAGCAGTCTTTGAAGACACCTTAGTGTGAATTGTAGTGTTCCTAAAGATCACAGCAGTCAGATTAGTCTATAGTTTGGTGGTGCTTCTGGATCTATCTAGAGCAGTGGTTCGCAACATGGAGTAATCCAGAAGCCTTCTGGTTGAGGTTTCTAGGAGTTGCCATCGAAGAACATTTGGTTTACCCAAGTTTGGGAACCATTGGTCTAGACTAGAGGCTGAAGTAGCAAGAATGTAGCAAGGAACACCTTTTTAGCAGCTTGACCTGGTATACTATTGATGATGGCATGTGGAGGTGAATAATCTGATTGCAATGATCCCTGCTGTAGTATGTTCCACACTGGATTTTGATACTGTGCTACAGTATGTGATGTGTGTTGGCCTGCCTTTGAAGATGGCTCAGAAATTTCAGTTAGTGCAAAATATAAGTGTAAATGGTTTAATTGGCCTGGGGTAATAGGAATATTTGCTATCATGCCATCACTGGTGCAGCTTATTTTCAGGCTCAATTCAAAGTACTACTTTTACCCTTTGAATCTCTGAAATTTTGGGTCTTTAGCATCTGGTGGAATGCTCTTTTCTATATGTACCTACCAGTGTCCTTAGGTCATCTTCAGAAATATTTTCCATGTGACCCAGTAACCAGATATTTAAACCTTGACTGTGAAATAAAGATTTGTTTTCCTACTGCCAGCTAACTCTGTAGAGCTCCCAAACTATATTTACTTGTTGATCATTAGAAGCTCATTTGGCTTGGTTGTGTTCTGGATAGATCTGAAATCACCATGAGTCATCGTATAGGGGTTTTTTTACAGCTTATTTTCACCTTCACATTTAGAATCCCCTGAAAATCAATTAAGGATTTATAATCTTAGTGGCTTGACCCTTAAATGTGGCCTTATTAGTCCTTTGTTTATTTAATCCAGGGGAAAGTGCCTTCAGATTAGAGATCTCCACTGAACCACCAGTATTAGCAAATTGTGACATGACGGGCAACTATTAAGGTAAGTGTTAACAGTACCCTTTTTAAAAGAATAATCCTAAACTTTGACGCATCCTTCCTCTGCAAGTATAACTCAAGTGTGCTAACTTTGCTTTAGGACTCTTTTATCATAGAAACTGAATGTTTTCATTGCTCTGGAAGCAATGGTTCTTCTAAGCCAGGGGTGTCCAAACCTTTTGCAAGGAGGGCCAGATTTGGTGAGGTGAAAATGTGTGGGGGCCAACCATTCAGCCGGGGGTGGGGGTGGGGAGGGCGTGTTTTGTGCGTATCTGCAACAGCCACAAATGTTCCAGTTTCAAGGCGCCCAAGAGCCTGGTGGCTGTTGCACAGCCTGGGAATTGTCCCATGCGCACTCAAGATGCCACTGCTCGCATCTGCTGCCCTCTCTCGCAAGGAGGTGGGGAAGACACTGCAACAACTGAGCCAAGAGCGGGTAGGCAGGGCGGGTGGCCGAATGGATGGACGGAGGCAGGGAGGGCAGGCAAAACATAAAACTTCAAACTGACGTCTCTAGCCAGCGCAGGGAAGGGCCAGACGGCGGGGATGAATGACAAGCTGAGCTGGCAGGGAGAAGAGGCTGAGGGCCACTCAAAATTTTAAATCAGGTCACATTGGGCCCCCGGGCCGGACTTTGGACATGCCTGTTCTAAGATGTGCGGCGCTGCATAGGCACTGCATACCCACAATGTGCCACTCTGCATTGGTGCTGCCCATTTGTTTCCAGTTGTGCTCAGAACCTGTGTGTACACCCAGTGCTGGTGAAAATTAGAAGGAATGTAGCCTGGAAGTCATGTGGCAATGGTGAGAACCTTGCCTGCGAGCCATGTGGAATTCATATTCATCACAGAAAATGGTTACTTATATTTGCTACAGAAAATGTTGTCTCCGTTATGAGAACCATCTGCACATTTGAAATTCTCTTCTCTGAAATAAAAATGTTGCACATGGTTCCTCATCCAGTCACTGTTTTGTGTCACAGGGAGCTCAGGGTGAGGAATCGTTTCCGTAGCAGAAAGAATCAACTTCTACAGCCATTGGCTGCAGAGGAATTATAAGACTCCTGAGCTGTGAGCAGAGCTAGGGAAAGTTCCTTTTTTGGAATCTGAACAGCACTTGAACATGATGGACTAGCCCAAAACATTTTTCTGCTTAGGGCAAAGGACACAACAATACCTCCCTCACCGTTGTCTGATTTCATGAAAAGAATGACCAGAAAGTTAATTAAATCTAATTTAGCACCAAAGAGGAGACATTTCCAGAATCATACTAGCTGCAGGATTTTAGAAGGTGTGCTCCGAAACGTACATTTTTGTTTTGTTTTGCTCACTACCACTGCCTCCAAGTTTGGGAGTCCAGAAAAAGTCACATGGCACATCTGTACCATGGCTTTCCACATTGCTGCATAAAGTACCCACTTTATTCTGTATAAAAGAAGGGCTTTCACATAGAACACAAATTATGATGTCTAGTTTTAGGTTGAAGCTTGAGAAAAACTCTCAAAATGTGGCAGCTAGGGATTTGGTCTCATGCTGGCTAATTCTTGCCCAATACAATAGACAGGGAGGAAGGACTATCCTCTCCAGTACAGTAGGACCCCGGTATCTGCTGGCGATTGGTTCTAAGCCTTTCCGTGGATAATGAAAACCATGGATAGGAATGAACACCTGCCCACCCACCTCCAAACTGCTGTTTCCTCACAGTAGCTTGCTTTATGGCTGCTGCTTGGGACAGTAGCTTGCTTTACTGATGCTATTTGTGACATTAGCTTGCTTTACAGCTGCTGTTTGTGACAATAGCTTGCTTTGTGGCTGCTATTTATTTTTTTTTTTTCCTCTGCCAACCGTGGATAACTGAATCAGTGGATAATGAATCAGTGGATATGGAGGTCCTACTGTACTTCACTCTTATCCCAGTTTGGAGGCCTTGTGCTTTAGAATTTAAAAGGGCTTTCAAATCTTTGGGCACAAAACTTTCAGTTTGTAAACTTCCGTCTGATGATGCCCTGCTCTGGCATAAATCAAAACTATGCTGTTTTGTTTCTTTTGCTCTTGTTTCTTTCAAGCTGGGACAAAACTCAAAGGAATCCCTGATAAGGGTCTTTTTATTCAAGCAGTGCAGAACTTGAACAAATGGTCTTTGAATTCTGACTTCCAGTTATTTTGGACAACTTGTATACACTGTTTCGTTTCTCTCTGCTCTCTCCTGATAATTACATTGGGGTAGTGAGGTTTTGTTTGTTTTGTTTATGTTCTGTGATTCACTATATGCCCCATCAGATGTACAGAAAAGAAAAGGTCATATAATTTCGTGTAGAAGAGTTGTTCAGAAGGACACCTTAATTGCTATGGCACTTGTGATGTCCGTTTATTAGCTCTCTGCTGGCAAAGGTACAGCTCCCAAAGTAAGCAAATGGTTGAGATGAAGCTTATCCTGCCCCTCTATTTAGCATGATGGTGCAGTTGCTCCTGTCACCAGGACAGATAAAGCAGAGCTGTATTTTGTTCCTGGTTTCAGGAGTTTCTAAAAATAGGAATGAACTGATGACTTTTAGGTCTAATGAGACACACTTGACTAGGTCTAGAAATCTGAGTTGCATACAGACTATACCACCAGTCATCCCTCCATTCACTTATTGTGAATGGAGAATCCTAGCTTGTCATAAGAAGCCTTCCTCCTAGCTGCTTTTCCCAGTAGGGCTGCTTGTGGTGACTTGCAAGGGTTCCCTGTGCAGCTTTCACCTTTGAGTCTGTTTTCACACACACACCCCAAGAGATGGGGAGGGGCTAAGGTGCCATGTAGAAGGCGGCAGTGGTGATGCTTTTGAGCTGTGTTGCTGAAGGAGAGTCTTGAGAGTCCCCTGGACTGCAAGGAGATCAAACCTATCCATCCTGAAAGAAATCAACCCTGAATGTTCACTGGAAGGACAGATTTTGAAGCTGAGGCTCCAGTACTTTGGCCACCTCATGAGGAGAGAGGAGCCCTTGGAAAAGTCCCTGATGTTGGGAAAGATGGAAGGCAAAAGGAAAAGAGGACTGCAGAGAATGAGATGGTTGGACGGTGTCATTGATGCAACCAATATGGATTTGACCAAACTCTGGGAGGTGGTGGAAGATAGGAAGGCCTGGTGAGCTCTGGTCCATGGGGTCACAAAGAGTCGGACACGACTGAATGACTGAACAAAAATACATCCTTATGGATTTGATTGTGGGATAGTTTATGATAATCTGATGACAACTTTTTAGGAGTTAATGGTGTGAAAAAGAACTCTGTGCTGTTTGAAATGCTTCTTCCTGTCACAAAATGACCTTCCCTATGGTTACAATATCTGCTGCTGCTGTTAGACAATTTGTATAGTACAATGGTTTGCATGCCTAGAATCACAGCTTCTATGCAATCCCTCAGGAATATCTTGCTTTGAATATTAACTCTTCCAAAGACACGATAGTGTGATATGAGGCAAGCCATAGTCTTTCATCCTCAAGCTCCATCTGCAAGGTGAATCATACTGAACTTGCAAGGCTTGTTGTAATAAAGATAATGGATATGAAGCTCTTTGAATACCCTAAAGTTGGTGTGGCATAGTGGTTAGAGGTTTTGTTTTTTTACAGAGCCGTAGCTCGAGTTCTCAGCGCCCAGGGATAACATCAGTTTTCGCACACACCCCAAAGAAGGCGGCAGTGGTGGCCGAGGAGTCCTCCATGCCAGCCCTGGAAGGTCATCTACAACATGTCTTCTCATGGCTCATGGCCAGGGAGCTGTTTGGCACCCAAATTGGTGCCCCCAGATGCTGTGCCTGGGGACAGTTGTCCCCCCCTTCCCCGCCATAGCTACACCACTAGTTTCACTGCCGCTTAAGAGATGTCAACTCTAGCCCCACTGAACCATGCAGCTCATCTTGGACTAGTCACTTTCTTTCTGAGATTGTTGTTGCAAAGTTAAATGGTGGAAGAGGAAACACATGTAGGTCATCTTGGGCTCATTGTAAAGAAAGTGGGATATAAATATAATATTTTCTTTCTGGCCTCAGTATTAGGTTATGTCTTGTTGTGGATGAGGACTAAGATGATTGCATATTTTCAGAAGTTAATAGCACCAAAATAGAGGTTCCAGGCTCTATATCTGGTACTTTTTTGTCCTTCAAATTTTCTTCTGAGTCTTTCTTACATGTAATCAGTAATTAAGGAAAGGTGGTCCATACACTTACTTCCTTTGATCTTTATCCTGTCTTCCTTTGAAGACTCTTGGGCCAATGTACATTTTCCTCCTGCCTAAAGAGGATCTTCTCTGCAACCATATGAGGAGATGAAGTGGACATAGTAGACCAGTTCCCAACATCACTGGTTCCTTGGGTAGCCCAAGTGTTCTTGAACTGCAGTGCCCAGAAACCCTGGTCAGCACAGCTGGTGGTGAAGGCTTCTGGGAATTGCACTCCAAGAACACAAAGGTTGGGTGTTACTGTTCTACATCATTCTTGGTCGAACAGGGATTGGAATGCCAGCCTTTTCATCTCTTACCCGCTATTCCATCTCCTACACCATATTACCTCTACTCTTTCTCCAACCAGTTAGTCTCTACATGTTTTGGGTAAGTTCCTATCATCTTTTCATTGACCATGCGAAGGCTAAATTCCAGAGCATCTGGAGTGCCACAGGTTGGGGAAACCTATTTATCATCTCATAGTTTTCATCAAAGGTAGTTTTTTCATAGCTTTATGTATTCCAAGGCTGAGCTCAGAAGTAAGAAACATAGTTGTAATCAAGAGTAGTTTTATCATAGCTTCAGGTATTCCAAGACAGAGCAAAGGAGTGGGAAACATTTTATTAAATTATAGCTCCCTGCATTCTCTCCCCAGTGACCATAGTGTAGTCTGAAAGGGCACATTTCCTTTCTTTAACTGAGTCCTGATACTGCAAGCTAGTTCTGGGCCTCAGTCCAAGCTGAAATTAGACCCTGTGATGCCCTTGGGGGCCATTTTAAAGCTCTTCCTGTGGAAGTTCTTCTATTACACCATGGCGACAGCAACCCACAGGACATTCTATGCCTATGGAGTGTCCGTAAATGTATGTCCTCTCTATAGTTTGGGAGCATGGCGTGCACTCATCAAGGAATGGAGTTTGGTCACCTCATGAAAGAAAAGGTTTCTAAAGCTAGCAGTTGGGAACAAAGGTTTGAACTTTAACTTTGCCCAGTGCGAGTCACAGACTGGGCAGGCCAAAATTGTCTCTGTGGGTCATTTCAAGCTCTCAGGGAAACCTGAATATGCTAAACAGAATGGTTTGTGAATGAGCCAATGGAGATGGCTAGGCAGACGGGGCCCGGGCAATGTGTTGTTTTTTCCCACAAGTGGGAGGAGGGGGCGAGTGAGCCAGAAGATATAAACTGAAACAAAGCAAAGCTGTGTCTCTGAACTGTTCACATACACTGGAGAAGTAAGACTTGCGGGGAGAGAGAGAGAGAGAGAGAGAGAGAAATTGAGAGAGAGAGAGAAAGAGGAATCATGATTCTAACAATGGAAACTGGTAGGACTTTATTTCTAAGAGGTTAAAGCATCAAAACAAGACATGTACTTGTTTTAAACAACTGTATTCTGCATAGGAAGGTGGTGTCTTGTTTGTGGTTTCTTATTTACTGTAGATCTTACTATGTAAAAAGCTTTCTTGTGGAGTCTATAATTTTTGTCTAGAGAATAGAGCATACTGTGGGAAAACACTTTTCTTCACAGGATCTCCTTGAACGAGATCAAGGACCTTTGCAGTACATCTTCAATCGTGTTCCCAGACACTGGAGATATGATAAATGTGGGAGGAGCTGAAGAATGGGAAGGGATGTTCTTTCATTTCAGACCAGGTCACGGCATTTATCCATTATGAAAAGACTAGTTTGCATTTACCATTGAGAAGTATTAAGGAGGGAGATCTGTGCTTCTTGTTATTGGTATAGTTTGGGGTTTTCCCCCCGTTATAAAATATTTTGGTAAACTGGACCTGAGACATTTGGACAAGAACTGGTGCATGGACTTTGGCTCTGGAAAAAGTGTTTGTGTGTGTGTGTGTGTGTGTGTGTGTGTGTGTGTGTGTGTGTGTGTGTGTGTGTGTGTGTGTGTGTGTGTGTGTGTGTGTGTGTGTGTGTGTGTCATTGTATTAGTAGTGGCTGGTTTGAAAATGGAGCTTTCACCTTACAATGTAGTGCACAATTTTAACACATTGATCCTTCTTTTCCATGTTTGGGATATACCTCTACTTCTGAATAAACTCCCATGTTGGAATTCTAAGCATATTTACTATGGAGTAAATCTCATTCTTAAAGAGGTCATGCTTAGAATAGGTTTAATGCATTTCTGTTTCTACCTTTCCCCAGGAAACCCTTGGAACAGTAGTTCATGCATGTTATAGGACAGTGTTGGCGAACCTATGGCACGGGTGCCAAAGGTGGCATTCGGAGCCCTTTCTGTGGGCACCCGATATTGCCCCTTCACAGCCACCTGTATTCCGGTTAAATGGCTGCATTGGCACTTTGCAGGAACAGTAGCTTTTGAATCGCAGTTTGGGCACTCGGTCTCTAAAAGGTTCGCCATCCCTGTTATAGGAACTGTGAGCAACCTCCTGAGCTTATGGTTCCTACCTAGTATTTTCAGGGATGCCGTCATTGTTCAGCACTGTTCGACACAGACACGTGCATTTAGTGTTAGGTTTGTCTGGTGCAGCAATGATTGCTCTCTTGCTTTGGAAACAGATGCCTGACTTTGGTTACTGTTCTAACACTATAGTGTTTTCTTGTGCGTGTGTGTGTGGGGGCGGGGAGGAAAACAGGTCCACTGAATATGGTTCCAGGAATGAATCCTACCGACTCACAAGGGAGTGCTAGGGTCTATATCCCAGCAGGTAGTCTCCTCCTCCTATGCCTCAAAGGGGAGGCATGATCTTCTTACAGCGTGTTGTTATTCTTTTTGTATATAATGTAGAAAGCTACTGGTTCCTTCCTATTTTCCTCCTAAAACATGTGAGTTATTGTTACTGCTGTCTTGCCTTTTATTGGATTGCACAGGGTACTCACTGCTGTTTTGAGCTGCAGAATGCATGAGCCTCTTGCCAAAAGGGACTTCAGCTTTTGACATGTGTTGGCCTAAGGGGTTCATGTGGATGATGGAAACACGAACCTAATGATCGAGGTGCATTCTGAGAAAATGAGCCATGCTTTGACTTTGACCTCAGCAACCATCCCTTTCTGCAAAGTTAAATAAAGTTTCCTGTCAGGTATAATGCATGAATCATTCCATGGGTCACAAAAAATATACTGTGCGCTCTCGTAACTCTCATTTTTGTTTGCAAAAACTTTTGTGATAAAGAAAAAGGTGTACAGTATACTGATTAACATTTCCTTACAATCCAAGTCCTTGGCTTTCCTTCACAAATCATTGTTCCTTTAGTTTTTGTTCTGATTTTTTTGGTACTATTGTCAGCTGGTTGCCTTCTCTCTGATTTCTAAATGTTTACATTACTTTTTGTATTTTTAATATACTGCAGAGTGCTGCCTTTATAAGGAAAAAGCAGGAAGCATCTACTGGCTCACAGTGTGCTAAGAACTTAAAATTACATTGCTGAATTGTATTGGGACTGACTAATTTGTTCAATGCCTTGAGGAAGAGCTTTATTTTAAACATAGCAAAACTTTTTATAGTTTTCTCAGTAAGTGCAACACACACCCCTTTTGATTTAATGTAGTAATAAACAATGTACTGATTTTTTTTGGGGGGGGGAGGTTAATATGGTATTAATCATTGTGGGGTTTTTTTTCAAACGCTACAGCAATCCCCTGTTTATTATGGGGGTTAGGGACCCAACCCAACCTGCGATAAAGGGAAAACCATGTTATGTGGATGCTGAGTCAGGTCGGGACCGGGGGGACCGTTTGGGGCCTCCTGCACTTACCGATAGCCTTCCCGGGCATGCCTGAGGCCCCAGAAGACACTTCCAGTGCACTGGAAACCACTTCTGGTGCCTCCAACAGGCCTGGGAAGCCTGTTGGAGGCCCGCTCAGGGCAACACCAGGCCTGGGGTAAGTGCAGTAGGTCCCAAACAAACCCACACAGCTCACCCCAGGAGCCCTTGCCTCCATATACTGTGGTCCCGCGATATACCGGGTCCACACTATATGAACTGCAATATAGCGGGGGATGATTGTATATATGTATTGTCCCTTAGGGCAGAGGTGACTGGTCCATTAGGGCAAATTGGGTGCTGCCACATTGCCGTAAGGTTTTGCTAGACCAGCCCACCCCTTATCCCAAAGTATAGAGCAGTGGTGGCGAACCTTTGGCACTCCAGATGTTTTGGACCACAACTCCCACAGTTCTTTGTCATTGGCAATATAGGTTAGGAATTCTTAGAGTTGTGGTTCAAAACATCTGGAGTACCAAAGGTTCACCACCACTGGTATAGACGATGAGGCCATTCCCATCCTCCCATCCCAATGGAGATTTAGCCGCAGAAACCATGTGGGTGTCCAGGGAGAAAGGATGCCGATAGGAGCAGCAGGAGGGAGGACCAAGCTGTCCCCATTGCCTCTGCCCACCACTGGTTGAACCATTTGCCCAATTCAGCCACATTGGGGCACCATCAGCCATTGATTTAAGCTTTGTAAACTGGTACTGGCCATTCACAACCTCTTGGTGGAAGAGACCGAGGTATCTTCCTTTTGATCATGTTATTCCAAGGCTTTGCTATTCCACAATGGACTCCACCACCCCCCATTAACCCCATTCTTTTGCATGTGCTTTATTTTGGGGAGGAGGGGGTAGAGTATAGAAAATCTGAAGCAAAAACTGTGCTCCAAATTTTTGACAGTGCTGAAGGGTTCGAAGGAGCTGAAGGCCCAGCCTGTTGTGACAGCTGACCTGAGCCTTCTGCATTTCAAGAGCTATTTATGGTCGGTTAGCTGCTATCAAAGCCCCACTGTTCAGCCCATAAAAGGCTGGTCCTGTGTAAAGTTACCACACTGCATTTGGCTTAGTCCTCTAAAGCTATAGTTGTCTGTGAAGGAATCCCAAGGATGGATAGAGCTACTGAACTGGGAAATTGTTCTATTGAGGATTTCAGGTGTCGAAGAACGCTTAAAGGGAGATTTTTGCCAGTAGTGTTTTACACCAGTGTTTCAGTCCTCAGAATATAACTCCTGCACATGTACTCCACTTGCTGAGTGTTTATACCATTGGAAAGTACCGTTCCAAATTCAACCAGCTCTGAATCATCTTGGCTGCAGTTCTACTTCTGAAGCCTTCATGCTAGTAATTTGTGTGTCACTCCTGTTGTTTTAGAACCTGAAAATGTGTTTCTTTTGGAGATAAATTTATTTGAAGTCTCTTCTGAAGTCTTCTAGTCTTCTATTATCTACTTGATAAAAGATTTTAGTAGGACAGAATGTTTTTGGGAGTGAAAATTTTCCTTTCTTTCCCCCCTCTTATATTTAAAAGTAAAAGCAGAAAACAGCCTAAAGTTTTTGCTCCAGGCACGCACACACACGCACACACAGAGAAAGAGAGATGCAAACCAGGATTTTAAAGTAAGTAATATACCTTTCCCCTAAAATGTTTGATTGCAGATGTTTTCAAAGCCAGTTGTCTGAGAATGTTTAAGGCTTTGCCAGGTTGAAATGTGAGTGAGTTTTCCCTTTTCCAGAGCTTGTGCATGTCATTCATACAAAGCATTTTGCAAACTTTTCTTCTTTCTCTTGAGTCTGGGGTGAATTAATTTTATGATGGATTTGAAATGTTTGCCACTTGATGCTTTCTTGTGTGAAATGTGTGACAGTTAAATGTGAATGTGTCAGTTTGATGTCCGAGGCTTCCAAGAGTTAGAGAAAATAGATAATGAGCAGTAGCCTTATATAGACTTTATTGATAGGTACAACATCTGCTGATGAGCTATGATAATGCTCTTCTCTGACTGTCACAGGATAGTTTAAATTGATGCTTAGAAATGTACTTTTTGGGACTACAGCTCACAGAATTCCCCATCTGCTATGTTATGTGCCCATGCTATTTAGGGGAGTCTGGGAGTTGTAGTCCAGGGTGTACCCACCACACCTTTTCAATCTCTGTTCTAATGCTTTTATTCATATGTTCTGCCTATGATCTCTTTCCATGATCCCTGAATGGACAACCTGAAATACTTGACATTTCACATCAGCATAGCAGCATTATTAATTGTCCCAAATCCATACCTGCATCAGATGTGCATGTGGGACAGTTAATAATGCTGCTGTGCTTTATTAAATAGTGTGCTTAATAAACTTTACCTTGATTTCCCAGATAATGTCTCTGAATAGTTTAGGGTCTGCTACCATACCAATATGCTTAGTCCAGTGGTTCACAGCCTTGTGTTACTCAGGTGTTCTTGGACTGCAGCTCCCAGAAACCTTCACCATCAACTGTGCTGGCTGAGTTTCTGGGAGTTGCAGACCAAGGACACCTGAGTTACCCAAGGTTAGGAACCACTGGCTGAGTGCATAACTAAGAATGAGCTGTGGCACAAGAAGCCTGAAGTTCAAAGCTGATCTCAGCCATGAGCTGACTTAGGTCCAAAGCTTAACCCCTTATGTTCTGCATAGCACTAAGTTTCGAGCTCTTCCAAAGACACAGCTGTCCCATGCAAGATGCAGAGGCTTATGGACAAGTAGTGGTTTTATATACAAAAATAATGAGTTTTAACAAACTTTTTCTCATATGTTCAACTCTTTAAGGTTATATAGGAAATAGCATTTGTCTAATAAGCCACATAAAGCAGGGGCATATAAAAGCAATTTGACAAGTTTGAATAAGGTTTTTCCTCTTCTGCCTTAGCCAGCACCATCTTCATTTTGTGTGTTTGTTCACACTTTTAGCAAAGATTTGCTCTTGGTGGCAGCAGCTTTCTCAATAATATCCCAAGGAATTACAATGTGTTACATTAATCAGACAGGTCCAGTAAGAATTAATAAGCCAGTGGTGATGGTAAACCTCCAACCCAGGAAAATGGAAAAAAATAAACAGTGGGTCATAGAGGAGCAATGTATTACTTTTGCATTTTAAAAGTATTTATTTATTTATTTATTTATATAGCTTGTATGCCACCCACTACCCAGAAGTCTCTGGGTGGCTCACAATCAAAATAAACAATTAAAACATCAAAATTACAATAAAATTAAAACAATAAAAACATATAAATATGATAAATACAATACATTAAAACACAACACTAAAATTGCCGTCAGGACCCACAGTCATCAGTTTAAAAACTTCTGTATAGCTGCTTCATCATCGTCACACTTGATCCAGTGTTTTCTCTTGGTTTCCCAGCAAGGCACTTTCTAGATGTCCTTAACTGCATTCCTTGTCAGCATGGCTTGGGAGAATAGGAGCAGTAGTTCTACACATCTGGATAGCATCAGGGTGGAAATGCCTAAGTGGCCTTTCTACTGTCATCTCAACAGCTGGAAAGCCCATATTGTGTAGTTCCATCGAACATCTTTATACTAAGACAGAGCGACAGACAAATTCATTTGACTCTTCTCTAAAGCGTTGTTAACATTGAGCTAAACTGGCATTGTTTAGAATCTGCCTCTTCACTTTGCCCTATGTGAGAGACAGCTTTCCATGCTATAATTCAGCCTTGGCAGCTAGAAGCAAAGTTATAGCTGATCTGATGGCCCTTCCCCCACAAACATGGGCTTCTGACATGACTTCAGTAATAAGAAGCCATGCTACAACAGTTTTCTCATCTGGGTATTTGTAACCCGTGGGAGGAATATCTGTAGTCGATGATGGAGAATTAACTCCATGAAGCCATACCTTAAAATAGATGTGGAGACATTCATGTGTTCTTTATGTCCTGAATGCAATCTTAATTGAACTCAGGACTATCTACGTGGAGCAGTTAGGCAGCAACTGTCCTCTTATGGGCAAATTGCATCACAAAGCTTTTTTAAAAAGTAGTTATATTGAGGATTCTCCACAACATCATTTAACATACAGTTTGAACCAAGAAGACTATTGTGCATGAGAATGACAGGAATGAAGAAATGGAAGCATTTCTTCCAGTTTCTGTTGTAGTGTGTAATGTCCTTTGCTTCATCTGTCTACTTTAATCTATTTGTGAAAAGTGCTTATAGCTGCTGCAGCTTGGAGGATGAAACCAGTGTAGTAGGATCTCTTGACTTCTCCTCTCCAAGAAGTGCTGGAGATGTTTCTTTAAGTTTCCACGTTTTCCCCCTTTGGAGAGAGTCTTCCCTCTTGTCAGACTGAGTGGCAGTATTTCGTCATCTTATCAGTAGCAATAGGTAAGCTCTATCTTTTTGGAAAAAATATTCAAAACTTTATAATGGAATGCCATAATTGCATATGTTTGAAAGATGCTGAATGAAGAAAGACCTTATTTAAATGTTGAAGTTGGAAATGGTGGAAACCAGTTGAGATTTGCAAGTAAAAGAAAGGAAAGTAAGAAACCAAGGTACAAATGGCCATCTGGAAAAGCCACAAGTCCTATCTGGAGGTTTTTCGTCTGTATAGCCATGACCAGGAATGGGAACATGCGTCCTTCTAAAAGGTCCTGGAATGCTACTATTGTCATCCCTTCCTCTTGCTTTTCTTGACTTTTAGACCACTTTGGCAACAAATGTAGGAAATGTTATGGGATTTGGTTGTGCGGATGGACATTTTTTCCCTGATGTAAAAGCAAATTCAGTTCAGCCCAGAGTTTAAAAAAGCACACATCCACACTCACCATTTTGGTCTTTTTTTTCCAACAGTGGATGCATTCTAATTGGTTCAGGTGATGTAATCACTTGAACGGATGCAGACTAATCCTTCACTCTCCCACATTCTTAAAATGATTGGATTTATAGATACAAAATCCAGGGAGTGGGCTTCCTTTTTCTCCTGTGCTCCCCCAATGCTGTTTCTTAATACACAATGGTTGCTCCTTCTTAAAAGAAAACACACTCCTACCTGAGGAAACTGCTGTGCTACTGAGAAAGCTGAACCATCGGTGAATTAATAATGTTTTCTGGAAACCAAACAGATTTGGCTGACTCATAAATTATTCTCAGTTTAGATCTTTTGATTAGAGGTAGAAACTTGAAAAGCACTTGTGATGTTAGTAATATGGGTTGTGATGCTGAACTTCACAGAATAATATGTCACTGACTTTATATAGATGCTGCAGTTGTGGCAGGATTCTTTGAGTATGTGGTAGAGCAGCCTGGATATGTCAAAACAGTGGACTGACAGCAAAGCTTTGATTGCAAATGCAAGCTATATTGTTTACGAAGGCTGCATTTCTTTGCACTGTTCCAAGAGGTAGCCTTGAGAATGCTGTTGCAGATAGAACCCTGAAAATAAGAGAATGAAACAGGAGTCGATGAGGAAGCTGTTTGTTGGCTGTACTCAGGATCAAAGAGAAGATGACATTAGACTTATTAGCATCCTAAGTATCCTGACATCCATCAAGGAGATTTGAGGCATGTATACTGAACTCCCATTTTAGTTCTCTATATTAAAGGTGGGCCAGTGGAAAATGAAAGATATATTGAGTTTAGATATTCTGATGATGACAGAAACAATGCTGTCTGGTTTCTGATCACTTTTACACATGGGGTAAGTTACCTTTAGAAGCAAACTGAGATGATCATTAGGCATTGGATCAGGAAGGAATCTTAGCCACTTTCTGTCTTGCTTTCCTTTACAGCAAGTAATTTAAGTAGCACTGCCAACCCAGACAGAGTGATTTTGTAATAAGTGACATTGCACTTTGGAAAAGAAAGTCCTACAAATGTTTAAACAATCCAAAATATTTCCTTAGACTGAGGTCCAAAGATTGACATCAGTATTAATGGGTCAGAGTGTGTGTGTGGAGAGCATCCAGACAGAGGCACAGGGGGGTTTCAGGTGGCTTTCTGATTTGACAATTGTAGTTTTTGTTGCACTCAGAGATAATTGCTCCTGCAGTTGTTTTTGCCATCCATTTGGTAGGATGCTGCTGGAATCTGTTGGCAGCATCTGGTCGGGTCTCCTTCCAAGATTTGGAAACCTAGCGGAAGCTAGTCAGTGAAGAAGCCAAAGGAAAGATCAAAGCTCAACACTCTTTGCTTCTTGGATAATGGCTTTTTGCTCTGCTCTGCTCCAGCCTGAAAAATATACCTCAAGTAGAAAACCAGCCAGAAAGTAACATTGGCCTGGGTGACATTTGGTTGAGCAAAACATAAAAGATTACATTGTTGATCCTGACTGAAGTAGACTCATTGAATTAATGCAACTACATAGGTGCCGCACGACTTAATAAATCTGTAGTGTTAGAAATAAATTTTATTGCTATGATCAATATGGGCATAATTTCCCCTTAATTTCATTTTCTGCAAACCCTTGCAGCCCATGTAGGTTATTTCTGTATCCCATCCAAATATATGTGCACCTCTGGTTGAAAATACCACATTCAAGTCCAGTAAAATGTTAATTTCAATGGTGATCTACTTAAGGCCACAGAGTTCTCATTGTAACTAAGTGTTCTAAGCACCTTGATTTTCATTAAGATTATTTTAGAGCATAGAGATGGGAAATTGTCCTGTTTCCTCCCTCAGAAGTGGGCTAAAGGCAAGTGCTGCTGCTATTTCCAGGATCATCAGTGGTCCTGCGGCTGAATGGTGCCTGGAAGGTTCCAGTTGCCTAACCTTAACTGCCAACATTCTTAAAACAGTGGATGGAGTGATTTGTGCCGGGCGAGGACTGAGTCAGACAGAATGCCTAGCCTTTCAGAAACATCCAAACCTAGAGACTGTAGAAGAAAAAGAAAATTCAATGCCTCTTCCATTGTTCTGCCGTTCTTTAGCCCACGTGGCCAGTGAACAGCATTACAAAAAGCGTATCTGGGTATCCTGGAGGGTAGCTGGAAGGGTCATCTGTCACAGATTGACTTGAACTGTGGATGATTCAACAGCAGGGCTGCAACCCATAGAATAGTTCAAAGAATAATGAACCATAGAATAATGGAATTGGATGGGGTCTCTAGGGCCATTGAGCCCAACCCCCTGCTTAATGCAGGAATCCAAATCAAAGAAGATGTGAAAGGTGGTTATCCAGTTTTCTGTTGAATGCCACCAGTGTTAGATCTTTCCTGGATCCTTTGCTTTGCTTCCTTCTTTGTCCAATATGACAGTGGGTGCATGGGAGAGGAAAAGTCCCATGTGGCGGGGGGGAGGGAAGAGAAGCACGAGTACCCACTTGAGCACATGCCTTAGAAAGAATCTTGCTGGTTGTGTGGCGAGTTCCTACCACAGGGGTAGGGCCTCCCTACAGTAAAACCATGTCCCACTGGCAGAATGCCACTTGGAGAATGCATTGCATGTGGAGAATTCTCCCCCACCCATACCTTTCATCAGTCATATCCTCTTATTTCCATTTGCAGATGTTTCCAAGAGGCAGAAGATACATTATTCCCGTTTTGAAAAATATTACAATTCACTCCCATCCCCACCACCCCACAATAAAATTTGCAGGCATTTAGGGGCAATACTTGTTCCTGGGCCTCAAATACTATTTTTTCTGGTACGAATTGTTAACTTGAGTTTGACCAGCTGTGAGAGAGAGAAAGAGAGTGTGGGTGCGTCCGCTGATAGCACTGAGCAGGAAGAAAATAGACCAGAAGAAGAACGAGGGAAAGTGTACGATGAAAATGAAGGAGTGAAAGAGATGGATAATCAAGAAGTGATAATGCTAAGAGAAAAGAGTCAAAGTGTGATGGAAGAAAAGGCAAAGGAACTAATTGAAAGTAACGTGATAAAGAACGTAGAGAGTCACACAATTGGGAGCTTCTTTGCAGTTGCGCAGGAAGCTATGAATTGGAGGGCATATATAAGGAGGGCTAAGAGGGAGAAACAAGATAAGGAGACACAGATGACTGAGTGGAGAGTAGGGAGTAAGCATGTGGCATCACAGACGGAAAGCCTGGGGGGAGGGGTTGACAGAGGAGTACAAGCTGAGGAGTGGAAAATAAAAGGGAAAATGTGTCTGTGCAGGTGGAGATCATGTCCAAGAAAGTGATGTGGAATATAGGGACACAGGCAGATATAGAAAAGAAGAAGTATGTGGTTGGGAAATCTTGGCATGTAGGCGTCCAAGTTAAATTAGATCAAGAGAAGAGTAAACGGGATGCGGGAATTCAGGTGACAGTTGGGTAACACCATAGGCTTTTCAGGGACTCAGGAACACAGATGGAGAGAATAATGATAGACAGAGGAGAAGGCACGCGGGGGAGAGGGAGAAGAGTAAACGACCGTGTGACCCAGACCGGGGGGGTAAAATAACGCTTGTAACGGAAAAGGCAGTTCAGATGGGAGAAGGAGAAGGGAAGAAGGTGGAGACAGGGTTGCCTTTACCCATACCTCCCAGCTGCCTAGGTTTGCCGTTACCGACGCCCCCTGGGATTCCCAGTAATAAATCCTCAGTACGGACCTAGAGGATACGGGATTAGGGGAAGAGGCTTGAGTTCAAGTGCCCTGAGATGGATACCTGGCTGGGGTTGGAGTGAGGAGCCCGGGAGTGAATTCCCAGGATGTGGACTCCCGTACATGGGTCCAGACCAGCTCCGTCATGTAGCACGCCGCAAATGAGCATTCATAACCCCTTCAGACCAGAAGGTATTGTTTGTAACCCCGGCATAATCCAAGTTCGGAACCCCCTGTTTTGTTGCCATTTTCTGATGGATGGTCGAAAAAAGACAATGAGAGAAACATTGTGAATGTTGCAAATAAAAGTTTATTGGATTTTTACAACAACAATGCTTCGCATTCTACTTCATCCGCGGAACCGCCTTCCGACCTCCTGGAGTTCTCACACCAGGTGACATCTGGTTGTTTCTAATTTTTCATAATTCTTCTCTTTGCTGTTCCTGCTCTTGTAATTTCATTTGCATTTTTGTAATTTACTTGAAGGCTACAGACTGAGTTCTTGTCGGCAAAATAGTGCAATGGAACAATTTATAGAGATTATAGAATCATAGAATCATAGAGTTGGAGGAGACCTCAAGGGCCATCTAGTCCAACCCCCTGCCATGCAGGAACCCCCATCACAGTACTCCCAAGAGATGGCCATCCAGCCTCTGCTTAAAAACCTCCTAAGAAGGAGACTCCACCACCCCCTGTGGCAACATATTCCACTGCTGAACAGCTTTAACTGTCATGAAGTTCTTCCTAATGTTTAAATTGAATCTCTTTTCCTGTAGTTTGAGACCACTGCCCCGTGTCCTAGTCTCTGAAGCCACGGGAAAACAAACCAGTCCCTTCTTCGATGTGATATCCTTTCAAATATTTAAACATAGCTATCGTATCCCTCTCAGCCTTCTTTTTGTAAAGCTAAACATTCCCAGCTCCCTAAGCCACTCCTCATAAGACATTTCTTCCAGACCCTCAGTCATCTTGGTCGCTCTCCTCTCTGGACTCAACATCCTTTTTAAATTGAGGCACACAGAACTGGACACAGTACTCCAGATGGGGTCTGACCAGAGCAGAATAGAGGGGCACTATCACTTCCCTTGATCTAGGCACTAGGCTTCTGTTGATGCAACCAAGAATCGCGTTGGCTCTCTTGGCTGCCGCAACACACTGCTGACTCATGTTCAATTTGTGGTCCACTAAGACTTCCAGATCCCTTTCACAGATACTATTTTCCAGTCAGGTGTCTCCCATCCTATATCTTTGCAATTCATTCTTTTTACCTAAATGCACTACTCTACATTTCACTCTGTTGAAACCCATTCCGTTAGCTTTGGCCCAGCAAAGCAGATTGGTGTGTTTGAAAGGAGCTATGCTTTCACCCCCAATTCCCATTTAAGAAGTACACATGTAAAATTGCCAAAACCAATTTTCGAATGTTGTGGAGAAAGGTTGGAAGAAAAACCTTGAAGTCTTTTGAGGAAACTTCGGGAGGTTAAAGGTGTGCAGGATTTTGGCTTGTGAGTGACATGCCTCAACAGAATACATCAATGCATCAGAAAGTGAACTTGGTTTATGTGATAACTTGGTTCTTAAAAAGCTTTCAAAATACTAACACACTGAAAGTCCAAAACATGGGCACTCTTAAACTTGTGTTTGGGTAATGAAATATCTGGAGCAAAACAAAGCAAAGCCAAAGGGGTGTGTGTGTATTCTTACTGCTTTTCACCATTGCCCCCAGTCCTTTTACAGTGTAGTTAAAAGATGTGAAGTTGGGGCTTTTTAATGGTTCAGTCCATGTTCTCCTTCTGATTGCAAGGGTCTGAGGACTGGAGACTGTTGGGGCAGCTCTAGGCTGCATAACAGCCTTGACATGTCATCTACTCAAGAGTCCCACAGAGGAGATTATTATTACATTCTTCTTGATAAGTTGCAGCTAATTGAAATAAGTCTTGGCAGAACAATGAAATCCAAAAGGGATTATCTGCACATATGGTAAATCACTTTTAAACCTGGCTTTATTGTACAAAGAGGAGAGTGTAATGGAAGCATCTGTCCAATAAAATTATCTGGGTGAGATCATTCATTTTCAGTCTCCCACCACAGTTGGTCACATGTGAAGAAACCACATGCTTCACTCTTTTCCAAGTGCACCTGCAATTCTATATATGAACATTAGGGAGAAAGGGGTACTGCAAATTGCATTCAGGGTGCTTTTACTCTCAGAAAAGTATGCATATGATTGCAGGCAAAGATACTATAGTTTATTTTAAAAACATTACAAAGCTATGCCAGATTGGTTAGATTTTTGTGTGTTTTAAAAGGGAGAATATATTTATATTAAAGAGTAAATACTCTACTATCTTTAGAAATACTTTGGGGGGTTAAAGGTCAGATGATCCACTTGTAGAGGATGTTTTTTCCAGAATGAACACATTGTGGATTTGGAAAGGACCAAATTCCAGAACAGGGACATAATTGTAAGGGGGAAGGGACTATGCTTCTCCTTTTCCCCCCACAGAAATTAGACTGTACACTTATTTTTTCAAGACAGTTTCTGATTCATGCCCAGACCTTTCTTGCAGCAAGATTGCTGCATTGTGTGCCATCAAAATACTGGCGTTATCAGGAAGGTTGTGGCTTTTCGGATAAATGCACTCATTTGGATATAATGATAAGCCACAAAATCTGGATTTTTAAACTGAAATAGTTTATTGTTCGTTCACATAGCCTTTTTGCTCATCACATGATCCAAAAGCTGGCTTTAAACCTGAGTTTTTATTCCTTTGCAAATACTAATTTGTTTGGCTATTATATACATAACCGTAAGCCTGAATGCCTTGCTCACTTATCTCTGACTGGTTGGTTTGAACTTTCTGTTTCATATTATTTAGGCTAGTTGATAAAGAGTTGCCACTGATATTTTTGTTGCTGTTTTTCTTTATATGATGAGCCTTGTCCTTTTTGAGGGAGAGGTCAGTTTACAGTCTTACAGTCTAGTGGATTTCTACATGAAGGTGTTGGAAAGTGCCCTACACTATGTCAGGTCAATATATCAACTTTTAGTGGCAGAAGCTCCTTGGAGGTATTAGGCAGATGACTTTTCCTGTTCCTTGGTATGCAGTTCTGATTGGTGATTCCAATGATTGAATCTGGGGCCTTCTGCATGCAATTTACATGCTCCACCACTGAGCTGTGGTAGCTTTCATAATATAATATCTGTTGATCTAGTTTACCAGTTTAGGGACATCCTTGGAATGCAGATAAAATTCATTGTTTGGACTTAATAGGCTTTCTGAAATCACTCAACCACTCATCTCATTGTGTAATCTATCTTTTGTGTTCTTCAGAGGATCCATTTGCTTCATTTCTGACCACTGAATGATTCTAGCTACAGTGTATTATGTGAACCTGGAAGCTCTTGGCATGAATGAATATTTACTGGAGCTGCCTGCCCTAAATGGACAATGTTCATAAAGTGCTTTTTTTGGTACCAAAAAGGGATCTGCTATCACGTACCCTGTGTGAAATTTATTTTTCTTAATAGTATAAAGATTAATTTGATTGTAATCTCTTTCCATGGGAATTCTTAAACTCTTTTGCTCAGCCTGTTTCAAATGTTTTAGCATTTGCATCCACTCTGTATTGAAGAATCTGCTTCAAATCACTTAAGTTTAAGAGCTCCGTTTTTCTTTTTCTCTGGGTTAAATGTATTACAATTAGCTGAAGTATAGTTGAGAAAAAGATTATATTGAGAGTGGGAATGTGATCTTGAGCCCCATATTTATGCTTGACTTGGGAAGCTAAGCTGAGTCAGACCCTAGTTGTCATTGGATAGGAAGGCACAAGGGAACATCAATGTTGTTTTGTGGAGAGCATAACTCACCTGTAAAAACATGTAGTTTGAATACAGTATGTCCCATGTTCCTTATCCCCAGCACATCTAGGTAAGGCTAGGGGAGGCTGACACCCTAGACCAGTGATGGTGGTGAACCTTTTTAGAGACCGAGTGCCCAAACTGCAATTCAAAACCCACTATTTTTTTTTGTAAAGTGCCAATACAGTAATTTAACCTTTATACAGGTGGCTGTGAAGGGGCGATGTCGGGTGCCCACAGAAAGGGCTCCGATGTCACCCATGCCATAGGTTCGCCATCACTGCCCTAGACAGATTCTGCCAGACAATATTGGCAGTAGTAGTCTAGAGGAACCTGTGGTTTGACTCAGTGTAAGGTTCCATGTTTGCTGATGCCTGTGAGTTAAACATATTGCTTAAGATAGGGATTCTCTGAACATTGTCTGTGTGTGTGTGTGTGTGTGTGTGTGTGTGTGTGTGTGTGTGTGTGTGTGTGTGTGTGTGTGTGTGTGTGTGTGTGTGTGTGTGTGAATTTCTCATGAACAGCTCCAGTATAGCTGTGAGTGACCTTTAAAGAACCTCATGGCACAGTGGTTAACCTGCTGTACTGAAGCCATAACTGTGCTCATGACCTGGGGTTCAATCCCAGGTAGCCTGCTCAAGGGTCACTCAGCGTTCCATCCTTTTGAGGTTGGTAAAATGAGTATCCAGCTTGCTAGTGGGTGTGTGGGAATGTGTAGCCTACGTAATTACTTCTAAAACCACCCAGAGAATGCTTTAAATGTGATGGGGTGGTATATAAGCAGCACACTTTGCTTTGCTTGAAGTCATCCAATTGGGTTGCAGTTTCTGGAGTTTCCTCAAGTATGATCACCCCACATTCTTACCAGCATAACTGTGGTTTATGTCCTGAGTTCTAGCTTGCACGATTGGGTCATTTTTCTAAATTAGCATCCTCCTCATAAATGCTTAAATATAATTGCAATCCTCTCTAGTCAGTGTGCTAGCTCCTCCATTGGACCTGGAGGCTGGGGGTCAAGTACATCTGGAGGTGCCAGGTTGGAGAAGGCTGTTCTGAAACATTCCCTTTTCTGCACTGGGAGGTGCTTTGAGGGGGGGTAATTCCTATTTGTGTTCCAGGTACGCTGTGGTTCCAGATCATTCCCTAATCCTGTTTAAACTCCTGTTGTTGGAACAGGAACAGTAAGGAAATCACAGAAATGGACTGTTGCTGACAATGCACATTGATTATACCTTGGCACCTGTTGACTAAAAAGACATTTATAAGCTCCTCTTTTAAATAGTTTAGCTTTTGCTGCATCTCCAGCCAGCGCCACTGAAACATTCTACAGTCACAATGGAACATTTTTAAATATAATTTAATAACAACAACAAAATGGGATCCTACTTTTTTTTTCTTTAGAGAAGAATGGAAAAGCACCTTCAAGGGAACCCTAGAGCCAAAGCAACAGCTTGTCTTGGTGTCTCATTATCATGTTAGTTAGGTAAGCTTGAGAGTTGGTGGGGTTTCAGTAATTGCCAAACAAAGCCACACGAACCATTAGAAGTCTTTCTCAGGGGTTATTCAGCCTGTCTGATGTGCCTGTAGAACAGTGGTTCTCAACCTGTGGGTCCCCAGATGTTCCTGGACTGCAACACCCAGAAATCCCGTCCGGCACAGCGAGTGGTGGAGGCTTCTGGGAGTGGCAGTCCAGGAACAACTGGGGACCCACAGATTGAGAACCACTGCTGTAGAATCTTTGCTATTTCATCCCCTCCCCACCAAGAGTATGTCTCACTCAAAGCTTGGAAAAGCTACTTGGGGAGGGGGGACATTGTTGTTATGTGCCATCAAGTCCTCTCCAATTTAGGATGTGCCTATAAATGAGCAGCCTTCAAAGGGCCCTTCTGTCCCCTGCTCTGCTCAGCTCTTGCAAACTCAAAACTAAATGTGGCATCATTTAGGGAGGGAGTGCATCTTTTATTTGGTCTTCCTTTTTTTCCTGCTGCCTTCAGCCTTTCCCAGCAGTATTTCCTGCCTTCTCATGATATGCAAAAAGTAGGACAGCCCCAGTTTCAACATTTTTGCCTCCAGAAGTAGTTCAGATGTGACTTAATATAGGGCCCATCTGTTCATCTTTCTGGCAGTCCAGGATATCCACAACACTCTCCTTCACCAACACATTTTGTCAACATATGTAAAAGTTGACAAAACATATGTTATGTATATTTAACAGAATGTGTAAAGTGAATTGTAAAATGGAGGCAGTTAGATTCTGCAGTGTCATGATGTTAATCCACAAGTGTTAGAGACTAGTAATCACAGGCATGTTAAGTGATGAAGTGCAGGTGGAACTGATTGTAACATCATGATTTGTAATGGATAGATCAGATTGCATCAGATTGTTAATTAGTGATTGCATCAGATCTTATGAGTGCTGAATGAGTATAAAAGGCACTAGCTTGTCATTTGTAATTTGGGGAACTGTTATGGTAAAAACAGTTTACCCCACACTCTGTTTGTCTGTTTGCTATATTGTATATAATGCTTGGTTGTTATGCTGTGTATATTTTGATGTATATATGAATATATGAGTTTTTACTCTATTCATTGTCATTGTCTTTCTGATAGACTAACTCTGCAAACCCTTTATATCAATACTGACATTTTATCTACGTTACTGCTGCACTGCTTTGTGTCAGGCACAAGTATATATTATTATTATTATATTTGCCTGCTGCCCCTTAAATCTGCTGACAGGGTTATGGGCCCAGCTGGGTCAGCAGCCTGATGGGTTTTGTTGTACCTGTATAGATAAAGTGTGTGTTGTTTAAAGTTGTGTTTTTGCAGAGGAAACAGGTTGAAGTTGGAACAGAGACAAAGCAGAGCTGTAAAGGATTTCTCTCAGAGGCTTGGAATGAGAGCAGAGGAGAAAAGCAGCTGATAAGGACAAGCCAAGCAAAACAGAGTGTGATTTAAACTGGAAGCTGTGGAGGCTGAGGAAATATTTGCCGAGAAAAAGCTGAAAAAAGTGTTGCAGGAACGGCAGATAAGGAGCCGGCACTATCAGCAAGAATGGCAAGTATAAATTTAAATTCAAAGCCTCTTGTAAAGCTCTCTGACAGTAATTACCTGAATTGGTGTCTGCAAATGAAACATTTCTTGATCTTCCATGAGCTATATCAGTATGTAGATAAGCAGCTTGATAAGGAAGCTGATGAGGAAGATTTGAAGAAGGATGAGAAAGCCTTGGCAATTATAATGTTGTCCTTGGAGGAATCCCAGTTCGTTTATGTGAAGGAAGCAAAAACAGCTCATGAGGCTTAGTCGTTTCTCAGAGCAGCTCACATCAGAGACACAGCTGGAAGTAAGGTATCTCTAATGAAAAAACTGTTCCAGTCAAGGCAGAGCCCAGGTGAAACTATTTCTGATTATATAAGGAAAGTAAATAGTATATTTCAGCAATTGTCTGAAGTGGGCATAAATCATGAAGAGGAGTATAAATGTCTAGTTATATTGTCAAGCTTGGATGAGTCATATGATAATTTAGTAATGGGATTAGAAGCTATGAAGAGTGATGAATTGTCTATATCATATATACAGTCAAGACTCCAGCAGGAAGAATCAAGGAGGAATGATTCTAAAGTAAATAATAAGCCTGCTCAAGTTTCTGGAGAAACAATACAAGTAATTAGAAGATGCTATAATTGTGGGAGTGACCAACATATTTTTCGTTACTGTGATAAGGTAAACAAGCGGCAAAAGCAAAAAAGAGTTGCCGGCACAAGCTGGAAGAGTGTGCCTATGCTTGTAAAACAAGGTTATCAAGTACAGTTCAGTGAGAATAGTTGCAAGATTGTAAAGAATGGAAAAACAATAGCAACTGGAAGGCTCCAAAACAATTTGTTTATGATAAGCACTTCTGAGAAAGTTTTGAATATGGTTGAAAATAAGCCTCTACATGACAAATGCATACATTTGATGCATAGAAGATTAGGGCACCTAAGTTTTGAAAGTATTAGGAAAACTTTGCAACATGTGGAACATGGGTCTGTGCAAAGCTGTAAAAAATTTTTAGATTGCCATGTTTGTAAAGGCACAAAGGTGAAGTCTGCACCCATATCAAAAAAGAGTTTGAGAAAGTCACATCAACCACTACAGCTGGTACATATTGATGTGATTGGACCCATGGCAAATTCATTTGGTGGTGCCAGGTTTTGTCTTGTGATAACTGATGATTATTCACGTTATTCTTGGGTTTACATAATAAAGCACAAAAGTGAAGTGAGTGCTGTATTTAAGAAATGGTTTGTGATGGCAGAAAGACAGTACAGGCAGAAAATTTTAGCTGTACAAAGTGACAGAGGTGGTGAATTTTTAGCAAAGCAGTTTGTTGATTATTTAGAAAAGAAAGGGGTGAAACATAGATTGACAAACCCTTCTGCTTCTGCTGAGCATGGATTATCTGAGAGGAAGAATGGGATTCTTCAGAATATCATGAATGCAATGTTGGTAGATGCAAAACTTCCCAAAGGTTACTGGGCTGAGGCAATGAAATACGCAAATTATGTGTCTAATAGAGTGTGGAGTTCAGCTGTGAATGAAGTTCCATATACTCTAATGCATGGAAAGAAAGCTACAATCAGATATCTCCATATATTTGGCTCTGAAGCCTGGGTATTAATTCCAAAGAGGTATAGACACAAGAACAGTCCAAAGTCTAGAAAGCTTATGTTTATTGGTATTCAGCCTGCAGCTAAATCCTGGCGTTTTTGTGACAGTCATGGAAAAGTTTATATAAGCAGGTCAGCAAAATTTTGTGAACAGAAAAATTGGGAAGCTTTACATGCTAATAATGAAGTATTTTTGCCAAGTATTTGTCCCCACACTGAGGTTAAGAAGGTTGCCAGTGATGGAGGGGAGTTTACAGCATTACATGATGGAAAAGTGAAAGATGAGATTGCCAGTGATGGAGGGGAGTCTACATCATTTCATGATGAAAAAGTGGAAGATGAGGAGCCAGTATTGATCAGAAAATCTACAAGATTCAATAAAGGAGTGCCACCTGAAAGGTTTGTTGTGAATTATATATTCCATGAGTCACAGAATTTTGAAGATGTGCTGCTGATGCCTGGAGAAGAAAGGAAGCAGTGGATGATGGGCCATGGACAAAGAGCATATGTCTCTGAAGGAACGGCAAGTGGATGCACCAGTGGATGGCGCCAAAAGAGCAAAGGACATTTTGCAAGTGAAATAGGTTACTTGTACACAAAAAAGGTTTTTTGATATTGATAGTATTTGTTGATGAAGCATTTGAAAAGGTATAAAGCATGTTTTGAAAATATCTTAAGGGAACAATGCATGAAAAGTTGAAAGTATCCAAATGTGATAATCATGATTTAATTAGCTATGCAGATGCTGACTGGGGTTCAAATCCAGAAAGGAGGTCAATGTCTGGATATGCCATATTTTTAGGTAACTCACTAATTATCTGAAAAGCCCGAAGACAAAGGTACATTTCGTGTTCTTCTACAGAAGCTGAGTATGGGGCTGTGAGTGATTTGTGTTGTGAGTTAACCTGGGTAGTACAGTTGTTAAAGGATGTGAATGTAAATGTAAAACTACCAGTCAAAGTATATAATGATTCTTTTTCATGTATCCAATTAACACAGAATCAGAAGGTTGGATCCGTTACCAGAATGTGAAGGACTGCATAGAACAACATTTGATTGTATTGGAATATTGTACAAGTGTTGATAAGTATGCTGACATATTTACAAAGCCTTTGTGTAAAGATAAACATGTATGTTTTAAGAAAAGGCTAGGAGTTGAAATCTGTTAAATATAGGAGGGGTGTCAACATATGTAAAAGTTGACAAAACATATGTTATGTATATTTAACAGAATGTGTAAAGTGAATTGTAAAATGGAGGCAGTTAGATTCTGCAGTGTCATGATGTTAATCCACAAGTGTTAGAGACTAGTAATCACAGGCATGTTAAGTGATGAAGTGCAGGTGGAACTGATTGTAACATCATGATTTGTAATGGATAGATCAGATTGCATCAGATTGTTAATTAGTGATTGCATCAGATCTTATGAGTGCTGAATGAGTATAAAAGGCACTAGCTTGTCATTTGTAATTTGGGGAACTGTTATGGTAAAAACAGTTTACCCCACACTCTGTTTGTCTGTTTGCTATATTGTATATAATGCTTGGTTGTTATGCTGTGTATATTTTGATGTATATATGAATATATGAGTTTTTACTCTATTCATTGTCATTGTCTTTCTGATAGACTAACTCTGCAAACCCTTTATATCAATACTGACATTTTATCTACGTTACTGCTGCACTGCTTTGTGTCAGGCACAAGTATATATTATTATTATTATATTTGCCTGCTGCCCCTTAAATCTGCTGACAACAGTGTCCCACCCCCGCCCGCCGCTACTCCCATTCAGGTTCTTGACCATCCAGCTTTCACACCCATACATAATGATTGGAAATACAAGAGTGAGGCCGATCTTGGTCTGCAGTGACACAATCCTTACACTTGACGATCTTTTCTAATCCTTTCATTGCATCTTTCCTAGTCTCAGTCTCCTTGCTGGTTTCTTCACTGCAGTCTCCATTTGGATTGACGATTGGAGCAAGGTATACAAAATTATAACTAAATTATAACAAAGATATAGTGTTAACAGTAAATCTTTGTAGTTTTCCTGTAGTTAGAATCCCGTAGATAACAATTTTTGCAGTGCACAGTGCTAGCTATGCTGGGTAGAGAACTCTGGGGCTTGCAATTTTTCCAAACTCAAGTTTCATTGTAGAGCTATTTTACATTAACCTCTCCTTTGGGAAAAATGTCAAAGTTCTCATGCATACCGTATTTTCCCATCTATAAGACACCCCTATGTATAAGATAACCCACACTTTTCCAAAACAAAATTACAGTTTCACAAACACATGATTCTCTTCTTGTCTTACTTCTGTGTATAAGACGATCCTCAGTTCTTAGTCTAACAATTTTAGAGGACAATATAGTCTTATACATTGAAAAATACTGTTACTGTATTGATGCATGACTTTGCAAATTTGTTTCAGCCACTGCTGTCCAACGATCTGACAGAAAAGGCAGAGTCTGTTTTCCTATAGTTAGTTGCTAGGCAGTGACTGTGTATGCTTCCTATTGATATTTTGATGAAGAACAGGATTAAACATGGCAGCAACAACACTAGGGGGCCAGTTGATTCCTAAAGGAAAGGAATAGAAGCCAAAGACAAGTGTGGGCCTATAAGAGCTGTGGGTCTGACTCTTAACAACAGCAGCTGGACATGTTCCTCACTAATATAGCAAGTTACTTCGGTCACAAGCCTGGCAGAGGAGGCTCAACTGTTTTTACCATTACTCCATCCTAAATATACTGAGTGTTGTCACTGCTGATCTTGCAGGGGGAGACCAGCAGCCAGCAAATTTAAATTGAATGCTGAAGGAGTCATCCTTTATGAGCTGATGGCAGATGCTGGAGTGACAGCTGTAAAACAGTGCCATTAGTGGGGAGCAGATGACATCATGTGGACAAAGCTCAGGAACGTTGCTCTGGAGGATTGCAGCTCCCAGGACGATTGGTTCAAGGGTACTGTAGTGTAGGAAAACAACTTTGTCAAGTTCTAGACTCGGGAAGTAGCAACACGCACGCCCAGCAGGTAGAGCTGAACTTTCTTATTTCTTTCCCTTGCCAGAACTTGATGAAGGGGCTACAACTTTTATAGCAGGTCCATAATAATAATAATAATAATAATAATAATAATAATAATAATAATAATAATAATAATAATAAATCTTAGCACTGTAGAGCTGAAAGCAATCCAAAGAGGCATGGGGAATCAAACTCCAAAACTGACTCCACAGGAAGATGCATAAAGCTCTGAACTGTCCAGTTCTTCACTACAATGAGGACTGTAATTTGGGGCCTCCTTTCTTCTTCATCATAATTCATCTCAGAAGCAATCCACTGGCTCTTCCAGAGTGGAAGGATCTCCCACAGGAGCTGTTGTTACCCACAGAATGCTACAGCACGCTCATAGTCCTTACACACACACACACACACACACACACACACACACACACACACACACACACACACACACACACACACACACACACACACACACACACAAAGAGAGAGAGAGAGAGAATCTGCTTCCCTTTTCCCCATTTTGGGCCTGAAAGGACTTGTTTCCTGATGAGTAAGTCACAAAAATTCCAGAACTGTCCCTCTCTCAGCTTGTTTCTACCTCAGCTGGACAAAGACCCATTTTACCATGAGGTGGCCACTTACACATCATCAAAAGTGTACATGCTAATTTATTTGGACAGATGCAAATCAGACATGTTCAGTGTGCTTGGGCAACTTTCCCTTATCTTATTTACCATCTCAGTAAAGCAAGACAGACTGTGACCAGGTGCCGTATGTGCCTGCTCAGTCTGCTGTCCAGGTGTTTGCTGTGCATGGACAACTTCCCTTATCTCATTCATTAATGGCTCTTTAAATCACACATCAGATGGATGGTCTTTCATGCAGTGGTTGCCTGGAAAAGGAGGATTAATAGTTCATTGAATCTTTACCTATTTATTTTTATTTCAGGGTATTTTTACCCAGCCTTTCTCCACAAATTGAGGATATACAGTATCTGATCATTCCACTTGGCCATCTTGGGCTCGGAAAGTTTAATAGTCCTGTGGTGGGAATTTTGTGACTTCTAAACTCTTCTTGATCTTTCAGTGTTTTATATTTGATATGAGCTTAATCCTCTAAGCTGCTTTTAAAATGAACTTGGAAAGCAAGGTAGAAACTGTTAAAGGCCTTATTTATCACAGCAGATTAGGAAAGATTGGGACAATGTGCATGTTCCCATGTGACATACTATTTGTTTCTAGGACTTATTTTTTACTTTGCTGACTTTGAGCATTGTTTACATTATGGTGGGCATTACCCATTTACACCATCAACCATCTCATGCATTATTAAGTTAAGGAACCAAATCATTCATGTGCAAATATGTAGCTCTGTTTCAAACTGGTAAGGTTTTCTCTCTACAAGAAGCACTCAAATGTGTTTTGATGCAGCAGCAATGGGAAGCATTTCAACCATTTCTTCTAATGTGACATAGAATGTGATCTGATGTTTAAAAGTGATTCGTCTACTTGTACAATCCATGTAACCTCGCAATATTATGGCACCTCCCTGCACCTCCCTCATTGTTGATTACTGTAGATTTCCTGCTGCATTGTAGAAAGGAGCACCAGAGTACTGTCTCTGTCTGCCCAAAGGTAGGCTGGCATTTGCTTCCAAGGTAAACACGGCATGACCTATCAGCCAGCCAGTCAACTTGTACATTGCCTTATTCGGTAAGCAGCTGGGAATGGTGTCTGGGGACAGAATTTTACTGGATGGTAAACTGAGCATCCATGCGCTGGATAGTTCAGTCAGCTCTCCAAGGGATGTGGCCTATTAGATGTTCACTCTGTCGAAACTATTCTTTACGTGTGTTTTCCTTAAGTGTGGAGTTTCGTTTTTCAGGATCTGGAAAACTAGGGTGAAAAGAGCCAGCTACACTACACTAGGTGTATACTTTGCTTTAGATCAATTATTATCCTGAAGACAACTTCACATCCATGAAACTGAACTTTTGGAGGGTAATTTTGGGAGGATGACAAATACTTGCATATGAATCCCTCCATAATTCCTAACTAGGACCTATTTTGGAAGGCAGGAGTGCAATCTGTTTTTCTTTGACATAGAGGAATGTGTCTGAGAGGGACTGCTGAACATCAGGAAAGATCTGGGGGTAGAATTACAGATGTAAACGTTCTCAAAACTTTGGGGGAAATGAAAAAAAACCCTCCCCCAATTTTTCTGGCTTTTCCAACATTTTCCATAAATTCCAAAGTTTCCATAAATTTTGCATCTTTAGGTAGAGCAGTGATGGCGAACTTTTTAGAGACCGAGTGCCCAAACTGCAACTCAAAACGTACTAATTTGTTTGCAAAGTACCAATACAGTAATTTAACCTGTATACAGGTGGCTATGAAGGGGTGATGTCGGGTGCCCACAGAAAGAGCTCCGAGTGCCACCTTTGGCACCCGTGCCATAGGTTCACCATCACTGAGGTAGAGTGTAAGTTCCTTTTCCCAATGAAAAATGCTGTGTGTTTAAATCAGCTTAGATAGTCTATGTTTTATTAAAACATCTAGCATTTGGAACTTGCTCTTAGTCACTAGGTGTGATAAATGTTATTCTTAATTAAGAAACAATCTGTGTTTTTATTTTAATCTATATGACCTGTTTAAAACTAGCTGCATTGTATTAATGCAGTGCAATGCAGACCCGTATATATGCAAAGATGAGTCCAAATCTTCAGGGCAGAGCTAGTTTTGAACTATGGCATGAGCATATATGTGACTAAGTAAAAGTGAAATTGATTAAACGTTCTTCACTAGAGGGATGATTTAATGTCAGGAAATTTTATGTCAGATTGGGATTCTGACATAAATACTATTGCACTCGGAAAACAGAGTATACTTACAGACATTCTCTTGAGAGGGATAACTAGAGGAAGCTGTCTGATGTTATTCACTCAAAATATTTTTGGTCCTTAAAACTCAGGGTGTGGCACTCCTCCATAAGTTTATAAGCACTGGCTTGTATCCAGGGCATGGAAAATGAGCTTTTTCTTATCTTTTGGGACTAGAGTTTCCAGAAACTTTCAGGCAGCATGATCAGTGACTGGGAACAGTATTAAAAAAAACTTGGGGAGTTACATTTAACGTGCTCTCTCTCTCTCTCTCTCTCTCTCTCTCTCTCTCTCTCTCTCTCTCCCTCTCCCTTCCTTAACCTACCACCACCACTTGGGGTATAATTTCCTTTGCAAATTATCTAGTCTGTACTGATAAGAGGGTTGGGGGAGCAGGACCCACATTCCCTATAAAGCACAAGAGGACTTTCTGAGCAAAGTCTTGTTTGAAAATATATTGTTTCAGAGGGCAGGGCAGCTGAAGACGGATGAAATTGGGCCATGTGGGGCCCACAGTTTCTATTTAGTCCATCTACTCCCTGCTGCCTAGGTGCCCTAAACTCATCCAATCTCACCTGATTTTGGAAGCTAAGCAGGGTTGGCCCTGGTTAGTACTTGAATGGGAGACCACCAGGGAATACCAGGTGCTGTAGGCGCCTGGAGTAGGAACTGGCAAACCACTCCAGTATTCCTGCCAAGAAAACTCCTTGGACATGGGGTCATGAAGAGTCGGTCACGACTGTAACGACACAATACACGCTCCCTGCTAGATGGACTGCCACAGTGTAAGACATCATCCTGTGTTCTTATTTTCATCCTTTGGCAGCGGGTAGTCTGAGACCTTGCTTTTACTCATCAAGTTTGCTGGCTTTTCCTTCACTAGTGGGAGTGATACACATAGTTGAAGCTCCTGGGCCTCTTTTAAAGCTTTTGGCTGAAGCCTATGGAAATCTGTGTTTTGGCACAGTTTGTATGTTTCCTATAATCTCACCATACCACCCCTCGGCTAGGGAAACCTGTATTGCTAGTTGCAAGTGATAGAGCCTTGCTGAAGACAAGACATGGGTGGTGAGAAAATAGTAATGTGAATATGCTATAATCTTTAAGACCTGTCAGGCTATTCTATATAATGTGTCACTGTACAAGCTTACATTGCTGTCTGGTAGATTTGTGACAACACAGACTGTTCCTGTAATGCCCGGGGCATTCGTGGCCTCTAGGATATCTGCATGGGGGACAGGACCAGGGTGTTCCCAGATGCCAAGAGCCTGGTCAGCCAGTTCGAGGTCAAGAGTCACAGAGAGAGTTGTCAGCCAGAGTCACACACAAACACAGTCCGACAGAGAGGGGCATGCCAGACAGGCAGACTTATAGGGTAGCAGAATTCCAGGAAAGGTCAAGGTAACAGGGCCAAAGCTTCAGGGGTTCAAGTTCTCGGGTTGTTGAGGCAAGGAACAGGGAGTGCTGGCTGCTAGCTTTATGCTAGTAGCAAGCCCACCAGCTGCACTCCCAGATGGCCTCAGCCTGAGTGGGACCTGATTCTGCAAAGAGGCACAGTCAAGTGGCCCGAATCCTGACAGGTCCTACCCAAGCTCCTAGCTGTTGTAAGTTTAGTATTATCTGATGGATGTGGAAATTGTTCAGTAAACCTGAATTTGCTTTTTCCACCAAGAAGCAGATTTGAAATGTGCATGCATATAGCATATATTTAAATCCAGCATCATTATAAAATATTTAAAACCATGAAAGAGTCAAAAACTTAAAAAATCTAAAAATATTGACTAGTATTATATAACAGATACAAGTGTTAAGTATCAGTTAAATATAAATATAATATGTATGCTGTTCCTAATAGTTTTTGCAACTCCAGTGAAGTTATTTTCGATATCTGTAGCTGGTTATAATACTTTCTAGAATTCTGCTGGATTTTTCTCTGTGCCCCGATTAACTATGGGGACTATTGAAGTGTTTCATCCACAAGTGATGTATTGGTCCCCATAGTCATGGGCCATTGGTGGCTGTGTTTGGAAAAGCCACCTAATATTTGGAACCACCCCCATAAAGTCTTGGAAAGGTAATTATTATACTGTATATGTAAAATATCCCATAACATTCTAGTTGTGTGCCATTTCCAACTACCATATGTACACATTTCATCTGCTTTAAAGAGATACACAGACAAGGCCAAACTTCTGTTCTACCTACTGTCCTACACAGCCTGAGGAACTATCAAAAGCCAATGAGAGAACAGAGGGCATTTTTATTCTTGATGGAAAGTGGTACAGTTGAACAAGCTGGTCTCAGTAAAGCAGGAATGAACAGAGATGCATGATTGCACACAGCGGGATGTTTCCATTTTCTGTTGTATCATGAAAGAATACCGTGATCACCACTCACGTCTGCGCTTGAAGTTGAACGGACAGCTTGGAAGGCAAAGCATGAGACCAGGCAAGTCACATGTAAGAATAACAGCAGCCACTCCCACCAACAAAGAATTTTTTTTCACACCAACAGGTAAATCATGTACAGTCACCCCCCCCCCGCCGATCGCGGGGGTTAGGGACCAACCCCTCTGTGATGCATGAAAATCCATGATATGCGGAAGCGGGGGGTGGGGCCGGGGGGGTGATCGCGCGCCTGTCCGAGGCTTCTCGGAGGAGCGGGGGGGGGCAGCGTGGAGCGACCCGATCACCCCCCCCGCGGCTCCCAGGCTTCTCGGAGGAGCGCGGGGCAACCTGATCGCCCCCAGCCGCCCCCCCCGCGCGGCTCCGAGGTGCATCCCACGATGTAGTGGGACCGCAGTACCTGAACTGCGAAATGGCCGGGGTTGACTGTACTACGCATTGATGCCTGTCAAGATGTTGGCCTGATCACTTACTTGAGAGAGGAGCAGAGGGTTGTTGCTCTCCTCACACAAACTCTGTCTAGCCGTCATCCTGTTGCTGTTGTCATGATCTTAGAACTGCTGCACTGCCCTTAATTTAGAGTCAAGGCTGCCACCTGATTACATAAGAACATAAGAACATAAGAAGAGCCATGCTGGATCAGGCCAAAGGCCCATCTAGTCCAGCTTCCTGTATCTCACAGCAGCTCCACCAGATGCGTTTGGGAGCGCATGAGACTAGATATCTGTCTCCTGATTCCACTCCCCTGCATCTGGCCCTTGAAGTACCCTGGTTTAAAGCCTAGAGATTACACATCTCCATCATGGTTTGTAACCCGTGATGGACTTTTCCTCTAGGAATCTGTCCAATCCCCTTTTGAAGGCATCCAGGCCAGATGCCATCACCACATCCTGTGGCAGGGAGTTCCATAGACTTACAACGCACTGGGTGAAAAAATATTTTCTTTTGTCAGTTCTTACTCTCCCAGCACTCAATTTGAGTGTATGTCCCCTAGTTCTGGTATTTTGAGAGAGGGAGAAGAGCTTCCCTCTATCCACTTTACTCATACCCTGCATTATTTTGTATGTCTCAATCATCCCCCTCAAGCGCCTTTTTTCCAGACTAAAGAGGCCCAATTGTTTTAGCCTTTCTTCATAAGGAGGTGCCCCAGCCCAGTAATCATTTTAGTCGCTCTCTTCTGCACCTTTTCCAGTTCCACTATGTCTTTCTTGAGATGCGGTGACCAGAATTGTACACAATACTCCAGGTGGGGCCTTACTATTGTTTTGTATAACGGCATTATAATGTTGGCTGTTTTATTTTCAATCCCCTTTTGATAATCCCTAGCATGGAATTGGCCTTCTTCACTGCTGCCACACATTGGGGAGACACCTTCATGGAGCTGTCCATCAACACACCAAGATCTGTAACTCAGAGCCCATGAGTTGATAGATGAAGTTTGGATTTTTTGCCCCAATATGCATTACTTTACATTTGGTTACATTAAAACGCATTTGCCATTTCTGCCCACTGTTTGGAGTCATGATTTTTACTTAGAAAAGTTTTGTGTCATCTGCAAACTTGGCCACCTCACTGTTTATCCCTGTCTCCAGGTCATTTATGAACAGATTGAAAAGCACCGGTCCCAGGACTGAGCCCTGGGGCACACCACTTTTCACTTCTCTCCATTGTGAAAATTTCCCATTGACACCTACTCTTTGTTTCCGGGATCTCAACCAGTTCTCAATCCATAAGAGGACCTGCCCTCTTATCCCCTGACTATGCAATTTTCTCAGCAGCAAAAACATTTACAATAAATGCTAGTGAAGTTACAAAGCAGAAGAGTGTCTGTATGGGTTTAGTGGTCCCTGAAAGTATCTGGTTGTTGTTAAAGCGATACTGTAAAAGACCATTGTTGAGTAAATAGCCAGGCAAGACAAGAAGTGTTTGCTTGTTTAAAATATTCCTTCCATTACTTCCTTCTGATTTTTTTTTTTTTGAAGTCAAGAAATTGATCATTCTCTAGCTGGATTAGCAGTCTCTGTATTACCTATTTCCTTGTAAGAATCAAAGGGAAATATTTATGTTATCTACTTAATCCTGATACTGAAGGAGGGAGTAGATTTGAGTTACACACGCAAACTGGGAAGCTTATAGTGATCTACTCATCCTTCCTAACTAGTATTACCCCTTCATGTTTTGCTTTCAGCAGATCACCCTTAAATGAAAAATACAATTTATTCATTTAAACATATGCTAAGTCGTTGCATCCTGTGATGCCTGTTTACAGATAAATGTTGCCAAACAGCACACACCATCAAAACACTGTTTTAAAGCCTCATTTTAATCCACTAGTCCAAATAACATTATTAATAAAAAATAAAAAATAAAAATAAAGCTAGGCTTGCATTACAAACAGGTTCCTTTGCTAGTGTTGGGTTTTTGTTGTTGTTATTTTGGAGGGAGGAGGGAATTACGTGCCTTATATGGTCTATCTGAACTGTCTACTTTGACTGGCATCCTGGTTTCTAATAGGAGTTGTTATCATTTCCTACTTAACAGTGCCGAAGATGCATTGCAAAGTTATGTGTGTTACCACCAATTTATTTATTTATTTATTTATTTATTTATTTATTTATTTATTTATTTATTTATTTAGAATATTTTTTACCCCACCTTTCTCCTTGGAAAACGACCCAAGGCGGCTTACAGTAACAAGGGACAATATTCAGTCCAGTACATACCCTTTGACAGAGGTTTTGCTCTATAAGGTTCTTTTTGTTGTTTTATATTTCCCAGTATCCTGAGGTCAGACCTAGGGAATTCTAGGATTTTGGCCGAAACAAGTAATTTGCTAAATTATGGCCTTTCCCAAAATCAAATAATGCTCACACATCCTCCATAGGTCTTTATTTGTCTGCATAGACTGAACCATTCAGAATTTGGTGCCACAAGCTATTATTTGCATTTCCAAAGTGAAACATTTTTCTGTGCTAGCAGTGCCATCTTTGCCACAGTTTCCCTTCTGACCAGCTGTTGTACCTAATACACCCAAAGCATGCTTAGAATTGAATTTAAAATCTCTGAAGGATCATATTTATGAAGATACAGAATGGGGCATGGGAACATGTAGAATTGTATATGTCCCCTCTTCCTGATTCGTGGTTAGGGACCTATCTATGGGTGGACAAATACATGAACACCGTGTATAAATTCTAGATACAGTGGTAACCCAATTTAAGAGCAGCTCGACTTAAGAGCAATTCGACTTAAGAACAGAAAACTGTTGGCGTTTTAACTGCCACCTTACAAATTTTAGATATGGTCTGCTTGACTTACAATTTTATCTTCATTTTTTATTGTTTAACTTATTTTTTCAATTTTTTAGATAGGTGCCCTGAGTTAAGAGTAGTTTGACTTAAGAGCATGCATTCAGAATGGATTAAATAAAAGTACCAATGTAATTTAAAATACATCCTACCCTATTAGGTACTTACTCCATAGTCACAGCAGCACAGTAGAATTTCCTAAACCCCTAGAGTAGCATAATAAAAACAGCCAACTGCATTAAGTAAGATGAAAATACTAGGTAAGTCATGTCCATCTCAGAAAATGGATGGCTGCCTAAGCAAATATCTGTTGCCGGATGACGAATTCCTGTCAAAGAGGATCTCAAGTATTTACAATTGCACACAACTGTTTAATTTCATCAAATTCTATCCCAGGGAAGGGGATGTGAAGCTGATTGTATTGATTTGAACTTGGGAACCTTCCCATTTGAGTTGTAATGGTGAGTTGCAAATAGATGAAGTAGTTAGACAGATGGTGGGTGCCCTGCCTATTTTGGTAATGTACACTCTTTAGCACAGTGGTTCCCAACCTGGGGGTGGGACCCCTTTGAGGGTCAAACAACCATTTCACAGGGGTCACCATGAACCAGTGAAGAAAAAGGCATAAACGGATTGGGTCTGGAGGAAGAGGGGGAAGAAGTGAAAGAGTGAGTTACAACTTGATAGATTGGAGGGGATGTCAGTCAAAGGCACCGGAGGCTGCGATTGGCTGAGGGTGCCTGTAGAGGGAAGGTCTCTATGGCACCTGCGTCAGTGGCCAGCCAAAGGGGGCTTGTGGCCTTTTCCAAGCAGGGCAAGGGGTCACCATAACATGAGGAACTTTATTAGAGGGTTGTGGCATTAGGAAGGTTGAGAACCACTGCTTTAGCACATTGTACATGATTTTTAAACTCGGTGGATTCTGCTCCTTCCTTAACTATCTCTTCTTTCTCTGCTGACAACTATAAGCAGTTTAGCCCCTATATCTTCTATAACTTTGAGCCACTGTCCCTGGTGCACTATTGGGGAGGGGATATTTAGTATAATCAGAATTATTACCAGCCTCAAGTCTTCAAGAGAGCATCTCTAGCTGGCTGGCTTTGATTTTCCTGTTTAAGCAATCACTGCAATATGTTCCATTTAGATGTATCAATTTTGTTCTTCCTTTAAGGGGGGGGAATAGATTTTTTTTAAAAAAAAAATCCCCCCACAAGGATAAAAAAGGGTTTAATTATTTAACTGATGTAATATAAATAGTCATTTAGCTAACACTTTGAAGTGGTAATATGGTGAATCTCCCAGTCACCATTGTCCAATCTGTTTTAGCATTCATGTGCCTAATTTCTGCTTGTAATCTGATTACTGTCTTGAGCTGCTCCACTTTGCAGCCCTATTGCAATGCGTTTTACTGTACTCCCTGGGAAGGGATCGCTTGACAGCTCCTGTTCTGCGCTATGAAAAATCTCTGTACATTATTGCAAAGACGGGCCTAGGGGGCTGTGGCTGGCTGAGAATTAGCTGCTCTTGTAGGATTTTTTTCCCCTCCTTTGCCGAGTCCCTTTGTTTTCTGCAACCATGTTCCGAAATCCTTGGATATCCAGCTATTTGCAAAATGTCAGCTATTCTGCAGAGCAGCAAGGTAAGAGTTCTGATCACTTTGCAAATAATGTAATTGATTGTGATTCATTAGTCCTTTGAATTCGAACAGTTCTGCCAAGGTTCTTTGCCTTTTTGGGGGCATCTGCATTCGGTTTGATATGTAGTCCTATTGTTTCCTCAAAGAACACTCTTTTAAAAAATCCGATTAGAGGAATCCTCTAATTAGCTTAACTAGCAGTTGAATTAAGGCCTTGTAGATACTGACTAATCATTACAGGGTGGTTTTTAAACAGGTGATTCTTATATAGCATGTACACTTAAGGCAAGGTTTGGCTGGTTGTTTGGGGGTGGGGGTTAGGGAAAGAAAAATGTGTAACATAATAAATAGCTGGAACTTGGAAGCATTAATAAATATATCAAGAAAAAGGTGCATGTATTGGTGAAAAGCGTTTGAATGAGGAAGCTGTATGAGTACACTTGTTCTCATGCTGTGGCAGTTCAAGAAGCATGCTACTGACACATTTTGTAGTAGCTCTACCTTATTCTAGCGCAAATGTTGGATTTTTGTCTTGACAAATTCTATAAATCCCGAAATGCCTTAAACTCTGTTTCACATCTTTAGACAATTTAAATGCTGACAGTTAGCTAGACTGTTAGACTGATAGTTTAGCTACAGTTTTGTTATCCTTCCTGAAACTTTTAACGCAAACTGCCAAAACTACATACCAGTACTGAGAACTGCTGTTATGGAACATGTTGAAATAAAATGTCTTATCACATATTGAAGCATTTTGCAGATCCTGTAGAAATTTTGTGAGGCGGCATTTAAAGTGTTCCATGCATTGTAAGCATTAAAATATGGTTTGGTGCTTCATGAGTAATGGAGAGTCTTGTATTAATATCATAATAACACCCCACCCTATTTCTCCCTCAATGAAAACCTATCCTGCTCTGGCTGGGGTGGCAAGAATGTTCTCCATGGTCTACTAAAGGCTTTCATATTGGAAAGAGGCTTCAGCTCCAAAAGCTGTCTTGGGTTATACACCATTTTAAATTCCTATACTTTATTATGCATGCTTGGCTCTAAATCAACGAAACTCATATAATGAGAATTATTAACAGCTGCTCTTTTCAGTAATACCTATCAGTTCTTCTTGAAGGTCTTTCCCTCTTTTTATTACTGTACAGTACTGGGTTTCAAAGTGAGTAGTACAGTAATGGTAAATAATTTGTAATGCTTGGCTGGAGGACTGTGTTTGTGTTTGTTTTTATTTAACATTTCCCCCATTTCACGAGCTGGAGAAGGGAAACATGGCATTTGGACCTAAAATTTCCATAGGGAAGAAGTAAGAAGTATCATGAAGTCAAGTTAGGGAATGATGTTTCTATCCTGGCATGATTGTTACTTCATGTTACAATTACGTTCCAACAAAATTTTTATTTACAATCACTTTTTTTCATCCCTTCTGTACTACTGTTTAAATATCAAGGCTAAAATCAGACATTAGTCCCAAGTAAAGTAGAGCTTTTGACTCAATGGGACTCAAGTTAGTGTTCACATAGCAGATCTCTTTCTAAATTATTTGACATTAGCAGTTGGATTTAGCCCTAAGAGTTATGGGACTTGGGGCAGAGAATGAAGGGGGCGGGGCGGAGAGTGACTGTATGGTCTTTAGTTTCCTACAATGTTCTAGCACATGGTTCATTAAAAAACAGAAGACTAGGAATTCAACACATTACTGCAGTTAAAATGCTTCCCTTGGGTAATAGGTAGAATCAGAATCAGAATACTTTTATTGGCCAAGTGTGGTTGGACACACCCAGAATTTGTTTTGGTAAAATATGCTCTCCATATAAAAGGAAATATAAGAATCAGACAGTCAACAATAAAAACACAGCACAACAATACAATATAACCTATTATTTAAAAGGAAGAAGAGAAGTAAAATTAATTATTCAACAGTTTGATAGCACTTGGAAAGAAACTATCTTTATATCTAGTTGTCCTAGTATGCAATGCCCTAAAACGTCACCCTGAGGGTAACAATTGAAACCGGTAGTGAAGTACAGTAGTTGTGTTTCAGGAATTAATTTTAGCTTCATCCATCAAGAGCTTTAAAAGGTTACTTTTTAAACAAAGGCTTCTAGAATTCCAGGAATTATGATCCAAAAATAACTTTTCAAAGCTCCACTATAGGTTATCTGTGTATCTCCTCATAGGTGATTTTATTAGTGCTCTGATATACTGGCTCAGCGCATCATGTGGCAGCCATGCTTGTCTCACCTACTCCATGAGGCGTATTGGGAGAGGGCTGAGGTCACTTTAGGTACCAGGCTTTCATGCAGGGACCTGTTGCCAGTTTCCTGTGTAATGTGATACGACACCCCTGGTGTACTGATTGCTGCCTTTCCAGCTCTGAGATACTTCACACTTTAAAGAATAGATACAATGACGCAAAAAAAAAAACACACATTGTGGTACCTGCTTGCCGTAGATGTGAAATGTGGATGATACCAATTAGTCCCTCTCGTTCATTTTTTTAAGACACTAGTGACTGGCAACTTGTGTACATTGATGGGATCCTCCAACGTAATGTACACCTTTCTTTATTTCTTTAAAGAAACCCACCAGCATTTATATTTTCCATGTTTGATATGGAATGCAGCATATACTGGTATACCAAGGGCAATCATACCCTTCAGCTGCAGTCTGACTCCTGTATATCCTTATGGAGTGAACATAAGGATGCTCCACTGAAATTTAAAAAAAGCTAATGTCTGGGTAGATGTAAACAGAGTTATGCTACATCAGTCTCAAAGTGTGTTGAATTGCAGCTCCCAGGATCCTTGACCATTGGCCATGCCAGCTGGGCTTATGGGGAAAGGGTAATTCAGAACATCTGGAGGGTTAAGGTTAAGATTAGGTTTCCAGTCTCTATGCTAGATTACTAGAGCAACAAACTAGCAGTCGTGTGTGTGTGTGTGTGTGTGTGTGTGTGTGTGTGTGTGTGTGTGTGTGTGTGTGTTCTTAGTACTCAAAAGAGATGGATTTGCTGTAGGAATAATACCCACTTGAGAGAAGTCTGGGAGTTATGGTAACTGGACTTCTTTTTCTTGAGAGATAGAAACATTTCACTGCTCATCCAAACAGCTTCATCAGTCGAAATGTTTCTGTTTCTCAAGAAAAAGAAGTCCAGTTGCTATAACTCAACTTCCAGATAAACTCACCTGGATGACTGAGAATCTTCACAGACAGTTGAGAGAAGATTCCCATGCTTGATATTTGGGAGTGGTATACTGTTGTTGGACGGAGGAGAGGAGAGTACCTTTGAGTGGGAACTATGGAACTAGTATATCTCCAAAAGTTTCACTAGAATTTGTTGGTCAAGGCTTGGAGTAGACAGATAGGCAGGCAACTACCAACTATGAGAGTAAACATAGAGGAGGGACCATGAAGTCCATGGCACATCTGTTAAAGTGATACTTAATTATAATTTACTCTGATTTGTAGATTGTTACATGGAGCAACAGGGTGTATATATTACATGTTGACTTATCAGAGATGACAGTGGTACATATGAACATAAGAAGACTAGTCCAGCTTCCTGTATCTCAAAGTGACCCTGCCAAATGCCTCTGGGAGTGCACGAGTCTATATATCTGTCTCTTGATACCACTCCCCTGCATCTGGCCCTTGAAGTACCCTGGTTTTAATCCTGGAGATTACACATCCCCATCATGGTTTGTAACATGTGATGGACTTTTCCTCCAGGAAACTGCCCTATCCCTTTCTGAAGGCATCTGGGCCAGGTGCCATCACCCCCCCCCCATGGCAGGGAGTTCCACAGACTTACAACATGCTGGGTAAAGAAGTATATTATTTTGTCTCAATTTGAGTTGATGTCCCCTAGTTCTTCTGTTTTGTGAGAGGGAGAAGGGCGTCCCCTTATCCACTTTACTCATGTTCTGCATAATTTTGTATGTCTCAATCATATCCCCCACTCAGGTGCCTTTTTTCCAGACTAAAAGCTCCAAATGCTGTAGCCTTTCCTCATAAGAGAGGTGCTCCAGCCCAGCATTCATCTTAGTTGCTCTCTTCTGCACTTTCCCCAGTTCTACTATGCCTTTTAGTGTCTGAAAAGGCAGGACACCCTTTTAAAGAAGGCAACTGGAATTTAGAAAATTGTAAGAGAAGCTTCCTTAGTGTAAAGGGTAATTTTAGTTTACTACAATTTTTACAGTCTTTCCCAGCCTTCTGGATATGTGAGCCTATAGCTTTCATCATCCCCACCAGCATGGAATTTGATAAAATGGGCTGGGGATGATGGGGGGGGATTGTAGTTCCAAGGACATCTGGAAGGCTCCAATTGGGGAATTTCTTTCAAGGTGTTTTCTGTCTGCTCCGTGGTACAGTGGAACCTTGATTTACACCATTAATCCGCTCCAGTGGTCTAGACTTAAGTCAAACATGACTTAAGTCAAACAAACTTTTCCCATAGAAAGTAATGGGAAAGTGGATTAATCCGTTCCAGATGATGAAAAAGACCCCCGAAAACAGCAATTTAACACAAATTTGACTGGGATAGGAGATTCCTTCTGGGGATGTAAATGAAATGTCTCTTCAAAGAGAGGAGGAGGCAGTGGAATTATAGTCCACAAGTTATATGCCTCCACTTTTTAATGTTTATAGCAACAATGTCTAACATTTAAGTTTTACTGATTTTAACCTGACGTTCCAAGTTCTGAACAACTCTATGCTTACCATTAGAGTCCCACAATTGTACAGCTCCCCAACTAAAATGCTTCCATTGTGGACCAGACTTCGGCAGCCAGATTTTTTACAAGACTGAGCTGACTGTCTAACCAGCGAGGCCAGCCCCAAGCTCCCGGCCCTTCTTCTCCTCCGGCAGCAGCGGCGGCTTTGGTGAGGCCGAGGACCAGCTCCAGGTGCTCTGAGCTGGCCTCACCGAAGCCGCCGCTGCCGGAGGAGGGGAAGAAGGCAGGAGCAGTTTGGAGGCGGCAGCTGCGATGCTGGGTTGTGGCTGCCGCCCGATTCCGGTGCCTTGCGCCGGGGCTCCGAGATGTAAGTCAAACCCTGCGACTCAAGTCAAACAGGCCCCTTCTTGCTGCAAGTCAAATATAATGCAAGTCAAGCAGTATGTAAGTCAAGGTTCCACTGTACTTGCTTGGTTAGGGTTAAAATGAAGCCTATGCCACTATTTAAATTTGGAATATATATTAATTTATCTTCCGTATTGATAAGTGTTTTGTTTCAATAATCTAATTTTCTTCTTAACTCTTCTAGATTTTGGCAAAGAAAATTCAATCAGGTATAAAACTCCAAAAGTACTCCAAAGGAGGAGGACACTAAGGTAAAATATATGTACAGTAATTGGTTGGGGGGGGGCTGTAATTGATGAATGCCTATAAAACACCTGTTGGCTTCTTCCTCTACATTTTCATCATATTTATTATAGCAAGGTACCAAAGGTCTTCAGGTGCCTTAAAGACAACCAGATTTACAGTGGCATCATATAACCTATATTTTAGGGGGCAAATGCATCATTATCCCCCCCTAGGGTTGAAGATCTATAAATTACATAGTTTTGAAGTTTGAACAAGTTGGCAGTAGACAAATGATAAAGTAAAGTAAAAGCAGAGTTCTGCTATGTTTCTAAGCCAAGGTCAAATCAAGGTGTTTCAAGCCTTCCAGCACTTTCCTTTGTTTACTGTGAGGAAGGATGTGGTTATACAGAATCTGCAATGCACTTTACATGGGGCAGCCTTTGAAGATGGTCCGGCAGTTGCAACTGGTTCAGAATTGTTCTGCACATCTGGTAAGTGGCAGGGCCGCCAAGGAACACATCATGCCAATTCTGTATAACCTTCCTTGGTTACTAGTTGTTGCCCGAGCCCAATTCAAAGTGCTACTTTTGACATATAAAGCCCTACACAACTTAGGACCTAGATACCTGAAGGACCGCCTCCTTCCACATGAACCTACCCAGCAATTAAGATCTAACCAGGGAGCCCTCCTGAAACAGCCATCCCTCAAGGAGGTGAAAGGGATGGCTTGTCAGTACAGGGCCTTTTCGACAGCTGCCCCAAGATTATGGCATGCCCTCCCAAGTGAGACCTGCCTGGCACTGACATTGATGACATTCCGGCGCCAGGTAAAAACCGTCCTGTTCCAGAAGTTTTTTAATTGATTATTGTGGGTCCTGATGGCAATTTTAGTGTCGTGTTTTAATGTATTGCATTACAATGCATTGTATTTAAATGTTTTTATTGTTTTAATTTTATTGCAACTTTGATGTTTTAATTGTCTGAATTGTTTATTTTGATTGTGCGTTGCCCAGAGACCTTTGGGTAGTGGTGGCATACAAACTATATAAAATAAATAAATAAATAAATAAATAAATAATATAGCAAGTTAACAAGATGAATAACAAACTATTGAATAGCATTCAGAATATTATGCTGTATTTCCGAATTATCTGCTCCCCAACCACACAGAGCTCGCCAGTAGCAACTGAGTACACTCAACACTTCCGAGTGGGGTTGCTATTCCAAGTTATTTCCCACGCTGGTTTTATTAAATGGTCTCCCACAAAAGCGAACCTTGGGAAAAAATAATAATGCTGATTATACTTGGTAATTATATAATGGAAAGGAAGGAAGGAAGTACATACAGTATTTCTATATTGGTATTACTTGTTTTCAAAAATATCTGGGTGCATCCATTTTTGTTATGTATTCATGAAGGAGTTCAAGGTAATGGCTTTTGCAAGTGACAATGAGCTATAATGTCAAAATGGAGTTCTCCTTAAGGTTTTACTGTTGGAAATGATAATTGGGTTAATAGGACAGATATGCAAAGACTTCTCCTCAGAGCAGTAGAGCTATGCTTATCCTTTTTTATATGAAAGCATTCCCTCTTTCCCCAAAGTTATCATCAGCCTTGTAATAGAAGCTCAATTGGGTAGCCTAGTAATTTGTTCTTAATTAGCTATTTAAGAAATTGTTTTTTAAAGAAAAAGGAAAAATTGCCATGAAATTACCACCCATATAGAACTAAGCTTTACAGTTTTACATAAGTTCCTGAAATGTGTTCAAGCAGCTTTAAGAAAAAGGGGAAAGAGAAAAAAAATTGGCACTCCTATTCTCACGCTCATTTTCACGAAATGTGATTATAGACTTCGAGAGTTGGAATATGTTTATCTTTTGTTCTTCCAGCTGATGTGAAATATTTAGATTTCTAGCAAAGGCCTTGTAGGAGAGGAATAACAGGAAAAAAATCATATCATTATCTGATTCATGTCAGAGAGGGAAATACAAGAAAGTGAAGCAATCCAGATCTAGCAGGCCTGCCATAAGTAATTTGAGTTACACAAATGGGTAATGTTAAGAAATCCTGCCTGGGCTATGAGTATTAAAATGTGAGTTTTTTCCAAGTGATTTTGCCTAGACAAAGGGTGCCTCATCTCTAGGTCTTAAAATAGGGTGCATTTTCTTGCCAAGTAGTCTGGTTTTCAGCTTTATTTATTAATACTCAGTGTCATACAAAAGCATTGAAGGTTTAATATAAGCATAAAAACGCATGGCCATGGACGTGAGGAGGCTTCTCTGACCATAGAAGAGAATAATAATTATGTATGCTGTGTTCGAGGGTATCTTAAAGAAAAAGTAAAAGAAAAAAAATCAAAATGTGCTGCTTATATCTCAGGAGCCATGCTCTTTCCCACCCCCACCCCCTACCCTCCACCCGTGCATGATTTGAAGAACATATTAACTTCTTAGTCTATACGTGATAGACATACCCTGCATCTTAAATAAAAATCTGGCACTAAAACTTAATCAGAATAACCCTCCAGGTTTGAAGCACGATAGAACTTTATAAGCAGAATAGCTTCCTAATCAGGAGTATGCACACAACGTTTAAAAAATTTAATTAGGATTAATTACTTATGTCCTCTGCATAAACCGACTTACTGTCAGACTTGTCTTCTAGTCTTTCCATCAACTTGTCAAAAAAAAGTGAATCAGCTACTGTGATGCAGATAGCTCTGTTGTGCCTGGCATTAACCCATCCAACCATGTTTCAAAAATTTAAATAAATAAAGTTTGATTTAGTTCCACGCATTAAACATATGTTAGTGGGTTAAGTAGTATGAGACTTCCAAATTACATTAACTATTACAACTGTTGTCTATTGAAAGAGTGCTAAGTCATTCCAAATTAATTAACATGGAATATGAGGGTTTGCTTTTGGGTGCGTAATTTATTATTGCCAAGCCAGTGACTTTTGCAAATATTGCACTTTGAAGTTCGATGGGGCTTATTTGCTTTTTTAGATATCTGTTGATGAACCTTGCAAACTTAGTTTCACAGAATTAGTCTTTTCTTATCCACAGTTATGTAACAGGCAACATAAAGGAATTATGACAAAAATGCTACCATTTGTGCACCCAAGTCCTAGTCAATACTGCCAATACAAAAGCAAAGCAAAGCAAAGTGTTCTGCTTGTATACCACCCCATACCACTTCAAGTAGTCTCTGGGGGGTTTACAGTTTTTTTAATTATAGTATGCAGGCTACACATTGTCCTCCCAGAAAGCTGGGTACTCATTTTACCAACCTAGGAAGGATGGAAGGCTGAGTCGACCCTGAGCCTGCTACCAGGGATTGAACCCCAGGTCGTGAGCACAGTTTTGCCTGCAGTACAGACATTTAACCACTGCACCACGAGGCTCTTAAGAAATTGCTTGTAAAGTTCAAGCACCCTTGTTAATTCAATTTCAGATCAAAATCCAAGACACTTTCCTCAACCTTATTGGGTGTCCAGTACATACAAGAATCAGCTCCACATATGGAATCTTCAAAAGGAAGTTAGGTGATACCTTTATTTGTCACTGCTAAAACAAAATATATGAGCTAAGCTTTCAATAACAACGTGCTATCTTCATCAAAGCATTGTACCAGAGATGCATTCTTGATAGTAGGTGTTGTCTGTCAGGCGCTGAGAATCTTTTGGTGAGATGAAAAACACCACATGATGGTATCAGAAAGCAGGCTGAGGTTAGAGCAGCTTCAAAGCCCCGGGTACGGTTTAACACACAAACAAACAAAGCTGCATAGGCCTTGATCACCCCTCTCCTCCTTCTCACCCTCAATTTGGCTGTTTCGAGACTACAAGTCCCTGCTTGCCTTGAGGAAGTGGGGGCGGGGAATAGGTGATGCAAAAAGCATGTGTTCCACTTGAAAGTTGTGGAAAAATGAGCAAAACTCGCTAGGAATAATCAGGGCCAGATTAAAAAGAATAAATTTTACCTAGTGGCTGCAGTCCAGGCCTTTGGTCACATGGCTCAACTTTTAAACCTATATGGAATTTTCATAACCCTAAAATAAAATATCAATTCAGTTGTATGCAATTCATGAATTCACTTAGCAGTCCAGGTTGCAACATCAACACCAGCCTCTTTGTCTCTCTTGCTCTTTCTGATTCAGATTTCTTACTCCCAGCCCTGCTCTTCCTTAGTCCCACCGCTTTAGGCTGAACCAGTATTTCATAGGGTTCACACTTCATGATCTGTCTTTTTATATCTACAGAGCTTCCTCTGTGCATACTATATGCCCTCTTTGACTAGGATCCAATTTTGGCTTCCTAATACAAAATTGCAAGCATTTTAGTGATAAAATACATTCTTTCTAGTTTCTAGTGATAAAAATTACATGCCAAAGAATACTCTGAGTAGTAACTGAATCTTCCGCTCTTCTGTTAAAACAACTTGGGGATCTCCTTTCAGTTTTCAGAAAGAATTTTCATTTGAGGATAAAGAAGAGCTTTCAAATAGCACCAAAGATATCGATGCCAGCCTCTTAGCTGTACTGCCAAAAGGTAAGTAGAAGGTTACTTTTCTTTTCCAGGTACTCAAAAATGTCCTCTCCAAAGCTCATGGTAGACGTGCAATCCTTAGAGACAACATTCAAAATCTTTTGTGACAGATAATTATTTTTTCTAGAATACAGTAGCTATCTCCTCCCCTGTACTCCAGGCAGTTCAGGGGAAGAACAACAAAACAATATGAAAAATATATAAAATGATATTTTAAACTGTGTTGTCTCCAAGGGCAGCCTCTGTTGAGCGCAATAATATGGCAATTGATGTTTTGTAGTCTGCATACTAACACAACATAACTTGTTACTTCTCATTACTTTCTAAGAGTTAAAATGTTTATGGGAGGCGGATTTCCTATGTTTTTTAACACTTCCACCACCACTCCCAACAAAAAGTGACCTAATAAAATAAAACTCAGTGCACAGTGTTATGAAACACTACATCCAATATCCTTTTGCCTTTTATTACAAATGGAAAAGCTGCCTAGATGCCCTAAGCACATCCGATCTCGCCTGATTTTGGAAGCTAAGCAGGGTCGGCCCTGGTTAGTAGTTGGATGGGAGACCACCAGGGAATACCAGGTGCTGTAGGCTCCTGGAGTTGGAACTGGCAAACCACTCCAGTATTCCTGCCAAGAAAACTCCATGGATATGGGGTCACGAAGAGTCGGTCACGACTGTAATGACACAACACACACACACACACAAAACGGAAAGGAAATTACAGAATCAGCTTGGGCTAGCAGAGGAGGTACAACTTGCTTAAGGAGACATGGATTTGTCACGCATCTAAATCAGGCATGTCCAAACTTCGGCCCTCCTGATGTTTTGGACCACAGCTCCTAGAATTCCAAGCCTGTATTGCCAATGACAAAGGACTGTGGGAGTTGTGGTCCAAAACATCTGGAGAGCCGAAGTTTGGATATGCCTGATCTAAATTCTAGCCTGTGTTCAATTAGCCATGACCCCTTCCGTGATGTCCCCTGTACATGCAATAAAAAGCTACAGGATTCTGGCCCAAAAGGTTTTTTGGCATTGTTAATGGAACTAGGTTGCTTGCCTTGCCTTTGTAAAGTGTTGCTGATTACTTTTAAAAAATATTGTGTATCACAATATTTGTCATCCAAAGGTCATTCCATTAGAATGGGAATTGAGTGTGTCTTTCCCTCCTCAGGACTAATAATCATAAACCAGAACTTTCCCACTTTTTGGTCCTGAATCCTTTGGAGGCAGTCTGCTTTCTTGAAAATGTCTGTGATCTATTTCTTAGAAATATCATACAGATTCCTGTAGCATAACCGAGTGCTCACAGGTGGCATGAGGCAAGTCCTCACATGAAACTTGGTCTGCATCAAGTCATTTTGGAAATTAGATGTTCTTTTGGGACAGTGATGCAGAATTACTCAAGGTACCAATTTAGACTTGGCTGTGCCTTCTATTGTGGAAAGAGGAGTGAAAGGGTTCTTGTGTTCTGAAACAGGCTATGTGGTACTATCACATTACTTTATATCTTAAAGGATTATTTTTCTTTTCACAGGTTGTGTCATGATTTGAGACATTTATTAGTACAAGAGGGAGATAGCTTAACAGACACAAAATTATAGTTTTATTTTTAAAAAAATGACTTTGAACAGTTCACAGCTTTTAAAGCCAAGTTGATTCCTGACAGAATGTACAGTGGTACCTTGTATAAAGGAATTAATTCATTCCAAATGAAATCATGTTAAGCAAATTTTCCTTTATACAAATTTCCCATAGGAATGCGTTGAAAACAGAGTGATCCCATTTTTATGTTGTACAGATTCAACCCATAGGCGATTCTGTTAAGCAAATTTCCCCTATCGCCAGAATTTTTTATGTTGTATAAATTTTATGTTATACAAACTGTTTGTTATACAAGGGTCAACTGTATTACAAACAGATTTGTGTTGAAGTATCCCAGGCAATATTTAAAATAGATTGTAAGACCTTAAATATTGTGAGGCAATGTTATCCAAACTTATCTGGTGCAAATACATATTGGTTGGCATATCTTTAAAATGTGTTTGTTTGTTTATTAGATTTATATGCCACCCCATTAGTGCATGCACCATTCTGAGTGGTTTACTGAGAATTAAATAAATAAATACATAAATAAATAACAGATACTTCTCTCTTGTTTAAACGTTCCAGATGTGTTGAAATAATGTGATTTAGGTCAGTTGAGCTCTTCATGGTCAAACATTTATCCTGATACACAGAGCAGCCCAGCATGTATGTGTGAAAGTGTATACCTCTCAGTGGGGTTGTGAAAATAGTTAATGTACAGGTGGTTTCCGTCAATAACATATACATTACAGGATGTGGGGAACAGCAGACTCTAACTGACAATGTTCTTTGTAGAGTTAGTATTTTGGGGAACCACATTGGTGAATGTAAACTTTAATTATATATGGATTTTTATTATCCTTTTTTAAAAAATGAATTTATCCTATTTGTGATCAGTAAGGCAATTAATAAGAGTGTGAACATAGCTTTCAGTTTCCAAACACTGAAAAGAAACAGCAAACGGAAAGATTATTTTTTCTTTTTAGTTTCAAATTAAATGCAAATAAATGGACACAACCCTAAATACTTTCAGGATATGTTTAAAGATTGCATATGGACATTTTAAGCTTGGGAGGAAGTACATATGCGTAAATCTGTATTTAAGTAAGAACAATGCATGACAAAGTGCATGCATTAGACTATGCATGTCACAAAATACACAGGGTTTTTTTTTTTTTTTTTTTTTGTCAAAATCTCACAAACACAAAAAGGCATTACTACCCCATACAGACCAAACAAGAAACTATAGAGAGGCCTTTAAAAAACACAAAGGAATTAAAACATAAAGGGACTGCATGCTGTAATGCTATTTGTTGGTTAGGTGTGAATCAGGATGGAGATGCTTTAAGAGAATCTCTCTCTCTCTCTCTCTCTCTCTCTCTCTGGTCATGTGTTCACTTATGTAAGTGATATGATTGTCTGGAATCTCAAGTGTGGAAAAGTGTCATGCTACACAGGCTGGATCTGTGCTATTTTTGCCTCGTTCATGCATAGGAAGGCATTGGGAACATACTCTACGAGGCTACTGTTTTTATTTAATCTGGCAAAACTACAATAAAATCCCTGGTAGTAGTGCCAGCAGGCAAGCTCTGTAACCTTGCAGTTGAGAGTGGTGTGTGCTCTAGCTTTTCAGTGCAGGGTATTGTCTGGGGTGCTGCCTAGATGCCCTAAGCACATCCGATCTCGCCTGATTTCGGAAGCTAAGGGTTGGCCCTGGTTAGCACTTGGATGGGCGACCACCAGGGAATACCAGGTGCTTGTCGGCGCCCGGAGTAGGAACTGGCAAACCACTCCAATATTCCTGCCAAGAAAACTCCATGGACATGGAGTCACAAAGGGTCGGTCACGACTGTAATGACACAACACACACACATTGTCTGGGATGGGTGTGTTCCAGCGCTGCCCAGCTCCGTGCTTCAGGAGTGTAGGAAAGTAAATATCCTGGAGTTGGGGTTTGGAATAGAACAGCCTCTTTGGGCAGGTGGGAGATCAGTTACAACTTTATTGCAGCTCTCAATTGTTAAGAGGAAAACAATTAAGATGCTTGCCTGTAGTGAAGTGATGACTCTGATTCTATTTTTTCCTGAAAAGTGTGGAGTGAATGGAGGGTGGCAGGGGAGAAAATCCAGGCTGCTTCAGTATGCAAATATGATGATGACTCCACTGATAATAATAAAGATGGGTTTAAATTCTGAGCCTACGCCTAAATTATTATTGGCTTAAGTATAGTATTACTTATGTTATAGATGCCCTTGCCTCTTAACAATGCAGCTAAAAATTGTGGTCTAAGGGGAAATGACGGCATGTAAGTCCAAAGGCCTACCTCAGAACCTGTGGTGTGGTTAGTTATATGGTTGCCAAGGAGATAGCCTGTTAGTCATCCAGACAGTAAAAATATGTTCCGTGAAGTAAAATCAGACTCAGTGAAGGAAGCCACATCCTTGAGCTTGCAAGAGCCGAGTGCGGCTATTGATTATAGGACTTTTTGAAGTCTATAATTTATAGGGTCTCCATAAATTTAGCATGTTTTCCGCACATCATGAGAAGATAGGATTCTCTGGAAAAGACAGCATTGCTGGAAAAGTCTGAAGGCTGCAGGAAAAGAGGAAGAGCAAATATCAGATGGATTGTCTCCCTAACTACTGAGGACACAACATTTTGCAGATAACTTATGCATAGAGTCGCCATAAGTTGGAGGGGGACTTGATCGCACCTAAAAACAGGAACAATGATTCACAAGTTTGTCTTCTTCCATTGGATATGACCTGAGCTGTCTCTTCTCGGCTGCCAGGTTGGAACCCTGTTTTAGAAGTGAGGGTTAAGCCCCTTTTCATCGTGGTGTCAAAATAAATAATTCCTTAAGCCATTGGTTCCCAATCTTAGATCCTCAGATGCTCATAGATCATTATTCCCAGAAATCCTGACCACCGTAGTTGGTGGTGAAGGTGCCTGGGAGTTTTAGTGGTCTGTGTGTGGCTTGGAGGTCCTCCTCTGTGTGCTACCAGTATCAGATGAGCTGTGTGGTGAGAGTGGCCATGGTCTTTTCAGCAGTGGCACTACAGTAGTGGAAGACTGTCCCAAGAAATACTCAGCTGGCAGACTCATAGGTGCTTGTTTTCCTTTTTCTTAGGCATTTCTTTGCTAATAAACCAAAAAACCTCTCAGCATTTTTTATCTGCAGGATGAATAGCATCCTATTTCTAATATCTGTATATATGGTTTTGTTTCAGTTTCTGAACTGAGAAAACTCTTTGAACCTAACAGAAAGGATACCTTGGAAATGAAAAGGTAATTTTATATCTTCCTCTGTTTTTATCTAAATGCAAATAGCCCCAGGAAAACTGGAATGGGGAACTGTGGCCCTCTAGATCAGGGCTGTCCAACTTTGAACAGGCTGAAGTCTACTTTTTCCGGACGAAAGTGCCTGAGGGCTACTACACTAAAACCTCTACTTATGAATTTTACCTGTTCCGAGCATATGCTCATAAGTAAAAAAAAATGTAAGTAGAGCAACGGTTTCCTATAGGAATGCATTGAAAATCAATTAATCCTTTCTGGAGGGAACATATTTCAATACATTCCTATGGTAAGGCTGACCATGCACATGCTTCCCTTACACCTGCTCGAGCCGGCGTGGACGGGTGCAAGGGAGGTGTGTGCATGCTTGCGCAGATTGCCCCTTCCGCTTGCCTGGACTGCTCGAAGACATTTTTAAAAAGGTGCACTTTCCCTCCCAACCCCCCCGGGGCCTGACTTGACTACTTCTTCTCCTGTTTCCCCCCTTCTCCCTTCCAGCCCCCTCACTGCCACTGCTGCTGCCACCCATAGCTCTCACTCACTTCTGCCATGTTCTCTGTGCAGCTGGGACAGTGACGCAAGGAGGAGGGAATGGCTCAGAAGGGGAGCAGGAGGAGCTGCAGGTCACAGTCTCTGTGAGGCAGCTGTGGGGGTGGGAGGAGGAGGAGGAGGAGGATAGGAGGAAGGAATTCTCCAGGGGGGGTGGAGAAGAGGGGGACATCACCATGCAAAGGAGGTGGGCACACCCATGACCCCACCCCTTGCTGTCCCCTCCACTCTCCTTCCTCCGCTCTGCACCAACAACTCAATTGGTCATGAGACAGTGGCACGCAGATCATCTGGCCGGTAGGAAGAGCAAGGGACTGTGCCATGGCCCTTGAACTGTCCGCTCAGCTGAGACAGTAGACTGGCAGACCCAGTCTTTGGGGTGGGGGAGGTAGAGGTGGAGAACTTATCCCCTCACATTTTTTATTGATGGCTGGCGGGCTACTTTTGAACCCTTCATGGGCTACTGGTAGCCCCCGGTCTACCTGTTGGGCAGGCCTGCGGTAGATAGTCGAATTCTGGTCACCACTCAGTACCGGCTTTCCTGTTTAGTCTTGATGGAAGCTGAAGGCCAAGATTTGGAGGTTTGTCCTTTGCTCAAGACTGCTGTTTTTCCCCCCCTACAGGAAAGAGCGGATAGCTAGGCGTTTAGAGGGAATTGAAAGTGATGCTCAGCCTGTCCTTTCACAAAACTGTCCTGGATTGGTTACCCATCGCTTGCTAGAGGAAGATACACCAAGATACATGCGTGCAACAGATCCATATAGTCCTCACTTTGGTAAGAAATGAATTATTAGTACAGTATATGCAGAAGTTGGCCAAATATTTTAGCAGATCTGAGCACACAGAAGATTTGTTTGTTTGTTTGTTTGTTTGTTTGTTTATATACCACCCATCTTCCAAAGGAACTCCAGGCGGTTAACAGCATCAACAGATAAACAATAAAAAAGATTTAAAAAGAAAAAACAATAATAAGAATTAAAATCTGGCAAGATGGCAGGATGAAGTAGTGAAAAAAAATTAAAATTAAAGGTTGCCAAAAGCCTCACGAAAGAGCCAGGTCTTAAAGATCTGTTTAACTATGAGTGGATAGTATATAGTTCTGCTGTTATTAAAAAAAAAACCTTTTGATTCATAATTTTCTCTACTATCTGGGCTGCATCCAGACATGAAACAATAATTAACTGCTGTATACAAAGAAATAAACAGATGCCTTTAAAAGGGAAATCTTGTAATAATAATATTGGAACTACAGAGCTGGAAGGGCAATTTTATCCCTTGTCAAGAACCACCAGATATTTAAACCTTTGACCTGTCCGGTAGTTCAAGGGCCCAGAGTCCGATGCACTAAACTCAATCCTTCTGAAACTTATAGAATGAGGAGGAGGAGGAGATACACATTCCTGGAACATTTTTAGTCAATCACTAAGGAGCTTCTCAACCCAAGCAGCATCGCAGAAGATTGCTAAATACCCTGAAGCATATTTTCATTGCCTACCAAGCATATATTTAGAGTTTTTTTAAAATTTATATTGAATATTTATGTATTTATTAAATTTATATACAGCTGCATCTAGCTCAGTGGTTCTTAACCTGAGGGTCCTCAGATGCTCCTGGACTGCAACTCCCAGAAGTCTTCATCACTAGCTGAGCTGGCCAGGATTTCTGGGAGATGCAGTCCAGGAACATCTGGGGACCCACAGGTTGAGAACCACTGATCTAGCTATAGAGCTACTCTGGGAGGTTTATAGAGTTGAACAGATATCAAACAAACAAACAAACAATACAATAGATAAATAATCCAATTAATAAAAATACAATAACCAATGAAACAATATATATCAGAGCATCAAACAGAATACTGAGGCATTCTGATTTACAAGAAGTAAGTCTGGTTAAAAGCAGTTTCAGCCCTTTTCTGGGGGGAATATGGAATAATAATAAATCAAATTGATGAATAATTTGATGATTGATACTGTAAGCTTTAAAACCTGAGAAGTGTTGGTTATATTTTCCAGAAATTAAAGAAAAACTATTGATATAAAAACACTAGAAAATGCTGATTCTTCTTTATTGTTATAGGAAGATCAAATGAAGGAGAAACTTCACATTCTTCTATAGACAATCAGTCTAGAGGCCGATACCAAGCAGAATCCACTGTAGGAAAAACAAACCCACCTTCATACAGTCCGTTAGCCATGGATGCTCAGGCACTGGAATCCAAAGCAGAAAGAATAGCTAGATACAAGGCAGAAAGGCGACGACAGTTGGCTGAAAAATATGGACTCTCAATTGATTCAGATGTGGACTCAGAATATTCATCCAGATACACCCGGACAAGGAAGGAGCAAGACGTGGCTGAGAAGAAAGAAAGTAAGAGTGAGAAAAAGGAGAACGAAAGTAAAGAATTCAGTTCTCTGTACTCTTCCAGAATGGAAAATAAAGAAATGAGGACTACTGTTTCAGATTCTAAGGACTGTTCTCAGCAGGAGAAGGAGAGGTGTCCCTCTCTAGAAAGGGAGAAACTGTGTTTGAATGAGGACAGTGAGAGGAAAATCTCAGAGCTTAGTACTTTCAGTAGATACGATCTACCTTCTACATCGGAGAACTCCACCTCCTTCTCATTTCCAAGCCATGACTCCTCCTTCAATGAAGTGCCAAGTTCGCCGAAGCAACCTCGTAGGTCTTCCCTTTCCTCGCCAAAGCAGCTGGTAGCATCATCGAGTCATTCCCTCAGTGACACCAAATCAGGGTAAGAACACTGTTGTTATCTCTGTAGAATGGCACTGCTGTATATTGGACCACCTTAAAGGATCTGGGTTGCGTCATGGCAACTGGGCTTCTTTTCTTGACAGATGGAAACATTTCACTACACATCCAAGTAGCTTCTTCAGTCTGAGGAAGGTAGGCAGGAAAACCTTCAATTTACTTCCTCGTTAGTTTCACTTCACCCTGGACTGAATAGGCTTGTTAGGTGAACAACTGGCTGGAGTGCCCTTCCCACAACCGTTAAACATGGGTCACTAGTAGTGGCCTTCCTGTTGGAGGTGTGAAGTGGTCCTGATTTTTTCTGGGGATAGAGGAAAGGGCAGCATGATGAATAGGAGACAGATTGTGCCTAAATCATCCACCCCTGTTGAGAGAAAGATTTTCTATACACACATGAATGGCCTCCATGACCCCTCTCTCGAATCACCTATCTTCTTTGTTGCACATCTCAGACAAAGATGTCTAGCAACCCATGTTTTATTGGTGTGGGAAGGACTGCAGAGGCGTGACTTTCACACACTCCTTGCCATTGTCCATCTAACAAACCTATTCAGACCAGGGTGAAGTGAAACAAAAGTGGTGTATAATTTGGAGGTCTCCTACCAACCTTCCTCAGACTGAAGAAGCTACTCAGATCATTAGTGAAACATTATAGATAAATTCACCTCGATTGCTGAGGTTCTTCACAGTTTCCTAAAGAATCTTACAATATCTTAATATTTGATGGTGATGACAAGGGCATATTGGAAAAAAGTGTAGAACATTATTCTTGCAAATGATAAATTAGTACAATTGTACATACTATATAGGATTCACTGACTTTTTACATTTGATAAGAATAAGAGGAGGAATTGAAAGACTTCTCACAGATTTCTTTGAGAAAGACCTTGAACTATGATGTGGATTGTGCAGCCAGAAAATTATACCCAGAAAGTTTTCAGAAAAGGGCAATAATGAGAAAATGTTCAAGTGCTCTGAAGAAACAGGAGGATGTTGGTTTTATTGGTCTGTTGGTGTCGTGAGATCAAAGGTTGTTGTTAGGTGATAGTAGAATGAGGGACAAGAATGAACAAATATGTACATTCCCCCCTCTTCCCCCCTGTATATTGTTGATGAATTTGAAAGTGAAAGTACATTGATGATACACAAAGCATGATGGCTTTTGTAAAACCAACCTAGTGTCAATTCAAACCTAGTACAGTACTTAAAAACTTCAGGCTGCTTTTTCCCTTTCATTTGCAATCTCTGACAGAAGTGGGTTCAATATTTAGTATATGGTTATCACCAAAAGTGGCAACCACATCTTCCTTTCTCCTTATCTACCCTTGTTAACATCAGGAACAACTTTCTCATCTCCAGATGTTATTGCCCTTCCCTAGTCATTAGATGGCAGTGCTTTCTTTCTTTCTTTCTTTCTTTCTTTCTTTCTTTCTTTCTTTCTTTCTTTCTTTCTTTCTTTCTTTCTTTCTTTCTTTCTTTCACTAGTTCATATCCTACTTCCTCCACTATGACTTCAAGGCTACATACGTGGCATTTGTTCATTCCATCTTCTCCCTGCAGCAATGGTTTGAGTGAGGGTTATGTATGTTGATGAGGAAACGAGAGAGAGAGAGAGGTGGTGGGGGGGATGAAACTCAAGAAGTTTCATGAGGGCTAGAAGCTCACTCCAAAACATTAATCATACACAGCCTCACTGGAATTTTGGAATAAAAAAAGCAAACTGCCTGAGACTGTACAGAGAGGAAGAGGGAATTTTAGTCTGTTGTAGCCAGTGGGGACTATGGGCTGGGAGAAACCAAAGGCCAGTCTGATTGTCATGACAGATTTGTTGGGTTTCAGTGATGAGAGAGAAAATTGGTAAGAGAAAGACTGAAAGATAATCTCATACCTGCGGTCAGATTTAAAGAAAACAGTGGTAGGAAAAAGGCCTGTGTTGAGCAGAAGATGAATGTAAGCCCAGAGCCTCTGTTCTGGAGTGGCTGAAGACTTCATGGTAGATAGATGGGCAAATGGAAGAACACAAAAGAGAGACACTGTTTGCAGAGAACACTGGATTTCTTGAAGGAGACTACTTATATAAGCAGAACACTTTACTGGCTTTCAAGAAGCAGGCAGTGTCAACAGGCTTAGGGGACAAATTCTCATTCCCAGCCACTATAGTTGTCAACATGTTCATGAGAATGTTCAGCACTAAATGCTGTCCTCTTACCCATCATATGGCCAGTTTTGAAATTATGAGTCTCTCTGTATTGCTGTAAAAGCCAATGACACCACTTGCATATTCAGATACTGCTGCCTAGATTCAAATAGTCTTATTTACCTTTAGTGAATGTAGAAAATAAGGTACAGTAGCTCAGTTCACTGTGTAGTGCTGCAACACTATCATATTTGCTATACAAGTGGCAGAGATCAAATTTAGGAGGGGAAAGGGCATTCATAATAGAACTTGCCTTGAAATGTTGAATGATGAAAATGGGCTTCTAAACAGTTTTTCCTCTTTCCCAGCTTTTGGCGTAGAAATTAAAACAACTAAATTTGATGCATTCTTAGGATGTGGAAATACAGGTGCAGGAAAGGATAGTAAAATGGAATTCCTTTAGACTCATTGGCCCATGCCCAATGATGTTGTTGAGCTAGTGAAAAACTTTGTACTAAAGTCTATATAGATTTAGCAAAGATGATACTCAGTTCAGCTTTAGTTACACAAGCTCCTGTGGAGCTGCTTGAACAATAGGACAATTGCTCTAAGCAGGGATTTGACTCTAACTAGCTATTATGAAAAATCTTGGTCTTCATTTGACATTAAAGACAACAAATTGGACAGCAGCCTGATATTGCAGGCACTTTATAAAATAATAAATCATGTTATATTTAGCATGTTTTCATTGGTTTAAATATTTGGGGGGGTGGCTTGTGGAGCTAGGGAAAATCTAAGTTTAAAATTACTCGCCGTCGTCACGCTAGGCATGCATGATGATGAGAGTTGCAGATGAACAACATCTGGAGATATAAGTGGCCAACCCCAAAGAGTACAGTATGTACATACAAGCATCCCTGCCACCCCGCCAGCTGCTAATTTTATATCAACTTGCTTTCATATTTTGGAATCTTAGAGCCCTTTTACACGACCCCTAAAATCCGCTGCAAAACACTTGCAGATCCAGAGCATAAAATTGTTTTCCCACCAGCAGCGGACTTTAAAAAGAATAAAGTACGCCCACGCCCATTTAAGCGCACCCCAGCGCACTTTACAAGTACCTGGTCTTCGGAAGTAAAACATTTTCCGATGCGGATTCTAAAGCTGTGGATGCCGGGCTCTCCTCGCCTTCTGTTTGTTTTTGTTGTCCACGCCGCCCCTTTAACAGACAGGAATCCCTACGGGGCTGCTCCTACGACAAGCGGAGGTGAGCCTGCATTTTTTCTCCCTCCCCTCATCGCAGACAGAAGCAACAGAGTGCGGAAGGGTGAGAACACAGGATGAGGAACAAAACCCACATGATATCTGGCTGGGGGAATCCGAATTTAAGCTACCACTGGATCATAGGGGTCATGTAAAAGGGCTCTTAGTGTTGATCAAAGGAATCTACTCACAAAGCAGATCTAGAGCAGGACTCTTTCAGTGGGATCGCTCAGTGCCGTTAGTTTCCACATTATTTCCATTTTGGCTGCCTAACAGGTCAATGTGATTCCAGCTAAAGCTTTTCTACAAGAAAGATTAAGCTACTGCATTCTGGCATCAAACTGTCTAGCCTCCATACTTTTCAATGTATTCTTAGCTTCTTGAGTTAGGAATGATGATTATTGGAAGTGGGGGGTAAGAGCAGAGTAAAAGTATGGTTGTCATTGTTCAGCCTTTTCTTAACTATTTGGTACAGTTTGTATTTGATTCCTGTAATAAACACAACTTGTCTTTTATTGGTACAAGTGAAAAAATTCCTACTTGATACTTCTGGGTTTAAAACAATTACTGTTAATTAATATAATGGAATACCAGCAATCTGGTATGTACAGTTTTTATGATACTTATATTTTTGTTTTATCACTATGTTAAATGGTGATAACACATCCCACTGCTTTCCTTCTAATAAAAAAAATCGAATGTGCATACCCTGTTTCCTGAAAATAAGACATCCCCCGAAAATAAGACCTACTTACAGTTTTACCTCTCGCTGAAATATAAGGCATCCCCCCCCCCAAAAAATAAGGCCTCCCCGATAATAAGATAATAATAAATGTGTACTGTATTCTTCTTCATGGAAAAATAAGACATCCCCTGGAAATAAGACCTAGCGCATCTTTGGGAGCAAAAATTAATATAAGACACTGTCTTATTTTCGGGAAAACACAGTATTTACTTACTGTCCTGATTATCAAGGTAAAAATCATATGTTACAGAAAGACAAAAAATTATTGGAAGAAGTCTTTCTCCAGATTCATGTCTTTTGGGCTCATGGTCTTCAGATACTGGGAATTTTTTTTCTCTTTAGACCAGAATACAAGTACAATACTGTAAAAACGCCCAACCTATATGTATAGGAAAAAATTGCATTGAACTTAGGGCGTTTATACACGACCCCTAAGCTCCGCCGCAAATGGCTGCAAGGTCCGGACCTTAAAAATGTTTACCCACCAGCTCCGGACTTTGCAGACAATTAAGTGCGACCCCGCCCACTTTAGCAAGACCAAACAGCAGTTTTCTTGTATCTGCTTTTTGGAGGTGACAAATATTTGATCCGGTGTAAGGATAGTGAGTGCGGGGCTCTCCTGGCTTCCGTTTGTTCTTTTTTTGCGCCCCACCCCTTTAAGAGATCTGAATGCTGCCCGGAACAAAACGGAGGTAAGAAGGCATTCTTTTCTTTCTTTTTTCTCCCTCCCTCACGCAGCCAGCAACCAGGAAGTGCGGAGGGGGGTGGGGACAGAGGAAGAGCGAGGAACCCCTAAGATCTCTGGTCCGAATTTAAGTGGCCAGCGGATCTTAGGGGTTGTGTAAAAAGGCCCTTAGTGGTTGTAAGATAGGTTGGGGTCAAGAATAGACATTTTAAGGGCATGCTTGTGTTTTACTTGTGCCTCTTCTTTATGCTTCCTAGGCCTTTCTCTTTCAATTTTACGTCTCATCCTACTTTTACAATGCATATTCAGAATAAAAAATGCTTTAAAGCAGCAACAATCCATCAATTAATCCAATAATGTCAATGTCTCACTTCTTGAGTGTGTTACTTTCTCGGCATTATCTTTGCTCAGTACAAAAGCAGATAGAAAATTATTTGAAGATAGGGTTTTACAAAAACAAAACAAAATGTACCCCATTGCACATTGTTGTAGATGTCTTTTCCTCAACCAAAGTATAGCTTTTCTGTGTACTGTGTAAATATGTTCCTAACTGTATTCACATGCAGCTGTTCTAAATTTGCAAATCTGTTTCCCCCCTTTTGTAATCTAGCTTATTATGATTCACAAGAAAACGGTTTAAGATCGAATGAGGGGAGGGCAGGGGAGCTGAGGGTGCATGCATTGATGTATTGCCCAAGAAAAATTCTGAAGCTTTATTTTCTATAGTAGTGCAGGGAAAACAAAACCCGATTGGTACCTTCAGAAAGATTCGGATGGGGACACAGCTTCACTTATCAACTGGCCCTCCAGGTATCCTGCAAAAATTAGCTGTGTGGCTTAAGTCATAATAATCAAACTGTTGCCTTTCCTTCTACTCTTCCTTTGCCTCCACTATCATTTAACAAATGTCATTGACACTATTAATGGCCTTGAATCAACATATATGGTTTCTGTTTAATGAACTGCTGTGATGAAATCCATTCTCTGGAAATTTCTGGGGTTTTTCTGTCACTTACCACTAATAAAATGTGTTTGTAGGAGGCACTAGAAATGTGACTGGTGTTTGTTCTGCTACTCTAAACATAGAAGCACTGGGTAAATTCAGGCCTTGTCTTTAGTTTGTTATTAATATGATTCCCCTGCCTTATTCTCAGCCATGCAGTGGAAATATTAGCCTACAAAATCTTGAATAAGGGAACTCCTTGAAAATTGCAAAGGAAAGTAAAGTTAATACAGTATCTGACCTTTGGAACAGAAAAGGTTTTCCCTATTTATGCATGTAGTCGTCAGGGGTGGAAATGAATGAGTTATCCTTCCAAAGAGTACTAAACAATAGATGAAAACTGGTTATCAATTCATAATACAATTTCTTTTCTTTATTCACTATATAACATAGGCATAATGAGATTTTTTTTGGTTGATATCAATAATGCAATCTATCAGTATTCCTCACCAAGAATTTCTAAAGAAATAAATATGTAGAAAGTTACATTTCAGGTCTTACTAATTCCAAATAAGGTGACAGCAATTCAGACATCAGTGGGACAGAGAGAAAGGCCTCCCTGACCACATCTCAACACATTGGCTGGTGTTGTGCATCCCATTCAGAAGCCTTAAATTCCTGCCTTGTTAAAGATAAGGCACGGCTTGCAAGTCAGTTCTAAACCTGGTTGAGGCAATACATTAACTATACTACCTTAAGCACTGTTAGATGGATTTGCACCTGAAAGGGAGAGAGACCCAGGGGAAAGCAGCTCATGTCCTTTCAGCCCTCTCCCAGTCACATAGTCAAACCCCCTTGTTGTGATACTGGGAGGCTTACATCAAGATGTACTGTATATTGACAAATCAGTTCCTTTTCATCTTTAGGGTGTTCAGCGTCAGGTTTTATATTGGTTGGTTTAAGTAAATATTTAGAATAGAAGCAAATTGGACCACCCTGTTCTTCCAGCAACATGTTGTAAAAAAAAAAAACTTAATTTGGAAATTATTATGGTTCCCGGAAGGTGGAGGTGGGAGAATTTGGTTACCAGATCAACAGAACTTGCTCACCTCTGGCCATTGTAACCAAAGGTCTATTTCAAAGGTCTATATACCTGCCATTCAAGTTTTGTTTCCCTTATACTTTCTTCTACTTTACAAGTTAATTGTTAAAGAATGGTGTAAGGAAATACAGCTTTGCAAAGTCAATAATGAAGCCATGAGATTCATAAATGCAGAAATCGCTACCAAAGTAATCAACCTTTAAAAGGTAAATGTTCCCCCACACATGCGTGCTAGTCGTATCCGACTCTGGGGTTTGTGTGTGCTCATCTCCATACTCAAGCCAAAGAGCGGTATTTTACAAGTCCATAGCCATTTAGCTAGCATGGGTGCATGGCCATAAAGGCCATAACAAATTCAAAGAACATAGTTCATTGTTATTAGTTAAGAGGGCTGTTGCCTCCAGCAGCAGGGTATCTCTCAGTGCAAATGCTATGGAATAGTACTGGGAGAATGCCATGGGACTTATGTCCTTCTCGTGGGACACCCATAGGCATCTTGTTGGCTCCTGTGGGATGTGCGCTGTTGGGAAAATAAACTAGATAAGGCTTTGTCCCCAACATGGCTATCCTTCCATTCTTATTCTTTTGGGTGGGGGTGGGATAAAGGTAAAAGTAACAGCTGGCTGTATAGCTCAGTGAGTAAGGTGTCTGGTTTGGGAGCTAGAGATTGGGCGTTAGATTCTCCACTGAGCCTCCAGGGAGAAGGCCAGCCTTTATGGCCTTGGCCAAGTTGCACAGTCCCAGAATGCCCCTAAGAGGAGAAGAAGGAATAATGTGCCCTCAGGTCAATGGCTTGAAGGCACATGTAGTAGTAATACTGGAGAAGGAGGAGGAGGAGGAGGAGCAGCAGCAGCAGCAGCAGCAGCACTAATGCTCACCTGGTGTGAGTTTTTGGTACATGTATTTTTAAGTTGCTACATTTCAGCATAATGTACAGCAGCATTTCTTCAGCATAATGTACAGCATAATGTACACTCTTAATTCTATCATTTTCTTCAAAATGGTTTTGCAGAGGAAAAGAAGCATATTAACACACTCTTAACAAATAAGTATCCCAAGAAACAACTTGGAATGCAACAATTACTTTATCTGTCTGCTCTTTAGAAAAATTTCTCGCTATTCATTATTATGATTGAGTCCTTATTTTTTTACTGCATTTCTTTTTCTAAATGATTTGTTATCAGAGTTCTTAGAAGGGAAGAATGAAAGTAATCTTCCTTCCCCTGCCCTCAAAATGCAAGCATTGCCAATGTTGAAAAATATTTCACAGTGAAGCAGTGATTTATGAATTTCAGTGGTTGTCTGTAGCTAAATTTATCCTTATTTAGTTCCATTTCCTCTTCAGCAAATTGGACTCATAAATTATTCGGAAAAACTCTTGTGCAATGCACGAAATCAGAACTAGGCAGGAAAGTGGCTCTGTTGAAATCAATATCCTTCTAATCTGTGTTGGGATTAGGGGTCTAGGAGGAGGATGGGGAAAGCACATCTTGAGAAAGTTCTCTAATACCTCCTGCTAGTTATTTACTTTGACAACAATTAATCCAATGTTTCTGGGTATTCCCCCATATGTTGGTGCATGTTTTCTGTTCCTTCTCTGACCCACTTAGTTACAGCTAAAACACATTTATTCCATTTTTCTTTCTTAAAGAGTAAAAGTTAGAGAAAAACTGGTGAAAGAGGAATATGCTCGTGGAAGCCCTGAACTCCTAACAGATACTGTGTCTCAGAGAAAGGTCCGCTCAGTGCCTGTTAATCTTGTGCCTCTTCAGTCCGAAACATCCGCTTTCCATAGGGTTGCAAGCCAGCCGTTTGGTTTAGTCTGCCGACCAGCGCATGGCTTCGTCCAGCCTGCTGGAATTGCTCACACAGCTACCTTGGTGGCAGCTGAAGAACCAGAAAACAGCCCTGTTAGCAGCCACCCTGTGCCAGCCAATGCTAACATCGTAACTAGATTTCCACCGGACGCTGTGATGGACGATGCAAAAAGTGACTTGCCTCCCACTCACGAGTTGCCAAAGCTCATTTACTCCAACTTGGAAACTAAGCAGGAAAGACCACCAGTTATGCCTTCAGAAATCCATAGGCGAGGGGAAAGCAGAGAGACCCACTTGAGAGGTGGTGATTCTGAGAAGCCAAAACCTCTAGAACCTGAGAGAGAGCTAGAAGATTGGAAACAGAAAATGGCTGGGTGTGAAGTGAAGACTCAAGAGAATGTGGAAAGGAGTGAGAGAATCCTGTATCTGCAGAGTGGCAAACGAAAAGTTCAGGCTCAAGAAGAGAGTCCTATGAAGCATAAACTTCTCACACGCTCACTATCTGATTATACCGGTTCTCCCCAATTAGAAGTGTTCAGAAGTAAGGAGCTTGCCACAAAGAACACAACAGGGTTTCAGAGCACTGAAGCAAAAGTTCCTAATGGTGAGATTACCATGGTTGACACTAAAGTCTCTGTGGCCCAGCTCCGTAATGCCTTTTTGGAAACTGCCAATGCCAGCAAGAAAACCGAACTGTAGGTGACATTTTCTGAATTTTTTTAAAAAAACAAATTGGTGTGACACTTGCACGTTCTTGGCACAAATGGCACTTAAAACTCAACATCAGTTGCCTTTTGCAGCACTTCCAATACACAGTTCAACTTCCATCTCGTGTGTCTTGAAGGTGGGGTTGGCCTGAATCTTCTTGTTTGTGCTTTTGCTTGCTTCGTGCAAGTTCTGATGTTGGGCGGCTGGAATGGAATGACTATCCTTTTTCCTGTGCATGGTTTTCTAGTAGCATGCAGAGTGATCTATAATTGACTGATTGGATTTGGGTGCATATATTTGCCCTTCATTTCTTTCTCTTTCTCTCTTTTCCCCTCTCCTTTCTCTCCATCTCCATCCTATTATTATTTTTTGTTCCTATCCCTGCATTTTCTGTCATGGCTTTAAAAAAAAAGGAAATCTCATTTTGAGATGCAAACATCAGGTACTGATTTGTCCGGCAGTGCTGAACACGAAAGAGGGTCACGAAGGCCAAGACGCTATTTTTCTCCTGGGGAAAGTAGAAAGACTTCTGAGAGATTTAGGACTCAACCTATAACTTCAGCAGAGCGAAAGGAGACAGATAGGTAGGCATTTACAGATCTGAGCACACTGGGATAGGACTGTACAGATCTATAGTTTGCAGTTATAAAAATACTCTAGTTTCTCCAAGGTCTTACATTCCTGTAATGCAACAACTATCATTCAGTTAAATTCAGTTAGTTTCATAGTTATAAAAGTATATAATTTATGAAATGATTCTGTATTGACTTTAAAATTAAAGTAGCTCTTAACAGTTTATCTACGTGTGTGTGTATGCGGGCAGAGAATATCTGTGTTTTTTTAATGTTTCAAGGTAAGATTTTTAAATGGAAGAATTTCCAGACTCTAAGCTAATAGTCAGTGCTGTAACAATTGGCAGAATATTTTTAGTGAGATATCTGAATTCATTCCTCTTCATGCAACTCACACCTGGCTGGAAATGCTTGCCTTCCTGCTTCAAGGGTCATATTCAATTGTTACTCAAAATAAATAAACAAACCTTTCATATTTGTAATATGATTGTTGTCCCTCTTGACTATAATTGAGTTCAGCATTTTGTGATCTAGTTTTTCTTTCCCACTGATTTGTTTTCCTTTGCCAAATCTCCATAGGTCTGCTGCGTTCAGTCCAGAAATGTCAGCTCCTGATGGTAAGATTATTTTGCGGATGCAGTACTTTCCTAGGGTTCTTTCATATTTTGCACAGAGACTTACCAAGGCCTCATCTCACTGGAACATCCTCACCCGAAATTGATCTTCCCGCCTTTTCTGAAGTAACAGTTCTTGAATGCGGAAGTCACAGGCCCTCCCAGATCCCAAGCACCCCCAGATAACCCTCCCGCAAGCCCAAGGTCAAAACTAGAAGCGGGTGTGGTGAGTCTTGAGATGGATTGATTGGTCACTTTCAGCCATTTTAGAATTCAGTGCCACCTATACAATCTTAGAGGAGAAACTTGGCCACAGACTTTTCACAGTTGCAGTCCCTGCAGAATGTAGCTGAATGCCAAGTAGGTAACCCTTTGTGCCTGAGCAGGGATACAATTTTAAGCCACTATGTAATATGTGTATGTGTTGCACCTGCTTACTTTTCACAGATTTGAAGTTTCTGAAGATATTAAAGTATCATCTTATTTATTTATTTATTTATTTATTTATTTATTTATTTATTTATTTATTTAAGCAGTTATAGCTGTCCTTGATCACAGGTTCTCAGTACAGGTTCCAGAGCTGTGTAAAACAGTTTTAAAACATAAGTTATTTGAAATAATTTAAAATCAAACAAACCAAAAGTGAAATGCTCAAACTGAACACTAAAACCCGTGCAGGCCATGATCCTGAATCCCTAACGGCTCTAGTAAATAAATACATCTTGACTTGGTGCCAAAATGATGCCAATGTTGGCATCAATCTAGCCTCCAAGGAGAGGGCGCTTCAGCAGAAAAAGCCCTCCCCCATGTCTCCATATAGCAATGGTGGGTTGTGTGGGGAAGGACCTCATCAGCAGATCTTAGTGATTGGACAGGCTTAGCTACTCTTTCAAATATTCAAGTCCCAAGCCATTTTGGCCTTTGTATTAAACTAATTTTGTTTGTTTATAGTTGTAGCTACTTGTGTTTTTTTGTCTGTTTATTTTTGTTTGTCATATGTATCTGAACATCTGGTGTTTAAATGCAAACAACAATTTACCATCAACAAAATACATTTTAAAAAACTACCAACAGTTTAATAAGAACAGAAAAACGCTGTTCATTTAAATGCTAGATTACCCTCATTCAGCTAGCACTTGTTTAGAGAAAAAAGTGCTCAACACATGATAATATGGTTCAGAAAGCATGCTATACCTAGTGCAGGGGAACGATAGATTGGAATTCATGGAAACAGTCTCTCATTTAGAGGTGCAACTGAAATGTTTACCACATGACCTTGAGGGAACAGCTAGTGGATATTTAGTCACACAGTGAATTGATGATTGTGCCGGCATTCGAAAAGGCATGGGTAACTGAATGGTATTGGGCAAAGATGAACATCAGTTTTATCAGTGTTTTACAGTTCCCAGTAACTTCCAATAACTGTGTGTTCCAAATGTTTTGTATTATGCTACCTGACTTGGACAGTGAATTAACAAAAGCATTTCTGGAATATGAGAAAATAAATAGGCAAATAAATGGAAAAGTACTGAAAGGTATAGAATATTAAGTTTTCTTTTATGTATTTAATATCAAATGTCCAAGCAGAAAAGCTTCTTCAATCAGAGGAAGGCATATTTTTTTCTTTTGCCCCTAGACAACCTAGACAACCAAGGTACAGTTCTAAGGTTAAAGATTTGGCCTGGTGGTACCCTTTTGCCCTCACCCCAACATGTTACTATTTCTTTTATATGTTGAATGTGCTTAAAACATGTTTTGCACAGCTGTGTCCATAGGTATAATCTGTTCGTGTAAGGTAAGCTTCTATTAGTTCAACAGTTTTCAGAGCAAATGCTTTTAAGTCTCCAGTGTGGACATATAGCAACTGCTGGTCATATAAAAGTTTTGCTAGTTGGTAACATCCAATTATAAACCATGTGAAGCCAGACTGGAGTTATTTGGGTTTAAAGACAAGAGTTTTTCCTTTGTTATTTGGTTATTATTTCTTGTTATTCTGTTCGTGTCTATCGCACTTCAGCAGAAGAAATTTTTCAGAGAATGAGATAATAGATTCCCGTGCTTAGGGGCTAGAGAGTGAAACAAGCAAGAGGACTGCTGAAGGTAATGAGGAAGAAGTTTATTCACATTATAGCAGTGTTTGTTTTTCTTTTTTTTTACCAGATCATGAGTTTTGGTTATTTATTTATTTATTTATTTATTTATTTATTTATTTATTTATTTATTTATTTATTTATTTATTAAATTTATATCCCGCTCCATCTAGCTACATGGCTACTCTGGGCGGTTTATAAACTGAACAGAAATCAAACCATAAACAGTAAAATACAATATAACAGATAAGTATAAATAAAAACACTATAACTAGTAAACAATATATAACAACAGCATAACACAGGAGCAAGATGGGCTACAGATAAAAGCAAATAAATATATATAAGCAATCATTATTAAACAACAATCATTATCAAACAGATTAATACCCTGGGAAAGCCTTTTTCAATAGCCTTTTTAAGCTAACAGGCTCCAGATCTTTGGCAAAAAAGTATGCCATTCATTTACGTTTAGCATAAATAGCAATTAAAGGCCGGAAAATAACTTCCATGGTTCCATAACTAGAGACTGGGAGCCCAATTTTCACATTAACACTCCCTTTTCCTGGTGCTTGTAGGGCTTCATTAAAATAGTGTCTTTATAACATACTGCAGTAGATATACTCACTAGAGAGCCGTATTCTTCACTGCATGGTTCCTTGTAAGTAGTTCCCTGGGTTACTCCTGTGTTGTTGTTTTTTAAAAACATAACACTTTGAGATTGCTCCAGGAAAAGAAAATTTCCTAAGATGCCTCCATGTTCTTTGTTTTCTGTAGATGAGGAGAAATTGGATGAGCGAGCTAAACTGAGCGTCGCTGCAAAGAGGCTGCTTTTCAAAGTAAGTGCCTTTTTGGCTCAATATTTGGAAAGGTTATATATTGAAGAGGTACAATGCACAATATTCCTTAAGCCTGGGTCCTTCCGAGATCAACTCACTCACCCCTACTATTTCAATTTAAGGTGGCAGACAATATTCCTTAAGCCTGGGTCCTTCGGAGATCAACTCACTCACCCCTACTATTTCAATTTAAGGTGGCAGACCCCAAACCTGTAGGGAGAAAAGTGTATATATGTGATAATGTGTACACGTGCATGTGCAAAATACCATCCATTGTGAGCCAGGAGCATTCCCATGTGTTTCATTAGCTTTGTACTTAGTAAATGACATGGGTGCTTGGAGCATATGAAAGGCTCAGCCTCTTCATTTGTTCCTGGATCATGGCATTAACTAGTAAATTCAGAGTGCATTTTTGCACACTACTCAAGGCAAAGAGTGAGTAAATAAAGTTGGACAAAACGTAGCCACTCATACTCCATAGGTCAGTGATGGCGAACCTATGGCACGGGTGCCAAAGGTGCCACTCGGAGCCCTTTCTGTGCGCACCCGGCATCACCCCTTCATAGCCACCTGTATACAGGTTAAATTACTGTATGGGCACTTTGCAAAATAATTAGTGGGTTTTGAATTGCAGTTTGGGTACTCGGTCTCTAAAAGGTTCACCATTACTACCATAGGTTGACGGCCAGGCATGTCTTGCTGTCTCATGTACAGCTGTTACTGAGGCTTCCTGTCATAATACAGTACATCCCTCTTTTTTATCTCCATATTGAATTCCTTCTTGCCCAAGATTGCTTTGGTCGATTTTCTTTCACAAGATTACAAAGGGGACATGAATCTCATAGCCCTGATGCTTTATGTTATTTATTCTGGTGCGCCTGTGGTTCTAGGAAATGGAAAAATCATTTGATGGGAAAAGTATCCCAAAACCACGTTCAAGAAACACAGCAGTGGAGAGAAGGCTGAGGCGCACACAAGACCGGTCACGCACGCAGCCTGTCACAACTGAAGAAGTAGTCATTGCAGCTACGTAAGTCCAGAAAATGTGTTAGCCTTGCTGGTCTTTGGTTTATTAAATGCAGGTTTACATTTCTGTTTATGAGGTGCATATGGTTTAGTAAGTAGAAAAGGGCTTGCTACTAAGGGATGTAGTTTGTGGTGGTTGATAACATGACAAGCTCCACCTATGAAAATAAAAGCTATAGCCCTGCTTTTTTTTTGAGACAGAAGGAGAGCATAGATATGTTCTTTCTTTCTTTCTTTCTTTCTTTCTTTCTTTCTTTCTTTCTTTCTTTCTTTCTTTCTTTCTTTTTGGTCCCTCTGTCTGGAAGATTCTTAGAGTCATCCAAAAAAACTAAATTTTCAAACTCTAGAGAGGGATGTAGGATAGGACAAAGTTCATAAACTGTAATCTGGAAAAATGCTTGTGAAACAATAAATGATAGCTATCAATGAAGAATTTGTTGTAGATTTGACTTAAAGGCCAAATCAAATAAATTTCCTCCTGTAAGCATCGCTATGCAATGTAGTTATTGAAACAATTAGAATGGCAGAAGCTTCTGGGTTTGCAAATAATTAAATCATCTCCTGTATGTTTACATATTTCGCAGTGTTTCTGCAAATCAAGAGTTCTGATGTAAGACCAGTATGAAAATGAATCAGACTTAATCAAAACAAACAAATAAACAAAAACAGCCTCTCCTTGAACACATTCACTGAAAGACATTTTGGGTTTTTCTTATGTGATTATATGAAAAGTTCATAAACTATTTTTGTCTGGGGAAAAATATTTGTCGTCTTTGTGTAGTAAATGCTATATGCTTTTCTTAATTCTCTTCTCTTCTCTCTCTCTCTCTCTCTCTCTTGTGAATTTTTTTCCCTTGGCTATTTTTTAAAGTGATTCTACCCCTGCCTCATGTTCTTTGAATACCCACAATGTAGTGACAAGAATTCCTAATCCCACTCTAGTTAAGAGCACTGTACATCCTACCAGGTACCGGGGACACAACTTGCATGTTATCTAGGGAGCACAAGGGTTATTGCTAGCAAATGCATTTGTAGAAGCAAGTGGCTTAAATATACCATGCAATTTGGTGGAACTTTTAGGAATGTCTTTCTTTTTCTTTCTTTCTTCTCAGCTTTCTGTGTTTGACTTTAAAAAGCAATACAGCTCTTCGTCTATTCAGTGTTCAGTCCAGAAACGTGCCCGCTTAAGCAAAGCACATTTGTTTAATGGAGCAATAGGCAACTTTGGCTCTCCAGATGTTGCTGGTCTGGAGTCATAGCCAACGGTGAGGGGTCGTGGGAATTGCAGTCCATTAACATCTGGAAAGCCACAGATGCTCCACCCTGTTTTAGTAGGTGCAGTTCTTAAGTATGAAAGCGAGACGGGAGAAGGGCATGTTAAAAACCTGGTCTAGCCCACTTGTCAGAATGAGACAAGTCAGATGTGTTCGTAAATCGCAACCCGTCCCTTGGACTTTCTCTCTCCAACTTGTGACAGCAGCTTGCAGAATTAATGGAAAGACAAGAAATTGCACCACCTATAGGTCTAAGTGAATTCCTCTCCCTTTTTTGACTGCTTTTATCTCGCCAAATGTATATATGTCAGGCAAAAATCAAAGAAAAACAAAACAAAACAAAACAAAAGGCACAAAACGTGTGGCACTTTAAAGACTAACTTTCATATTTTAGTGTAACATTTCGTGGACTACACATCCACTTCTTCAGACATACAGCAATATATGTGTAACTGAAAGACAAGGGATGCAGAAAACAATATAAAAATAGTAGTGCAGAGAAATTAGCATATGCCTGTGCCTTCTTAAAAGTTAACACGCGTATTGTAGCTTGGTTTTCTTTCCTCTACCTTGCCGTGCACTCTTGTTTTCAGCTGCCAGAGGACACTGGATGAGGATGATGATATTTCTGTCTGAATTTCTGAGTCCAGATGGCATTGTGATCAAAAGGCTTTTCTGCCTTTCCTGGTCTTTAGGCTGCTTCCCAAGTCCTCTGTATATTTTCTGGACTCCTTCTTTTCTCTCAGGCACCAGCAAAAATGTCTTACTTGTATAAGGAAAGTGGGAATGAGGCATAGAATTAGGGACATGAAGCCAGGGAATATGAAGCTAAAAGAACAGGGTGTAGGTTTTTGGTATGTGATCAGTCACCTGTGTAAAACATAACCATTGTTTTAAACAAGAGTTAAGGAAAGAAAATGTTTCCTTAAGAGGATTCCAACATCTGTCCCCCAGGGGAGTGGAATTAAGGACAAGGACAGAAGAAGCTGTGTTATACTGAGTCAGAACATTGGTCCATCTAGCTCAGTCTTTCCCAACCTTGGGTAACCCAGGTCTTCTAGGACTATACTTCCCAGAAGCCTTCCGGGTTCTGAGAAGTATAGTCCTGCTAACACTGCTAACCAGGGTTTCAAGGAGTTGCGGTCCAAGTACACCTGGGTTACCCAAGATTTGGAGCCACTGATCTCACTCAACTGGATCCAACATGTTCTGAGAGCTGTTATCCAACAATATCTGGAGACCCAAGTTTGAGAACCACTGGCAGTAGCTTGTCCTACAGCCTTTCTCAGTCCTACCTGGAGATGCCAGAAAATTGAACCCATGGCTTTCTGCATGCAAAATATGTGCATTACCGCTGCACCAGTGTCTTTCCACAGTATGAGAATAGCCCTGCTGTACGCCTCCTCTCTGTGTTCTGTGTATATGAACCAAAATTCCAGAACAAGGACAATGAGTACAAGGAATATAGAAAAGGGGGAAAATATATCTAAAAAGATGAGATTGCCCAGCATATTGGACATTCCTTTCCCAGGTAGATCCTTGTAAGACTTTGGTTGACTGATATCAAGCCTGTTCAAGCTGTGCATTGGTGTGTATGTGACAAGTGGATGTGTGTGTCAAATGCTAATATATGAGAGCCCCAAATAAATTCTAGCATGGACGTAGGCATAGATTTAGTGGCTAGACCAAAGTTTAAAGAATATATCCATCGTCCCATGCTTATATGCTACTTCATCCCCACAAATGGATGAGCTGATGCCACACAGTGCTACCTGCACAGCTTTTGCAGTTCTGGAGACATTTGCATAAACTAGAGGGTGGTGCGAGCTGCCTAGATTCCCTAAGCACATCCGATCTTGCCTCATTTTGGAAGCTAAGCAGGGTCGGCCCTGGTTAGTAGTTGGATGGGAGACCACCAGGGAATACCAGGTGCTGTAGGTGCCTAGAGTAGGAACTGGCAACCACTCCAGTATTCCTGCCAAGAAAACTCCATGGACATGGGGTCACGAAGAGTCGGTCAGGACTGTAATGATGCAACACACACAGACAGGGTGGTGCAATTATATACAGACCTTGAGCGAGTCTTATTATGGGACTACAATTGCCAGCATGGGTTTTCTGACTGGGGATTCTGCAAGTCATAGCCCAAAATGGTATCTTTCCTAAGCAGTAATGTTTTTTGACATATCACTGTCAGCTAACCACACAAAGCCAGGCTGCTTCCGCTTATTGTTTCTTAGCTTTCCTTTTGCTTTGTGTGAAGTGTTTGTGATGTTGTTTTCATTGTCTGTAACAATGATGGAACTTTTAGAAACACTGAATATTAATCCCCTATTTAACTTTTAAGGTTGCAGGCATCTGCACACCAAAAGAGTTCTGCTAAAGAAGAAATAAAAGAAGCCAAAGATGCTGTCGAACAAGATCAGTCTGGGGAACCAGACTCCTCAACACTGACCTTGGCAGAAAAGATGGCCTTATTTAACAAATTATCACAACCAGTATCAAAGGTAGTCTCCATAAGAAACAGAGGAGATATTAGACAAAGGAGAACCAAAGCTCGATATCAAACCCAGCCTGTCACTCTTGGAGAAGTTGAGCAGGTATCTATATATATATATATAGGTATTTGTAATGTTTCCTTCTTCTGGCATAGTGGCTTCTCTGCTCAGATGGAACACAGCCTGTCTATACCTTTCAGAATTTGTAGCCAGCATGGTCAGTGGTCAACGCTTCTGTGAAGTCCAAGAACAGCTGGAGAGCCGAGACTGTCAATCACTGTTCTAACAGCCCAGTCTTGTGTATTTTTATTCATCAGAACCTGGCCATGATACGTTGAGTGAGACTCAATCCTCAATGGAGCATGGTCCAAATTTCAACCAGACAGACTATTTGCCTTTTTGCCTCTTTGGATATATCTAAATATATTTTCCCTGGCTTTAATGTGAGTTGTAGGATTCATGGAGAGCAAGATGTTGAACACATCATTCTGTGGTTGTGGTTTCTGCTATTTGAATAGATTGCAAAACTGGTGTTCTTTTCCCTCTGTGAAGCAGATGCAAACAGGCCAGTTGAAGCTTGTAATCTTGAAAATTCTGCGCAAAAAGGTAGAAGCTATCATGGTTTAGGTGCATCACTTCTCCTCCCTACAGGTGAAATGCTGTGCAAATGTTCATTTATTCCAGTAAGTCAACTCAAAAGGTGAAACTAATATATGAGATAGACTCATTACATGCAAAACGAGATATGTCAAGCCTTACTTTGGTATAATTGTGATGATTATGAACTTAGACTATTATCAGACTAGACTAACTAACGGTATTGAAAATGGTTTGAGTGCCAAGTTTGTTCTCCATATGCATTTAATATTGTAGTTTCTTCAATCAATGTTGGAGTAGTATGATGTGGTTGGGAGGGTTTTTTTCATACCCAACAAAGGTACAAGTCTAAGATGTTTGACTTCAATAAATTTGGCAATGAAAGGCCTAAACCCAATGTTATTTCTAGCTGGAGTAGGAGCATTGAAATCAATGAAGATTGATATAAACAAGCCATTGTTATTTCAATGGGCTTACTGCTTTGACTAACAGTGGATTTAGCCCTGAGGAAGGGAAGTTGTGAAATCCATAAAGAGGCTTAGAACAATAGATTTGTACCAGTGTGTGAATTGTATGATTTGAATGTTTAAGTTGTCTGTGAAAACAATGCTGTGGTTCATAAATACTATGTGCTTGATAAATACTATCAAATCATATGTATTGCATTTATAATTCATCATTCCTGTACACCAAAATACTTTCTTAGCTTGTCTCTCAAGAACACTAATGAAACCGGGCTGGTGAAGTTCTCAGAAATATGTAACTGGCTCAAACCCACCCAAGATACTTGGTGTCTTGAACCTTGGATCTCTCTGTCCCTAGTTCAGTCCTATAATCCAGACCTTCTTTATGCTTTGGGCTCCCAGTTCTCATTTGTTTCAACCAGTAAGGTCACTCAGTGGTCAGAAGGGAAGGGAATTGTGGTCCAGTTACTTTTGGAATAGAGTTGTGCAAATTTGTGAATTTGGACTGAAACTGCTCGAAAATTCTAGAAGCCACAGGACAGAAGTACAGATCTATATCTGTACTCTGGGGTGCCACAGGTTTCCCTACCACGGCTTTGTGTTATGTCAAAGAGGAAGACTTGATTGTGAAAATAAACTTAGGGATAGGCAAAGGATAAATCTTTGAGGTCAGTCTTTGATTAACAAAGGTTTACAAAAGGAACTTCAGAAAATACAGAGTCCTGGGAAAGGCAGTGCAGGAAGTAGAATGACTTATTTCTGCTCTGTTTTGCTGGCCCTGTTGTATAGCCATCTCCATATCAGTATCCGAAAAGAAATAATCTTCACATGGCTAGTTATTAAGGCAGCATTGACAAATTACCAATTTTGAACCTCTGTGTTGTGCCGCAGGTACAGAGTGACAATGGAAAGATCGCTCCTTTGTCTCCCACCATTGTAACATCTGTATCAACCATGGTGTCCGCCTTGTCTCCGATATATAGTAAGGATCTGTACCTGAAAGCGGCAGGAGATGAGATGGTCAGTGAGGTCAATAAGCCTGATTTCAGATACCACTCTTCAGTGGAAAGTGCCAATTCTGCATTAAAAAATATCTTGAAAACCGAACTGTGGCAGCCTTCCGTGGAAATGAGAGAGAGCAAATGGCAGTCGAGGGAGCAGGAAGAGGCAGACCCCAAGGGACTGGTAAAACGGGAAGAGAATGGCTTTAAAAAACACAGTTCCTTTGAGGAAGAGCCCCCACATCCTGTTTCTGATAAAACAGAGGACTACAACAAAGAGATTAAATATGCATTCCCAAGTAAAAGCAGCACAGAATTGTTTAGCCCACAGTCTCTTTGTGAGCCAGCTGAACAAAAGGAATCTGTCACCAGCATCCTGCATGAGAAACGAGAAGTCAAAGGCCAGCCTTTTGAAGACAGGATGGAGTTTGAGGGCGTCATGACACGATCAACCCTGCAGAGAGGTAAATGTTTTGCCTTCCAGCTCTTCATGCCCTTAGAGGTACCCGTCTCTTCATTATACGACGGTAGGCTGTTAATTAAAGGATTGAATCGGCAACCATTTGTATGTGAACAAAACGATCACAAAAGAAAACTGGGTTTTTTCTGGCAGTGTTTTCCTAGCAAGTATCATCTCAGGAGGCATTCTGTCCCCTTTTAAAGGAAAAAGATGCCTCCTCTAAGTGGTTATTGTTTTTTTAAGCACTTGTATTAAAAATAACACTTGTATTTTTTAAAAAAATTGCTTTATTAGTTGCAACATGTTTTTAACTGTTGATTGTTTAAATATTCCTGCTCGGATGCTGTGCCATACGGGTGTGGTTTAAAACCTGCTCACGGAGCTTTCTAATTCCTTTTTCACTGTTCATCCAATTAGTATTTGTGGCTTTTAAAAAAACAGCATGGGTCTCATCTGGGGAGGGTCAGCCTGCCATCTCTCTTCCAGCACATGCCTTACTGAAAATGTGTTTGTGGTTGTGGGTTGGTTCAATGCTACATGTTTTCCCAAGTGGATTTCTGTGGAGCAAGTCGCTGCACACCCATTTGGTAATCAAATTTAACTCTTTAGCGAAAAAGGTATCTTCATTCATTATCCAATCTGATGTTTTTAATGCTGTGTTTCTGTCAAGCTTTTGAATTCTCCAGCTTCAGAAGGGAGCCTTCTTCTTTGCACTGTCTAGCATAGTATTTGAATGTTTACAGTACAGGAATCAACACCCAGCTGCCACTTGTAAAGCAGTGTATGACGAAGAGTGTGTTTCAATCATTATAGTAGGTGTAGCATTAGGTAAACAAGAAACATAACCTCTTTCAGGAGGTCCTATTACCACCAACAGTGTATTTGTCTCTGTAATCATTGTTTCTTAAACTGTTGTACATTGCTAAAATTATGGATTTTTTTCTGGGAAACAAGTCAACATTATGCCTACACATACTACCTTCTGTCTGGCCACCACAGTTTCATTCTCTGGCAACAATAGAATGTTTGTGGTTCTGCATAACTAATTCTCTCATGATGCTAGATTTTGCTCCTCCATGATTTAAAGTCAAAAACAAAATTATAATTGCACCTTTTAAAAACTTATAATGGTAATAAATACAAAAAGGAAATTCACTACACTAATGCCCAGGAAGTAGGTCACGAAAACTTATGAATTCTCTTGTCAGCAAAGAATAGTGGCTTGACATATTGAGACACCTTGACAAAAAGTTTAGGGATGGACATTCGGATTTGGGAATATACAGAATTCACTGCATAACAAAAAAAATCTGGAGATAGGGGAAATTTGCTTAACAGAATTGCCTGTGGGGTGTGTCCATACAAAATAAAAATGGTCACGATTAGGGATTACTCCGTTTTCTATGCATTCCTATGGGAAATTTGTATAAAGGAAAATTTGCTTAACATAATTTCATTTGGAACGAATTAATTCCTTTATACAAGGTACAACTGTACATAAATAGGTACCACCTTAAAATGCGGGAAGGGAAGGGAAGCAGTGTTTCATGTGCAGATATGCATTCAGCCATGCCGGCCACATGGCCACGGACTTACACAACACTGGCTCTTTGGCTTGAAAACAGAGATGAGCACTCTCCCTAGAGTCAGACATGACTGGCATGCATGTGCGGAGGGGGGACCTTTACCTTTTACTGAACGACCCTTAGCCACAAATTAAATGAAGTGACCCTTAGCTGCAAATTAAATGAAGTTGTATGTCCCTAATCTCGGGCAACCCTGTTTGTCTGAGCCAGTGCAGGAAGTAATTTAACAGTCTCCCTGTGGAGAGAACAGCTTTCCAGACCTCTCACCTAGAATACCTGTGTGCATATTTAAGAAAAGCAAACACAGTTACTATGGCTTCAAAAACTGCTTGCAGCCTCCTAAGTCTGAGTGCTGCCAAGGTCCATTCCCTATCACAAAGAGAATAGAAGAGACAGGAAGCCGGCAACAAGGTAAGTGCAGCTAACAAAGAAACAGGCAATCTGGGACTACACAAGAAGTGCTTGATAACATCCCTCCATGGAAACTTGACTAGACTCAAGAAATATAGTTAACTATTTAATATGCGGTGAGCATGTGATTGCCCAATATCAGGGTGCAATATTTGTATCCTGGCTTGGACATGCAACACCCTAAAGAATCACTGTCCTTAAGAGTCTTGAGGGAATCTTACTGGCTGGATAGCACATTGAGTTAGTTAATCTTTCTGTGGATTCAGACGTTGGGAGTTAAGTTCTCTACTGTAACTCCTGGGAGAAGAGCCAGCCTGTGAAGCCTCAGGCAAGTTGGATGGTCTCAAGAGTGACCCCAGAAGATGGGAATGAAAAAAACATCTCTGAAAATATTGGAGAGGATTCTAGACATGAAAACTAGAAACTTGGGGGAGAACAGGAGAAAAAAAGGTCGTTGGACTGCAGCTCCCAGAAACCCCAACCAGCACAGCTAGTGGTGAAGGCTCCTGGGAACTACAGTCCAAGAACAGAGTTTCTATGGCAGTGGTGGCAAACCTTCGGCACTCCAGATGTTTTGGACCACAACTCCCAGAATTCCAAGCCTAGATTGCCAATGACAAAGGACTGTGGGAGTTGTGGTCTGAAACATCTGGAGTGCCGAAGGTTCGCCACCAGTGTTCTAGGGAATGCCACGAGCCAGAATCAACTTGACAGCATGTAGTTGTTATTACTATTAGGAAATACTCTGAATGAAAACTCTTCCACTGTCCATCTGTTGTTTCCTGTTCTTCTCTTTCCCAGTACTGGTAGTAATAGTAATCTGATGTTATCTGCAAGCAGGTGTAGTGATGTATTCTATTGGTATTTAGATAAAGGCCCAGCTTTTCCCAGTCCTCAGTCATGTGCAAATAAGTTCATTGCTCATGATCTTACAACTCAAGAAATATATGGATTACCTGCTATCTGATATCATAGGAAAGTACTCAAAATGCCCATGAACAGATGCCTTTGATTAGTCTATTCAGCAACACAACATTAGCACTTGCCATTTTGCTGTAGTTGCATTAAAAAAAACTAATAATGGAGAGAAGCACCTGAATTGTATCCTTGGAAGTATAATTCAAGGCAGCTTGTATACCAAATAAGAATTTACCTTGTTTGGTATACAAAAATTATTTTAATGTATTTTAATTTATTGCAGTAGAACATTTATTCTGAATCTATCCTCCTCAGCGCACAATGAGCCAATTTCGGAACTTGTGGAAACAGCAGCAACAAAGAGTTTTTCTCAGTCTGCTGCTGTGGTATCCTGTAGGCAGCAGGAAGCATCAGAGCTGTTAGAGGAAAAATTGGAGTCCAGAGAGAGCAAAACAGACACCACAGAGGACGCCCTAGATGCATCCAGCAAAACCATGTCGATTAAAGAAAGGTAAGTAATTGGTTATTTCTGAAAACAAGCATTACTTTCTTTTATAGCAGAAAGGTTTGGTGCAGCATGGACTTCCTCAGTTTGAGCTTTTAAAAAGAATCCTAACCTCCCAGAGTAAACGTGTTAGAGCATAGTCACAGTACCTGGTTTATTGTTTGTTCAGTTTCTCTACATATTTCTTTTCTTTTTAAGACGCATAATGCATGGCATCCATGGTATGCGTGATTTTGGATAGTGTAGAAATGCATTTGTGCCTCTTTTCCCCAGATAATTACCTGTGGGTTTATAACAAGGGTTGGCGATCCACAGTGTCCAGGTGGCATATGCCACCCAACCTCTTCTCCACCCCACTCAAAACAAATGTCATCTGAAGAGGGCATGTGGCCAGTTCCAGTAGCCTCCAGGAATGTCAATGATCCTTCAGAACAAGGAAGAGTGCATCTTTGCTAACTTTCCCCCTTCTCCACAAATGCTAGGAAGTAGAAAACCAGAAAGGGAGTTCTGGTTTCATTTGGAGCACAAATGAGATCAAGCCCATAGCACGTCCTGGGGTGGAAAATGGGCTCCTAGGCCCACCAAGCATGCCCACCTCTAGTTTAAATGATGCTCATAGATTATACCACCTTCCCGGATGTCTTCCTAAAACTATTTATGTCACACAGCTCAAACCACATTTTTTTTGTTGGCGAACCTGTGGCCTGGGTGCCAAAGGTGGCATTCGGAGCTCTTTCCGTGGGCACCCAACATCACCCCTTTACTGTCACCTGTATTCGGATTAACTTGCTGTGTCCACAGTTTGCAAAAAAATTAGTGGGTTAGGAATCACAGTTTGGGCACTTGGTCTCTAAAAGGTTCACCATCACTGCTCTAGTATTTGTGTAAGACATTCAGAATCTAGAGTTGCTATCAGTGCAAGACATTGTAGCAGATACATATTGCATTGCCATTTCCCAAATGTCAAGGAGATGATAGAGCTGTATGTGTGCTAAAGGATTAGCATGTTACCCACCCATCTGAAGGACAAACTCAAATTAACAATCAGGCAACACTACCAGGTTCATTTGCCACAAAACCTCTGACTGCCTCCATGTCTTGTGAAATAAGCATGTTTATACATGAGAAGGAACAATGGAGAGCAGGCGACAGCGGCAGCAGGGATTTTTTTTTCCCTTAGAGTGGTCTGACATGTTTTATGGCTATGGAAGATGGAAGGTGAAGGAAATAAACATTTCCACTAGAAAAAGCTGAGATCAAGGTTTAGGTCTCATCAGGATGTATATGGGGTGGGTTTTATTCCTTCTCCAATGCAAGCAAGGCTACTTATAATAATAATAATAATAATAATAATAATAATAATAATAATAATAATAATAATAATAATAATAATAATAATAATAATAATAATAATAGTTCCTCACCCAGGTTGTATACAGTATAATTTCAGTGGGATGAGTGGGTGGTTTAGCATGCATGTCTGAATGGTTTCTGCATGTCGACTAATTGGAAAAGGAGGGGGTGAAATGTGAATTATATTTTATTGTATCATTTGTATATGTTTATGAATGTTTTGTATAATGGCTGAATTGATGTTTATTTAAGCACAGAGTTGAAAGTTCGTTCGCAGTGTGATTGTAGTATTTTCATTGTCAGATATCCTTTTTCCTCTCTTAATATGACTGGATCTGTGGTTTCAATGTGTGTGTGTTTGTGTCTCTAGCCATTTGGGGTTTCCTCTTTGAAAGCAAACACATAGTAGAAATACATGATGAGGAAGAAGAGAGTGGTGTGGAACTGTGGAGAAATTCGACCACACACTATTTCACATGCTTAGGCTGAGTTTCAATAGGGTGCGAAGACTAGCCAGTTAAGCCAAATTCTCACTGAAAAGGTGGAGTGTAGTTTTAAGAACTACAATAAAGTGAGCCCTCCCCATTCCTTGCTTAGAATGTATCATTCCTTGGTCAGGACCATTTTCAAGAAAGGCTATCCCAAGACATTTTATTGCTGTGTGAAGCATACCACCCAGGCTGTAGCCCCCTCTCCATTCTTACAAAATGCTGATGATCTTATACAGCACAACACATACCAGGCTCCACATATTACTGCTACAGACATTTCCTAATTCAGGGAAGCTGGAGGAAACAACTTGATCATCACCATGAGGGTCAAAACTACTACAAAGAGGTGGGGAAGGTGTTTGGCACTTACCTAGCCTTGGGGAAGCCAGAGAACTAGCCAAGTGGGACGATTCCAGCCCACCCACCTATCCCAATGCAAAGGAAACACAGTACAGCGGTACCTCAGTTTACGAATTTAATCCATTCCGAATGCATGTTCTTAAGTCGAACTACTCTTAAGTCAGGGTACCTATCTAAACAATTGAAAAAATAAGTTTAAAATATGAAAAAATGAAAAAAATGGAAGTCGAGCAGACCATATCTAAAATTTGTAAGACGGCAGTTAAAACAGCAACAGTTTTCTGCTCTTAAGTCAAATTGCTCTTAAGTCGAGCTGCTCTTAAGTCAGGGTACCACTGTATATGGTTTTATTTCAAACAGCAATCTGAATGTTTTCCACTCAAAGGAAGACAGTTGCCTGCTGCACATTTACAAGCCATTTATTGGGATTAACTTAATATGAGAAATTCTAATTTTAGACATCTGGGAACAGTCAGCATTGCTGGACAAATGAACTAAACAAAGTTCTCTGATTTTGCAGGTAGGGAGCACTGAGGCTGGGTCAAAGGGCCAAGGCCAATATTCAGGGTGATGAGTTCTTTTATTTTTGTTCAGTTTAAACTGGGTCTGTATTCTTTATCATGCAGACCCATTTTAGAGCTATGGAAAATGGAGGCTCAGAAATAAACTTTTGCTTGGGGATTGCATGTGAGCATATTTTTTGCTGAATACTTCCCCATTTAGCTATTTTTGCAGTGTTATTTGATTAACTATAGCAATACAATGGAACCTCGTAAGACAAATGCCCCTTAAGACGAAAAAACTCGTAAGACGAATGAAATTTCCGGGAATAGGCAAAACTCACAAGACAAATTTTGACTGGGATGTCTTGCACGACAAATTCAATGCATTCCTATGGGAAACAGCATTAAACTGCGTTTCACAGGATGAATTTTTCATAAAACGAATTATCCCGTAGAATGAATTAAATCCATCTTAAGAGGTACCACTGCAGTTCAGATTTTAAACTTCCAGCCAAAGCGAGACTATCAGAGTTAACCTATAAAGCCTATTGGGGTCATTGTATGCTGTCGAGTCAGAACTGACTTAAAGTGACCACAATAAGATTTGTAAGGCAAGTGAAGTATTTACATTCTACCCCTGTTGAGTTTCCACAGCAGAGTAGAAGGAACTGAGCCTAGATCTCTTGGGTCCTAGTCCATTATTCTACCCACGACACCACGCTGAGTACCCCAAGGGTTATTACGTAGGGCTAAATATTTTAATATTGTTACCTGTACCATGCCTTATTATGTTGAAAAGTGCTGAAGTCTAGGGATTTTTATTTTTATTTATTTATTTTTACAGGAATTCTGACAGAATGGGTGTAAAGGCTACTGATAAAGATTGGTGAGAATGGTCACTTTTAAGAGGAGGAGGGTTTTTTGTTGCTATTTTTGTTTTGTTTTGAAAAAGAGAACCTTTATTACTAAAGAGAAGGGGAAATGTGGCTGTAAAGCTGGGGTGTAACTAAGTAATATAAAGGGACCTCCCACACTGAAATAGAAGCACACATATGGTGGGATATGGAAGGTGAAGGACAGTAGAAGTGGACGGGACTGGAAGTGCCATCAGAAATCGCCCTCCGGTTAGTAAATGAGAGCAAGGGCATTCTCTCTGGTGTAGGAGTTCTGGTTGAGAGAACATACTGATTTGAGAAGGAAAAGGCACCACTTGATGAGGAAAAGGAAATTAAACATTCACCTCAGAGTGCCTTTTGCTGGATAATTAGCTTCTGCCCCTCTCCATAAAATAGAGCATCAGCACTGAGCATGAGCAGAATGCTTTCCCTTGAAATAGTAAAGGACCATCGTAGTCAGCGCTTTCTACATAAACTTAAAGAAGCACACTTTCAGCGTGTCTGACCCCTTTGACAGGGATTCCTACACACACACCTTTATTAACAAACGGCACAGCTAGACTTTTTCCTGTTCCACGGAGTAGAGAACTCTGCTTGATTTCCTGGTGATCTTTCTCCAAGAATTGCAGACATACACTCTTTTGGCTGCAGGCAAGGCATAGGTTTCCATTTATTTCCTTTTTGCAAAAGTCTTTTCTTCCCACATTTCCCACCCAAATGTTCTCCTCCTCAAAAAAATGTGTTGTGTCCCTCCAGCTCAGTCCATAAATTGCCCCTTCGTGGTGAGCAAACCTTTAGAATCTGGGTCCAATCTGTGTTGGAATATGTAAAGGATTAAAAAAATCGAGGCCTCTCTGAATTGTGTTCAGAGCCTTTGAGCCTGCCAACCACCCTGTTTTCTGAAATGAAATGGGAGGAGCAACCAGGAGGCAAAAAAATGAACTAAGATTTATTTTATGGGGAGAAAGCAAGGACAACAACTCAGATGGATGTACCATTACAATTTCAAAGTTAGTCTTTAAGCATCACAATAAGAGGGGATGGAGTCCAGTGACTGAATTATACTCAGGTGAGTGTTCAAAGCCTCTCAAGCTGGCATCTGTCTCTGGAGCAGGCCTTGGGGCTCTGATCTGTGAGGGCAAAAGGTGGTGGCCATTCTTTTCTTCACAGTCTCTTTCCTGGGGTTCTTTCACACCCCCTGTCTCTCCATAGTTTCCTTGTTCTGCTTTCATCTTTCTGCTCTCTTCAAAATCTGAGCCCGGCCAGCTCTGGGGTTCTGTTTCAGCCATCCCACCAGTGTTAGAGACAAGAAAGGGTTAACATAGTAGTGATGAGTGATGAGCATCACCACCATTCCCATCACTGTAGTGAGTAATGTATCATAGTTGTTGTCCTTGAATATACTTTTCAGAAGAATGTAGAACTTTCCCAAAGAGTAAGCTGTGTGTGTGTGTGTGTGTGTGTTGCGTCATTACAGGCGTGACCAACCCTTCATGATCCCATGTCCATGGAGTTTTCTTGGCAAGAATACTGGAGTGGTTTGCCAGTTCCTACTCCAGGCGCCTACAGCACCTGGTATTCCCTGGTGGTCTCCCATCCAAGCACTAACCAGGGCCAACCCTGCTTAGGTTCTGAAATCAGGCGAGATTGGATGTGCTTAGGGCAGTGATGGCGAACCTATGGCACGGGTGCTAAAGGTGGCACTCGGAGCCCTTCCTGTGGGCACCCAACATCGCCCCTTCATAGCCACTTGTATACAGGTTAAATTACTGTGTTGGCACTTTGCAAAAAAATTAGTGGGTTTTGAATTGCAGTTTGGGCACTCGGTCTCTAAAAGGTTCGCCATCACTGGCTTAGGGCATCTAGGCTCGGCTGAAGAGTCAGCTAGCCATCTGTTAATAGACTCTTGCAAGGTTAAAATAAAAGAAGCCAGGACCACTTATCTGCATAAGGGCAATCACACACAAGCTAATATATCTGATTTGTAGGTTATAAATTGTGTAACTGGTCACCTGTCTGAGTTCATTTTGGCCAAAGCCTTGTGACCCATTTGGTTGAAATTGCCAAGAGGAGCAAGTCACAAATAGAATACAGTAGATTCATCAAACCAATGAGGATTTAGCAAATCAACTCTTCTGTAAGTTCCACTGATTCTGTGGGCCTACTCTAGTTGCAACTTGCATTAGAGAGATTGCATAAGTTTTGGTGCCCAATTACTGCTCATTAATCCAGTGCTGGTCACTTTCCTGGGCATGCATGCAAGTGTGCAATTGCACCTGCTTCCAGGAATGCAACCAGGACATTGTTAATGAATAACAATTTGCTCCCACACCCTACATGATAACCCTTACAGTAGAGGACATCCACAATAGATTTTTGGCTTGCAGGGTTTGTTGTTTTCAGCATGAAGTATTCAGATTACTTATGAAGAAGTAATCTACAGTTCCTGAAAGTTTAGGCTTAATACACCTTCTTGGTTTTTGAGGTATCACAGGACTGATGGTTCTTGTGGCCTCTGTTCTGGAGGTTTTTCTTCCTAACTTTTCACCAGAATTTCTAGCTCCCTCCGCTCCTGCTCTCTGAAGATGCCGGCCACAAAGACGGATGAAACAGTAAAAAGAAAAACCTCCAGAACACAGCCAAACAGCCCACAAAACTCACAACAACCATCTGATCCCAGCTGTGAAAGCCTTCGGGGATGCTTACCACAAGACTGTTTACACTGCATTTCTTAGAAAATAAAAACATACATGTTTCTGCTCCAAGGACCTTACAATATAACTTTGGATATCGCAGATAACTAGGGGTTTGCAGGAAGGAAACAATGCATTAAAGACAGCATCAGACACGCAAGCACAAAGAATAAAAAGGAGTGTGAAGGACTAGGCAAAGGTTTAATGTGAACATGGGACCTGTACATAAGTAGCTTTAGTGGCTTTCTAAAACTGGATACCATGGCCTCCCCTGCATTGTTCCAGCTGATTACAATTAGCAGTTCCTGTTAGTCAGCAGACAGCATGAGTACTGATCACTTATCTTTCCTTGCAGCTGCTTTCTCTACTCCTTTGCCTGGTCAACAAACCTATCATCTGCTTTCAATGCAGTTCTGCTGCTTCCTGGGGTCCCAGTGTCTGGTTATGATCTTGTTCTGGCTTCTCTGTATTTGGCCAACCCCATCTGCTGCAAATTTTGGTTTTACTGTTTGTCTGGAGGTGTAGTGATTCCTACTGTAATTGGCCATTTGTTAGATGGAGGATGCCTTATTGAGGAGAGTTCAAAAAATTGGCAGCCTTTAAAGAATATACTAATTTGAGGGCATTTTGGCTTGGGTTTGAGCATGTGAAGTAGTTAAAAATCTACCATTTATATACTGCACATGTTTTCTACCAGGGTCAAACCACACATATCGAATAAACATCAAAATGTAAAATGCATGTGCTACATCTCTTTTCACGCATCTGCATGCTGTTATATTTGCCAGAAGGCTGAGATTTGGGAGTAATCCTTATCCATCTATTCTGTGATCCACTAGATCAGTGGTGGTGTGAACCTTTGGCACTCCAGATGTTTTGGGCCACAGCTCCCGCAGTCCTTTGTCATTGGCAGTCTAGGGAGTTGTGGTCCAAAACATCTGGAGCGCCAGAGGCTCACCACCACTGCACTAGATGAACATAAGAATTGTTTTATGGAGAATCACAGGATGCACCTAACTCAGTATTGCTTGCACAGATGGCCAATAGCTCTCTAAGGTTTACAAACATAAAATTTTGCCATTTCTACCTGGAGGTGCAAAGAAGTAGACCTGGATTTTTGCATGCATACTACTTGTTCCACATTGAACTATGACCTAGTTTAAAAAAAATCACCCCCCTCCCAGTAATGTGGACAACATTCCCTTGATGAAGTACTGGAGGTTGATGCTGAAAATCGAGTTACTTCCAACTCATTTGGGTGTTGTTTTGGTTTTCCTTCCTGTTTCCTAATTTTTAGGCTTGCTCTCCTGAAGAAAAGTGGCGAAGAAGACTGGAAAAACAGACTGAACAAAAAGCAGGACTATGCCCGGGTGTCGGTCATTGACCGTGGCCCTCAACTGCAAGAGATGGATCCGTTGATTACCAAGAAGGTAAAGTTACCCATGTTTGGGGGAAGCATTGCACTTGAAGGCACTTCAGCACTGCACATACATCAACCTAGACAAGCATGTGTGTCTTGGAGATGCAGCTTCCACTTGTGGCATGGCATGCCCCCTCGCCAGTATTCAGACTTAAAGCTCTAGGAAATTTATCTTTTTAGGCTTCAGGGACTTTTAATAGATGTTTTCATAGCTGAGCAGAGAAGCTTTTCTGGTCCTGTTGACAAGACGTTTAGGGCTTTGAGGTGAATTGTTTTAGGATTGCATTGTGAAGCTGTGTTTGGCTGAGGCTCAGATTTAAGGGTAGATGTTTGTCTTTGGTTTGAAGCTGAGTTGACTTGGCCATAAAAGATAAAGTATCGAAGAGACACTTTTCCTCAAACTGGGAACGGCAGCATATGTTATGGAATATAATTTGATATTTACATAATTACATAGTTTGATACTTTGCTTCTTTCAGTATTTCAAGGAGTATTTAGTGCTTTGTACTAAGGTGCAAGTCATATGACAGTTCATTCAAATTCATTTGAGTTATTGGTTCCATGTGATTAAATCAATTACTTTTTTAAAATTGCTTGATCTTCTGTGAACATATCTCTCCCCAACCTTCTTTTTCTTGCACTAAGATTAAAGTTCTTCTAAACCAGTGGTTCTCAACCTGTGGGTCCCCAGATGTTCCTGGACTGCAACTCCCAGAGATCCTGGCCAGCTCAGCTACTCTTGAAGACTTCTGGGAGTTGCAGTACAGGGACATCTGAGGACCCACAGGTTGAGAACCACTGTTCTAAATCATGATTCTGAAATAAATGCTACTTTTTGAAAGGTCAGTCTAATTAAAACTGTGGTCCACAGTTTATTGGTAGTGCAGATCCAGGGGAAGTTTTGTGAAACTGTTAGGAATGTCTCTACCTGGGTGCAGTGCTTGGTTTAGTTTTCCTGGAGAAAGATGTGAAGGAAGTTTGACTAGCTACAGATTGCTGAACAAAGGCTTAACGTCTGGCCCATTATTTTCATTCAATTGCTTTCACAAGAATGCCAGCACTGCAGGAAGTAGTTTTTCACTTGAACAACAAAAGGTAACATGGGCTACCAAGTTCCCTAGTAATTTTAAAAGTGGTTATAAAGAAAAGGGGTGCAAATATGGATGTACAAGTAAATACAAATAGGTGTGTCCTCCTAGTGAAGTGTTAGAAACACTTTCCCCAGAAAACTCGAGAATATTTTGTTCTCAAGCCCAGCTCACTAGAAAGAACTCAAAGTACAGTATAGGATTACTAGGTCTCCTCAACTAGAAAGTAATACTGTTTTATAATTATAAGTCAACACTTGTATAAATCCCATTGAATCAATGGCTTTATTTTAATTGTTCTATAAACAATTATCATTGGGTCTATAAACAGAATACTGCGCAAAAATATTTTTAAATATTCTTTTAGACAGGAGGAGATACTGAAAACACTTTTTTGTGAGTCAGAGGAATTTGCAAGTTTCAAAAATCTTGGGTGTTAATTCTTAGCATTCTAGAGCAATGGACAGGAGCCCAGTGTCCCAACGGATTTTTCAGCACTGACATTTGATCTTGAGGGTGAGCTTCCATGTTAATTCCCACAGTGCTCTAGAGTTAGTACATATTCCTTCAGAACATTGTGGAGAAATCACATCTTAAAAGCACCTTTGGAGCTCCCAATCTGTCCCAACAGTTGCTAAGTAACACGGGGTAGGGATGGGGAAACACTTTGACACAATGGGGGCCTTGTTTATGGTGTTTTGTCCAGAACCCCAAGTACTTGAAGGTGGCTTTCAGAAAGATGGACATATTGTGACACAAAGTAGCATCTGAGAAGTACTGTGTCTTTATTTTAATGACCTTGTCTTTATTTTAATGTTGTATTTTATTTTAATTTTATTTTAAAATAAAGACCCTGTCTTTGTTTTAATGAACTTGTTTAAACAGTTCATCCCCCATGAAGATTTGCGTGTGATCTGTTATTTGGCTTAATGAACACTGGAAAATGAAGCAAACTCCAGGCTCTTGCGGTTTTAATGGGCCAGATGCCTCCAACATTCCCTATCCATCAGCGATTCTGCCTTCTGACTACTATTGTCTCTAGCTGCTCTTATTCTTCTTTCTCTTGTTTCATCCTGTAACCACCACTTGTTTGTATGGCAAGCAGAGGATGAGTAGTGGCACCTACTGCTCCTCCTCACCACAGAGGCTGCCAAGGCCAGTGCAAGAGGCAAGTGGACAAACAGATTACAGGGGTAAAGAGAGAAAGCAACCTTTGACATTTTGACCCTGTTGGGGTATGGAGCCATGGTAGATGCTTAACCACACCTACTCTCTCCATACTGGCCCTGCCAAAAAAGAGGATGAAAGGGAGCAATAGTGTCTTGTATAGAAGTTTCATCTACTACTTCATTTATACAAATGCAAATTTAAAATAGTTGCTAGCCAGAATGCTGTTTCCAGTTTATAGTTATTTAAAAGGAAACCATTTGAAGTCATGGCAGCACCCAGCATCTCATTCATAAGCAGCAATTTGCCATTAAGGGCGTTTATACACGACCCCTAAGCTCCGCCGCAAATGGCTGCAAGGTCCGGACCTTTAAAATGTTTACCCACCAGCTCCGGACTTTGCAGACAATTAAGTGCGACCCCGCCCACTTTAGCGCGACCAAACAGCAGTTTTCTTGTACCTGGTCTTTGATGGTGACAAATATTTGATCCGGTGTAAGGATAGTAAGTGCGGGGCTCTCCTGGCTTCTGTTTTTTCTTTTTTTGCACCCCGCCCCTTTAAGAGATCTGAATGCTGTCTGGAAGAAAACTGAGGTAAACCGGCAGTCTTTGCTTTCTTTTTTCTCCCTCCCTCAGGCAGCCAGCAACCAGGAAGTGCGGAGGGGGGTGGGGACAGAGGAAGACAGAGGAAGAGCGACAAACCCCTAAGATCTCTGGTCCGAATTTAACTGGCCAGCGGATCTTTAGGGGTCGTGTAAAAAGGCCCTAAGACTTTGCAGAGTTTCCTTTGCACAGGTATAAAACAGCAATAGATTCTAACCTGGCTGCTGTCATTCAAAGAAAATGCAATATGCTGTATTTCAAAATAGTAGTTGGTTCTGTGACCAGGTAGCCTGTGTGTCTGCTCAATCTGCTGTCTAGTTACTAAATATCAATAACCAAATATAAGGTGTCTGTGATGTGACAATGGGCCACCCGTGGGCCAGCAAAGAATCTGCTACCCAAACTTGTACTTAGTTGACAAATACTGTACCACTAATGAGCTGTGTCACTGTTACGTAAAGTAATACATCCATATAGAAGAGGTAAACATTTGTGTGGGATTTTTTTAAATTTCATAAAAATGCAAGCTACCTTGACTGGAATGGCATTTCATTGGAATTTACCCACTGTTGCCTAGCCGTAACATTCCAAGCAACAGTTGCTGGTCAAACACTTTGTGTGGGAATGAGTTATGGCTTAATTTAAAGAGAGCAGTATTCAACTCCTCAAAGGCCTTCTTTCATTGAGTACATACAGCCTAGTGTCTCTTTGGTAGTTTATAAATGACTCCATTATTTCTAGTGCTGATGGAAGGGGTATTGGCTGCTAAATCCTAGTTCCTGCCCTGATGCTGCCCTGATGTCTTTTTATTGGGAATTGTTCATGAAACAAATAATGCCAGGGCTGGTCTCTCTGCTTTTATGCACCTCATAAATGCTTTGGATCACCTGCTGTTGCCTGTTATAAAGCAGTCTTAGAGCCTCTTGCTGATTTTGCTTGGTGTGACTTGCATGTGCTTTTATCAGTAACATGCCACAGAGCGATCTGTAACACTCCTAAATATTAATAATGACTTATATAAAATTGCACATCCACCAAATGGAGTGAAAATGCAATGCTTTGGGACAATGATATGATTATAGCTAAGGTGTTTTTTTTTTTTTTTATGAATTAGGAGCGTCAATCAGAAGTCAGAGTAGGAGATGTCCTTCAAAAAAGACGGTAAAAAGCGATCGTAAACCTTCTTTTTAGACAGGACCATAAAACAAATAAGCATGGAAGAAATAAGACTGCAGGTTGATGTCACTAATACCTAGAGGCTCTCTTAATTGAAAATTGTGTACATTGACATGGAAATGTACCATGCATGCTAGTATTCACACACAGATCCTGGCAGCCTCCCACCTCATGCAGGTCAAAAGAGTATAAAGCTACTGGCATACTTTCAAGGGAAATATGCTCAGTGGAATGCAATACCATTTATTGCCCATATGAACCTTCGTGGTGCCAAACATAGCTTTTAACAGGTATATAGGGACTTAGCTTTCTTTTCAAATCTGTTTGGTTATGTGGCATAACACAGGTATAGGACCTTGTCTTTTGTGTTTTCATAGTCGTGCTGTATTTCTGTGTTGTTCTTGGCTTTGCAAGTACTGAGATCCACTGTACTTAATTGATAAAATGGTAATTGATTCAGTACATTTAACGCTCCGAATGTGGGTAGCGGGACCTTTTCCATATTATCGTTCCCTTTTTGCTCATTCTGTCTTTCCTCTTCATTTTATTTACAGTATTTATGCATTTTTATAGACTTACCATATATTCTTCTCGACTAGTGCAGGACACGATTCCAGGTTGTTGACATATGATTTTCATAATCATACACTGGAAAAGTCCAAATGTTGCCCCTTATTGATACGAGCACTGCCTCATTTCCTAGCAAGCTTAGTAATAAATGTTCCAGATTATTCCATGAGCACCATGCCATAGTGCTGTGATATTAAATCAGCAAAAGGAGCTTGAGATGCATTTTATCCTCTGCCCCACCCCACCCCACCCCAAAAAACCCTCCGGCAAAAATTATGTCCTTTTCATCTCTAACACTTGGAAGGGTTTAGAAATGGGATTCTCAGGTATTCTCAGACAAAAAGAATCTTTTACATGACACAATATTGTTGCCTAGAGCTAGTCTTTCATCAAGTGCTGGTTTCCAGAATCAGGATGGCCAGATGCAGCATGGGTCTCGCCAGGAGACGGCAGCCTGCTTTTCGCACAGAACTGAAGCTTCCGTTGTGTGCAGCCGTTGTAAATTGTTATTGGCCTGAGAGCAGCGGCACTTGGAATGTGAGCTACTTTCTGGAGCTACACCTTTCTGTCACTCTCTGCAATGTCTCCTGTTTGTTTTAACCTGTAGGAAGAAGGAGGAAGTGCAGATGATAATACCCTGTCTAAGCTGCTTTGGGTAAGCCTGATTCTAATGCACAAAGGTTATTCTAGGCAGTTGGCTCTTGTCTTCTTTTCTGGGTGCCGTTAGCATTCCCCATCCAGTCATGTTTTTGCTCTGTTCATGGCGTTGGCATATCAGAATAACAGCTTGGAAAAATTCCATTTCTCAGCAACAAGTACTCTCAGAGTCCCTCAACCAGTGTGGCCAGTGGGATTCTTGGAAATAGAGTCCAAAAAGCTAACTTCTCCTAGCACTGACCAAGAGCATATTGAGTTCTTTGTTCCAGCAAGGACTAAATGCATTGGCAAGTGAATGAAGCATTGCTGTTGTGGATCATGGACTGCTGAACATTAAGGGTGCTGTCCCTCTAAGCTTGCTGTCTACTTCCAGAGCACTATCTTATCACTAACTATTTTAATTTTTGCACAGAATAGCTTCATTAATCATAATAAATTAATGTGCATGAATGTGTATTTCTGGGTATTACAGCTTATTATGGTCTACTGGAAGAATATTTTGAAACATTGGGAAAACAGGCATGAACTGTTTAACATAAAATAATATCCCCCTTTCTAAATCACACACCATTTCTATGTCTTTCTCATTTCTGTCCTGTGCTTCTGCCCCTATCCGTAGGAACCTGTCTATGCTTCTACTTATTCTCCTGCTATAGCTGCTGCCCATAAACTTCATTCTTTTGTCCCTATTAATCAGGTGAGCAAATCTTGCACACTCTAAATAGGTCTTGCAATGATTTGTTGAGTACTTGTTCATAGAGAAAATACATGTTCCTGTCATTCTTCTTTTTCATATTTCTGCCTATTAACCTCTCTGTGTGTATATGCCTAGAAATTTGGAGTGTCATTATATACTTTCTTCCTATCTATAGATAAACAACATTTTTCACTTCAAGTAATTTTTTTAAAATAGGCTACTGCTGCTGCATGCAATCAAGTTAATTCTGGCACGCAACTATCCCTAATTCTGTTTTCAAGCTGAGATGTATAAGGAATAATGTACAATTGCTGCTGCTCATTCAGTTTCCATTGCCACATCAAGATTTGAGCATAGGTCTCCTGGGACTCAGTGTGACACACTATCCACCACACCACACTGGCTCCCCATCGGTTATAAGCAGTCTAACCATTCTTACCATCTAGGACTGCATTCAGAGTGACATTTAAATTTGTTTTTGAGGTTTGAACTATGTTACTAGACAAATCTGTATAATATATTCAGATTTCTCCTTTATCTGTTGTATTCTACTGTAGACCTTGGGGGGGGGAGTCCATATTCTCTGCTTTTTAATAATAAAGAGGTCAGCAATTAAGAAGGCACATCAATGTGATCTCCCATTCATAAGAACTAGATAAGATGAGTCCTCTGGACTGTTCCATCTTAACTACCACTGTTTCTAGAAATTATCTTATAGTTTAATAATGATTGGCTCCTGGTAACTTGCTACATTAGCCACATTGCTTTGTTTGTTTTTAACTGGCAAAAAATAAGAAGTTATTCAAGTGTTTTATAACAGTGGTAATCCTTTAGAACAAATAAATGACTACTGTGGTGCATGCTGAGCCTTCCTCTGTACTTAGTCTAGGGCAGGCATGTCCAAACTTTGGCCCTCCAGATGTTTTGGACCACACTTCCCACAGTCATTTGCCATTGGAAATACAGGCTTGGAATTATGGGAGTTGTGGTCCAAACCATCAGGAGGGCTGAAGTTTGGACATGCCTGGTCTAGGGACAGGGAACTTGCTTGCCCCCTGAGTCAAACATGCACTGCACACCTTCAAACACTTGGATCCAGATGTCAGTGGGGTGCTTTGATGATTGCAAACCATTGTTCCCAGATATCATTGTGGTGCCTGTCTTGGTACAAAGGAGACCACTGTCATCACTTCATCCATCTCTCTGCAGAAGAAAAAGAACCCCCTTCTTCCAACAATAGAGAAAAACTGACATTCTCTAGCACCCAGAATCTATCTATGCTCTTATCTTCAGTTAGTTGTCTGAGCAGGGATTCCCCGTCTTGAAATCCTCCAGGTAGAGATAAGAGTAGAAATTCCTAGAAACACAGAAGTCTGCAGCTGTAGAAAAACTTGGCAATGGGCCTGGTTAAACTGGGTAGATTTGAAAGAGGATTAGATCAATTCATGGAGGTTACAACTGCCAGTGGCTACTAGTTAGGTAGAAACATTATGCCTTGGCATATCAATTGATGAGGAACATGGGAGGACAGGTGCAGGTTGCTGCAATCATGCCCTGATAGCATACTTTGCTACATGCAGCTGTTTGGCTGGTGGAAACAGCAGAACGCTAGATTGCATCGGGTTTTAAGCCTATTCTTAAGTCCTCTGTGCTTGGGATCCGTCTTTTTGCCTCTCAACACACTGTAGGAAATAGGTTTCCTCTGCCACTGGGGAGAAGAAGCATCTTCTCTCTTCTCCTGGCACCACTGAGAAGCTCTGTGAAAATGGATACCAATACAAGTGTGGAGATTGTATTGCTTCAATTTTTCATATGCCAATTCGTTTTACTGCATTGTTTTTTCACCCCTCTGCACAACTAGAAGCAAGAACAGAAGCTGGAAAAGGTGTAATTTATGTATGACCAATTGATACAAAAAATGTTTATTCAATTATTTTGAATCAATCAGGCATGCATAAATCACACTTTTCCAGGTGCATGCCCTTCCAACTGCAGTTACCAACAGATTGGTTTACCTCCTTCCAATGGCAAACTTTTGTACCTCCTAAATTTCAATTTCAAAGCCTTGTTTGCCCCCACCCTATCTAGTTCAGGCTGCGAATATGAGAAGGTCCACTATCTGAAATTAGGATGCTAAAATTGAGAATGCTTTCTGGTTGTGGGTTGGAGATGGAGGAACAGATTTAAAGATGGAAAAGGTGGAAATGTTTGATATACATTCCAGCCTCAGTATGTGCTCCGAGGGCCATCCTTAATTCTAATCATAAGTCTGGCCCTTAAGTCACTGTTTTTCATTTAAGTGCAGTTGAGGAAACATGTCATCCTAATATATATATATATATATAAATGATCTTGCTAAGCCTGAAGTCTGACAGCCCCAGATCTAAGGCATAAACCCAAGTTCTCCTACCAAAACTCTCATCAAAATAAAAAATATAGAACAGAGGACGCTCCAGAAGCAAACTTAACTTAAAATTGTTTAGATTTAAAGGCAATACTTCACATTGCTTCATGAAATGATGTTCTTTAGCTTAGGGATGTCATGGGAATCCACTTAGTCCAGTGGTTCTCAACATGTGGGTCCCCAGATGTCCCTGGACTGCAACTCCCAGAAGCTTCCATCACTTGCTGTGCTGGAAGGGGTTTCTGGGAGTTGCAGTCTAAGAACATCTGGGGACCCACAGGTTGAGAACCACTGAGTCTTAGATGTTGAAGTAGAGCCAAAGGTTGGAAATTTGAGTCCTCTCCTGACAGGAACTGGACTTGATGATCCGTTAATTCTGGAGTTCGATGATGATGATGATGATGATGATGATGATGATGATGATGATGATGATGATGATGATGATGATGATGATGATTTGGTAGTTCAGATTCAAATTGATATTGCTTTGTTTTGCTTTAGTATTGGGTTTGGGTTTCTCAGCTGCTTTTCGTTTGTTTCTGCTCCTCTGCTTCTCGGTCTGATATTTCCATTTCCCCCCACTTAAGGTCAGTAATACTAGTTTAAGAGATTCAAGCCCCCTGGCCTTTGATCATCATCCTTGGAGACGGAAGGTGAAATAATCTGCCTGTTTTTCTAATGTAACTAAAAGAAAATAAATAAATGAAAGTGAACTATTTTCAACCTCATTGCTACAACAATGACTTCTAGTGAGGAGATTGGTCAATATTCAGAGGTGCATGTTTTGCGTAGTAGATTCCAGAGTTCTGACAATTAAGCATCTTTGAAATAAAGTCATATGTGCATAATGTGTTCCAAATGTGTAGATATGGCTCCAGAGAAGAAAGTGTATATATAATCACAGTAGCTTTGAAGCATACTTTTAAGCTGCATAGCATTTTCATTTTTTTGTTTCTTTCCATTAACCTAACCATTAACCTCCAACACAAACTCTGTTGTTTTCTCCCAAAATCTCCCTTGATGGTCTATACATGTTCAGGTGTGCAATCTTGCTATCACTGTTTGAGTTGCGAAGTTAAGGTGTTGGTGCTGTTTTTCTTTTTTGTAGTGCCCTTCAGATCGGAGAAATAGCTAGGTTTGACGTCATAGAAATATCTCCTTCTTTTTGGCTCATTTGTGAACAAGATAAGTCAAAGACGTCCAGTTTTAGTAGGGAACAAGTACAGTGGTAGAGCAGCCATATCTAAATAAAATAAAATAAAAAATACTGTAATAAAAATGAAAAAATAAAAAAAATTGTAAGTAGAGCAGACTGCATCTAAAATTTGTAAGGCAGCAGTTAAAATGCCAATGGTTTTTCACTCTTAAGTCGAATTGCTCTTAAGTCATAAGTAGAGGTCGTACGCTCTCAAGCTTGTAAGTAGAGGCACCACTGTATAGGAATTTTTTTTTCAACTGGGCGTATAGCTCGTCCTTTGGAGGGAATTGGTTAGCACAGAGGTACAGCTAAATAAAAAACAAAATTTGAGATTGATGAAAGTTTATTCAAAGAGACAAAGTAGAGTATAGTAAAAAGCACAGACAATTAATTACAGGGGGAATCATTGGTCTTAATTACTGGGATGAATGCTGCCCTCTCCCCATCATGATTGGTTCATGAGACACTCACTGTATGTATAGAAGGCAAGAGACTCTAGGGAATCAGAGCTACATTTTTAAGAACATGTTTTGGTCTGATTGATTGCATGACATATAATGTCACAGCTCATTCAATGAAAGTGCAAACAAGGAAATGATAGAATACACTTTGTTTGTGGCCTGACAGCTGGATTGGTGGGATATAAATCTAATAGAAGAAATGAAATGAAATTGTGGATTAATTGACCAGAGTGTTTTTAGTGGGCCAGTAGTAGTTATACTGTAGCACTGTGTTGAATGGTTCATATTTATACAGCTTTCTTTGATACTTCCTTTTGTCACAGTAATAAGCATCTATGCCTTGGGAGTCCCATTTCCTCCTGTTTGTTAGTGATTTATAGCTGAAATAATATTGTTATGTGAATCCTATCACTCGTCTATCAATAAAAATGTCAATAGAAGAAGCAAATGTTAGCACTTAGGGAAAGAGATTTCTACTGTTCAACTCATGCAGTGATCCAGAGTTAATATATATAGTGACTCTTTGTGTACACCACCTCCACCTATATTCGTTCTAAAACAGATACCCAGATATACAAAACCAAGTTCCTGCTATACACCCAAAAACTGGGTCAGGCGGTTTTCTGCTGAATGGAAATCTAACCTGAGCAGACTTGATTCTCGTAGGAGAACTTGCCTTTATTATTATTAAAGTGAGACACCGCAATAGGATTAGCCAAGGATGGAAAATATGGAGTAACCATCCAGGCCAGTCACGTAGTCATGTCAAATAGCTTACCTTGGCCTCATGTTTTTCTAGAGTGGTTAATTCATTAGCCAACGGACTACTGGCTAAATGTATTAGAAGGTGATTTCAAAAGCGGAAGACACAGAAGAGACCTACTTTGGTGTGTGGTGTTTTTGTAATCTGCAGTCCATGTGCCTGATACCTTGAGGTTACTTGAGGTGAAATACAAATGACGACTTCTTAAGAAGAGTTCTACCATGTTGTGTTGGTTTGGCTGATGAAAGCCCTGTGCTTTGTTTTAAAGGAGACTCTTTGTTTTCTCCTGGAGTCTTCTGGGAGCAGTAATTGTCCTTTTTTAACTAAAATGTGTTTCAGCAGAAATAGGGACAGAAAGCAGCAGTTCTGTAAGAATGAAGGAGGAACGCTGTAATTTCTGCCCTCATCCTCAAGGTTGCCATCCACCACCACCCCTACCAAATGTATGGGATGTATTCTCTGCATAGAAGAATTTGTGTGTATATACTTTGTAGGTTTCTGTGTGTTTTTAAAAGGAAACACATAAGGGATTCCATAGTGAACAAAGAAGCTATATAGCGAACGCCTCTGGGGTGCAACTATTACATTTCCTTGACATGTTTTACAAGCAGATAGTTTTGATTAATATCATAGACCAGTGATGGCGAACCTTTGGCACTCCAGATATTTTGGACCACAACTCCCACAGTCCTTTGCCTTTAGCAATATAGGCTTGGAATTCTGAGATCTATAGTCCAAAACTTATGGAGTGCCAAAGGTTCGCCACCACTTTCATAGACATAGCATCCTTCTTCCTGTCAATGGTTGCAACTGTAAACTGGAGTGTTTGGGATGCTTATTGAAGAAGTAGCTAAATTAAAGCTAAAGATCAAAATACTGATGTTATGTAACACCGTCTACCTCCAGGGCTTTCCTGTTAAAATGACTTTGAAAAAGGTGTATAAAACCTTGCACTGAGTTAAAGAAATCCAAGCTATGCCAAAGAAGTACTATGAGTAAATGCCATTCAATGGTAACTCAAAGGATACCAAATAAGGTAGAATGGAGACATCAGCCAAAATCATGTTTACTTAACATAGTGCATTACACTAGAGTAGGCCCATTAATCAATAGAGATTTAGTGAGTCAAGTCTTCCATCAGTTCCATTGTTTTGAATGGGCCTTCTCTAACTGCTAAGTTCAAGTCAGAATTGGCTCATTTAAATCAATGGTACCTACATAGGAGTTGATCAACAAATATCCATTGATTAAGTGGCCCTACTTTACTAGGCAGGATTTTGGCCATCGGAACATGTGATACATGTAAAGATCTACAGATTCCAAGTTTCTGTTTTTTTGTTTTTAAATTTTTTATTTAAATGTTTTTATTGTTTAAAATGTTCATTGACATTTTAAAGTTTTAATTGTTTTAATTGTTCACTTTAATTGTAAGCTGCACAGAGACCTTTGAGTAGTGGGCAGCATACAAGTTGTATAAATAAATAAGAATAAATAAATACATTTTAGCTTGTTGTGCCTTATAATGCTGATGTTGCGGATTTCCTCTTGATTGCTAATATATCTCTTTGAAAAAGCAGAGGATGTCTGATGGCTGTGAAAGTCAAATGTCAATTGAAGAAAGAAAGCAATTGATAAGTGTCCGAGAAGAAGCTTGGAAGGCGAGGGGTAAAGGAGCAGCCAATGACTCCACCCAGTTCACTGTGGCTGGCAGAATGGTCAAGAAGGGTGAGTCAATTAGTCATCCTTTGTATCTGCCCCCCCCCTTTGTTTAATGTTCCTAGTGAAGAAATGAATTCAGTTGCATTAATATCAGCAAGCTGCTCAATTCCATTTCCTCTCACATTATTTGTTGAGCCATTTCAATTGCCATATATACTCAAGTATAAGTCGACCCGAGTATAAGTTGGGACACCTAATTTAACCCCCCAAAACTGGGGAAATTTATTGACTCAAGTATAAGTCTAGGGTGGAAAATGCGGCAGGGCCTGGCAACTCCTCCTTTATGAGCTGGGGTGGGTGGGCGGTGTGTGATGTTTAAAATGACTTCTAGCCACCGAGGCAAGTGCTTGGGTTGGTGGCTAAAAGTCATTTTAAACATTGTACGCCACTCCCCTGCAACATGGGGGGAGGGTTCAGGAGAAGTGGTGCACAATGTTTAAAATGACTTTTAGCCACTGACTTGCCTCAGTGGCTAAAAGTATTGACCCGAATATAAGCCGAGGACCCCTTTTTTCAACCCAAAATTAGGGGTGAAAAAATAGGCTTATATTCGAGTATATACTATTTTGAAAGCTGAGAAGAGCAGTGAAGCAACAATAGGTAAAATGTGTTCTGAAGGCTGCTCACTGTGAACAAGTGAATTGCCTTATAACTAGAAATCAAAGTCTGAGCCATCAGCCAGTGTTCCGAACACATCTTGTGAGGTTAACCAGGTTACATTTTAGTAGCCTTTAGGAAATGCCCTTAGGAGATGCTTTTATATTTTCTGATCAGCACTGATCTGATTCATTTAAAGACGAAGCATTTTGTTTCAAACATCACAGTTGTCTTAGGGAAGGAGAAAATGGTCTAGGTGTGGGTGTGTAAAATGCATTTATCTGTGAAAAACCAATCTTAAAACTCTGGAATTACAAGTACAAGCAGAGCGATTGTTTTGCACACCAGTCCTTTATCTGGCTGAGGGTTGCAGGAGCAGTCAGTGTTGTTGGCCTATAGGGCAGCAACTCAGTCCTAACCAACATGGTCAGTGCTAAAGGGCCATGGGAATTGCAAGCCAGCAACATTGGGAAAGCCGTATTGCTCACCTACTGCCTAGTCTAGTGTGTTAGAACTAAGACTATATGGGAATCTCCAGATTCAATTCACAATGTTGTTTAGATTTAGGCCTAACTTGATTTGGGCCGATTTTGACCTGATCAAAGGTGCTTTCTACCAACCGACCTCCAACAGTTTGTTTTCTAACTTTTTAAATACCTTGATGCTACTCTTTATTTGCATGTTATTAATTTTATTCTCTCTTTGGTTCATTTATATTTTAGTCATTTTGGTTTTGTATGTTGTAAATGGCCCAGAGTGGCCTTTAGCCAGCGGTGGTATAAAGCTCAATCAATCAATCAATCAATCAAAATTTGTAAAGTCAAATCTTCACATTTCCTGTTAATTTAATTGGGAAATTACAATGTTGCCCCCCCCCTGCTATATTGTAGTTCATATACTGCAGTCCCGGTATATTACAAGACTGCAGTATATGAAGGCTAGCTGTGTGGGCTTGTTTGGGGTCTCCTGCACTTTTCCCCTTCTGGTGAACCAGAAGTCACTTCCGAAAAAACGGAAGTGACTTCCAGTTTGCCGGAAACCACTTCTGGGGCCTCCGACAGGCTGGGAAGCCCATCGGAGGCATGTTTGGGGCAGTGCCTGGCCTAAGGGAAGTGTAGGAGGCCGCAAACAGTCCCCCTAGTCTGGACCCAACACAGCATCCGCATAACGCAATTTCCCTTTATTGCGGGTTTGGTCAGGTCCCTAACCCCTACGATAAACGTGGGATTTGTATGGTTGTCCTAAGAAAATAGCAGAATATTCTTCATGCAGAATAAGGTTTCCAACAATTTACTGAACAAACCATAACTCTACCAAAGCTTCCTTTATTTTTCCACTCTGTTTGTTATTGATTATTGCTTGCTTATGGTTGCTGCTCACCCACAAGCCGTCTCTGTGGAAAACTACTCAGATTGGCTAATCAGCAAGGAAGGAAGAGCAACAGCACTGGAAGCTAGAGAGTTTAACTAGCTCATATCAGGAACTTTGTTACATGCATGTCTACAAAAGAGACTGCAAAGCCTATAATAACATGGTAAACAAACAACAGAGAGAAAGGGAAATTCCCAAGTAAAATATTTAGGCAGGTGAGTTTTGTAGACATTAAAGCATCTGTTGTGAAATACTGTGGTACCTCGGTTTAAGAATGCCTCAGTTAACAAAAAAATCATGTTAAGAAAAGAAATTATCGGAAATCAGGATGCCTCAGTTTAAGAAAAATTTTCAATGGAATGCCTCTTTTTACATTTTTTCTATAAGGCATTAAAAGTTGATGTGTGATGTTTGCATGATGAAAAGAATGTGAATGCTTCGGTTTAAAAGAATTTTAAATGAAATGCCCCGGTTTGCCTTTGTCTGACCTCTGAAACAGATTAATTGGTTTTCAATGCATTCCTATGGGAAACTGTTTTCAGTTTACAAATTTTTCACTATACAAAACGACCTGGAGAACAAATTAATTATTTTGACTGAGGTAGCACTATATGATAACAATAATTATTGAGTTGCTGAATGCCTTTTTAAAAGTTAAGATACTTTTCCATGTTTACTTGTTTTTTTCATTATTCACTTTTAATTTAATTAGCATACATTTTTAATGTTCAACTTTTTCTACTTCGCATTCTATTCTTTTTAAGATTATTGGGGAAAAGATAGCCTATAAATAAAACAAATAGATGATGATGATGATGATGATGATGATGATGATGATGATGATGATGATGATGATGATGATGATGATGTGCTTATTTTACAGGTTTGGCATCCCCTACTGCTATCACACCAGTTGCATCTCCTTTCTCCAACAGATTGAAATCAACAACACCCATCTCAAAACCTCTAGAAGGTGGGTCATTTAAAAAATGACACGTAATGAGAAAAGTTCTGATCCCCTTTCTTTTCTTTTCTTCAGTCTCTCTGTGACCACTTTCATTTTCATTTTGTTTTAGAGATTGAAGCAAGGCCAGATATGCAGTTAGAATCAGACATGAAGTTGGATAAACTGGAGACTTTTCTGGGCAGGCTAAACAACAAAGGTTGGTAACATATTAAGAAAGCAATCTGTGTTAATTTACCTTCCCACACTTATTATCCTACTCGTTAAGGATTTTATTGATCAGAGCAGTAGCTTATGAATTTTAAGTGCATATATAAAACAGCCAGTAGCAAAATAATGATTTGTTTAAGATCCTGATGGAATAACATTATTCTCCAAGACAAAAAGCACACTTAGAGCCTTTATTTATTGTATGTCTATCTTCCGTTGTGGATCTCAGGGTGATCAGGGAGACGCGTGCTTTCAGATGTGGCTGCAGGGTGAAATTTTAAGATCATGCTGTGGTTCTGACCTAATCAAAGCTTCAACGTTCCACTCATGGATCTCAAAGGAGTCTCAAGGAAGAGGGCTACAATGCTGTAGAATTTAACAGCAAAACATGTTTGATTTGTTTAACCTGTTCATGAATCAAAAGGAGAAGTAACACCCAATAACATGGTGTTGCAAATAATGCAAGTCCAGAGGCAAATACGTTTGTGTATTCATCCTTAGATGCAGCTTCTTAAAGAAGCTGTATGCCTTGACTATTAGAAGAAGCATATCTTTTGTTCACTGATGTTTCTCAAATAGTCTTTCTGTAAGCTGCCTTGAGTCCTTTTACAACGAGAAAGGCAGGGTAAAAATACTCTAAAATAAAATAAAATAAAATAAAATAAAATAAAATAAAATAAAATAATACTTTTTCCTTCCTCTTGTAGTGGGTGGAATGCAAGAAACCGTGCTGACCGTCACAACAAAATCTGTGAAAGAAGTGATGAAGTTGGATGATGAGGAGACATTTTCTAAATTTTACCGTTGCATGGAATACCCCACTTCCTCAATACCTTTGGAACTAGACGAAGACTTTGATGCTATATTTGATCCTGAGGCACCAAAGTGAGCACTTTTTACTTACATACTCAGGGAGGAGGAGAACCATTTGTGCCACCGTGAACTTCACTGGGCCTGAAAGGGGCTAGAAATGTAACAAATGGGTAAATAAATAGCAGCCCGCGGTACTCTGGGTGTTGGTTAATAAACTCAGATGTTGAGGTTGGTTTGCCCTGTATGCCCTTCGAAAAGGTAGCATGAAATCTCTCATGCCAACTCAATTAGTGGAGGTTAAGCATGCAGATCTTTTGCTTCTCAGGTTGATTTCTTCAGTAGCTGAGCACAAGCGTGCAGTAAGACCCACCCGTAGAGTCCAGGCTTCCAAGAACCCTTTAAAAATGCTGGCAGCAAGAGAGGACATTCTTCAGGAGTACACAGAGCAAAGGCTAAACATAGCATTCATGGAGTCCAAGAGGATGAAGGTTGAAAAAAGTAAGTTTGATGTTTCAGGGCCATCTTCCGCATGTTGCTGTCTACGAGCAGCTACCGTGTAGTGTTCATGGGAGTCATAGCTTAGAAAGCTTTAAGGAATAAAGGCACTGCCTATAAACACCTCTAAGAATTACTCAATGGCTCCATTCAGATAATCTGAGACCAATGAACCAAGATCTGTCTGCCAGAATAAAAAAAAAATACAGTTGCATTCTCCATCTTTCTGCTTCTCCCCTTTGCCCACATAACTTTGGTGCTTCTATCAGAGCATTGAGCCAACAATTTCTGAGGACCACAGTTAGGTTTCATATCTGGTTAAATAAGCAGGAACGGAATTCCTGTTTTCAGGCTCAGACGTAATGGGAAACACTGGTTTAAACATACTGCAATACCCGTGATAAAGTTGGCCATGGAAGGTTCATGGACCTAAGAGTCATTTTCAGTGGGTCAGTTACCTTCAGGTTGTTTTGTTGTAACAAGACTAAGTTTATATAATTTATTATTATTATTATTATTGCCCTGAAAAGCCCTGCCCCAAAATACATCATTTGGTAATTCACAGAATGTAGTGGGCAAAGAGAAGGAGTTGTCACTCATCTCCATGGATGTCATGGCGGCTATGCAATAGGAGCATCTAGCATCTCACGCAAAGAAATGCATGTTTCTTATTACTACTGTTGATCTCACGGGCTGGTGGTGGGGAGGAAAAAGGCCCCATCTTTTGAGCAATGGTGGACACACCTGGACTCCAAGCAGTCTTTGAGTAACTAGTGTGCATAATTCATGTTTGAAAGGGTACTTATATACATTTGGATCTGGTGCTCTAAATGCATATATTAAAAAAATGAAATCTAAGTGTTCAATGCATCCAGTTTTTCACCCTTGGTTTGAAATTTTCCTCTTGGAAATGTAAGATTCTTCAAAGTAGCGAGTAATTTGAGCTCAACCTGTTTTTGTGTTGTCTCTTTTTCAGCAGCAACAACAAAATAAAACAAAAGAGCTGGAAATGAGCCATGCATGAAAAAAAAAACCTAAATAAAATATGGAAATGAAACATAATATAGTTTCTTTGTTTTTGTGTGTGTGTGTGGCTTTCTTTTTTCTTTCTTTTTTTTCTTGCCTTTTTTGTTTCTTTCTGTCCTTGCTCTACTTCATTTGTCTTTAAGTGTCTGCAAACTCAAATTTCTCAGAAGTAGCACTTGCTGGCTTAGCAAGTAAGGAGAACTTCACCAATGTTAGCCTCCGTAGTGTCAATCTAACAGAACAGAACTCAAACAACAGTGCGGTGCCGTATAAAAAGCTGATGCTCTTGCAGATCAAAGGTACGTTAAAGGGCTGCTAAATGTCCCTTTTTCAAAACTGTCTAAAATGCTGCTACTTGAAAAATGTGTATGGAACCGTGGGTAAAAACACAAGGATGGGGACTTTAGTCACAGAACTCACTGTCAAGTTGGAATTAAGTCTCAGGCTCAGACCTTGGACAGCAAGAGTCATTAATGTGGCTGTATTAAAGTGCATGAATTAAAAGTTAGAAATCCTCAATACCATAAAGAGAAGAAAATTGCAATATTTTGGACACATAACGAGCAATAAGAAATACTATATGCTGCAAGTTATCGTTCAAGGAAAAATAAACGGGAAGCATGGCCCAGGGCATAGAAGAACATTCTGGCTTAAGAACTTAAGCCAATGGTCCGCAGGTGAGCACAACTGCTCTGTTTAGAATAGCCTTAGAAACCATTTCTGGCTATTGATTGCCAACATTCTACGAGGGCATGGCATTTGGAGAAGAAGAAAGACTTGTCAGCATTCCTGGTTAAAAGAGACTTCTCTTTCTTGCCATCTCCAGTATTTCCCCGTGTCCTGGCAGAGTTTCCAATTTAGGACGTGGGTAAAATGTTGCAGCATTTGGAAGCTTTGTCTTCCGTGAACTTACGTACTCCTCTTTTAAGAGTGCTTTAAATTGGTAACCCTCACCATCTCTTGAGTATAGCAGTAACAAAACTTCTCTCAACAGAACCCCTTTTTATTTTTATTTTTTGAGATATCCTCATGTCAGTTCACCCGACCTTGTAGCTTAAAATTTAAAAATAAAAAACATAGCTTTAGATAGATAGATAGATAGATAGATAGATAGATAGATAGATAGATAGATAGATAGATAGATAGATAGATAGATAGATAGATTCAGTTATCCACAGTTGGCCGCCATAAAATTAAATGATTTATTGAAAAAATTGGTGCCGCAAAGCAAGTTACTGTCACAAATAGGTGCTGACAGGGCTTTCACTCTTATCATTGGATTTTGGTATCCATGGAGAGGCCCGGGAGCAATCTCCCATGGATATAGAGGTACTACTGTAACATCTATCACTGAAATTTACTTAAACTAATGAAAAAAATTTCTTTACAAAATTCTGACCACTTACCACCCTATCCCAAAGTCCTAACACATTCCCACCCAGAAGCCAGCTTTGCAGCACAAAATTCCTTTTTTAAAAATAAATTACACACTATTTAAAGTACCAGTACTTTGTTTTGTTTCTTCCAAAGTTCCCACTGTTCAGATTCATAGCATTATCTTTGATTCTGGTATTATGAGACATTGTTTACACCATGCATTATTTTACTTGTCTCTATGTCTTGCACCCTATTTTGCACGGTTTTTAAAACGTAACTCTACACAATGATTGTAACTGTCTGCATTAGGGAATTGCTTCAAAATGTCATTTTGTTTCTTCCAAATGTGCGTCCATTACTATTCATTCATCCATCACTTGCATGACATGACATTGGGAAAATGGAACTTTATTCGTTGGAGATGTAGGTTTTGTTTTGAAATGTTCAAGCTTGGTTCTCTTATCTAGCTAAAGGAATGTAATTAGTCTGGGTTCTTTTTCTATCTGTGTAGGAAGAAGACATGTTCAGACAAGATTAGTTGAACCAAGGGCTACATCACTTAACAGTGGTGATTGTTTCCTGTTAATTACTCCCCATTACTGCTTCCTGTGGGTAGGGGAGTTTGCAAATGTCATAGAAAAAGCAAAGGTGAGTAATCTCATTACAGCCTTGTTTCCTTTCATGCAATGGTGTTCTGGAACAGATCAACCCTGGACAGGACACAGAATGGAAAGTAACATGCAAGGATGATATCAGTACTAATGGAGAAAATATCATATGAATCTCCCCCCAACACTATTGTGATAGTAAATTGCAAAATCATACAATTGGGTATTCAGCTCATATCCCATTCTTCCTTGTAAGAGCCCAAATTAGTAATGCGTACACACATGGTGCAGTTAAAAGCACAAAATCCAAGTGCCTTTGAACAAGAAAGCAACTAAGAAACATGAAAGTAAATGACTAAAAACCAAGAAATCATAAGATACATAAAATGCTAGGGAGCTAGGATAATTCAGCCATGTCAAGGGAAATACATTTTTACAGCTGATCATTCAGCTAAAATAGATGTGACAGTACTGCTGCTAGAAGAACTTTTTGGCTGGAAAAAAACCCCATGTGCAACAAAACATGGGTCCACTTTATTTATTTTATTTATTTATTATTGAATTTCTACCCCGCCCATCTTCCCGAGGGAACTCTGGGCGGCTTACAGCAGGCTGATCAATACAGCAAAGTTCAATATAAAACAAACAGGACAATCTTAAATAAGTTAAGAGTAAAACAAATGGCACCCTTGGCATAGAACAGATGAGGCTCAGCAATAGAGCATCTCAGTAGCTAAAATAATTAATTAACAGATGGCGGGGGGGGGACTAAGCTTGGTCACCAAAGCCTCGCAGTAGAGCAAAGTTTGCAGCGCTCTGCAGAAGGCCAGCAGGGACTCTGCAGAGTGCACTTCGCTAGGGATGCTGTTCCACAACGAGGGGGCAGCCACCGAGAAGGTCCGGTTACGGGTGGTAGTTTTCCGGGCCTCTCTAGGGGTGACAACCCGAAGCGAGTGCGCTCGCGACTGCCGAACTGGTCGGGCCGAAGTTGACCGCTGGGCGATCCGCTCTGCCAGGTAGTCCAGGCCCAGGCCATGGAGGGTTTTATAAACTAAAACCAAGACCTTGAATCTGATCCAGGATGCAACGGACAACCAATGCAGGCGAGCCAGGACTGGGATGATGTGGTCATGGCGGCGCACACCCGCCACCAGCCTGGCTGCCGCATTTTGTACCCGCTGCAGACACCGGAGGAGAGTCAAGGGCAACCCCAAGTAGAGAGCGTGAAAGTCAAGGTAGCCAAGCTGATGTCTAACCTCTGTTATGAGAGGAAGGGTAAAAACATCAAATCACAAACGGGTAAAATAATAAATTACATCTTTTAAAATTGAATAAAAGCAATGCAAACAAGCAACAGTGGCAGACGTACCTGTTTTCAAGTACAGAAAATTGCTTTGTATAGTAGAATGTACTTTTTTGGCATCTGAAAATGAGGGGGACAAATCCTGATTTACATGGAACCTAAGGAATATTTTATGTATCAGATATAGTTTCTGTGTTCACAATTGTTTGCCTTTTGAAAATAGCAGAAGATGCCAGTTTTTCCTTTTCTGAGCTGAGCTATTGTCCTGTCCGCTTAGGCAAACCTATTCATTGAACCATGTTCTGTTTCTTAGGCTTCAGAACTCGCAACTTTAATTCAGACAAAAAGAGAACTAGGCTGCCGAGCTCCTTATGTTCAGACCATAGAGGAAGGAATCAATATGCACACTCATGCAGCCAAAGATTTCTGGAAATTCCTTGGTGGCCAGACGAGTTACCAGTGTAAGGAAGCTTTTGTTTCCACCCTCTCTGCTTGAATTGCTTCTTTCACATTACAAGGCCTTTGTTAGTAACATTTTTTGTTGGTGCTCTTGATTTCAAGCTGCTGGAAGACCAGAGGAAGATGAGATGTATGAAGCTGCCATAATAGAAACAAACTGCATTTACCGACTAGTTGACGATAAGCTTATTCCAGATGATGACTACTGGGGGAAGATGCCAAAGTGTACACTCTTAAATTCAAAAGAGGTACAATAAGTGGCATTTTAAAGTTTGGGGCCATCTTTACAGCTCTTTAAAGAACCAAGAACTTATATAGTGTACTGCATCTCCATGTTCTAGATACATTTCTCTTCAGTTGAGTTGAGAAGAAACAGTGCCTCAGATGATGCTACTTTTTCTTTAGGATTGGCTTGGAAAAAGGACATGGGGGCAATTTTACAATGTTTTGAGGAAGGTATACATTTCATGCATTTTGGCCTCCATGGTCTGCAAGGGAGCCTCTTCCTTTTTTGTCAGATAAAAATTGAGGTGGGTTCAAAGAAGCATGTCCAACCCTCCAAAGTCCAGGGCTGGGACAGTGCAGCCTCGAGACCTAGGCCTGGTTTAGTGTTATGTCTTTGTGCCATTGAGTCATGAGATGTTTGAAAGAACACACATAAGTAGACACTATACAGAGACAAATGTACTGTCCAAAATCTAAACCAGTAAGTCATTTAATATCCCAGAATTGTGTCTAACATGGTTTAATTTGTGCTATTTTTTATGTATTGTTGCAGTCAACATTAGCAACTGTTGTTATTCAGCTACAGAACTCCCTATTTTTCTTACCACCTTTCCTTCCACGTTCTTTCCTCTTCAGGTCTTGGTGTTCGATTTTGGTAGTGAAGTCTATGTTTGGCATGGGAAGGAAGTCACCCTACCCCAAAGAAAAGTGGCATTCCAGCTGGCCAAACACTTGTGGAATGGTACCTTTGACTACGCCAACTGTGACATCAACCCTCTGGATCCTGGTGAATGCAACCCCCTTATTCCAAGGTATCAAACCTTTTCAGGATGAATTTGCTTTCCATATGGATGCCTCCCTAACAAACCTTGTGGAGAGTTTAAAGATTTCCTTGTAAAAATTGTTCTGCCTATGTTACACCCTATAGTACTTAAAGCACTCTCTGGGCAGTTTATAATTTAGTTATGTAGGCTACACATTGCCTCCTCCCCCAGCAAACTGGGTACTCTTTTTACCAACCTCAAAAGGATAGAAGGCTGAGTCAGCCACAGGCTGGCTACCTGGAACTGAACCCAAGGTCATCAGCACAGTTTTAGCTGCAGTACAGCCGTTTAACCACTAGTTCTCTTCCCATGTTGATTGTCGTGTCTTTCCTGTAAGGAAAAGATCTTAGATCTTTATCTCAGCCATGTTGTGAAACATAAAAGCTGATGCCAGGAAGATGTGAAAGTGTTAGGAAAAATGTGTCTTGTTTTTCAAATGACTCGTAATGTGCTTGTATCCTGATGTTCCTCTTCTACTCTTTTATAATCCCACACCCAATTTGAATCACAACAATATGTGCTTATTTACAGAAGCTGAAGTTCTTATAATTTTCAATAGAAAATAATTATGACTAGTGTTCCCTCAAAGATGTGCATGTGCAGAGCCAGTGTTGATTACTCTTGACTTCAGGGTTTTGGGTGAAACCTTGCCCTCCACCCTCTCTCTCTCTCTCTCTCTCTCTCTCTCTCACACACACACACACACACACACACACACACACACACACAGAGAGAGGGGGGCTCCTGCACAGAAGGACTAAGCTTGGAGGGAATGTTAATTATGACCTTCATCACTTGAATTAGAAATGTGCCAAGGTAGTTGTGGAGAAGTTATTCCAAGTTTGTTGCCATTTATTTTATAAAACAAAATGTTAACCAGTGTCAGAGTACTCTGTCTTTGTCTTCCCCTTTTGTAACAGAAAGGGACAAGGACGACCAGACTGGGCTATTTTTGGCAGGCTTACAGAGCATAATGAGACAATACTATTTAAAGAAAAATTCCTTGATTGGACTGAGCTGAAGAAACCTGCTGAGAAGAATTCCAGTGAATCCCCTCAGAAGGTAAACTGGCTTATTTACCTTTTAACAGCAATCATGTGGATAATGCATGGTAGATTTTGAATTATAAGTGTGTCATAGTATTGTCTTTTAATCATGTTAGCTGCCTTTGGTCTTTTTTTAAAGGAAAAAAGTGGGGAAATATATTAAATAAACATTGCTCTGCAAAGCAAACCCTTTTTAAAAATTATCATGTTAGGCTTATTTTACTGATGGGCTCATCTGTTGAATTCACATTGGTTGTCAGTTGAATGACTTAATGACCTTAAAGTTTCCTATGGTTCCTTCCAGACTGTAAAGAAAAGGGGATATTAATATACAAGACTGTGTTCCATTGTTGCAGATAAAATGTCTCTCATACTACAATTTATTTTCCAAGGCTTTGAACAGTTTATTTGTGATTTGCAAGCAAAGTGATCATCTGTATGATTCTAAAATTATGATAAGGATTCTGGCTTATGTCATTCTTCATTTCAGGAGCTTCCTTAAACTTCTTTGTAACTTGTAAACTGGTTTGTGTCTTGTTACAGGAAGAAACCAAGTCTGAGGCCAAACCATGTGATGTCATGCGAATGGTACCAGTACAAGAAACAACCGTTGGCACAGTTTTGGATGGGATGAATATTGGCCGTGGCTATGGATTAATTGAAGGAGATGATGGAAGACAATTTGAAATTATCACTGTCTCTGTGGATGTCTGGCATATCTTAGAATTTGATTATAGCAGACTCCCTAAGCAAAGCATTGGGCAATTTCATGAAGGGGACACATATGTTGTCAAATGGAAGTACCTGGTGAGCACTTCAGGTGAGTGAGGAGCCAGAATCCTCTCTAACAAGGTACTGATGGACTTGAATCAGATAACACTGATCTGTGCATTTAAGATAGTCTTACTTTTTAGGCACATCGGCAATTGATTTGTTGTTGCTATTGTTGTTGCTGCTGTTTTTAGTACTTTACTAGAAGCTACCTTACATCTGAGCAGGATGGGGCCACACAATTGGAGTCTTAACATTTCGGGGGTGGGGGAGCTGTGTATCAGCTCTTATATTTGATTCAGTATGATCTTAAAGGACTATATGTCATCATTAGTTAAAACACATGCCTTGCACAAATGGAACTTATTAGGTCAGCACTTAAATCCAATAGGTTTAATCTGGTTGGGATTAATCACTGAATTTATCTTAAAATAATACTTAAATTTTCAAAAAGAGCAATTAAAATCACGTTAGCTTCATTTGCACCACCTACTTGACTGCCTTTATTTTGTATGGCATAGCGGAATGCAGCATTATTGCATAACAATTGCTTTTAATTTTGTTGTTCATGCTGATTCGTCTTGCTGGGAAATCCTTGTGAGGTCCAGCAGCTGAAATGTGGAGACTATTTAGTCACATTGCCCAGGATGTACCATGAGAAGGCTAGTCTACATTGAGTACCTCATAGAGAAAAAACATCAGAAGCCATTTATGGAAACAATGACTCAGTGATTTAATGTGGTTGCACTTCCTTTTGCTTTTTTAAAATATTCCCTGTTGAACAGAATTGTTACCAGGCAGATTATTTTTTCCATCCTCCTTTTACTTTCAATGTGTTGCTCTTTCCATTACTGCCAAGCAGTGTGGGATGCTTAGCATTAAAATGTGATTATAACAGTCAATGTTTAGTGTAACTTAAAATGGGAAATGACATAGAACACTTAATTCAATGGTGTATCATGGTGAGGATGCATAACACCATAGATGTGCTACAGCATCGTCATTTGCTTCAAATAATGCTACTCACTTGTCTTCTGGTCCTTTGGTGAGTATACACTGCTAGTCACTCTGCAGCAGTTTGCTAGTAGGTCTTTTTGCCTCCCACATCATTTGTACACCTGATCTTGGTAAGAACTCATTGCATTCCTTCAACCTAAGGTTTGGTAGCTTAATTTGGGATGTGAAGTCTGAGTTGAATGAGCGCCCTTCTGACGTACCCAAACTCTTTTGGTTTGGCTTTCAGTCGGCAGCAGACAAAAGGGAGATTTACAAACCAGAGTGGTTGGCAAGGAGAAATGTGTGTACTACTTCTGGCAAGGGAGGCATTCCACTGTCAGTGAGAAAGGAACTTCTGCCTTGATGACGGTGGAGTTGGATGAAGAAAGAGGAGCTCAGGTAAGAAAAGCACCTCAGATTTTCAGTTTTCAGTACAGTCTAGAAATACTTCTACATTGAAAGTGTTCCTAGCTTTTCCAGGTCAAAATTTTATTTTATTTATTTGATCGCTACATACCCACCCTGCCTTTCCAACATGAAGTAATGCTCATGGTGACTTATAAATGCCATAAGACAAAAATAAGCAAATGGGAAACTAACTCAACAATCATGCTTTGCCACCATTGCCACCTGGGAATCCAGACATAATACAAATGCCAAAGCTTGCAGACCCCAAATCTTACCTTTCAAAGGGAGACAGCCTGCGCTAGACTTGGTGAGAGGATAAAGATGACCTCCGTCTCATTGGGATTTAAGTTTAGTTTGTTAACACCCATTTAACCCCATGGTAAAACCCAAGTAGTATTCAAGGTTGTCAACAGCTTCCTTGGTGTTAAGTGACAAGGAGAAATTGAGATGGATATCATCAGCATATCAATGATACCTCACTCCAGAGCTTCAAGTGGCCTCTCCCAGCAACCACTGTAGCTCAGTTCATGCTTTGTTGATGAGTGTTCCATATTCATTCCTACCATCTCAAGTGAAAGGCTGCTGCCTTTCTGGAGAGCTGCTACAACACAATGGACTGTAGACCATGCAGACCAATGGATGTGCTTTCCATGAGTAGGCCTTACCTTGAGAGAAATTCTACCTATAGAACTGACACTCAAAGACAGTAATGTTACCAAAAGGAATGCTAGACCAAGTTTCAGAGGGCCTTATTTTCTTCTTCATGACCTCCATGGAAACTTGAATTAACTGCAATAAGAAGTGTGCAGTTCTGGAAGCAAGGGTTAAAAGAATATGAGAATTAGCTAATAAATAATATGCTGTCAGGCTGATTCCAGTTCCTGACAGCTACTTTCAGAGTTTTCTAGGCCTAAGATTCTCAGGAGCAGTTGACCATTCTCTTCTTTGGGACTGCCCTGGCGTTGTAGAGTTTGTCCAAGGCTACATAGACTGGTCTTCTCTCAAGAGGCGCAACAGAGAATTGAATTCCTGACCTCTTCCTTTGCAGCCAGGTACCCAACTGGCTGAGCATTCATTCCCAAGGGCCGCACTGCAGAGGCCATGCTTTTTTTAATAATTCCATGTCTCAGAAATGTGACGTTCAAGCAGGATCTCTTGTAACCTTACACAAAACTGAACTCATTGTGATTGTTAAATATTTTTTTCAGGTGCAGGTTCTTCAAGGGAAAGAGCCTCCTTGCTTTCTCCAGTGTTTTCAAGGTGGAATGATTGTTCATTCTGGGAGAAGAGAAGAGGAAGAAGAAAATACTCAGAGTAAAATAACTTATTCTTATACTTTTCTGGCAGTTTTAAAGCAGAGGGAAGTTTGAACTCTTATTTGCACCAAGATATGGCCAATTCTTCTTATGAATCTTGGTCCCCTTGGCGAGATGACTCAGTTGTAGTAAAGCAAGTGTATGTGATCCCGTGCACAGCCTCCTTCCTCCATAGTAGATCAAACCAGCCCCAAGCATCAGCAGGATGTGGCATGAGCCTTAGGAATCTCATCCCCACGCAAGACCAGCCATGGTAACCCCCATTTGGAAACAGAGAGCCACTTAGCACTTAATGGAATAAAATAATTATGTATTGATTACCTTTATCAACCTGCCTTTCTTCCAACACCCGTAGCAATTTCCAGTTTAAAATAATTAGTTTCCATCTTTTAAAAAAAGAAGAGAACAGGGAATGAAGACTAGGGAGCTAATAAAACTCTGATTTCACCCTTTTATTTCAATGACCAGGTCCAATAAGGCTGTTGACAAGGCAATTCAAGGAAAGAAGGAACCAGTTAATAGTTGCCCACCCCCAGCCAAAGCAATGGAATAGGTTTTGTCTACTCCAGGGGTGTCCAAACTTCAGCCCTCCAGATGTTTTGGACCACAACTCCCAGCATTCCAAGCCTAGATTGCCAATGACAAAGGACTTTGGGAGTTGTGGTCCAAAACATCTGGAGGGCCAAAGTTTGGACACCACTGTTCTACTTGGATATGGCCAATCAGAGCAGCTACTGTGGCAGAAATTGGTGTGCATCCCTTTTTTTTTAAATTAAGCTAGCTGGCCCAGTATCACTCCCCGCAATAGGCTTGCAATTTATCCTTAGAAACAAACTCTGCTCTGAGCATTACTTTATTGCAGTGGTTCCAAACCATGGGTCCCCAGCCATTATTGGACTGCACCGCCAAGAAATCTTCCCCACTTGCTATGCTGGGGAGTTGTAGTCCCCATAATGTCTTGGGACCCCAGGTTGGAAACCATTGCTCTAAGGGTCAAAATGCAAGTGTTAGACCCATTGAATAAGTTCTTGAAATGTGACTCAGTGCTTAAATAAATCACTTTGATGTGTGTGTGTACTGTGAGCTCATCAGTTAGATCCAAGCAAATAATGCCTCTGTAGCAAAGTAGCTATCTATGGAGAAAGAGACTGTAGAATATGAACTGTTGTTTTTAAACCCGTTGAAGTTACACCTATGCTGATGGTGATGGCTTGACCGGACTAGTAATGATAATACAGCCAAGGTGTTGAAACGGATGCTGGGAAATCAGTGAGCCAGAGAGGTCAGGGATGTCAAGCCATCTGAAATTGTGTAGATTACAGACCTTGACAGTTGTATCATTGTTATGTTGTCAATGCCAACTGCAGGTGATTGGCGACTGTACTGCGTACGAGGAGAAGTCTCAGTGGAAGGGAACTTGCTGGAAGTGGCTTGTCATTGTAGCAGCCTGAGGTCCAGAACCTCAATGATTGTCCTCAACATTAACAAAGCCCTCATCTACTTGTGGCATGGCTGCAAGGCCCAGCCACACACCAAGGAAGTTGGAAGAACAGCAGCCAATAAAATAAAAGAACAGTAAGTAGCAAAATATCTATTCTCATGTACTGTAGATGTATGATTTTTGTGGAATTTTGCTCATGTCCTAAGGATAGAAGGAAATTGACTAAGATAAAGAAAAGTTTTCTTAAGATCATTTTAGTATTTTTTGTGAATTTTTTTGTTCAAAATATAAATCTACCCCAAAGTGATGTAATAATTTAAACTTTTTAAGGGAGCGTCATTATAATATTTAAAAAAACAGAGTGATAAAACCATTTCATTTCACACTAGTCTTCTGTTGTCTTCCTATGACCCATTGCACTGATTTCTAGCGGTGGGGATATAAGAGCAGGAGAAGGCCACTGGCTTCCCCCCTTGCTTATACAGTAGGTTCCCAAAGACTCCTGGGTAGATGCTGAGAAGTTGGAAGCTTTGCACTCCTATCAGCAGGGCAATTCACTTGTTCTTACTGGAGAGAGTTTGGGGCATGTAGTCCAAAAAGTAGCTTTTTAAAATAGCATTGAAAGTTACTTTCCAAAGGTGATTACTATCTGTTATTAGTTGTAGCATGTGAAAATAACTGGTGTTGTTACTTGTTCCAATATTGAAAAGTTAACTCATTGTAACAGATTAGTGCATGCCTTTCTCATTACTTTATTTTTTAATGTAGCATCGATAAAAGGATGGTATAAAATCTGAACAGTCCTGTTAGATGGCTTCAGACATGCACTAACATTCATTTTCAAGTAACTTTTGAAAATAACTAGAAAACATTACTTCTTATACTCAAGAAGTTGTTCCATTCTTACCCTTCATACTAGTTTTGAAATGAAATTTCATCACACCCTTATTTACCAAAATTAAAAAATGCAAATAGTGATGTAAAACTACATTATTTTAATTTGTTACTTCCATGCTCTGTTTTCTAAGTCCTATATTGGGAAGATATTACAAAATTCAGGTTAAATTCAGTTACTAATCCCAACTAAAGCAGATCCCATGAAATCAGTGGGATTTAACTATTGGGTTTTCTTCCAGCCACTGATTTAATTAGTCCTCTAGTTGGTTTAGGAAATGGAAATGATGCAGCTTGGAAAGCAGTTGTTAGCTGGCATTCATCTTCTCCCCCAGCATATTTGGCAAATCAATGGTGAGCAAGTCTTTTGAGGCACATGGTAATTTTTTTAAAAAACACCCCTGCCCCCTTTTTTCTAGATAAGACTACATGAGGGTTTTTTGATTGTGGAGGGATATATAAATATAGCGAAAGAGATATCTATCTATCTATCTATCTATCTATCTATCTATCTATCTATCTATCTATCTATCTATCTATCTATCTATCTATCTATCTATCTATCTATCCATCCATCCATCATCCATCCATGCATCCATCCATCCACATATAATTTATATATATATTTGACATAAAATTAATAGTTGCAGTTTTTTGCACACAAAAACTTGAATTGTGCAAAATGCAAGTTTCCTACGTGATGTTTTGCTGATAAGAAAAGCCTTGGTCTTCTTTTATGTAGGAGCACAAAAATCTCACAGCAATTTACCTTTTCCCTTCCAACAAATTGGGATTATGTCAATAAATCTTATTTCGACAAGGATGAGAAAATTGGAAGTACAGTGGATCCTTGTATAACAAACAGCTTGTATAACATAAAATTTGTACAACATAAAATATTCTGGAGATAGGGGAAATTTGCTTAACAGAATTGCCTATGGGCCAAATCTGTACAACATAAAAATGGGATTACTCCATTTTCAATGCATTCCTATGGGAAATTTGTATAAAGGAAAATTTGCTTAACATAATTTAATTTGGAACAAATTACTTCCTTTATAAAGGTACCACTGTATTTGTTACATCATAGGATGAAGGGTTTTGGCTTTGCATCATGGTGGTGCTAGAAGTGATGTTTTCTTATGGCTTTCTAGGTGTCCATTGGAAGCAGGTTTGCATAGTAGTAGTAAAGTGACGATACACGAATGTGATGAAGGGTCAGAGCCTTTGGGATTTTGGGATGCTTTAGGAAGGAGAGACCGAAAAGCCTATGACTGTATGTTGCAAGGTACAGTATTGCTTTCTTTTGCTGTCATATTTTGTAAAGTACCCCAGAGTGGTAAATGTAAACTTTAAAGGATTCTTTAAAACAGATGGGCATATTATGTTGTTGGACTCCAACTCATAGCATTCTTCAATATGGCTGCACAGGTTAGAGTTGACAGCGATTACAGTCCAACAAGATCTGGAAGGCTGCCCATGTGTGTGTGTTGTGTCATTACAGTTGTGACCAACTCTTTGTGACTCCAGGTACCCATGGAGTTTTCTTGGCAGGAACACTGGAGTGGTTTGCCAGTTCCAACTCCACTCACCCACAGCACCTGGTGTTCCTTGGTGGTCTCCCATCCAAATATTAATCAGGGCCATATCTGACCTAAAGCTTTGGGGAAACTATCATAAAACACTAATTCCTTGGCAGGAAGTGGATCTGGCTGGATTATCTTTCCCAAGAATCAACATGGAATATCCGCCTGTTATTTACCATCTTTATCCATCCTAGGCAAAACAGTTGCTTGTTGTACTTACAATTTATAGAAGGAAAGAAAAACACGAAATCTGAAATGTGCAGTTTCCCAAATACTGATAGAATCTCATTCTCTCTCTCTCTCTCTCTCTCTCTCTCTCTCTCTCTCTCTCTCTCTCTCTCTCTTTTCTCATTCATTCTTTTAAAAAAGATCCTGGGAAGTTTAATTTCACACCACGCCTCTTCATCCTCAGTAGTTCATCGGGAGAATTCTCAGCCACTGAATACGTATATCCTGCAAGAGACCCTTCTGTGGTGAATTCTATGCCCTTTCTGCAGGAAGACCTCTACACAGCACCCCAGCCAGGTGGATGAAAAGACTAATACAAAAATATTGATAGCAATGTGAATGTCTGGCTTGAAACTTACAATTCATTCATGGTTTTTAAATGATTTTAAAGAAATAGGGTTGTATTAATGAAGGGTAGAATAAGGTTCCAGTACAAAACATAATACCAAACATAAGGCCTGTATAGGACTTTGCATACCTTGTCTATTTGGAGAGGCTGGCCAGAATCCTGTTGATGTTCATTACAGGTGTATGGGTGGTTTTTTTTTTTGGACTACAGTTCCCATAATTCCCCAAGCAACAATGCATTGGCGAATTCTGGGAGTTGTAGCCCCAAAACACATCTGTACACCACTAGTATGGGCATAAGGTTTGCATAACATGCCACTGCTAATTGGTGCTAATTGGTGAAGAAAGAAGGTGGTAGACCCTTTTCCTATACACGGAAGGTCCATCACATTCCCCCAAAATTAATGGTGCTGTATCCATCCTAGGTCACAGTCAATTGTTTTCCCCATTCACAGTATCCCTTCCCTTCAATCCAGAAACATAGCAATACCTCCATGGAGCCAAGGACAATTGGGTTCAGGCCCCATGCAAACTAGCTCAGAGGAGTATGGAGGTCCAAACCCAACTTGTACAGCAAATATTCAGATATAAATTGGATCAAACAGTACTCGTGCAGCCCTGATATAGGGATTTATGTACAGCAGTTCATAGACCAGCACTGGGGATGGTGGATAGAATTTGACACTTTTCTTTATCTCATGCAGCCCTCTTCCTTGTGGACAATCACCATGAAGTGTACCTCTGGCAAGGCTGGTGGCCTGTGGAAAACAAGATTGCAGGTTCTGCTCGAATACGTTGGGCCTCAGACAGGAAATGTGCCATGGAGACGGTTCTCCAGTACTGTAAAGGTAAGGAATGGTTGATTTCGGAGACATGCCTCATACAAATTTACAAATCATTTCCAGGGATAGGTCTTAATGTTGCAAGCCAGAAAGAAAGTGAACAGAGATAGCCACCCTTCTGATGTTATTTCAACGTATAGCCAGCCCCATAGTGCTAAAGCACTTTTTGGATGGTTAACAAAATAATTATGCAAACAACTATTTGCCCCACAGCAAGCTGGGTACTCATTATACCAACTTTGGAGAGATGGAAGGCTGAGTCAACCTTGAGTCAGCTTCCTGAGCCCATTGGGATCAAACTAAGGTCATGAGCAGAGTCTTGACTGCAGTACTGTAGTTGAACCACTGCGCCATGTGGTTCTTTTGCTGAAATTTTCCTGCCACCATTCAATTCCTGGTTCTCACCAGTTGCCCCCAGTGGTTTTTCACACGAGTGAGGAAATACAGAGATTAATGACTTTGAAGCATGGTTCGTCTTTACTATGTGTTACGGAGGAAAGGGGAATGAGTTAGGGTTATAAAGAGGTTGTTTGCAAGAGCTATGTAAAGCTGCTAATGATGGCATACTTTAGAGGTCATCCTCTAGGGTTTCTTTAAACCAGGGCCAACGTAACGGCACATAACAAGAACAATACTGAGAGGCCTTGCTGTCAGATGGGTGGTTGGTTGGTAAATAAATAAATATTTTAAGTAGTTCTGACCATCACAACAGACATCCAGCTGGCGTGCTCTAGATACTGGATTATGACTGAGTTGAGTTTAGCCTCTATGGAATTTGATAGCATGGATTTAGCCCAAGGGTAATATGAGCATCAGTGATGGAGATGATCATGACAAGTGCGATGATTCTCATTCTTATCATGATTCTGTTGGTAAATCTTTGAAGGAGGGATACATTTTATGATCCTTACCTCTTACATTCTCACAATGCGACTGTATTCAAGGCTAAACATGAAGGATCAGCAGTCTGAGCCTGGATGAGCACACCTGGTCTCTTGTATTATGCAAAGGCCCACATTAAGGCTTGTGGGGACCATTCTTGCTTTAAAATTCATTTCTATTACCTTATGCTCTAAAGATTCTACAAGTTTTCCATCACATTCATCTCCTCCAAGGAGAACTGAGCTTGGCTGATCCTAGAGTCTTGAGAGATACTTGTATCTATTATGAATATTTTCTCCAAAAACGTTTTTAAGTAAAAGGGTTGTTGGTTGTTGGTTGTGTGTGTTTTTTTCCGGCCATGTGCACATCACAAGAGGGGTTTGAGGAAAGGTCATCCATTTTTAATTCTCCTCCTCCTGTCTTTGGCTATGTAGGAAAGAATGTGAAGAAACCTCCTAAATCTTACCTAATTCACGCTGGTCTTGAACCCCTGACATTCACAAATATGTTTCCCAGCTGGGAACACAGGGAAGATATTGCTGAGATCACTGAAATGGTAAATGAACTGTGCTCATCACTTGGATTGGGATTTTTTTCCTATGCACTTTTGGAAATGTAGGCACACAATATCGGGAAACGCAGAAATGCAGAGGATTAACCTGTATACAAGCTTCAAGAATTTGAAGATGAGGTTGAGATGTCAAGATAACTGCCAGAAAATGGATTCTGACACAAATGTTATTAACTATTTATCATAAATTTCCCAGGACTCAAAGAAATGTATGAAGGTTTGATAAACTCCACGTTCTAGCTAAGCATTTCCTCTTTGTGGCGTATTCACAAAGTCTCTTAGCTGACAGAGTAATGGGGTAATGGGTACACTTTATCTCTTTCAGAAAGCGTCTCTCTTGTTTGTGATAGTTCTAGCTTCTTTTTCAAAACACATTACTTTTTCATTAGGAATGCAACATTGTACAAGCAGAAAATCAAGGTTCAGCAGCATGGCTTTTTGTCTCATTCCCCTGACTGTAGATCCATTTTCCCTTTGAGAAAAGCCCCTCGAGAGGGAAAGCCTAATAAATATTTTGAGTTTGTCTTACAAAGCTGGAGTGGAAAGAGAGAGGCTATCAAAATGAGGAATCCTGCACAGGTGGTGGAAATCCTTGTTCAGCCATGGTTTTTATACAAAGCTAGTCAAATAGGGGTCTAGGTAATGCTGTGCACCCACATCCAGGCAGTTAAGGGCCAAAGCAGTGCAGCCAGGACCCGAAGAACACGCAAGTAAAAGCCAGAGAGACAAAACTGGATGTAATTGACACCAGGTGACTCAGAGGATTCTAGGGATGTGATTGAACCGATTTGTGAGCAATGTTTTCCAAAGTGTGAGGATAGTTTGGAAGGAGATGTGTAATTTCCAGGCTTAAAACCAGGGTACTTCAAGGGCCAGATGCAGGGGAGAGTTATCAGGAGACAGAGAGAAGACTTGTGCATATATTTTTACCAATAGTCTGCCACGTTGTCAGCTGAAATACTGTCATTTGCTTCCTCAATTTTCCATTTCTAGGATGCTGAAGCCTCAAATCAGATAATCCTTGTAGAAGATGTGTTAGCAAAACTATGCAAAAAGCTGTACCCACTGACTGATCTCTTAGCAAGACCGCTCCCCGAAGGAGTGGATCCACTAAATCTTGAAATCTACCTTTCGGAAGAAGACTTCGAGGTAAATGTAAAGCAGCAACTCTTGGCTGTGTCAGTCCTTTCTATTGTGTTGGTTCTGTTTTCTTTCGCAGTTGCAATGCTTCTGTTTAATAACTGTCAGCTCCTTTTTCTTTGCCTTCCTCCAGTCTGCATTACAGATGACAAGAGAAGAATACAATGCACTGCCTTCCTGGAAACAGGTGAACCTTAAAAAGGCAAAAGGGCTTTTCTAAAGAGCACAAGAGTTGCCATTCAAGGGCTAAACCTGGAACCAGGCCTGTCATCATTTTCAGCACTTCATGAAAAAGGAGCAGCAGCACAATGAACTGGTGTGTGTCTGTTTTCGCCAAGCAAACTAAATGACTGTCTGCATTCACTCGAGGACTGTCTGTTGTCTAAAGTCCAGTGATATTATAAATGTACGAGAGAATTTTTCAGTAAACTCTTGTCTTGGGGATGTGGGGCTCAAAGGGGGTAGGGGCCTGCTCACGAAGGGTGTTCTTTTGTACTTGTAGCAGCAGATACCTCGGACTGCTGCCCCAACAGATCTTTTACCTACATACACTACTTGCCATTTGGGTTTTGAAGGTGTTCCCTTTGTAAAGTGTTATTTTGTTAAAGCTGTGGATTTTCAAAAAGAATTTATATTTATATAAAACACATAGAACAAGGATGTATTTAACAATGCAATGTTTATTATTCCTATCCAAGACGTCTGTGGAGAATCCATTTCAGGAAGGTAGTCAGGAAGTGTGGCTGTTCGTTAAAACCACCTATGTGCCCATGTGCGCCTCTCAGCTTCTCTCTCTCTCTCTCTCTCTCTCTCTCTCTCTCTCATTCTGAATTGTTCTTTTTTAAAAGAAAAAAAATAGACAATGAATTAGTCTCAGTGCTGCTTCAGGTGCTAAACTGAACAAAGCATTATCACATGGGTTTCCTGGGAAACTCTCTGAATCCGTCTTTGATATCCCAAAAATGTATAGTGCCTTGGGTTTTTTTGTTGTTGTTTTGGATTTTGGATTTTTGTTGTGTACAGTTTATATACAAAAAGATTGGTCTGCTTTTTGAAGGTGGCTCGGAACAGTCTCCTGTGGTCTACTTTTATAATAGTAGAAATTTAACCAGGGAGGAAGGGGGGAAACCATCTCAGTTTCTAATAACTTCTTGCAACTTAAACTGTCTTTTTTGATAAAGACGCAAAGCAAAGCTTCAGAATAAACTCTTAGTAATGCACTGCTGTGTCCTTATTCTCACTCATATAGATCACAGTACACAAACTGCTTTTGGAATTAATACCTTGTTTTATAAATAATAGAAAAAGTACTCACACTGCACTGTGGCCAGAGAGCAACAGCTGGTTCAGCAACATGTATTTTTCAATGGAAGTGAAATGGGTGATCCCAAGCCTTGTGTGCACAGCAACTTTCTGCTAGCTTCTTCTCATGAATAGAAATGGTCTGCTGAACCAATAATAGATTATGTATTTAGAGGTGTAAAATTTCCAGAAACTCGGGAGGAGCAGGGGATGGGGAGGGACCTTGGTTTTCAGCCAATTTTTCTATTTAAAATAAAAATCAGTGGCTTCAAAATTTCCAGAAATTTTACATCTCTAGATCTGTTGACACTGAGAGTTGCATATTGTCATTTAAGGTCACAGTCTCCAAGTCATGGATGGTGAACATGTCTAGTCTCTAGAACACGTCTATGTGCTTGATCCATCTGAATCCGTCACACATGACCAAGCTGTATAAGAAGAATCTAATGCAAAGGATTTTGCAGACGTGGAGCATACAGAATTGGGTTACTTGTGATTGTGATTTATGGAGAAGGGTGAACATTAATAACCTTCCTAAAATATCCCATTTTAATGGCAGGTTGATAAGGCCTGATGACCGTTAACTATCATTGTGATGACATGTACCATATTTTTCCATCTACAAGATGCCGCCATGTTTAAACGACCCCCACTTTTCCAATCCAAAATTACAGTTTCACAATCATGCAGTCTAGCTTACTTCCATGTACAAGATGACCCTCAATTTTTAGTCTAACAATTTGTAAAATTGTATAAGAGAAAAATACTGTACATGAAATAGACATACAGTTTTGGAATGAAACCCAGTTATACCTGGAGCTGAATTTCATTCCCTTGAAATAACAAAACTTCTCTAACTTTGACTGAATCAGCATCCAAACAAGAGTTTCCTGCCTTCTTTTCTTTAAGTAGTGAAACTAAGATATGTGTGAAGCCTTCATTTTTCTTTAATAAGGCCCATGGGAGCCAAATAAAATTGTTTTTGAAGATTTTTCCCCATGTGTCAGCCCTGTAGCTTTTGCCTTGTTTCTGATGCGTTAGTCAATTTTCTACTGAACATTTAGTTTTCATGTAGTTTTTTTTGCCTGAAATCATACTGTATACTGTTTGTGTAGTTTGATATTATGCAAAGCAAGGAGTGCTATTCAAAAATGGTTGCAATGGTAAGTTTGTTGCCTGGGCATAACACTGAGCAGAAAATGTAAAGTTACGGTTCATGTAGACAAACATGATTCTCGCCAGTGACATCTGACTTCAATGACATGGCATTCAGTTCTCATTTCAACAAAGAATAAGCCTGCATATATCGCTGTTTTAGATGGCTGTCCATTTGTTTTGGAATTATTCTGTACTCCTGACTGATTTTCTTTCCGGTTTACAAAACTCATGTTTCCTGTTCCTGCAAAATTCAGAAAAATCCTTCAAATGTTGCAGGTTACCTCTACAGAGAAAAGCCTCTAAGCCATTGTTGCTAAGTGATATGGTGATCTTTTGAAATTGATGGATGTATACTGTGTTCTTAAATGACTGACTCAAGTGGGATTGATTTTAAAGACAAACCCAGTCTTTAAAAATGTTTTGATGTCAAGTGCTGCCTGAAGGTGCTGCTGATCTGTATCGTTAAAGAGGGAGCAACTAAAAATTAAGTGCTATAACTCCATGACATGTATAAGTATCATCTTGAGCTTAAATCCCGGGCAGATTTCTAAGTGCCCAGAGATGCTAGACAGACACTAATAATTGTTTGCTGTGTACAGATTGACTCAGGCTGCTGCTTGAAATATCCCATGCAGTGTATTCACACCAGCTTATTATTTTACAAGGGGTGCCTTCTCAGAAAAATATAATGCACCTCGCCCTAGTTTCTGAAAGTATGGATTCCTGTGCAAGTCATTAAATGTGTCTTTCTAAAACAGCAGGTCCCCAAAAGGTTGCAGTATTATTAGTCTGTGACCACAAACGTTGGAGGCTATTGTGGCTGCTTGAAGATGAACAAAGACGTTATTATGACATAAGCTTTCCTAGTCCAGATATGACTTCACTGCATGCATTATGATTAATTGATCACCTATGTGTATTGGGAATAGGGGATATACAGATAGTCAGACACAAAAAGCTAAGACTGGCTGGTTGACACAGATCAAAACAGGTGCCTTGGTTTGGGGACAAAGACTTCCTGGGCTTCAGCACTTACCATTATATCACTGTGTTAGTCGCTCCCTATATTAAATGCTTCCTTAGCCAGCCAATGTGAGGGGAGGGCCAACTGCCTCTTGATGTAGTATTCCTGCCCGCTGTGCTGCCGCCTTTGATTTTATGAGTTAAATGGTGCATTTGTGCCCGTTCCAATCTCTTTGGAATGAGAAAAAGAAGTCATACCATGTGGTGTTTCTCTCCAGTGTCACTCAGATTCCAGGAGTTCAGATCTACAATAAATATATTGATAGGATTTCCCGCTCCTACCACCACCACCCCTGAGCAGGCAGTGAGCCATTGTCTATTTTCTAAAAACCTTATAAGTTGACTTTGCACCTGCCAGGTCTCTGGTTACTTTATGTGATGCCTTGGCACAGATGGAGCAATACCCTTTGAGCCGAAGGAAGGTACTGTACTCCGGGCCTGGGGCCAGGAGACCATGGGCTGTTAAATCTGTCTCCTCCTAAGGGTATAATTTAGCTGCTCCATTGCTGCCAAAGTCTGGCAATACAAATGGTAAAAGTACTTGATGTGTCATACATATACACCCACCCCACCCCACCTGCCTGCACAGCTGAAAATTGGATACGAAACATATCTCTCTCTTCCCCCTCTTCTTAAAAGGTGGCCGGTGGGTTTGAGAGGTGGGTGTCCCTCTTGATGGTGTTGAGTTTAGGTTGAGTAGCATTCTGAGGCTGTTCTGGGCATTCCTGCCCACTGAGACCACCCTTTGGGAAGTCAAAGAACTGCAGCTTATTGCCACATGGAGCAGGATCACATTTGCTGATTACATATTTCATTGTATCACTCTGCCTCCATGCAGCCCAAGGTATCTACAGCATACCTGTCAAGTGTCCCATTTTGGGCAGGACACTACCGTTTTTCAGTCTTTTTTCCGCCATGTTCCCGGAACATTTATTTTCCCGGAAATGTCCTGGGTGGTAGCGTTTGACAGCAGTAGAGGGGGGATGAGCTGGTGCGGCTGCAGCTCGGCACAGTGGGAGGCACAAAGCGAACGGTGGGTGGGGGTGTGCAGGCAGGTGGGTGGGTGGGCGCGCACAATGGCATGCATGTCCGTGTGGGCATGCATGCATTTGTGTTTGTGCCCACACACGTGCATTACACCTCTCTCCTCCCATCCCGTCCGGCGCTGGGGAAAACTTGACAGGTATGATGTGGCCTACTTGTGGCATACTGGTTGTTCCTTGCAAGATCACACCAAGTGATTTCCCATTGCCCTTCCCCAGCCCATGAGGATTATTCTATCCCTTGGGTAGCTCAGTGGTTTCAGTCTCTGCCTGTGGAACCAGAGGTTGGGAGTTCAATTCTCCATTATGCCACCAAAAAGAACCACCCTGTATGGCCTTGAGCAAGCTATATGGTAACCCGAGAATACCCCAGAGGAAGGGAATGGTAACCACTTCTACCAGTAAAACCCAGAGAAGGTTGGGCGTAAGTCAGAACAGACTTGATGGCACATTGTTATTCTTGTTCATTGTGGTTGACCTTGCCCATTTTAATACCCACTCCAGTATCCAGTTTGGATTTGCTGCTGAAACCCTGTCTAGAAAACATGATAGCTTGTTCTAACATCCTTGGCAGTGAACAAGTCTGGTGTTAATATAATCAGCGTTGATTTTGAAGGCTAGAAATCTTTTTGCCCGACTCTTGTGATTGTACCATACAATTTTTATCTCCCAGTACTTTGCGGAAGTGACGTGCTGTTAATAAATGCCTTGGCCTTCTATCGCTATGAATTAGATGTTGTTTTTATAATAATCTAGCTGGAGCTGGCAACATTTTATCCTCAGTGCCTCAGTTCCGGAGGAATATCATTGTGGCCTGCCTGCACACTATGATGGATTGGGCCTCACACTGGCAACCGAGAGGAGAGGGGAGAGAAGAAGAAGAAAATTGATCTGGCTGTTTTTATTTACCAAGTGCTTGTGTGATATTGCACCTTCTAACTCAAATGTCTTTTGTTGAGCTTATGCTCTGCAATTCATTCCAGTGATGAGGGTTTCATTTTGTCTCCTTTACCCTCTGTGGCCTGCTAAACAGAACTGAAGGACCAGCTAAAAATACCTGCGTTGGAACCCTTTCATGCTTTTATGTTTCCATGTAAGGGCCTGCTGTTTGTATCACAAGATCATCATGTGAGGCCAATTTATAACTGAGAAGGGCACCGTGGGCGGGGCGGGGACAGTTTATAAGCTTGCAATGTAATACATGTTGAAATAGGACTAGAGACACCCATCTGGCCATGCTGAGTTCCAAACACATTCCAGTGTGTGAAAAACAGAATTTTATTGTCATGCTGATTTGCTTGTAAAAGAGGCTACAGGTAAGAACAGAAAGATTTAATAGGTCTGCAATGCAGTTTGTATGCTTCACTTACCTGCCAGCTTACAGACCAGTTGCATACCTGGGAATTATTCCAAAGGAAGCCCTGTTGTGAATTCATTCATGGCCTTGTTCCTAGGATAGTGGGTGTAGGCATCTGGCCTGTACTTCTTCTGTTGTCTTTTCACCCAGCCAAGTGTGATCTAGAATCCTCAGCTCAAGGATTATGATGAGTTGTTGCCTTCATTAACACTTCTTCATGGTCGAGAACTTGCTATGTGTGTGTGCATGTTCCCAAATTTAGACCTGGGGAAAGATATTGGTTGAAAACATGAGTCCCATAGTCCCGGACCCATCATGACCAATGTAATTTGGAACTAAGTGGATGGTTTCTAATCCACAAACACTTCTCTGTTACAAATTATTATCTCAGGAAAGAAGGGTTAATTTACAGGAAATAACTGGAAAAGATAAGGGTGCTTAAATCTCATCCAGCCACAATTTTTCCTCTGTGCCTGTCCCTTTGTGTTTGCCCCAGATGGAAAGAAACTGGATAAGGCCTTCACTCAAGAGAAGAACAAAGTGGAGTAGGTGAGGAGGGAGAATGAGGGAAGCAGATTGTGTGGCCCATGACTCAACCACTATAACAGCCACTTGTGCAGTGGAAAAATCTGTACGTTGTCTTGTATGTCTGCCCTGCCTTTCTCCCATCATGAAAGCCAAGCTAAATGGACTTATCAAAAAGGTAACCTCTCATGCAAGCACCAATCAGTTTATATGAGAGGACGGCATAAGATGCCTTTGGATATCCTCAGGTGCTTGTTGCTAACTGAGAATATCTTGCTTTGGCCTTACGATGGAACCAGATGTATGATCTCAACATATGTTTTTACCCACTTTTTCTTCCCAAATGCACAGGGCTTTAAGAGTTACAGAGGGCCTCGCTCAGCAAAATGCTGAATCCATATCTAGAAACGGTGCACCTTTAAGAAGGAAAGCACTATATGTTTATTCTAAAATCAGGTTGCTTTCATCTGCATTTTGGTAAATTAGCTTGTGTTTCATATCTGTTTAGTGGAGAGACAGCATGGTTTGCTTATATGTCTCCTGTCTCTGGCGTGTAGCATTGAAATATTTGTGTGCCTGCAGGGATATTTATTGTAAGGGGAGGAAACAGGCATTTAGCTTACTGATATGATCTGACACTGACAAGTGATTAGGATTCAGAGTAGAGAAGCAGGGCTGCTAACCAGTAAGAATGTTTCCATTCTAATTTGTTCTTTTAGTCTGCAAGTCTACATGCAGTCAGTTTACTTTTCACATAATAGTTGCACAATACACTATATTTGAGTCAATGTATAAGCAATAAATAGCTGCCTAGGTGCCCTAAGCACATCCAATCTCGCTTGATTTTGGAAGCTAAGCAGGGTTGGCCCTGGTTAGTACTTGGATGGGAGACCACCAGGGAATACCAGGTGCTATAGGCGCCTGGAGTAGGAACTGGCAAACCACTCCAGTATTCCTGCCAAGAAAACTCCATGGACATGGGGTCACAAAGAGTCGGTCACGACTGTAATGATACAACACACACACACACAAATAAGCAATAAATATGTAAAACAAATGCCCAGAATTTTGACCCTCCCAAGAGCATCTTGTAAAATCCATGGCTGAGTAGCAACCTGTTTGATTTTCTGTTTCTCCAGTCCTAAACTGACACTTAAAACATTCAAGATAAGTGAGATGTTTAAGGAGAGGTTTTGTCAGTTCCACTCTCTCAATGACTCTCTGTGCCCGTGAGGATTCAAACCCTGTTTTCTAAAATCCTAGTCCATCATTCTATCCTTTACACTACACAGGAAATCATGTACATTGGTACCTTGTATAAAGGAATTAATTTGTTCCAAATGAAATTATGTTAAGCAAATTTTCCTTTATACAAATTTCCCATAAGAATGCATTGAAAACAGTAATCCCTAATTGCGACCATTTTTATGTTGTACAGATTCGCCCCATAGACGATTCTGTTAAGCAAATTTCTCCTATCTCCAGAATTTTTTTATGTTGTACAGATTTTATGTTATACAAACTGTTTCTTATACGAGGGTCCACTGTATTACTATGTTTCTGTTCTTACTACAACCCTACCTCTGCATAGTGGTATTAGCAACTGAAGAAACAGGCCCAAGTCTTTCCGTCACCTGCATTTGCCCCCTTGTTTTTAGGATGGTCTTTCAGTTTCTGCTTCCTTTGCATGGTTTCCATTGTTAGCCACAGTGCAGCAATCTAAATGACATTTCGGAAAGACTTCCTGCTATGGGAACAGTTGGCATCTCTTAGTTGATGGAACCTTTTCTGAAGCTCAAGAAATCCCCTGCCTACAAAACCAAAGATTGTGAGTAAACAATTAAGAGGAAACGGCTTGGAGGAAGGGCTTTATAAGTGACCTCTGGTGAAAAGCAAAATCACTTCAAGGAAATGGCCATGAGCTACTGAAGGTAATATCCATCAATCTGGAATTTCCACCCAGCCATTTTTTGACAATCAAGATGGTTCTTTTATAGTTTACTCTTGGAACTGTAACCAAAGACCTATTTATGTAGACCTATCTCACAAATGTCTGAACCGGGCTGGGGAACATGCATCTCCAGATGTTGAACTTGAATTCCCACCAGTTCCCACCAAGCATGACCAGTGTTGAAGGATCTTGGGACCTGGAGTACAATGGCATCTTGAAGGCCACAGACACAGGTGTCCTGCTCTGATCAAAACCTTCCACCAACCAAGCTGCTCCTTGTTTTGGGAAAGGAACCCTCCATAGCTGCTGACAGGAGGTCTTCCAAAGGGACATAACAATGGAATGGAGAACCTTTCATGTTCTGTTTGAAGGCATCATCTATTTGAACTTACTTAGAACAGGAGCCTGGACAGCAGGTTGACCAGATAGGCATGTGCATCACCTGGTTGACGTTCCCTCAGTTGTAATAAATTCACCTACTATTTCTAATAGTAGATTCTCCCCCAAGCCATCTGTGCATATAATTTGGCATATTATGTTCAAATATATCCTGTCTTTCCCCTGAGACTGGGATCCAAGGCATCTTAACTAATAATTATGTGCTGACAATTTTTATGGTGGTCTTCCTAAGGTTTTCTAGACATAAGGCTCTTAGAAGTGACTGACTGATCCCTCCTTCTGGGGACACTGAGAATGTGGAGCTTGCACATTACTCCAAAGGTGACCGAACATGTAATGCCATCAGTCATGCATGCTTTGGGTGATTTCAAGAGACACACTAGGCATTTGAACTCCCTGCCTCTGCAATCCTGACATATCTCTTCAAAACGGCTTGTAACAATATTAAAGCAAATAAAACAAACAATTCAAATAAATCAAAATGCACGCTATCGGAATCTGGACTCCCTTGCATTTTATCTTCTGGCAGTATTTCCTCTGTTTTTCAATTTCATTGGTCCCTCTATTTAGAAGTCAAAGTGTTTCCTGTTGTTTCCCTGCTTTGGGTTAAAATAAATTACTGTCCAAATTGTGCCATCTCTGTGAGAACTGAAAAGACACATCAAGCACAAAATGTTATATGGCAGGCACTGTATTGTGTCTTTCATGTAGACAGGTGTGTATGTACCTTGGGGTGAGGAAGGAACGTGCAGCTCTCAGGGGCATTTTTGCATCTACAAAATCCCTACCAAGAGGCAAACATTTGCTTCTCCCCACAAATAAATCAGTTTTTCTTCCTCCAGACTCCCAAGAACAGCAGCTTAATATCACTTAATATCAATTAACTGCTGATTGTTCAGTGGCGTAGATCAGGGGCTCCACACTGTGCCTTCCTGCTCTGCAGTTCTGAGATATTTATTGTCATAAAACACATTTTATAACATAAAGGTATTTGAGAAATTTCAAATCATGCAGCGCAACATTCAAACCATGGATATTAAAAACATTAAAAGCATAGCACTTGAAACCTAGATGGGCCACAATCTTTGGCCCCCAAAAGTTCTAATAAGTACATCTTGCTGGTGCCAATTGATCCTCCAAGGGGAGGGCACTCCACAGTTGAGGAGCTATGACAGAAAAAGTCCTCCCTTGTCTCTCTACATAACATACTGCTCTCAAAGACGGGACACACAGGGTGGCCTTCTAACCAGACCTTAGCGATCACTGATCAGGCAGGTTATTATATATGAAGAGGCACCCCTTCAAAAATCCAAGTCCCAAGCCGTTGAGGGCTTTTGATGTCATCAACACCTTCAACTCAGACTGGCAGCATACTGGCAGCCAGTTCAAATCTTTCAGAACCCACGTCCTTCCTGTAGGTTCTGAAGGATGTTCCTGTTAGCAGTCTAGCTGCTGTTTACTGCACTTGCTGAAGCATCTGTGCCATCTTGAAGGTTGGGCCCAGGTAGAGTGTATTGTAGTTGTCTTACCAAAGTATGGGCTATTATGGCAAGGTTATCTCTGTCCAGGGATGATAGTTCACCTCTATACACATAAGTGCATCCCACCCCACCTTCCCTTTCAGACTTAAGCCAAACACAAACACATACCAGAAATTGAACTTCTGCAAGTCTAGAGAGGTTGAGATGAACTGTGATGAACAGATATATTAGCAACTCACATATTTAAGGAAAAATATTGCCTACAGCCGAGAATGAAGAGATCTTGTGGAGCAGTGATGAGCAAATTATGTGGCTGTCCATTGGGGTCAGCCCCCATCGCTTCTCCAGATGGACTTCATTGACTAAGACTGATGAGTCCTGCAATCCAGCAGTTGAGATGCTCTCACACTGTTCCATCGCCGCCCCATATCTAGAGGAAAGGCAAAGGGCATGAAATATTGACTGGTTAATCAGTGACTGTGTCACTGTGATATAATACTAAACGGAACAAGTGCAGAGCAAGTAGCAGTTCCTAAAGAAGGGACCATTGATTTGCCCCTTGCACTAAGTGTGGAAGACTTCTTGCAAGATTCTTGTGCCAGGTGGATGAAATTCCTAGAGGTAGCCAGCAGATGGCGCCTCAGGCTAATTAAGTTGCTTGTCCAGCTCTTGGCATGATTACTAGCAAAACAGGAGTTCAAGCCCCTTGTGGAGGCGGTTAGTCATCTTCTCTGCTGTTGAGACACACCAGCAAGGGGGCGCAGGCAAAGACTGATCTCAAGCTAACATTTCACAGTTCCTCGTCAGGAAAAAAAAGGTGCAACCAGCTGATCTGCTGCAAGCAAAGTTTGCGACATGTTTTACAGTTAGAAGCAGGTTCTTTTGGGCAACTGCAAAAGTAAGAATCCTCCACTATCCAACCGCAATCCTCCCATGAATGCCATTTTGCTAGTAATTATGCCAAGAGACAGGGAAATCCCTGATGAGGACTTAGGAGCATGGACATTCAGGGGTGCCAAATACAGCATGTGTCTCTGTGTCATCTCTTGCATTCTGGAAAATTAAGCCCTAGTGGGTTGACACAGGTATTGGCACCAAAAACAGCATCTCACAAAGGCTAAAGCCATTGTCACCAAGAGAGAATTTCTTCTCAGTTATGTTCCCTAATCTCCTCCAAACTTGGTTCTTTCCTGATGTTTTGGATTGCAACTCCCATCAGCCCTGGTTAGCATGGCCAGTGGCAGGGAGGGGGCCTTTGTGGGAGCTGAAACCCAAACCACCACTACTGCATTTTGGAGAAGCCTGGTCTAAAGGCAGTGGGGAACATTAGGGAAGCATGTGCTAGGTAGAGATGGGCACGAATCGAAAAAATGACGTTTCGGTTTTTTGTTTTTCGTTGTGGGTCGGTTTCGGTTCGTTTTCATTTTTCATGAATCTTTTGAAAAAATTCATTTCTTTTTTCTTTTTTCGTTTTTACTTGCTTTTTGCATGACTTAAAGCATTCCTGCGTGTGGACGTCCCCCAACGCCCCAGACCAAAGGGGAAACACTAACAAAAATGATGCTGGCAGAAACACAATATAGACTAGGTACGCAGGGAGGCTGCAAAGGCAGCGGCGGGCGTTGTCCAGGGCATAAGGCAGCCACAGAGTGACTGCACTGTGGGGCAGGGGAGGGTACTCACAGAGAGGTACACACACACACAGGGGGGCTGCAAGAGAAATCTCTTCTTTCTCTCCCCTAAGAGTCAGGCTGCAGCCAGCAGGAACACAGAGACACACGCCTGCCTGGCTGGCCTAAAGTAATGAATCGCAGAGACAGCAATCCCACCCTAACTCCCACCACAGACTGCAAGGAGGACGGGGGCTGCCAAAGCTTTTTATGCCCTCTGTGGCTGCCACACCTACCCAGTCTGCAACCTGGGCATGCTATTGGTTGAAATTGTCTAAGAACTTACATGATCCCATCACATGGCTTGCATCCATCTTGTGGCTGGAATCCATTTTGTGTCATCCTTAAAGGGAAAAGAAAAAATACATCGCTATGGGAGAAAGTCAAAAACAAACATTTTAAGGACCGCAACACCCTGGTAGGTAATAATTTCAAATAATTATCACTGCATTTTTATGGATGTCCAGGGCATTTTAATACCCAAGAAATCAATATTAGGCATCTGGGAGCCATTTTGGGTCGATGTCCCCTAACTCCCCTTAAAGGAAAAAAAATACAGCGATCTGAGAAAAGACATAAATGCACGTTTTAAGGACCCCAACCCCCTGGTAGGTATTATCAGGCAGAATAAATAATTATCGCTGGGTTTTTATGGATATTCAGGACGTTTTTTAACATTTAAAGACAGCTCATTTCATTGCGCGTCGCCATTAACGAAAACAAAATGTCAAGAACCTAATTTTTGTGGTTCTGTTCTGTTCGTTCCAATTTCATCACAATTTTCATTATTCGTTTTGTTTCGTTACGTAACAAAATGAATAACGGAACAATTTTTTTCCATTTCATGTCCATCTCTAGTGCCAGGTAGATGAGAGAGTTAAAGCATCCCCTTGTGGTGATATTGTAAAACAACATCATGGGAACAGCTGTTTTCCAAGCAAGTCCGCAAGATGGGGTGACTTGGGGTTGCATCAGGAAGAACAGCAACTTTTCACAGGCCACTTGAGTACTATACTTAGAAAGTGGGTTGAGGCCAAGGAGAGACACGGTTAAAAGGCTGTGTGAACAGATGCTGCCCATCAACTTAGCTTTGCTCTCTGGTCTCATGGTGGTCCTTCTAATTGTTCACATGCAGCTTCTTTTCCTTGGGAAACAGTCATGCATTGCAAGGTGGGGTTTTCGGCAAGCCCAGGGCAATAGGTTAAATGTTGGAGTGCATGGGTTTTGGAGGCCATCTTAAGTGTCATAATTATGGACAAGAAATTATAGCTGATGAGGATAGTGCTGTCTACTGTTTGAATTATTGACTATTAAATATTTCAGACTGCCATGCCGTACTTCAGACCTTGGCTATAAAGCATGCACTAGACTGGCATTAAAGGGACAAGGGAGTAACCTATTTGATATTTAGAAAATCTGTTTAATAGCAGAATAGGAGAATTTCTCAACTTAATTACAAGAGACCCCTAGAGCAGGCTTCCATGCTTTACACCAGTGGTCCCCAACCCCCGGGCCGCGGACCGGTGCCGGTCCGTGGACACCAGGCTGGTTCCTCCTCCTTCTCTCTCCCGCGGGCAGCCGGAGGAGGAGTCCTGTGGGGGAGCTCGGGGCTCCTGGGTCCCCAGATGTCCCTGGACTGCAACTCCCAGAAACCCCCCCCACCGGCCTTCCAGCACAGCAAATGGTGAACCTCTGGCTTCTGGGAGGAGGAGGAGGCGGGCCCACCCGCCCAGGAGCCCCGGGCTGCTAGTCCAGAAACATCTGGGGACCCAAAGGTTGGGGAGAACCACTGCCCCAGATGTCCCTGGACTGCAACTCCCAGAAACCCCTTCCAGAGCACACACAGAGACAGAGACACAGACAGAGACAGAGACAGAGACACAAACAGAGACAGAGACAGAGAGAGTGCTGCAATTGTGTCATCTAGAACCCCAGTTCCAGCATGAGTAAGGTCTGGGCAGCTGGAAGTGGAGGTTGGCCCTTGGCGCTGCACTGACTAGTTGGGCACAACTGATAATGAATATTGTGTAGCAAGGAGGCCACTCTGCACAAGAATTACAGTAAACCTGCACAGGGCCAACACGTCCATTAAGGCGAACTAGGCAGTTGCCTAGAGTGCCAAAATGGAGAGGGGGCGCTGGCCAGCCTGCTGCCCCACCACCCCCACCGCCGCTGGCCACCACCGTCCGTCCCTCCACCGCTCGTCTCCGTCCGCCCGCTGCCGCCCCCACGCCTGTAGCCGTCCCTCGTCATCTGCCGCCCCCTGCCGCGCCCCCCGCGCCCCCCCTGCCACCTGCTCCTCACCTAGCACTGGCCCTGAACCTGCACAATGTGCCCTGAACCTGCACAATGTGCTGTTTAGTTTGCCATTTCCACATCAATCCTGTGCAGGGAATGTACCATCCTGCACAGAAATGTTTGTCATCTTCCACAGCCTGTGAACAACGAGCAGGAAGCAGTGCACAATATTTAAAGCTAGCCAAATTATTATAATGAAATATGGAATGTTGCTTTAAATGATAAATTGACATGTACAGTACTTTAAATATTTTAAAAGGAGAGTTAAAACCGATATTTTTAATGAGATTTGGGGTAGATTTATTGAATATGTGCTTGTAAGAGGGTAAAGCTTCTGTGCAACAATCAATTCTGTTCTGGAGGGGAGGATAATGAATGAAAGTTAGAAGAATGGTTCTGCTGGTGAAGGGGTGCACTGGTGGTCATGTTTTGTTTTCTTTGTATTTATAATTTGTATTTTATTTTTGTATTTTGTATAATTTTTTACAATAATCTAGCTAACTTTATTTGGTGAGAAAATCCCACCAGCATCTCCCCTCTCCTTGGGCTATAAATGTACCATGATAAATGAAACTGTTAACTTTGTAGCTTGTGGGATGCAACGCCCCTCTGCCCAATGGCAGGGCTGACCGAGGTCACATTAGTAACTCTTAGGGCGGTACAGGATGGCACTTGACGTGCCACTGGAGAGCACCATGCCTAGACTTCTCTCCGGCCCTGCCTTTTCTGTTCCATTCCCAGCCAGACTACTTGGTATTCGAAGTGATATTTTCTCCACCTGCCACATGAGCCATATGCGTGCACTGCAAAGTGACATGTTTCACTGGGTTTTCTGCCAAGATCTACATGGAACTCTTTCAAGGACCATATCATGCTTTATGTAATAAAAGCCATTCTCTTGCAACTGGTGCCACGGACGAGGCCAAAGCACTGTTCAATGAGAAGAGCTAACAAGCGGCCTTCATGAAAATTGGAGGAGAAGTGCCATAATGATCATTGGAAAGAAAAGATGATGGTCTGAATCCAAGTGGTTGCCTCATTAGAGGAAAGGCACAGAATCAGTGGGATTTGCTTACGTGTTGATTCACTGTTCAGCAGTTGATCTAACAGGTCTACTCTAGCTAAGGCCATTGGCAGCGTGATGAAGCTTCTCCCATCTTGAGGTGAGTCATTTCCAGCCCTGGTGCCATCATAATGCCATCATTTAATACTTGGGCACTTTTTCAAAGGATTTATTATTATTCTGGTCCAAAAATATCACAATCGTGTGTTTTTTTTTCCTGTTCTAAAAATGTTGACGTGGCCTTTGGTAGGTTTAATTACTGACAGTGAATGGTCTTTCTCCAGTCGCCATGGATGCAGGCCTAGTGACAATTGCTATGTAGTGTTTGTCTTCCATTTTATACCCTGCACTTGCCGATTACAACTGTTGCTAATGTGAATGAAAGACTGCAGTCGTACCTGCATTTTCTGCGTAGTTTCCCATCAGCGAACTACGCAGTAAAAGATGGCATGCTAACCAGGAAGAGAAGCAACTTCTGCTCCCGGCCGACCACGCCCTTGAACAGCAGTTTAAGCGAAATTTCCTAAACCATCGCCAGGGGCTGGATTTAGAAACTTCGCTTGAAAATGCTTACTTGTTTGCTTTTGTTGCAACAACAGGACACTGAAAATATGCAGTAAATTCAGTTTCTCCCCTTTCTCCCCGGCTTAAAAGACAGAGCCTTGGAAACTGGAGCCAGAAAGTAGGACAAAATGCGTAGTACACAGGTTAGGACAGAACCAGAATAGGAAGGTACTACGCAGGGAGGACACCAACTGCTCATTAAAAACCACATGACCACTCCCCCCAAAAATACACAGGCAATTTAAATACGAATGAAACCCAGGTATGACTGCGGTCTTAGATAGTAGTAGACTTGTGGTGCGGTGATTCAACTGCAGTACTGCAGTGAAGATTCTGCTCATTAGCTAAGTTTGAACCTGGGCTCAGGGAGCCAGCTCAAGGTTGACTTATTTCCATCTTTTCATAGTCAGTAAACTGAGTACCCAGCTCGCTAAGGGTGGTGAGGCAATGTGTAGCCTGCATAATTAAATGGTAAATTGCCCAAAGTGCATTGTACACACTACAGGACAGGGTATAAGCAACACACTTTGCTTTACGCTTTGTATTTCACTTAAAATATAAAGGCAAGAAATACTCTCTTGCCTTTTAAAAGAGGGCCCAATCAAGAAATTGTTGAAAGCGAAAGGTAAAAGGAGATGCAGATCTGCTGTGTTTCAGCATTATAATGCTATTGGGGAAGGAATTGTGCTTCAACAGCACATGGCTTCTTTCTGAAACTGAAGCTGTTTGCAAGATGGATGGCTCTGTTCCACAACAAAATGGATCCCTTGGCCTTCTCTGTAGATTGTAGGGAAAGAAGAGAAGGCAGGGCAGGGCCCATTAACTCCTGCAGCCTATTATGCACCTTGGCAAGTTTGAGTCTGACTTCATTCTACTTTCAACCTCTCGGCTGCCAAACTTGCTAACATCATTGGCATTTGTTTTCATGTCCTGCTTATAGCAACCTTCCTGGGGCTTATGTGCAGCCCTCTCCAGCTGTGTTGGACTACAACGGCCAGAAAGCCACAGCCATCCGCACCAAAAGCTAACAACCTGGAGCGGAAAAACTTCATTCTATAAGGATTGTTTTAGTGCGCAACTGGATCAAAATCATTTTCTGTTGGAGCAAGAATGTTCATTGGTGTTGTTAGGAACAGCTGGTCTGAGATGGTATTTGGGAATACTGCATTAAAGTGGCTCCGGTCCTTCCTGCAAGATAGAACACAGAAAGTGGTGTTAGGTGGTTCGTGTTGGGACACCACGGCCGCTGACCTGTGGGGTTCCCCAGGGTTTTGTTCTGTCTCCTAAGTTATTTAGCATCTAGATGAAACCACTGGGGGAGATTATCAGGTCTTTGGGGGTTAAGTGCCACCAGTATGCTGATGATTCCCGGCTCTACCTCTCGTCACCTCCGGATTCTAAGGGAGCTACTATCTCAACTTTATATGAGTGTTTAGCTGCAGTAATGAACTGGATGAGGATGAACAAAATGAAACTAAACCCAGATAAGACAGAGGTGCTTCTGGTCAGTCAAAAGGGAGAACAAGGGTTAGGGATGAAAAATCAGGTACACAGCTTAAGCACTGTACGACCTGGGTCCTAGCTACCTCAAAGATAGAATCTCACAGTATGAACCAACTCAGGTTAAGGTCATCAGGAGACGCTCTTCTCTCCATCCCACCATCCTCACAGGTACATCTCGTGGGAACCCATGAAAGGGCCTTCTCAACTGCTGCACCCAGACTCTGGAACTCCCTCCCACTAGAGGCCAGGACTGCCTCATCTCTGTTTCTTTTCTGGAAACTGGCAAAGACCTTTCTCCTCAGGCAAGCTTTCCCTGAATGATGGACTACCGTCGTGTGTCTTTTATATGAATCTATAGGTTCACTTAGACTTTATGTTTATAACTACTTATAACCTTGTAGCTTTAATGTAATGTTGTCTATTAATGCTGTAAGATGTCCCTCAATTCCTTGTTCTCAATACTTGAACATGTCTTAATTGTACTGGGCTGTTTATTATCCCATATTACTGTAAGCTGCCTTGGGTCCCTTTCCAAGGAGAAAGGCGGGGTAAAATACTCTAAAATAAATAAATTAATTAAATAAATTAAAGGCATGTGATCTCCAAACAGAGATCATAACCTTCCCATTTTTTAAGTTTTCCCACTGATGTGGGAAGACTTTGGCCCTCCAAATTTTCAGACACCGACTCCAGGTTGTCTGAACCAGCTCAACTCGTGGTAAGGAACTGTGGAAAATGTGTCTAAAACCTCAGAAGGGTCAAATATTCCATGATCCCTGCTTTATAACACTCTCATTTATTGGTGAAACAACCATTCCAACCTGAAGCTAAACCAAATCTCAGACTCAAGGGCCAAAATCCTGCTGTACCGTTACACAAAAAGTGCAACATCAAAAAGCACATTGCCTCAAATTAAGAAATCTCTGTATCTGATGCACACCAAATTGCATAACAAATCTACAGAGATGTCTTAACTTGAAGCAATTGTCCTCTATATGTTAATAACTTCCATGCTCAAAAGGATGTCAGCCAGCATTTCCTCTTGTTATCTGCAATAAAGCATTTTGTTTTTGTTTGCTTTTAAAGGAATTAGAACCTTCCTTTGGTGGCTAATTCGGACACGACTGAACGACTGAACAACAACAACAAATAGCAAACAGAAATTTACTTCCTTCTACTAGGTCAATATGAAAGCACAACCCAACACAAACATTCAGTGGATACTAATAATATTACATAGTAAAATACCATAAACTGTTGAATTTATTTCTGGTGTGTCAAGAAGGTCTGAGGTATAAATTCTACCCTGGGAACACCCCCACTCAAACTCCACCCCAGCTTCAATGATATTCTTTCTTTGGAAATGCCCTGTAAGTGTCAAAGCAGGGACTTTCCTATTGACAGGATGGGAGCTGTAATGACTAGATGAGGTGACAGTAAGCAGCAGTTCCATTTTTAGCTCCAAAGAGGAGTGCTGATTGGCTAGATGAAGTCACATGGAAAGAGTTGTTATCATAGAGCTCATAGACACCGTAAAGGGGAACCAGTGCCAATGCCAGCAACACTTGGTCACAATTTCCCTTTCCTTTCACGACACAGAATTACACAATTGGGCAGGAATTGGGTGGAGGAGAGAGGTATTTCCCTTCTCTCGGACTCAGCAGAGTAGCGAGCAGCGGAGCCAGAAATATCACCAAGAGAAGCACCTAGAAAGGTCTCACAAGCCAGGAGAGACAATTGTCATCTTCCACTATTTCTTTCATGTGCCTAATTCTTGGCAACCACCAACGAAAGGGGGTTCCTCAGATCCTGGGGTGGAGAAATTGTGAATAATAACCATTGCTCCCATGGCAGCTGCACAGGCAATGTTTTAAGCTGCCCCTCCCACAGCAACTGGGTTCTGGGGACCCCCATCAGAGCCAGGCATTGCTCAGAGAGCTAGCCAGCGTCCCACCGGGCAAACTCAAGAAGGTGGTGGTAATGGTAGAGGAATGAGGATATTACACCAGGAGGGAGCAGAGTGTGACAGGGAGCTGCCTTTGGCTTCCCACTTCAAGTGGTGGGAGAACTGGCAGCACCCCAAAGAATGAACAGTTCCCCACGGAGCCTCTTGGCTGGGCGCCAGACCATTCAGTGTGCCATCTGGGAAGAGGAAAATGGACTCATTAATCTGTTGCACAAAAGATGAATTCATCTGTTCCACATAAAACGGAGACGTCGACATTCCAAATGACTTGAGGCCGAGATCCTTGGACAATCTTTAAAGCAGGGTTGCTTGGGGGGAGGCTCCAAACAAGACACCTCACTGCTGTAGGACGGAATTGATCTTCTGTCAGCCTGCATGGCCAAGGGTCATGCTGACTGAGGGATTCTGGGAGTTGTAGTCCAAGCTGAATCCTCCATTCACGTGCTTGGAACCAGCAGACTGAAACCACTCAGAGAGACATTCGAGCAAAAGCTTTTAAGATTGCAAGTGATGACTCAGAAGGGAAGTGAGGACTCCCTCGGGAGGTGCCTGGAGGCCACAGGAGGGGAGGGGAGGGGAGGAAGGAAGGAGAAAACAGCTGCAGCCACGCATCACGGTGGCTCCCGTCAACGTGTCCACGTCAACCGTTTCAATCCAAAGCCTCTCCCCAAAAGCAAGTCATTGGCATGGGTTGTCAAAGAATCAACAGCCGCCCCCATCTGGAACACATCAGCTCCAGAGCTGTGCCGCACAGCTGTTGCGGAGGGGATTTCTACATTTTTTGGAATCTTAAGATGCCCCGGGACAGGTTTCCATCCATCCATATCTAACACTAAATATAACAACCACTGCCACAGCTCCTGCCAAGTCCTCCTCCCATTCTGAGTCACCTCACCAGCACAGGATCCAGTTTCCATGGCTGGAAGGCATTTCCATCCACAGAAGAACTGAAAGGAGAGGAGAGGCACTAACTGGTCACTTTTAAGAGTGCGGAGGGATGGAGTCCTTACAAGCTGCCCACCCTTCCCTGTGTTGTCCTTGGCTCAGGAAGCAGAGTAGCCGTTCACATCTCCACCGTCACTACTCACTGTGACATAGGATCACTTTCCTCTAGCATGAACCCACCCTTTGGCCAAGATCTGCTGCTGCATCCCTTCTCAGCTCTTCCCCACCAATGTAAGTTGAGAAGAAATTCTTGGAGAGAAGCCCTGATTTGTGAATGGACACTGCCTGTGGGACATTTGAGCACAGTCCACCTTATTCTCAGTGGACAATAATAGTGTTTCCTTGGATAGCCTTTAATAGTTTTCTGGCATTATGGCTTCCTCATGCTTTGTCCTCCTCTTACTCTTTGGAGAAATCAGGCACTGTCCATCTAATCCCCCCAGCACCCTTCTCACCCTGCCACTATTTCATGAGATCAGTCCTTAAGGAGGGTGGAAAATCTGGGACAGGAAACCATCAAATTCAGCAATAAACTGAATATCCCTGTGGAAAAGGAAGATGAAATGCTTGCCTCAGATGGGTTTAATGGACAGTGAAAGGTGCTGACAAAATTTGTGGCAAACTGCAAAACTGCACATATGTAAATGCTACACAATATGTGGGTATAAAGCCGCCCCCGCCCCCCAAAAAAGGGCTTGATCTGGCATGCTCAAGGCTTAGCTGTTGGCTTCAACAGGACTGACATTATGAAAAGTCGGCTTATGGTCAAGAAGGATATTAAAATAAAAATGAATGAAAGCATGCATCACACATTCTCCACAGATTTTTTTTGAGAAACACCCACTGAATTATTGCTTCTGTTTATGAGCATAAAGGTGAAGTCCGTGTCTTATTGAACTACTCATCATAATCTATCTATCTCTTTCTTTTTCCCCAGGAGTGTGGGAGGTGGGAAAATCCTTCATCCACTCCCATCATGTTCCCTTGAGAGTACGGAGATGAAAAACACATTATTCTAATACACACCTGATCAGGAGAATTTGTTTTGACTTCTTCGGTTACTGCAGATGTTTTAGGGTTCGATCGTGGAGTCATGTTTTCAGAGCATCTTTCTTCTCCCTGGTTCTCTTTACTTAAATAGAGACACCCTAGCTTTGTCTTGGACAATGGCTCACAGGGTTCTGCTGTACGTCGTCACATTTCTTTGCAGATTTGAGCGATGGAAAGGTAGAGAGACGCATGCAGGAGGCACTCCCTGCTCTGTGTTTTCAAAACGCCAACTCTTCACAGGTGTTCTGGCCCAGAAGTTGGCATCTCTATTTTTTAACTACAACTCCCGGAATCCTCCTCACTCCAGCATGGCCATTGGGGAGGCTAGCGGGTTGTAGTCCAAAAGGGCATTTCCCCCATAGCTCTGTTCAAATTCCATCCACAGCAGCACCTGGCAGGCAGGGCCGGCGCTTCCATTAAGGCGAACTAGGCAGTTGCCTAGGGCGCAAAAATGGAGAGAGGGTGCTGGACAGCCTGCTGCCCCCCACCGCCCACCGCTGCTGGCCACCGCCGTCCATCCCCCCGCCCGCCAGCCGCTCGTCACCGTCCGCCCATCGCTGCCCACTGCCGCCCATCGCTGCCCACTGCCGCCCGCCCGCCACCACCCTGCCCACCCACTGCCACCCAACCCCAACCCCTGCCCCACCTGCCCGCCGCCCCACCTCCTGCTGCCCCCTTGCCTAGGGCGCAAGAAAACCTAGCACCAGCCCTGCTGGCAGGCTAGTCCTGCCCCATGCTCCAAAGGGGTGTTACTGGTCCCTTGTGGCAACTGAGAGGGAAGTCCGAGGTGGCAGTCTACCACCAGCTCCTCCTATGAGTAAGCAGAAGGAGTGGATTCCTCTGGGGGTGGATGCTGGGGGGTGGCAACAAGGACTTGGTTGAGGAAGACCTCTGTGTGTGTGTGTGTGACTAAAACTAGCCTGTTGTCTTTTGTGGTGGCAGGAGACTCCTTCCGAGAACTGCTTCACTGCACTCTTCACTTGCAGATGGAACCCAGTGTACATCACCTAGCAGGGCTGGATCGAGGCCTTTAGAGGCCCCAAGCACAGAGAAGATCATGGTGCCCTCCAGAATATGGTACATACTAGGGCACACAGTTTTTTTTGGGGGGGGGGGGTATATGATGCACATTACATGTGTGAAAATATGGTAATTTGAATGTATAAAGGCAAAGGTCCCCCACACACACACACGTGTGTGCTAGTCATTTCTGACTCTAGGGGTGGTGCTCTTCTCTGTTTCTAAGCCAAAGAGCCAGTGTTGCGCAAGTCCATGGCCATGTGGCCATCATGGCTGAATGCATTTCTGCACACAGAACACTGTTTATCTTCTCACTTTTTATGGTGGTATCTATTTGTCTACTTGCATTTACATGCTTTCGAACTGCTAGGTTGGCAGGAGCTGGGGTTAACAAACAGGAGCTCACTCCGCTGCGTGGCACCCGAGTTTCGAACCGCTGAGCTGCTGACTTTGCAGCCGACAGTTTCAGCGCTCTAGCCCGGTGAGCCACCACGTATAGCATGTGCCAAAATAGAACCACATATTGTATACAAAATCATGCTTCACATATTGATTAATATAGACAGCTTTTGTTAGAATCTGTAAACTGAAAAGCTCAAACAAGAGCTTAAAACCACTTTTGGGGTATTTTTAACAGTGGCCATTATTTCTTTGTCTTGCACATATCGTGCAGAGGCCATGGGTCTAAAACCTCTTTTTAACCTTATCTCCACACAACCTTGATAAACAATTGGATAAACAATTTTCTGAACAATAACTAAGATAGATAGACCTGTTTGCCTCCAGTATCTGACACTGGTTAGAGCACCTTCCCAAGAGGGACCACCTGGGCACCCCAGAGCATTATAATGAATGCCTATAACACGGCAGCATTATGTAAGCCTCTGTATTGCCTTTTTTGGATTATTTTTATGTTATGTTTCTTTTCTGGTCTATTATTGATATTTTTTATTTTCCTTATTTATTTATTTTCTGTTAATGTTTAACATTGTCTGATGATAACATCTTGATGTTATTTTCATTGTAGTATGTTTTGTTTATTTTATTGCTGTTCACCACCCAGAGCGCCCCCGCCCCCCTGGGGCTTGATGGGCAATATATAAATCGAATAAATAAATCAGCACATAGGTTTTGCTGTATAGATACTTTTTTGGCAACACAACTCAAGGGACCGTACCTGGACCACTACTTGGAAAATGGCTGACGTTTTTTATAGGGAGCCTTCCCTCTTCAAGGAAGCACTTGCCTGAAGCATATATACAAAATATCTTTGGCTTTGTTCCTCTGCCAGCCCTTACACACATTTGGAGCGTGCTTCCTTCTTGCCTCATTTCACAGTTATCATGTTTCTCCAAAGGAGGGACTCCCTATGGCTATCAATCTAAATGAGGTCAACACATCTCCCATAAGACCTATATTTCATTTGCTAATAAATTGGCAAGTTTTATTATCTTTTTTGTGTGCACTAGGTAATGGGGGTGGGAGGGGGGGGAAGTAAAGCTGTTTTCATTGTTCAGGTGGAGAAACATGTAATCGACCAGTAACGTAATAGATTCTGTAAAGGGATTTGGATTTTTCATCCAAATGGAGAAATCAATTAATCATATCCACAGTGAGAGGCCAGCTTTATTTTTTTCACAGCCCACTTCTCTGACACCTAAGAAAACCAAGCCACTACATTTACCACAACAAACAGCTAATTCTGGGCCCTCTGACGCCGAGACATCAGTGTGAAGTGGTTTTAATCTCGATTCCTAGGGAGCTGCCTAAATTAAGTGTGACTGCTGCATTTTTATTATTTACTTGCTAGTTTTAGCATTGTATATCATGTGTTTCTGTGTAAATAAATGCCAGGTGGCTTATAACAAATCGAACAATGACAAAATGAGCCAAACAACACCAGGCAGACACAGGCCACAATATAACACCATAGACAGGTGGTTCAAGAGCAGGGCTTGAAAAATGGCTTTGGTGACTAAAGTACCCTGAGTTGTAATTAGCTATTTTAGCACAGGGACAAGGGGAATAATCTCCCACCTGCTCTCCTTGGAGGGATGCTGACAAGGCCCACATGATGGAGGAGGAGGAAGTGGTGCCCCCTCCTCCCAAAAAAGGAATGTGAATATGATCGGGATATTTTGTCATCTATTTTTCTGAACTCTCACCAGTAAATTCACCTCTATATTCCAATGCTCTCTAAGTTTTGGTACCTCAGTTACCACTTGGGAGAAGCCATTTTAGAAAAAAAAGCAGGTTTTTAGATGGTACAATGTGAGGGCTGGGCCGGCCTCCATAGGTGAATATTCCAACCAGCATAATCACAGAGAAGGACCCGCCTCTGGCAGATGTGGGCTCACAGAACAGAAGCTCAGGCGCTGAACAGGATGTTCCACCTGATATAGTAATAGGATGCCATGTCCTAAGCAGGTGTGAGGGGGAGTAGACTTTTGCACCCTCATGTTTTTTAGTCGGCAGGGGTTCTGAGGGTTGTAGTCAAGAACAGAAGGAAATGTTCCAAGCTCTGAGTCTGGATGTGAGGAATCTCCAGGTTTCCAGTGGCATTCCTAGAGGGGAGTAAATACTGTGGTACCCCGACTTAAGAGCAGCTCAACCTAAGAGCAATTTGTCTTAAGAGCATAAAACTGTAGGCGTTTTAACTGCCGCCTTACAAATTGTAGATAGGGTCTGCTTGACTTACAAATATTGTTTTCATTTTTTTGATTGTTTAACTTATTTTTTTCAATTTTTTAGATAGGTACCCCGACTTAAGAGTAGTTCGACTTAAGAGCATGCATTCAGAACGGATTAAATTTGTAAGTTGAGATATCACTGCAATACTATTAGTCTTAGAGCTACAGAGCTGGAAGGCGGGGCCTGAGGCACCATGGGGAAATGAACTCCCAACCCTTGGCTCTGCAGCCAGATACCTAAACCACTGAGCTATCCAGCAGGGATAGGAAGGAGTGCTTTTCTCACCCTATAAAAGAACATTATCATTTTTGCTTCTCTTAATGTGCACAGACAGGCAGAGGGGCCAAGGTGTGAGGTGGTGAACCATGCTCACTCTGCATGCTCCCTTCCTCCAGCCTTGTGCTACTGGATAGGCATTGTTAAAGTGAAAACAGTATGGGAAGCCTATTGCTGCCATGGCCGGGGTCAGTCTTTCTAGAAGCATTGGACTGGACTAAGGCGTGGGACTGGTATTCTACCTTGACTCATGCACAGAATGCCACTCCTTACGTTTCCTTACCTCTCTCTCTCTCTCTCTCTCTCTCTCTCTCTCTCTCTCTCTCTCTCTCTTAGTCTGTGCTATTCAAACATGCAGTTTTCCACTATAGTCTGGACTATACAAACATGCAGGCCTAAGATGTGCCCCCCTCAAAAAATCAGAGCATCCTATGCGTAAGTGCCTGAGGCCACAGTCAACCTTCATGAACTGTCCATTTGCAAATCAACTATTTTTGACCTGTGACTAAGCCAGCCCACACTAAAAAAATCAAATACGAGTCTTCCCCCAATCAGAATATCATTCAAAATGCTAAATTTGTCTGTTTAATGTGTGCTTTCTATTTTTTTATTTTTAAAAACTTTTGACAATATTTTCTATATGTAGCGATAAAGCATCAGTTTCAAGATGAAACATGTAACATGTCTTCTGTCTTCATTGCAATTTTTATTCCCATATTCCTGTTTTATTAGTCATTGATAACATCTAGCTACATCACAACTTACATCAGAAGTTATCTGTTGTAAAATTAGCAGTGACGACCTCTAGGAGATACTGTACCTAGTTTTTACAGAACGTTATAAAAAAGAAGCACAAGCAAATTTAAGAAACCCATTATGTACTGATTCTATGACCTGATACCAAGACACACCTAAAAAAGCAGTGTAATTAATTCACTCAGAAGCCCTGTTACACTATAAAGTAGATCAAGTCCTTACATTTTCACATCCGGTGTGAACTACTTACCATAAAGCGGTAATGACTCCTAATAAATGTTGAAACTAACATGGTGCAGCTGATTTAGTGAAATATATTGGGATTCATTAAACATGGTTTTACTAATGTTTAATGACAGAACTGAGCTTCAGGGAGGAGGGAAAGATTTATCATCTATTTTGCTTTCTTAAATTTTTCATATTACTTTCATTATCAAATATATTGATTTTACTTCAGACTTTTTTTTTCCTTAGGCGACTCACAGCCAGCCATCCTTTTCAGGTACCATAATCACATGCAGCTCAATAAGCTCGCACCAGAAGACCCCCAGCCCTAAGAGGGGGAAGGAAAAATAAAACCAAAAGTTATCTGGAAGCTGAGGCATGGCAACTGGACTTCTTGAGAGATCAAAGCATTTCATTACTCATCCCAGCAGCTTTGTCAGTCCAAGGAAAGTTAATGGTGAGTCCTCCAATTTCCAGTTCACCTGGTGGGGTCTCTTTTCAGCTTTTCATAAGTGTGTTGGTCATCTAATGCAGAGTAGGAGGCTACCACATCACCTGTGTTGATAATTTGGTGTCGAGGACCCGGGGCTCCCTGGAACAAAGCCTTAAAACATTCCGATTAGAAGGGACTGTGACACCATCCAAGCTCCCATGTTTCCTTGTTTCCTCTAAATGTAGCTGTAATGTTTACAGGAGGTTGGGAAGCAGTGGCTTTTCCCAGGACGAGCTGCCCTGGTTATAATGCAAGCTGGGCAAAGGTGGTTTGGCTTTCAACAGACAATTGAGAGTCACTAGCTTCGCAAAAGACGAGCTCCTCAGTGTTCTACTTGAATCCATCCAGCTGCCCACAGTTTTCGACTGCCCTGAATGGGACTGGCTATAGGACTGTCACAATGAGCATCTGCAATTTCAAATTTATTTATTTATTTAATTATTTATTTATTTAATTTATATACCGCCCAACTTTCTGAAGGAACTGATCTATCATAGATCAGATTAGATTAGATCCTACCTTTCACTGGCTTTCAGATAAGACTGGCCCAGTCAATTTCTGTACATGGAGTGGCATTTTGTCCTTTGCGTTAGGTCACAGGTTAATTTATCTCTAGCCCAAAATTCTGTGTCCGCAATGACCAGCCGAATTCTTATGGGGAGCTCACAAGGAAGAGGTAAAACCAACACCATGATCTTTCCCACCTCTTCTGACAACTGCCCGAGAAGCCTACCGCTGAAAACGGGAGATCTTTTATAATGATGACAATCTTAGAAATGCAGAATGGAAGGGACCCTGATCAAGATGATCAAGCACAGCGGGGATTTGAACTCCCTGGTCTCTGTCTCCACATTAGAGACCTAAGCCACTGAGCTCTCCAGCAGTTTGAGGTGGGCCTATGAGAAGCCTTGGAAACATATAAAAGGCACTTTGAATCTCTGAGATACACATGGAATGATTAATATTACTAGGAAATTATTATTAATATTATGGGGAAGTTATTGTTTTATTTGAAAGTACCACATGCTGTGGGTGGGGGTGTGAAAGGAAAGCGGAAGAGGCCTGTTTGGTGCAGAAAGTAAACAAACTGTCATTTTGTTCTACAAGCAATTATTAGCATTCAAAAACAGTCTATTGTGTCAGTACGCAAACGTGCCATTATCCTTCACTTTCCTTTACTGTTTCTTGAGTTATAACTATGGGTATAATTGCGCTTCCCTCAAGCACCCTCCTTGTTTCTTCTCATATCAATTAGCAAGTAACAGATCCCTGTTAGGTAAAGCTAAGCAACACTTCAGCCTTTTTTGTTTTGTTTTGTTTGCTTTTTTTTTTTGGTAACAACAAAGTGGCAGATGAGAGAATTTTGCAGCACAAATGGTAAATAAATGCCATATGTCATCAACAGTACTAATGCTTCCACATACATGTAAACCACGGCTAATGGGCCCTGCCAAAATATTTTAAACCATCTGTTTTGACTTAGCTGGTGTTTTTTTGGAGAAATTATGCTTATCATGCTAATTTATTTTGCTGTCAACATCACCAAATGATATCACTGCTGCTAAACAACATCGTTATAGATATCTGTATCACATTGCTGGCAAGATACCAGCAGGCGTTTGCTGTGCCCATTGAAATGCAACAGGAGTAACTAAAGAGGAACCTGTCAGCATATTTAGAGATGCAGTGCAGGAGTGTAATCCATCTGAGCAGGTCTGCTGTGTTCTAGCCCGTGCTGCTGGTACAGTCTTTAAGACTAAGCAGTAAGTCAACACTAGGAAGAAAAAAACAGCAGAAACTAATGCATCTGTGGTACAGAGGCAAGTCTACACTCCTGGACCCTCATAGTGCACAGATCTATGAGCCAAAGGTACAAAAGGGCTACAGCTGCTACTACAATTAGAGCAGGGGTGAGGAACCATCAGCCCTTCAGATGTTTTCAACCACAACTCCCACAGTCCTTTATCATTGGCAATACAGGCTTGGATTTCTGGGAGCTGCAGTCCAAAACGCCTGGAGGTGCTGAAGGTTCCCCACGCCTGAATTAGAGGCTGAAGGGCTGGCACTACATACACATATAAATATACACCTGTGCAGCTGCCTTAGGGCAATAGATTTGGGGCATTATGAATTTTTTTTACTGCAAGAGAGAAGTACTTTTAGAATGTCATTCAACAGATCACACAGTGCATTGGTTGGCCATCATGGTGCACAGGTTAAAAAGCTGTGCTGCCGCCATAACTATGTTCATGACCTGGGCTCGATTCCAGGTAGCAGGCTCAAGGATCACTCAGCTTTCCATCCTTCAAAGGTCAGTAAAGTGAATATCCAGCTTGCTGGGTATGTTGGGTGGGGGGCAATGAGTATCCTGCACAATTACTTGGAAAGATTCCTTTGGAAAGATTCCTTTGGAAAGATTCCTTTGGAAAGATTCCTTTGTCCAAGAATTGTCTCCCGCCCCTGTCAACTGTGTTCTTATGATCTGGTGCTGAGTACTATATTGTTGTTACACACCTTCAATTCACATCCAACTTATGATGGCCCCAATACAGTTTTAAGAAAAAAAATGTATGCATATAATGGCCAGGCACACGTATAAATGGATTGAATATCACTCAAAGTTTCTTAAGTCATCACCAAATGCAATAATTATGCTATTATTTACTGTTATTTTTCTTCGCAACTGCCAGACCCATCTTTGAGTTCAAGGATCAAAGATAAAAAGTGGAAATATTCTCTGTATTAGCACACCTTGTCCCTCTGCTGTCTCCTTCAATTATGACACAGCATTCAGGTCTGGCTACATCTGATATCAAAGAGAAGAATTAAAGTCACTCCCAGTTCCTGTCCTCTATTGTTACAGGTCAAGAACAGCAGAGGCTGGACAATATGAATAATTGTAAAACCATTGTTTATTTGCCAGTTACACAGAAGGCTTCTCACAAAGGCCATTCAAGCAGATTCCAGCCAACGTGTACAGTATTTGACAATTTTATCCAATCTTGGCCATAACTATGCTTCAATATCTGCTCTATGCCACTTTAATAATCATGGCATTTATCTGTCTCCTGGAAAGTCTGTTGAGTGAGTAAGCTGACAAGTTGCTCAGGATGCTACTATTGGATGGGGAAAGACCATATTCTTTGGAGACAGATCAGAAGGGAATTGTTCTTGCACTTCCTGTATTGAACAGAGTAGAAAGCAGTGATCCTGAAGCATTTTCCACCCATGGTATGGCTCTATTTTGTCCTGGCTGCCTAGAAAGAACATAGCCAGCATTCTGGAACATGATATACAGTAAAGAAGCCAGACGTCCTCTGGCCATTTCAAAAGAGCTAATTATCTGACGCTGGCTACAATCTCATTCTGTTTCACAGATCCTGCAGTCAGGCTGTCCTTAGCCAGTTTCCTCATCCTAACAAGGCTCGTTTGTGCTGGGTTGCCAAGGACATTACTGTTCCTATGTTCACTGCACTGCCAACCTTTGTCAAGTATGCTAATGACGGAGCAAGAGAGAGAGAGAGAACTATGCCAGATTTATTTTTTTATGTTTGGTTCATGGGGAAAGAAGAAGTCTTGCTCCTTTTAGAAGTTCCTTCAGGAAGATGGGCGGTATATAAGCCTAATAAATAAATAAATAAGTTTGCTTATATGGTGGTCTTTGGAGAATTAACAGTGCCGAGGTTCCAACCAGCCAGGTTCCACATTTATCGACCTCTAGTTGACACCATTTGGAAGCTTCCCCACTGAAAAGACCCTCACTAGGAGAAATGCCCATGCTTCTTAGGACTGGCAAGAAAAGGCACCACAAGCTCCCCATAGTCATGTGCTACATGTAAAATGTAATGTAAGAAACATAACTTCTCTAGATATGGTAAGTGTAACATGTAGTTTAGCCTTTATCTACCTAGTGACTTAGCATGGCACACATGTCTGCAAAATGTAGATGGGCTCTGTTTCACAACCCGGCTTTCATTATTCAACAGCAACAGCAGCAGCAACAACAACAACAACAACAATAACAACAACAACAACAATGGTGTTCGTGATCGTGATTGTGATTGTGATCGTGATCGTGATGATGTCAACTCAATTCTCACTTATGACAACCCTTTTCAGTTTTTTCCAGGTAGAGAATAATCAGAAATGGTTTATCTTCTCCTTTTTCTCGAAGTGCCCTGGGAATGTGCAGCTTGTCCAAGGTTGGCTCTACTTGGAGGAGGCATAGCAGGAAATGAAACTCCCAATCTCTGCCTCTCCAACTAGATACCTAAACCAGAGATAACCATTCTGAGAAATGTACATTGACTGTTTTCCATAATGGATGTTCTATTGAGCAATAGAAGAACATGGTAATCCTCAGTCTCTTGCTGGATACTTCACAATGCCATCCATTTGATTAAAAACCTCATCTTCTCAGGGGACACTTGAGTCTAAGGATACATGTAGCTCACATAGTAAGAGGTGAGGTGAGGGCCAGCTTTTAATGCTTGAATGTCTGTCACACAAAAACAGATTTATCCCTGAAACAATTCAGAAAAGACTGTGCGGTTCTTAGGGTTACAGCAATGCAAGAACAGAGCAAAGTAAAGAACGTTTACTAAACAATTTTTAAAAAATCAAATTGAAGGCTTTCGTGGAGGAAATTCAGTGTTGCTCCAGATGATGTTCCTGTTGTTATTCCTGATCCTATTGTTGTTGTTGTTGTTGTTGCTGCTGCTGCTGCTGCTGTTGTTAAGCATGTTCATACAGTATCAACTGTTTGACAGTGAAACATACAGCTTTGGAAAGAGGCAACCTCATTTTCATTAAAGATCATTAAGCACACCTATCAGATATATTTTCATGACTGATTTCCAGCATTGGAAAGGATTTAGACTACATAATTTTATTTTTATTTATTTATTTTGAATATTTTTACCCCACCTTCCTTCTTGGAAAAGGACTCAAAGCAGCTTACAATAATGAGGGACAATATACAGCCCGGAACATTCGAGGCATATTTAAGTTAAAAACAGGGAATTAAAAGAAACATCTTAGAACATTAAATGGCAAAATTAGAGCTACAAAGAGCACGCAAAAAAGAAAAGAAAAATCCATGATGAGGGGTGGAAAGTAACATGGAAAACAATGGTGTTCTTATGAAATCAGCCAATGCCATCATGTATGGTAATCCATATAAAATTACATAGTAGGAAGTCCCTCATTCAGGGAAAGCGTGCATAACCCTTTAATTCCCTTCTGAAATCTCTATACAAGGGGGCAATCCTTCAAATGATTGGTTTTGCTCTGATTAGGAACTTGTTGATAGTGGAAATATGTATTTTGCTGACTTCTTAATAAGAAGACAAAGGTTAAACACACACACACACACACACACACACACACACACACACACACACACACACACACACACACACACACAAAATGTTTCCTATGCATTAAGGCCACTTCCTTGATAAGTCAGGAAAGACATTATAAGGTATCTTAAGTTCACACTGCAGGACATCCAGACAGGAGACTACCCACCCCCAAAACTAAATCAAGTTATCCCACAGCAGACATCTGCTAGGAAGTTTGTTCAGCTGGACAAACAGGCAAGACACATGAAAGGAAGGCTCTCTTAAACAATGGAGTGTGAACAGAGCTTTTCATTAGTATGAGAAGTTAAAAAAAGCAAAAGACCAACTGTCAGGTCCATCCATGAAACTACAAAAACAAAAACAAAAAAACCCAGTAACTTAGCATCACTCGACCTGATTTTGAAAAGTCCTAATATTTAGTTGTCCATTCTCTCAAAAGCTTAACTGTAAAGCATGTGCAGAGAGAATGTCACCTTGCATGTGATGTCATGAAAATTAGAGAATATTAGGTAGAATGTGATCTATCTCAGATCATTGAATGGTTACAATATAATCCTTGGACGTAATCTACCTAGGAAGCTATTTCAGAGTAAAAATGGAAGTCCGGGCAATCTCCTGTCCTCAAGTGAACTTGTTGATCAAGTTTTGCATGCTGACCTGCCTGTCATGTAGATGCTAACATGTTCAGTTTGGAGCAGGCAGTACCAAATCCAAATCACCACTAATTCAAGAAGCTTCTAAGACAGATGGAGTTCATATCTGGGTTTCTGTGTTTGTGACCGAAGAGGATTTTCTACAGTGAAAAAGAGGTCCTTTAAAATCAATTGTGCACATCCTGTGGATCTTCTTGACAAATAAAACAGGAGATCTGGAAGCTTCCTCCTTGATTCTGCTTGTAAACAAGATGCACAGAGGGGACATGCCTTTCTTTAAAAGAAGAGCAGCACTTTTTATTTCTCACACAGCAAATGTGACAAATTGGCAAATCTGGAGATGTAACCCCTGTTGGGTCAGGGAAGTGCCAGAACCCTGAATGCCAGAGGGTGATACTTGGCCAGTCACCATTTCTCAGTTGAATCTACCTCATAAGGTGAGGCTAACAAAGGGCAAGATGAAAACTTTCCCCTGTATTTGAATCCACTGTCTCCTTCCAAGTGCCCAAGATCCAGTAGAGAAACTGGATTTTTAAAATTAGAACAGTGAGGCACTGAAGACAGTACGTTTTGCAATTGATGGTTTCTCTGTTACCCTCCCATTCTACCTCTTCTCTAAGCTCGCTATTTTCTTTGATACATTTGATCCAGTTTTCCCCCAACTGCAAATGTGGAAGCAGCTGGCAACTTGTTCCTGGACATCCCAATCTCAATTGCAGGGATGTTGGCAAGTCTCCCAATCTGAACTCCAAGTCTGACTCTGAGTCTTTGGGTCCAAGTCCCAAGCCTCAAGTCTGAGTCTTGAGTCTTTTGCCCCACTTCTTGGGGTGGGGTTGGGCATATGCACAGACAGTGGGTCTCCAAGGGCTGCTGGGCAGGCACAGGCACATACCAAAGTTAAAGGTAAAGGTACCCCTGCACATGCATGCTAGTTGTGTCAGACTCCAAGGGCGGTACTCATCTCCGTATTCAAGTCGAAGAGCCAGTGTTGTGCAAGTCTGTGGCCATGTGGCCAGCATGACTGCAAGGAAACACTGTTTTACCTTCCTGATTTTTACAGAAATAACTATTTATCTACTTTCATTTACATGCTTTTGAACTGCTAGGTTGGTAGGAGCTGGGGTTAACAGCAGGAGCTTACCCCGCTGCGTGGCACCCAGGATTCGAACTGCCAAGCTGCGAACTTTGCAGCTGACAGTTTTCAGTGTTCTAGCCTGCTGAGCCACCACATACCAAAGACAGTGGGCCAAATTCCCTTCCCAGATTTGGCTCCTGCTGCCAGGACCCTGCCTGTCACAGAACCTAACTCTGAGGGGTTAAATGGTGAAGAGCAGCTGGAGGAGCCTTGCAGCTCAAGTCAGCAGGCAGCTGGGTCTGATGACTCAGCTGAAAACATATCTTCTCCCCCTAGAAGGGCTATGAGCAGGATTCTGCAAAGACATGCTACCAGGAGAGCTAGGGAAAGGGTCTTTGATGCTAGACGGGGAATCAGGTCGGGAAGCCCTGAGTACTAGCAGGAGCCTTTCCAGAAATAAGGGTGTGTTCCCTGTTTTGAGATAAAGCTGGTACGCTCACCTTGAGCTCTCTGTGGGAGCAATGTGTCATTTGAACTTGCAACCATGTTCCTGTCTGTGACCTTGGCTCTGTTTCCTGATTTTGGACTGGCTTCCTGGACAATGGCTTAATCTGTTCCCTTGGGTTTGGCATCTGGTTTCCGTGAGATATTCTGGTTTTGACTTGGACTGTTAATTGCTGGGAGTTGGATTCTGTTATTTATCTGGCACTTGATTGTTAGCAATGGACTTGAACTTGCCTGGCTTTCCAACAAAAGATCTTGGCAAATAACTGAATCCTGTTTGTGTGTGTGCTCTGTGTGTGGGGCTTGACACCTGCCTCTGCACATGCGCCTGCTCATCAGCTGGGTGGTGGGTGCATGGGTGGAAGCAGCAGTTGGCTCCCGGAAGAGAAGCTGGACCTTCTGCCCCTAAGGCAACAGAAGGAGCAGGTAGGGAGGCCTAATAAGACTTGACAAAGCAACTTGGAAAAGTGGGTCTAAGTCATGATTCAAGACCAAGTCTTCTCTCTCTCTCTCTCTCTCTCTCTCTCTCTCTCTCTCTCTCTCTCTCTCTCTAATATGCATGTTAGGGTGGATTCGGGTTTCTTCCCGTGTAGAAATCTGGTTGTTCTGGCTCTGTTTTATGAACTCACTCGTCATCTTTTGGCTGGTGTTCTGGCTTCTTTCTTCTTGAAGCAAAGCAGTTGAAGTCTTTCTATAAATACTGCTGGGGGTGTGTGGTTTGCTTGCTTTGTTGCTGATTGCAGGTTCCTTTGTTCCTTTGTTCTTTTGTGATCTGCTGTGTGGCTGAGGCGATAACTGCTGATGGCTGTTTAGATGGCTGTTTACATGCTGGTGGGTTAGATGGCTGGTGGGTTCTGGCAGTTCCTGGGCTTTGGTGGACCTGTGTCTTGTGAATTCATTTTGGTCTGGCTAGAATGTTTTTTTGGGGTGTGTGAGTGTGCTCCATGTGGTGACTGGAGTGGGGTGCCGGCAGATGGTGCAGATAAATCTGTGGGAAGGGTCTGGGTTTGTGTTTGGTGTGGATGGAAGGTGGTGGCATCTTGTGTCCTTTTGGACCTGGTGTCAGTCTTTGTGACAGAGGCTGTGTCTGTTGACCAGGGCTAGTTTCCAGATGTCAGGCAAGCGGGATCATCATCACGTTATTCATGTTGTTTGGGTGTTTCTCTATTTCAATGGCTTCCATGATTATTCGACTGTTGAAGTGTTCAGTTTTGGAGATGAGTTTGGTTCTTTCAAAGTCAATTTCATGACCTGTTGTTTTTATGTGCTGGAAGAGGGAGGAAGATTTTTCTTCTTTTTGACTGCGTTCTTGTGTTCTGCGCGATGCGTGCGCTTATTCTCCTGTTTGTTTGTCCGATGTATGTGGCTGGACAGACTTTGCATGGTATTTCCTCCTTGGTTTTCTAGCTCAATCTTGTCTTTGGGGTTTCTTAAGATGTTGGCTATTTTTGGTCGGTGCAAAAGGCTGTCTTGATGTTGTGTTTGTGGAGAATTTTGCTGATTTTGTCTGTGGTGCCTTTGATGTAAGGGAGGAGGGCGGTGCCGTTGTTCTCTTCTGTTTCTTGGTTCTTGGGGGTGTTTCCTTTTGGATTAGTTTGGTGATGGTGTTTTTTTGGAATCCGTTACGCAATTAAAACATTCGAGAGAGTGTGTAATTCAGTTTTTAGGTGGTCTTTGTCAGATTTGGTTCTGGAGATGAGGGTTTTTGCTAAAACCTGTGCAGGGTGGTGGTGTGATTGTGCATTTAAGTCAGAGATGGTATGTCCTAACATCAGAACAACCAGATTTCTAGGGAAGAAACCCGAATCCACCCTAACATGCATACCTATACCCGTGAAAATCTAATCAAGTCCACATTGAGTTATTGGTGAGACTTGAGTCAGACTCAACAGCCATGACTCATGAGTCCCCATCCTTCCTACAATATGAGCAAACGAGAGCATTCAGATAGCACATGGGTTGCATCTATGGTGTGGTATCAGGCCATTCTAAAGCACTGGCCTTGTAGAGGTTTTCTGATTTTTATTTACACTCTGTTTTATGAATAAACCAGCTGGAGAAGTTCACTATGTCAGCAATAGCAATGATTACAGAAGAGGAGGTGTGGCATGATAAATCATGGAGGGTGGGGAATGGACCTTGTGCATAGTAGACCTACTGTTGTGCCATCTGCCATCCTCGCCACCCCACCCAAGCAGTGGAGGGAAAGTCTGAAAGGAGGAAGCTTACTGAATATGCATAAGTGGTCCTACACAAACTACAACAAGATCATGCAACCTGATAATTCGTGAGGAAAACCTATGGAGATTCAGAGGATAAACATCATGGGAATGATAGAATCATATGATAGAATCCTGGAATAATTATGTTGGAAGGTCCAGCCCTATTTATTGAAGGGATCCAAATCAAAGCAGACCTGATAGATGGTTGTCCAATTTTCTTGAATGCATTGAACCTTTTTGGTTTTTTTGATATTGAGATTTTTCTTGACATTGATATTGAACTTTCCTTTCTATAACCTAAACCCATTATTATGTGTTCTGCCTTCTGGGGTGATTGAGAAAAGATTCTGCCCTTCATCTGTATGGCAATTATTCAAGTATTTGAAGAGTGCTATCATATCCCCCCTCAATCATTTCTTCTCAAGGCTGAACATGTCCAGTTCTTTTTTTCTCCCTCCTCATAGGGCTTGATTTCCAGTTTTTTAATATTCTTGGTGTCCTTCTCTGAACTTGTTCCAGATTGTCCGTGTCCTTTTTTAAAAGTGCATTGTCCAGAACTGGACACACTGGGCACTCTAGATTAGGCCCAACCCATGACAAATAGAAGGGTAGTTTGAGAAGGAGCCATCAATAAGCACTTTCTGAGTATGATTCTGTAACCAATTATGTGGGATAGGGTGAGAAGGGTACTTGATGGTGACTCAACAAATTAATCTTACCCCTATTCTCTAAGAAATAAGTCCCTTTGAGTTAATTGGGATGAACTTCTAATAAAGGCTTTGTCAATGTTCAGCAAAATTACTCTTTTGAACTCAAGTACCCAAGAAAATCCAGTTCAAAAAGTCGTCCTCTCTTGTTGTTTTGTACGTTGTCCTTTATTTTATAGATTTGCAGTGCTGGCAGTTTTGTGAGGACTTGATAATTATCTGAAACTCCTCTGAATTGAAATAGTGAGCTCGCTCCTCAAATGAAATATTATTATAAAATGGAGACACAGAAACAAACAAACAGGAAACAGAATTATATTGGATTCTGTTGCCATACCAGCATCTGACCTCTTGAACCAACTCATGCAGGGTGGTGCTTATAACCTAACCGATTAATCCTGCTCTTTTCAAGCAAAACCTTCCCATTTGATTTGATTTTTATCTCCTAGGCCTTTATAAAACCCCATTTTACTGGTCGTGTTTCCTGTTTCAGAAAACCTTTAGCCTCCACATGGATGACAGCCCTTCCCCCACCTTTCCTGTTGCAACTGGGATTAATATAATTGCTGAAAGGGGGGGAGGAGGGAATATTGCTTTATTCATATAAAGGGATTATCCAAGGACAGAAATAAATCTGCTGTTCTGGACATAAAGAGAGATCACATTGCAGAACACGAACTGGGAGGAGAGGTAAAAAATCAGCCGTCAGTCAGAGAGAAAGTAGCAAATTATCCTTCTGCAGGATCAAGGCATGGAGGAAGGAGGTTGCTGTGGAAGTATTTTCTTGTAACGGTGGCCTGTGTAAACTAAAACCATGTGATATTCCATGAAGACATCCAGCTCCAAATTACAGGAAATGAGATCCACTGTGGGAAAAGACAGCTTCAGAATAAATTCCCAGTTGAAGTATCTTGATTGCTACGTTTGAGGATGATTGCTGTTTTGGAGGGTCACTTGCTTCTTCCAATGGTAACAAAAAACCATAGCAGATAGGAGATCTGCATATGCTAAACTATGAAGAAATACCATGGCAAAGTATCTCTTCAAAAGCCATCCTCCAAAAAACATTTCCCTGAAACCAAGAATTGGCCCCTCTTCTTTTCTGAAGCCCTGCCACATGGGTGATCAACTGCTCTTCATTGGTGATACCTACAGTGTTAGTGGGTTGCATCCTGTGAGCTCTGCTAACCCTTCCTTGGTCAATAGGTGGCTCCTCCCAAATTAATGACACTGGAAGATGACAGTCCACTGTCCTCTGTAATGGTGGGTCCGTCTTGAAAATTGAGGCCTGCAGACGTGACAGCTTGGATGCCTGCCTGTCATATATATCTGTGACCCTCTGGTGGCGCTTCTGGTGGCTGTTGTTTATCCAGGAAGTGGCATAGATGGGTTTTTGGCGCTACTGCTGCTAGCTGGATTGGGTTTGATGCTCCCTCACTGACCTGGTGAGGCAATGAGGGCCTGCTCCCTATGATGTCTCCCATCACCGCCACCCCAGTGATGGGCTTCAGGAGGAAGATGAGGGCAGCAGTGTTTGGGTTCTTCCCTTTTAGCTCAACCAGCTCCTTGGGGGTCTTCTCTCTCTCTCTCTCTCTCTCTCTCTCTCTCTCTCTCTCACACACACACACACACACACACACACACACACACACACACAGACAGACAGACAGACAGACAGACAGACAGAGACAGAGAGACAGAGAGAGAGAGAGAGAGAGAGATTTCGTTGGAGATCTCTAGCTTTCTGATAATCTGTAGATGATCCTGTGTCCTGTGTCAGTGTCAAAATTAGAAAGGATTGGGGGAATTTAAAAAAGGAGTAAACTGTCGTCGTTGTCCCCTCCCCCCAAATTCACAGAGAAGTTCTGAGCTGAACCATAAGGCAGCGGGGGCCCTGAAATCCTAACTTTTCAAGGGCAATATTCCTATAAGTATATCTGCACCAGTTGTTCTGAAGCCCTTATGCACAAGAAAGAATCTCTAGTCTAAATTAAACATTTCTCCCCATTGAGCTGCTCTGAAAGGCTGCTTTAGATGAAGGAAATAATATGGGCAGGAGAGTTAAAACTCTGCCTACATCCAATTAAAAAGCCTTAAAGGAGTTATTAAGGAAAAATCCCAGCTGGGGAGAAATTTGTTACATTTAACACAGATACCTGTAATATCTTAATTTACAAGGTAACAAAGCCCCCAAGATGTGACTTTGGCAAATTATGTAACAACTGCAGAAAGTAATATTTACCTATCATGAAGGGGGATTAAAGGGCATTGGGGGGAGGGAAATCTCTTATCCCCAATTTATGGCCATACCTCTCTTTATTAGATAATATTTCCCCCCCTTATAATAGTAAATAATATTAGTGAATTGCTTTTTGTTACACCAGTGACAACCGGTGTCTTCTTGGGTCTCTGAAACAAGGTTTATGGTGAATTTTTTTAAAAAGTAAACTTTTGAAATTCTGGCAAAAACAAGCATGTCAGGAAATCAGATCACAGATCCCCTTCTTTCATTTGTGTGCGGGGCAGCCGCTTAAACGGCAAAGTAAATCAAAATGAACAGTAAGCATGAGTTCTGCTTTTGATTGGGGACGTTTGTCAAGGGCTTAGAGTGTCAGAATTGTGACCTTGCTTTTACAGAAAAGAAAGCCACCCCACCCCACCCATTTTGCTCCCTTTCCCAACCTTCTTCTGTGCCAACAAATATCCTTAAGTATATACTAAAAATAATCAAAGTAGGCTGAACGAGGCACCAGGGACTTTGCTTGGATCTGCTGAGTGAACGTGCCTAACAACTTACAGAGGAGAGACCCACAGTGCAAATCACAGTAAAGCAAAGTTTACATGACAGAAACCATCACTAGGAGATAAAAAAAGAGATGATTTAACTGTTATAGAGGTGATCTAACTGCATGTTACAGATACCACAGGGTCAGAGAAACAACACACTAGAAGCAAATTATTTACACGCACGCTTTGGACATAATGTCTGCTTGCGTACAGACAACATCATGATTGCACCTTTTTCTGAACATGTCAGTTGATAAACAATGATGTGCTGCATCATAGCATGATAACGTTTCTGAATCCTCTAAGCATTTGGGTGCAACAGAACTCAACCAAATGAGAGGCAGGGGTTGTTGGACAGGACCAACATGGATGAGTGAGTGCTGTTGAGAGGAGATCCAGAGAAGAAAAGTCAATGTCAGACTGCATTGCAGGGATATTTTTGTTGTCTTTCCTTCCACAGATATCAAAGGATGGTTAACAGCGCACAGCAGATGGAGATGAGATGGAGATGACAGCAATAATTCCTAAAGACAAGGTCTCATAGGTTGGGGAAAACCTATGTGAATGCTGCTTTTTGTATTCAATTCTGCAAAACAAAGCCACAAACACCCGTTTGAATGCAGGAAATGGCCTGATGTTTTGGCACAATATTATGCCCATGTTGCCATCAGGAAAAAGAATGCCAAACTTTAGACAGTAAAGGGCAACCTGAATGTTTGTAAGAGAAGGCATAAAATAGCACAATGCAAGACTTGGGAAACATCTTCCTTTGGACTAGTGACATCATTTATCAGGGCATCTCCCTGTGCTGAAATTCTTTCATAAACATTGCCGATCAAAAGGAGTTCCATTTGCTTCGACTGCTAGCTAATGCCCTGGCCTCCATGACATTTGCATGTTCACCAAATGGAGATTTCTGGCTGGCCAACTGGAAAATTTTCGTCCTGCTAACGAGGGTGAGAAAGAAAGAATATAGATGGTCATAAAATGAGAGTCAAGAGGTTTCCAGCTGTAGTTCTGATGCCATTTACCTAGCTGTCCTTGGCTGCTGCTGCTTCCAAAAACATCTGAGCCTGGTGTTTGAGTCTAGGTGCCAGGTCTTCAGGCACTGGCTCAAGTCTTGGGCACGATTATTATTTTTCTATAGGTGATGCTGGATAGTTCAGTGGTTTAGACAGAGCCAGGCACTGGGAATTCAATTCCCCACTTTGACTTCTTGACAAGGGCTGGACAGTGATCCATGGCATCCCTTCCTTCTGTGGAATACTGTACAGATGCCTGCTGAATTTCTATATGTTGATACCGGAGCTTATTTGGCTACAGCATTCCTTGTGCCAGATCGACACAAGGAAGTCAAGACTATGGATGCACTTCCCTCTCTAGCAAGTTCTGCTTGCCCATATTCTAAAAATCCCAGTAGGCCTATAGATGTGTTGAAACCTGAATTCTGGTCTCTCTAAGTCCTCAGCTCTAGGTTAGTGGTCCTCAACCTTGGGTCTCCAGATGTTCTTGGACTATAACTCCCATAAACTCTGGCCAGCACAGCTAATGGTGGAGGCTCCTGGGAGTTTTAGTCCAAGAACACCTGGAGACCCATGCACGAGCTCACTGTGCATGCCCAGGATTCTGGAACTAGGCTCATTGATCCAAAGGGCTGACTGGGGAGATGAATAGATAAATTGATGATAGAGATTGTGTGGCTCTTCCAGATAGACTACACCTCCCCTTACTAGAGCTGAAGGAAATGGCAGTCATTAGACCTCTGTATTTAAAAAAAAAGGAAAGGGAGGGAAGACTGTTCTCATAAGATGACTTTGGAAGACAACCCAATTTGTTAAGCCCCTTTTAGGCCCCATAACGTGATGTTGTTTTCTTGTCAGCTAATCTAAAACTAGTTTTCCAAAGATGAAAGTAATGCATTTTAAATATTACCAACACCTTTTTAACATTAAACCATTGAGATCAGCCAGAGCAATAACAGTCTCTGTTTTATTACTACATTCCTCTGATATCTACATTTACTTTGTTTGAAAATTGAGCCTTGGATCACAGCCATAATAATTTTGAAAGGATGCCAGGCAGGAGTGACATGAGATATTGGAAAAGGCCCAGGTAGCCATTATACAGGATTGTGTCAAAGATTCCCTTATTAAAGTCGTGATGTGCTGGACCCAATAAATCAACACGGTTACAATGTTTCATTTCCATTAACATCCTTGTATTAGAGGTTTGACATAAGTCTTTCCTGCTGCTAAGAACCTAAGACACTGTCTGTGCTAGCATCGCACTTAATTCTCGCTTGTGGTTTTCTGTGTCAGCTTTAATCCACAGCTACCATATGTGGATGGTAGTGTGTCATGTGATGGTTTACGTCTTTAATCCTCAGGTTTAATTCTCAAATTGTGCCATTATCATCATCATGGTCGTTTTCATCATCATCATTATCACCATCAACAGCATCAAAATCAAGAGCAGCAGCAACAACAACAACAACAACCAGCCTAGTAAAATACATTTATGGCTGTAATCCAATGTACAGTGGACCCTCGTATAACAAATGGATTGTATAACATAAAATCTGTACAACATAAAAAATTCCGGAGATAGGGGAAATTTGCTTAGCAGAATTGTCTATGGGTCAAATCCATACAACATAAAAATGGTTGTGATTAGGGATTACTCTGTTTTCAATGCATTCCTATGGGAAATTTGTATAAAGGAAAATTTGCTTAACATAATGTCATTTGGAACGAATTAATTCCTTTATACAAGGTACCAATGTTAGGTAACTGAAAGAAAGACCCATTGACACTGTAGTACACTAATTATCTCTAAGTAAACTTTCAAAGGATCCTACAGTAAGCCATCTTGACATACTATATTTTTCTATCTATAAGGTGGCCCATGTATAAGACGACCCCCACTTTTCCAACCCTAAATTAGAAATTTGCAAGTGTGCAATTCTCTCCTCAGCTGACTTCCATCTATAAGACAACCGTCAATTTTTAGTCTAACAATTTTAGACAAAAATATAATCTTATACATAGAAAAATAGTGTACATGGGGAAAAAACGAGCAGGTGTTAAATTTCCATTATTCATTTACTTACGGCAGGGGAGGGGAACTGTTGGCCCTCTAGATGATTTCTACTACAACTCCCAGAATCCCAAGCCTACACTGCCAACTATAAAGGGCTGTGGCTGACAGAGCCTCGTGGTGCAGTGGTTAAATGCCTGTACTGCATGTAAAACTGTGTTCACAACCTGGGGTTCATTCCCAGGTAGCAGGCTCAAGGTTCACTCAGCCTTCCATCCTTCCAAGGTCGGTAAAATGAGTACCCAGCTTGCTGGTGGGGGGCAATGTATAGCCTGCATACTGTAATTAAACTGTAAACCGCCCAGAAAGTACTTGAAGCTGTATGGGACAGTATATAAGCAGAACACTTTGCTTTGCTTTTGCTTTTGTTGTTGTCCCAAAACATCTGGAGGGCCAAAGGTTTCCCCTCCCCTGGCTTATGACATTTGTGTGCCACCCCACAAAAACTGCTAGATAGTTCAGTGGTTTAGGTCTGTGGCTGCACGTCCAGAGGTTGGGGGTTTCTGCACTGGGCCTCCTTGGGAGAGGCTAGATCAGGCATGTCCAAACTTCGGCCCTCCAGGTGTTTTGGACCACAACTCCCACAGTCATTTGCCATTGGAAATTTAGGCTTGGAATTCTGGGAGTTGTAGTCCAAAACATCAGGAGGGCCAAAGTTTGGACATGCCTGGGCTAGATGATCCATGGGATCTCTTCCAGCTCTACAGTTCTAAGACTTATTATTCTTTATTATAATACAAAGATCTCAGGTTATCTTGTCCTAAATAATTATGCAAAAAACTTAACTACAAAGTAAGATAAAGAAACTGCAGGAGAAAGAAACATAACACTGACACCAACTACAAGTTTGAAACAGAGATGCCCAGACTGTATCAGGAGTCCTGGATGGATGGATTTTAAAAAAGATGAACCAAAAGCCTGGACAAACAAAATGTTCTTGAGCTTGTGCTGAAAATACCACCAGATCATTACCAGGGCCGGTGCTAGGTTTTTTTGTGCCCTAGGCGAGGGGCGGCGGGGTGGTAGGGCGGCGGCGGCAGCAAGGGGCGGGTGGCAGGGCGGGGCGGGCGGCGGGTGGCGGGGCGGCAGATGACGGGGGATGGCGACAGGCACGGGGGGTGGGCGGCGATGAGCATGGGGGGCGGCAGGCAGACAGCAACAGGCAGCGGGGTGATGGGTGGCGGTGGCCAGTGGCGGGGGCGGCAGCGGGGGGGGCAGCAGGCTGGCCAGTGCCCCCTCTCCATTTTGGCACCCTAGGCAACTGCTTAGTTCGCCTTAATGGACGCACCGGCCCTGATCATTATAAGCGATCCCTTCCTCTCTCCCTCCCTCCCTCTCTTTTGCTCAACCCCAAAACTATGAAGGGAAAACCAGTTCTGGGTGAATGGTCCAGCTTGCAACTCCATTAAATTTGGGAGGACATTTCACTAATTTGATTAATAGGAACGACTGAGAGGGAGAGTCAGAAATGACAGATTGTTTTAAGGCGCAAGAAACTCTAGGGGAGTTATTTCCCCCTCTGCTTCACACAGGATGGAAAAAAATGGACCTGAATGTGTGCGTTCTGAGGTGTGCAGTGGGGGACAAAGAAGGAAAACCTGGCTGGGCAGGCAGACAAACAGAAAGGTGGCAGCAGCTGTTGTCTGTCTGGCAACCAGCTCGGGTTGCTCTGAAGACAGCTTTGTACTCCACTTGAGAGACCAGCTGCCGTTTGTTCCCAGTGCCTGGCTGACTTTGTGACTCCCCACCCCACTCCACCAAGGGTCACTGGGGGAAGCAAAACCAAACTGTAAACAAATCTAATTCCTGCCTGACTGCCCTTGAAAGATTTTGCAAGGGGTTTTTTTTGTCCCTAAACCTGAAAGTGGGGGATATAATATCACCACTCTTTCTATTCTTTCTGAAAAACTGATATACCGTATATACTCAAGTATAAATCGACCCGAGTATAAGCCGGGGCCACTAATTTAAACCCCCAAAACTAGAAAAATTTATTGACTCAAGTATAAGCCTAGGGTGGGAAATGCAGCAGGGCCTGGCAACTCCGCCTTTGTGAGCTGGGTGTGTGTGTGTGATGTTTAAAATGACTTTTAGCCACCGAGGCAAGTGCTTGAGTTGGTGGCTAAAAGTCATTTTAAACATTGTTTTAAAATGACCTTTCAAAAAGTCATTTTAAACATGGGGGAGGGTCAGGAGAAGTGGTGCACAATGTTTAAAATGACTTTTAGCCACTGACACAAACTTGCCTCAGTGGCTAAAAGTATTGACCCGCATATAAGCCGAGGACCCCTTTTGTCAGCCCAAAATTAGGGCTGAAAAACTAGGCTTATACTCGAGTATATACAGTACTTCAATCACTATATTCCAGTCATCCCACCAAGTTTCAGTTGTCCCTATCAAGTTGTTACCCTAACCCTAACCCTGAACTAAGATTCTTCTTGTTTGTTTCCCCTACTTCTATCATTCATATACAGAGACCAGATATTGTGTTATTTCATGAAGATTGTTATTGGGCCCCATTGTACCTGATCAGTATGTTAGTGTGCATAGGACTTCATCTATTTTAACCTCTGAGCTTCCATCTCCCTCTCACTTCCACTTCAGTTTAAAGTCACTTTCATCGTTCTTATCAACCATCATTTTAGCCCTTTCTCTGCACAGCCAAATGGAAGTCACCAAGAGTTTGCATAAAATAAAATGCCCGTTTCACAGACAAGTAAGTTGTATGCTCGTGCCACCCTGAACAAGTGTGTGGATTCTCTGTGGTCTTTTAGATTTATTCCTGTGGAGTTAATGTGTGATTTTATTACATGCCTCTTTAGTGTGAATTTGCTCCCAGCTGGATGTGTATTTAGGGTAAAAACAACAAAACAGAATAAGCAGCTTAAAGGCTTATACCTATTGATGATAGATTATCTTTTGGTAAGGGATTTTTATAGGGCAATTCAAGCAGAGATGGCACAGCCCCTCCCCGGCCTCTGATCGCTTTCCATCGTATGCACATTTATTCTCCCCAAACCAGAAAGTATAGGAATAAGGATGTGTGACTGTCAGACTTGAATATTACTGATATATTGTACCTGCACAAAGGGCATACAGCCTTCAAGTGTCTGTCTACTCTCCTTGTTAAATCATAAGCAAAGGCTCCAGTTCTGCTATAAATGGATGTGATAATCCAGTTTATTCTGCAAGCAGGCAGCAGGGATGCCTGGGAAACATGAACAGAGCCTTTCTCATTCAAACTGTTCTCCTGGATAGCAGATTATCTTCACTCCCATCTCTTCTCTCCCCTTTCGCTCAGTCCTCTGCTTGCAGCCCAAGGATCTGCCGATCTGCTGTGTGTCAGAGGTCACTGCATTAATCACGTTTACCAAGCTTCTACCGTGCTTTTAGTATCTCTTGCACAACCTGCTCTGTCCCACCCCCAGCCCCAATTTTCCTTGCTACTTTGCAGGACAAAAAACACCAGGAACGGGATTACAACCAGCCGTACTGCCATCAGGAGCCTCAGGGCTTAGCTGTAGGGCTCCGATGAAGAAACAGCTGTTGCGCACAACTGGCCATCAAGTACCTATAGGTCTGCCTTCTGGGGGGGGGGGAACTAGGTCACTTCACCAAGGCTGGCCCAAATAATTTGATTTGCCTGATACTGTATGAGGTACCAGGTGACATCTTCCCTTCCATTCCACATACAGCAGCCAATTGTACTTGGCATCGAACTTGGCATCGAACACATTGGACCTACAAAGAAGACCTTCCTTAAATTGTCTGCTGCTCACAGTGATATTATCTCAGCACTGTTGAGAGTTGCTACCTACTTTCTTAGGTACCACAGGGATGGGGTTTTTTAAACTTAAGGCTTTGCTCTGTTCCTGGAGTGATCTGCTTCCATAAGAAGGTGAGCCGGGGGGGGGGGGGGGACATGGAGCAACCCGCAGAATTTTACATGAGGTGGGGGGGCTGCAGCCACAGCGCTGTGCAATGAGAGAGGACAACAGGACTTGGGTTCCTCCTAAGCTGTCCCAATAGTTTGGGCAGCATCACCAACAACAAACCTGGGTTGAAAAGACTGCTTTTAAATGCCAGTTCAGTAAATGTGTGTTAGAAGTGCCCAGGGAGAGTTTAAAAGTCTGTGCTAAGGAGATTTTGTTAGCACTCTCCACAAGATATTGAAACATGCCCGAAGAATGTGTGCTGAATATTTCATTTTTAGTAATAAAATAAAGGTGTCATATCTAGGTCTACCATAAAGGTCTAACAAAAGTATCATATCTCCTGTACTTTGAGTGTGTAATGGACCACACATCTCTCTCTCTCTCTCCATTTTCATGTGTCACCAATGGCTCTGGACTACATGTCCTCCATGGTGACCATGGGTTTTCTGTATGGAGGAGATGTTAGTGATATAGGTATGTTGGAACTTTATGTGGTTCCAGCGTCCTGGACAGATCACTACCTGACAAGCTGTAGTCTCCTGACAACTCAGAGCATCTGCGTGGGTGGGACAATTTTTAAGATGGATCCTCTCCATGAGGCTTATGGATCAAAATGGCTTCCTGATGGCTCTTGGTGGCTTTGCTATCAACTTGGCAGGTGTCTCTATCAGTGCCCTGGTTGACCTCTGGGATAAGGATATATACCCAGGTTGGTAGAAACAACTGTTTCAAAGTGTCCACTCCCACAGAAAGCCTGGAAGCTGAACTAGCCTCCTGGTTTACTATAGAGCAAGGGTGATGAATTGAGTGAGGATAGAAGAAAATTCACAGATAATGCAACTGAACACAGTTTAGAACCTCCTGGAAGGCCTACTCCATGGCAGGGATGGTGGTGAACAAGTCATTCTTCCCGGCCACCTTTGCATCTACACAGAGTTTGTCTAGCAGAGCTCTAGCAGTCCAGTTCTTGGCTGAAAAGGCAACATATGTACTTGAAAATATATTGTGAGATGCATATACTGAGGTCAAGAAAAGGTGAACTATGAGTATTAACATGTTTGCTTGCTCTTTCTATGTAGAGACATAGAACAAAGTATTTAATCTAATAAGAAACTAAGGATTCTCATACAGCTTATTTCTTACTGCTGGTACCAAAGTGTTTCATATTGTTGCTGTTGTAGTGTGACATCAAGTCACCTCCGATTCATGGTGGCCCTATGAATGAGCACTCTCCAAAATGTTGTGTTCGGAGCTGCCCTGCTCAGCTCTTGCAGACTCAAGCCCATGGGTTTTTTTCAGGCAGGCAGTCCCTCTCATAGTTGGCCTTCCTCTTGTCCTGCTACCTTCCACCTATCCCACCACTACAGTCTTTTTCCAGGGAGCCCTGTCTTCTCTTGGTGTGCCCCAAAAAGGACAGTTTCAGTCTCAACATGTTTGCCTCTGGAGCTAGTTCAGGCTTGATTTGATCTGGAAGTGCTTTATCTGTCCAACAAATAGCATTCATTCAAATGAATGCTATTCATTTATGGAGGGCACTGCCAAAAATGATATTTGGACCTACTATGAAGCACTTTAGACCTATGATAAATGATAAAATTTCCTGTCTGCAGAGATGTTCACTGTAGCTTCTCTAGGTCAGCAACCCAAGAAAAACCAATATACTAAAACACCAGTGGTGCATTCCTGTTCACTGCCACGCACGTACAGTATTAGCAATAGTGCTTATTTTCAAAAGATTGCTGGTGCTTGATAATTGGGAAGAGTTGGGGGTTTTTTTACCGTATTCCTTACTTGAGCTGTTTGAATTCTGGCAGTTCAGATGTTAAGCATTCTTCATTCTAGAATACTTGTGATCTTAGCCATTTAAGTGCTTTCCTGGCTCAGGATGAACCTTGAGCGCCAAGTCATTTCCTAGTATGCAGCTTAATCTCAGCTATTTCAAATGTCCTGATTTTTTGGGGGTTTCTTTTGTCTTCAAGTTCAAGAAGTGCTTAAAAACAATAACCCCCAAAGCCATTTTGCTTATTCAAGTGTTCATAACTATTTAAAGTTTATAGTATGCTCTTTTTTTAACTTCCAACTGCCTGGGGATGGTGGTAGGTTTAGTACAACTTGCCTGGCAGGCAACAGGTTGGAAATGGTTGAAGGATTCAGGGACATACCGGTACTCTGGTTTCCAGTTGAAAAAAGTGACAGATAGCTCAATAGTTAGTGGCAATTCCCTACACTGAGTCATGCCACAGTATAGAATTATGCATAAAGCACCAGCAGGATTCTGGCCATTACATCCAATCGTATTACTATCTACAGTACAAAAGGCAGGGTCAATGTGGTGAAGCAAATATAGTGTTGGGCTAGGGCTCAGGTGTTTTGGGTTCAAATCTCCACTCAGCTATGGAAACTCACCAATGGTAAAAACATATGGTACCTTGAAATGGGTTTAGGATTGCCATAGAATGGAAGTGACCTGACGACAGCACCTAACAGCAACATCTCTGAAGGAAACTGAAGGATTTATTCCACATAATCTTCACAGGGAAAGAGCATGCCCAGGTGGGCATACCACTCACTACTTGGATCACTTTTGGTGCTGCTTGGACTGAATCCAACTGTGGTTGTCATTGTGTGTTTTGCTCCATCCTGCACCTTTTTTAGAGCTGACTCACTCCTTTTTGGCACAGCACTAGGGCAACAGGGTTTTTGTTTGTTTGATTGTTTCATAATTTGGGGCACTCCTAATTATTCTGTTCTGTAGCCTGTGTAGATGGTGTTAACGATTGTATGACATATTTGGTCAGTTCCAGCATTGAAATTGATGATGGAGAATCCCCCACCTCTATTTTCATCTACTCTGTTTTTCTACTTTATTCTAATATATATTTTCCTGTTGATATAATTCTATTCTAAATAAGCAAGATACATTTGTTTGTAATCTTGAAGGCTTTCACAGCTCGGATCTGATAGCTGTAGTGAACTTTTGAGGCTGTTTGGCTGTGTTCTGGAAGTTTTTCTTCCTGACGTTTCGCCAGACTCTGTGGCCGGCATCTTCAGAGGGCAAGGAGCTCAGGGAGCTAGGAGTTCTCTCTGTGCTCTGGGTGAATTCCTTGTTCCCTGAGCTCCTTGCCCTCTGAAGATGATGGCCACAGAGTCTGGCGAAACGTCAGAAAGAAAAACTTCCAGAACATGGCCAAACAGCCCGAAAAACTCACAACAGCTAATACATTTGTTTGTTTTTACCTCACTTTTCTCCTTAAAAAGGACCCAAGGTGAAACATCCAAAAGGACCATTAAATTACATTTTAAGCTGAGAACAGTGAGTATACAAATATAAAAAGCATCAAAGGATAAAATACTAAAAAAAGTAAGCAACACCGAAACATATTAAAAAGCTGTAACATATAACAATCCATTTAAAAACATAATCACCACCAAAGCATATTTAAAGCAATAAGGCACAACAGTTAGTTTAAAACCCTGCTCAGACACTCACAGTAATATGTGTACCATGTCAGACAGATGTATTGCTGTTTCACTATGTCACTTTTAGTTTAGTTAAGAAAAAAGAGAAAGGAAAGTTCTACACACCACACGAAATGATAGCTTCAGGAAAATGCAGGGAAGACAGTTGGAAGGAGAGTGTTATAAACTGAAAAGGGTACAGATTGGAGTGACCCAGTGACCTGTCTGGACCCAGGTTAAACAGTATTAACAAGAAGGATCACTCAAACAATACAGGTTGCACTAAATATAAGAACCTTTTAAGTGCTAACCAGACCTCTTCACTTCCCCCACTGGGACACGTTCCATGTTAGGTTGAAACAGAAAGTTGGGGAATTTCTTTTGATCCATATTCTCATAAGTGACCTAACCTAATTTGCAGTTACTAGACCATCCCACAAACCAAAGCACAGTTATCTTCTGGACTGCGTACTTCTCTAAAAGTTGCAATGAAATCCTTGGTTACAAATCTATAAAACGATGCATTTTACAGGAAATGCATGCAATTTAAAAACAAGTGTTCATGCCAGAAAAAAAGAAAAAAAATTGCATTTAGAGTGGAATGGCCTTATTAATGAACAAATCAGAAACTGATCGAGACCAGAAACAGACTGAAACATCCAAAAGTGGCAGTGAGCTTCACTGGGACTTCTGCACACACACCCATCCCCAAATTGTGTGATGCCTCCTACTTTGGACATAAGCCATAAATAACACTGCCTTAAATAAATAGAGAAGCTACACATACATTGACAAAATGGGTAAATGCCCCCCTACAAAAAAAGAGATATGTATTTGCAAAGTTAATACAATTTTGCAAATATTTTGTATTTATGTGGCCAGCTCAGTCTGCTGTCCATGTATTAACTAGCGATGGATGATACAAGACGATTCCTCCACCCCCGATAAAAAACAAACCCTTCTGACAGATCTTTATCTTAAATTGGATTTGGACTGGACAACCTTTTGAAGAAAAGGGACCTTCAAATAATGGTCAGTAAAGTAAGAGACATGTTTGCCCAATGCAAGCATGAGCTGCCAAGTTAACAAAAGAAAAACCCTGTCCTATCATTAGATCCAGTGAGATGGGGCCTTTTCACACGACCCCTAAGATCCACTGGCCACTTAAATTCGAACCAGAGATCTTAGGGGTTTGTCGCTGTTCCTGTGTTCCCACCCCCTCCACACTCCTGGCTGCTGGCTGCGTGAGGGGAGGGAGAAAAAAGGAAGAAAAGAATGCCGCTCACCTCCATTCTACCATCCCGGCACTGCATTCAGATCTCTTAAAGGGGCGGGGGGCAAAAAAAGAACAAACAGAAGCAAGGAGAGCCCAGCAGTCACTACTGTTATATCCGCATCAGGAATTTTCACCTCCGGAGAGCAGGTACCTGAAAAGTGTGCTGGGATGCGCTTAGGTGGGCATGGTCGCACTTAATTACCTGTAAACTCTGGAGCTGGTGGGGAAACAATTTTAAGCTCCGGAGCTTGGAGCCATTTGCGGCAGAGTTTAGGGGTCATGTGAAAAGGCCCATGGTCACCTCAGGCAGCTTCACATGGGTTGCTGTGTTCTTATAAAGCATAGATGGACAACCCAAAGCCCTCCAGGTGTTAATAAATTACAATTCCCATCAGCCGTTAACCGGCTGTTTTGGTGACGGATGGTAGGAGTCACGGACTAGCAACATCTGGAGGGCCATAAGTTGGCTACACTCTTTAAAGCAAGCCAGAAGAAATAATCAGAATTGTTCAGGTTTGTGTTTTTTGGACTACAACTCCCAGAATTCCCCAGCAGCATAGCCAAAATACACAAATCTATACCCATCTAGAAATAACCACACTATTTCACCCAACCATTTCAAGCTAAAGGAAAATATCTCTCCCACAGGATAGATGTGAACCACAGCAGATCTTTAGTCCCCGATTGCGTGTGTTAAAATAGTTCACAGGTCGAAAGAGGGTCGTCACCCTTTAGCCCATAAACCCCGCATCCCCCACTCATCGCATGGACAGCTGGACGGGAACGTAGAGAGAAACAACTCAGCACTTTCTTTTGCACGTCAGTGTACCTTAAGCGATTCCATATGTTCATCTTACATTTATTGCTCTTGATTCGGTAAGTTCTAAACATTTATTTTGGAAAGAGCACCGTGCAGGCTCTCTCAACCAAAGGGAGGATAACAGAGCGTGAAAGCGGGAGGCGTCTCTGGAATCCTTAATGTCAGCTGCAGTTAAGACGCACGGCTCCGTTGCAAGATCCAGCGGGTTGACTTGTGCTTTGCTGGAAAATTCCAGAACAATACAAAGTAAGGGGACTGGAAAGAATGCTGTGTTGCACTGGGATTGAGTCTGACAGATTTCTGGCTGCATGAACTCCGCCACGATTAACTCCTCACTCTGAAATGCCATGAAATAGCAGCTTTGTTAGAGAAGATGCCATTTAAGAAGGGCATTGTCAGAGTTACTGCCTCTCTTCCTCCCCCCCCCCCCAATAGGCATTGTATTTTATGTAGCTGTCTATATGTGGCTTACTGTCCTTTTCGAATCATGTCAGTGGCAACAGAATATAAGGATGATTGGGACTGGCAAGACCCTTGCTACCATACACGTTTATTTTGTCTGGGAATGCAAATGGTACTTAAGCCAAGATGTTGAGTTGTGCTGGCATGTTTTACAACAGGGTGTGTTTATAAGACTCCCTAAAACTCTCCATGGGAGCTGCCTAGATGCCCTAAGCACATCCGATCTCACCTGATTTCGGAAGCTAAGCAGGGTCGGCCTTGGTTAGTACTTGGATGGGAGACCACTAGGGAATACCAGGTGCTGTAGGCGCCTGGAGTAGGAACTGGCAAGCCACTCCAGTATTCCTGACAAGAAAACTCCATGGACATGGGGTCATGAAGGGTTGATCATGACTGTAATGATGCAACACACACACACACACACACACACACACACACACACACAAAACTCTCCATGTACTTGACAAGCATGTCTTGCTTTTGTCATAAAGGGAGAGTCAAAGATCTTCGACAGTTGTCTTTGGAAAATCTCCCTTAATTCCTCAGGAAGTTGTTTGACCCACAATCTGATACTGCTTTCATAATGCCTGTAGAAAAGAACCATGTGGGTCAGCCCAGTGCTTTTCCTCACTCTGTCTCCAGATGGTAGTTTGAGTCAGTGGTTTACTTACCAACCTGATTTAAATCCTTACTTGGCTGTGAAGTATACCTTGGATTGATCTAGTTTCCCTGCTGAACGTTCCCCAGAGAGTTATTATAATGATACGCATACCGTGTACCCTAAGGAGAAAAGACATATAAATGAAAACAAAAAAAAGTGAGAAGTCATATAATTTGACTAACACACATGGTTGTTTATTACCAGATTTACTAGAGACACAGATGGCTAGGATAAAGGAAAGAGATGCTTAGGGATCCTCCTGCAAAGTTCTGTTGGTTCTACCATTGGGATGGGGAACAGAAATGGACTGGCAAGCCAGAGAGTCCCCTACTCACAGCCTTTCAGAAGCTGGATGACATCATGAGCTATGGGGCACTACACTCCTTGGTGTGCTCTACACAGCAGGACAGCACGTAACACACCAGCCTTCTCCCCAGTCTCACCTCCTCACCTCTGGCTTTTTGATGTAGCAATGTGTAAACCCAACACACATCAAAAGAACTTTGCACCAAGCCAGGTGGGAATGGAAGTTAAAGCCACACAAGAGTCATTTTTGACTCCTCTTCCAGTGCTACTCAAACTGAGCGTCCTCTCCTGAAAACCTGACTTGGGGAAGTATAGCAATTTCCTGAGATGTTAGCTAGTGCCTTGGGATCAGGCGACTCTGCTATCAGTTCTCTAGTTAAAACACACAGGGGAAGCATTTCTATCAAGTTTTGGAAACACCTGCTGAGAGTGCTTCCTTTTACACATCTCCAAACAGAGAGGAGATATTGGCCAGCGTTTCCAGTAAATGCCGGATAACAGTTGTGCTTGTGATGGAGTCCCTAACTATCTCCAGTCAGTGATCAGAGACAGCAGGATTTCCCTTTTACATTTGGAAGCAGCCAGTCCATTCTGTGGAGGTTTGAGGGGGCTGGAGTCTCAGTGGGTCAGATTAGGCCTTCAGGCTAGCAGTTACTCCCATGATGTATGAGATGTATTACAGGGCCTCCTGGCCTCCATCCATCATCCTGTACACATATTAATCCAAAAGTAAGACTCATTGAGTTCACTGACACCTCATTCTAGGTCAGTGTTTATCAGAAGGGGGCTGCCATGCTATAGTATCCTTCAGAAGATAAACATGTTAGAAGTAAAAACCAATATGCCTTTCAACTGGGTAGTCTAGCTAATTTTTCCAATACAATTCTTTTTAAAAATAGTTTTTAAACCTTTGAGTTGTACGTGGGCTTTTTCTTATCTGTTGGAATAACTTTTAATTAAAGGTGTGGGATGTTTTTCTTCCTGAAGTACTGCATAGATATTCATATAATTCATATGCATGTGGGGACAGTGTGATATATCCATAATGTTATGGTTTTTGGACCAAGGCTGGGAGTTCTGTGCATAAACATGAAACATTTGTTTTTGTTTTAAATTGCTGTTCCCAGAATCCCACAGCCACCACGGCCACTGGCATGGCTCCCATTTCTGACTTGGGATTCAAATTTTCAATTAGGCCCCAAACTTATTAGATGACCATTAATCAAAAATTCCTGACTGGGAAAATCTTGAACATGCCCTCGAGCAGGCCTGTTTCAAGGTCCTTTAGGGCCTGTGGTTGAAGACTGCGGCAAAACATTTACTAAGATTTTTAAATAAAACAACAATCCATTATCCTGTTAATTTTAAATAAAATAGCTGATGGTTTCCCACCTTTTTTTAACAACACCATTTATCTGTTGACCTCATTTGGCCTTCATTTCCTGTCACAGAACTAACTTTAGCTCTCACTCATTTCAGGTACAAGGTTTTTAAGTTGAGAGGACAGAAAATTATCTCTGCCTTTGATTACTCCCACATATCTTCTTTTCAATTAATGCACTGTCGGCTGATAAAGCCAATCTATTCCTTTCCTCCAGTGAAGCTAGTGGAATATACTGTACACTAGCAGTTACCGGTAAGTATTTAGTAACTGTGCAGTCATAATATAATTCCATTGCAATGTTCCGTGCCAGATGTGGCTGTTCTCCACAGCTGGGAGGGCTATTAAAGGGCGATTGCGTAACTGCCGTCCCATGCTAGCGCAGAGAGAAATTAAAATCAGCAAGTCAAGAACCATGTCCCTGAATCACTCCCGGCGCTTCCTCCTGGACTGCTTCACCTGTCAGTTTATAGTTAAATAAAGTCCTGCTTTTCATTCTAATCTCAGGCCAAGACACCCCTTCATCCCTCATTTTTGCTCGCTCTTCAAGCATATTAGTTCTATACCTTTAATTGCCTGTCATTTTTGTGGACCAGGAAAATGGAACACTGCAAAAATCCGGACTTCAATGCCATCAAGCCTACAAAAGACGCCTTCATTACCCCCACCTGATTTGGAAGATCCTCTTAACCACATCTACATTTTAAGAAGCAGGGCTAGCGCATTGGCTTTGAAGTGAAGTTTAGTCAGATGTGATCCTTCTTGGAGGACTTATTAAATCGAAGGAGGGATGAGGTATGTGATTTATGACAAAAGGGACCTGGAAGAAGGAACTTGTAGATTAGAAGTCCAAGTACTATACTGTTGAAAATGTCCAACAGATGTCTGGCAGCCAATGGCTTCCATGCTGCCAACTGAGGCAAACATCGGTCTGGGCTGGACAAGAAATCTGGAGCACACGGTTAAAAGGTATTTTAAGACTGGAGTCCTGAACCGTTTGGAGCCACTTCATATACCGCGTGCATCGACAGATTGAAGGAAGAGACAGTTCCGGCTCTCAGGATCTATACTGTCTAGTAGGACCCTCGTATCCACTGATTCATTATCCACTGATTCAGTTATCCACAGTTGGCAGAAGAAAAAATAATAATTCAGCAGCCACAAAGCAAGCTATTGTCACAAACAGCAGCCATAAAGCAAGCTACTGTCTCAAAACAGCAGTCATAAAGCAAGCTACTGTCTGGAAACAGAAGTTTGGGGGTGGGTGGGCAAGCATTCTCTCTTGTCCACGGTTCTCATTACCTTCTCCAGGTAAGGGTGGGAAAGTTCCTACCTGGAAACTTGACCAGCAACTGTCAAAGAGCATTAATGTTCAGCTTTCTGTAGAAGCAATATTGCTATGACGCCATTTACAGGTCTCACAGTCTCCCTCCTCTCACTCTCCACAAAGACAGTGGTTCCCGACCTTGAGTAAGGTTGGTGTTCTTGGTGGACTGCATTTACCAGAAGCCTTCATCACTAGCTGTGCTGGCTGGAGTGCCTGGGAGTTGCAGTCCAAGAACACCAGAGATACTCAAGGCTGAGACCCATTTCTCTAAGGCACTACGAGTTTTAGGCCCAAAAGTAATTTTTCTGAGTGCTGGCCCCTAGGCACTAGCTGGGAGCAGTTCTCCAGGATTTGAAGCAAAGAACCATCAGTTCTCCTGCCTCTTGCCTCTACTTTTTAAACTATAGATGCCAGGAGTAGACCTGGAAGCTTCCTGCATGTAAAGCATGGGCCATGAGTTATTATTATTTACTAAATTGCATTCTTACCCCAACACTGTGGCAGTATCTGCTCCAGAGCTGTGATGTTGTCCTTTAACAAACAATTTATTTAAGCTTGGTTGAACATTTATTTCACTAAATCAAGATCTCCTGAGCAATAATTTTGAACTCTCCTAAGTTCTTTCCATCGAATGTAGCACCATCTGTCTATAGGAAAGCATTAAGTAAGCACTGTGTTCTGATCTTATATATTTTGAATATTTTTACCAAGCCTTTCTCCGTGAAAAAGGATCCAAGGCGGCTTACATCATGGAAAGACAATATACAACCAAAAAAAACATTTAAGGCATATTCAAGTTAAGAACAACGAATTTAGACAGGCATCTTACATCTTGCTGAGTAACAGAAAATTACAAAGGTTAGATGACTGTAGGATTAAATAATAAACTAAATGTTTCACTACAGATAACATCTCATACTTTTATCTTGTCTCTGTCCCCATCAACTGACAGCCTTCCTGCTGGAAAAGACAAGTCATTAAGATTTTTTTCAGTTTTAAAAGAAAATGGTTGGAGAGGCATCTAGAGCTAGAAAACCAGTATGTTCATGCTATGCTGCTACTGATACATGTGCTGATGCACCAAGTATTAATATTAAAGAGAAGCACATTCCTGAATATATTTTCCAATGTTCCTTAGTTTCTGGAGGTCATAATGTTCTGTATCTGCAAAACATCTGGTCTGATCACTTTCCCTCTTCTAACGTTCCCCAGGTCTTGAAGAAACAACATTTATTGACTAGAATCTTACTGGAGATTTACTGTGGGGTATTATTTTTTTTGCTTCTGTTTTATAATAAAGGAATAAATATATAAAGGCAAAGATCTTATTTAAGAGCTATGCCAGCTCACGTGCAATTGTGGAAATTAAAGAAGTGCATTGCTGCAAATGAAAAAGTTGCTGCTTGTATTCTGGGTCATGTGTCAAGATGAGCATGTAACTGGGAAGGGAAGCAGCAACTCATTAATTATTGGCAATTTGTTTCTAAATTTTACACACACTTGAGCTAGCATTTTTGTCTTTATTAATTTATTAGCTGCAGAGGGGAAAACACATTCATGAAAGATAATGGGGGAAAACACATGCAATCAATGATGGGTCCTTCATTTAAGCATATATAGCATGTACCAATTAAATAAGCAAAGTAAAAGAAAATTGTATGTATACTTTTCCCTAAGCTGGAAAAGAAATATTGTATATGGTTTGCATAACCTGTGGCTAAGTGCAGCTAATTGATAAGGTGCAAGGACACATCTCAGTTGTGTGTTTGGTCATGTGCCTGACTGCATAAGTAAAATATACCCAGACATCTCATCAATCAGCTATGATTAGCCATGGCTAATTACACAGACAGTAATAAGGGTCCTGCTGATGTTAAATAAACAACTCCCTTTTCTCTACCAATTTATTTAGTGGATGCCCTACTTGACAAAGCTTGAGATACAAAAATACACTTTCAGACCCTCTATATGAAGTCTAGCTAGAGGGATAATGAGATTATTTCCAGTTAGAAGCAATTATTTATTTTGGAGATGTTAGTCAACATTAATTGCATTTAAGAAACATATAGTTACAGAGAGATATTGAAAGATTTAGAATTGAAAAAGGAATTAAAGTGCAATGTTAAGAGAATAAACATTTCCTACCCTGCTATGTCTTCTATGATTTGCAGAATATGCTGTTGAACTTTATATAACGGTGAATACAACCAAACATACACTGTAACTGACTCTTCTAGGGCTTAGAACCTCCTGCATATTTTCACCCACAAAGATCACAAACTTGGATCTGTAATTCAAAATAAGAGTAAAAACAAAACCTGTAAATTCTTGGTAGTCTAGGGCTCACCTTCAGTTTTAATAAGCCAGAGTTCTTATCTGGAATGTCTTTTATAATTGTGTAATTACACACCTCATTTATCCAATTGTTAAGCCAAGAGTTTGATTAAATATTAACAACTACAGTACTTGGTTCTTCTAGTGTCATTAGCTGGAAAAGCAACCCTATAATCTCAGGTAGCACATGATAGTAATTACCTTTCATAGTCTCACTTAGCAGAAAAGCCAAGACAATCCGCACAGATAAGGCTGCTCATTCAAAAATGTGCTACCCAGATTGTCTTTTGTTATCTTAACAGCATGCAGGGTATAATATCACACCAGCTACTTGCCGGATAAGAACTGCAACACATTGTGAAACTGTATCACAGAATGTTAAATAAGCAGTTAGATGTTATTTTCCGCATCCTTGACCTGTTTCTGCACTGTAGGCTGAAAACAGCTAAGGTGAGGGCCAAATGATAGGATGTTATAGAATGTTAACTTCATAAATAGAAGCATAGAAGCAAACAATAATAAAGGGGCCGATAAGGTCCTGCTTAATTCTGGAAGACATATCAAGGGATACCTGCCAGGTGATTATCTGAATTTCTCTCAAGTGTCTCCACTGCTGTTAATACAATTATATGTGGATTTTTTTGGTTACATAAGTCAGTGGTTCTCAAACTATTTTCGCCACGACACCCTTGTCAGGCTAAAAAAATATTGTGGCACATTCAGCTACCCTTAAAATGGCATAAATACAGTAACCCCCTGCCTATCGCGGTGGTTTGGGACCTGACATGACCCGCAATAATTGAAAATCCGTGATATGCGGATGCAGGTCATGTCGGGCATGGGGGGGGCTAACTAGGGGTTCTTGTACTTACCCCCCAGCTTAGCACTGCCCCAAACGGGCCTGTGAGGGCCTTCCCAGGCCTTCTGGAGGCCCCAAAAGGGCCTACCTGTGAAATGGAAGTGACTTCCGATTTGCCGAAAATCATTTCTGAGGCCTCCCAAAGGGCCTAGAAAGGCCCGTTAGGGGCAGCGCCAGTCCTGTGGTAAGTACAGGAGGCCTGAAACAGGCCTTTGCCCCTTACCGCAGGGGGCCTTTTTCATATACTGTGGCCCCATGATATAGCGGGACCGCAGTATATGAACCGCGAAAGGGTGGGGGACCACTGTACTTTGGAAAAGAATAAAAGACAGTGCAAATGTAATAATCAGTTGCCTTTAATGCAATGAATAAAACTGTTTGGATGAAGTTTTCATTATTTTCTTTATGATTATGGGAAGTTTAGTTAATTAAATATTCTTGTCGCAACACCCCTGGCACACGCTTGCAGCACCCCAGGGTGCCACAGCACCTAGTTTGAGAACCGCTGATGTAAGTAGCATGCTTGCTAGCTGGATAGCTCTGTGATTTAGTTATGGTAGGGAGTTCAGTGCCTCATTTTGCATCTCAGGAGATTAATCAACCTGTATAGCCTTGGGTAAGCCACATAAGACAGAAACAAAAGTAGAACAGGTGGTAGAACAGGTGATACCTTTAGGCTACTAGAAAAATAACAAAGTTGCTAATATTTTGAGAGCAAAAACTCTCTTCTTCAGAGCTGTACCAACAGGTTAAAACATGGCAAAAGATGGAGTCAACAGTAGTTATTTCTTAGATGTAAAGTCCTTCGCAAGATGGAAATATATGCCGGGTAGTTGCTTAGTGCTCGTCCTAGGTTTTACATGGCTTTCATCTGCTAGAAGCAGGATTCTATTTATAGCAATATGGTTCCCCCACATCCTTATCTGAATCGTACCATCTTATTTTTTAGCCAACTCTATTATAGGATTCAGATTTCCCCCCTCTACCTTTGAGTTATTAATCACCTTTTGTAAACTCTTGTGACAGAGAGCTGCTCGGTCTTAGCTGATTGAATCTATTGATTTCCTCTTTCTGGTCCATGCAAGTCTTATTTGAAATTCTGCACCTACCAATGACATTTCAGCAGCTATTTATTACATGACAAATCTGAGACATCTGGGGCAGGGTGTATCTGTCAGCAAAATGTGTTGAAATCCACACAGCATTGCTTAGTTTGTGAAATTTATTACTCATGTTGGAATCTGAGGAGTCACAACCTCTAAAACATGGGCTGCAAGGATGAGGTATGGTGTGGAAAAGGAGAGAAAAGGATGCAAAGGGATGCTGAGTTGGACTTAAGATATAGGCCCTTCCAATAGGAACTTTTATCTGCTGTATGTTTGCAGCATACTGTAGACAATACATAGCAATGGGAAATGAGAATTAGGTTTTAATGTGTTCATGGTTGACACATGTAGCGCTTCCTCCATGAAAAAAGAAACAATTTGAGAACAATCCCTTGAAGGGCAATAAAGACTATTCCCAATAAGCATATGTGGATGATGCAATATGTGGGTTAGAGGGTGGGGAGAAAAATGCAGCAAGAAGATAGACTTATCTTGTGCTGCCATCTTGGAGGAAATGGCTGGCAGAAACTCTCTACTGGAGCCTTCCATTTAGAAATGCTTATATGTAGCAACATTTAGTGTAGCTCTCGTTGGTGCTTAGATCATCTCCACAGGCAGATCTCCAAACCGAAGTGCAGATCAGATCAGATTGGGCATGTTCAAGGTGGTTTGTTACTACAAGCAAGAAGAGGAGTTGGTCACTTGCACACAGTTGTGCTCAAGGTTTCCACCATATTTATACCACATAATTCTCAAGTGAAATGTAGGAAGTAAAACTCTTAAGTAACAGAAGGGTGTTGTTGCTGCCTGTGGGATTTCTAGACACAACTGGTTCACTACTGTGTGAACACAGTGATGGCCTAGATGAGCTGTTGGTTGAATACAGCATGCCTTTCTTGTGTTCTTATGACTAGGAAAGTGGGGAGATGGCATACAACTAATATTTTAACATGTCCCAAAGAACTACAGTATGGCATGTATTACGTGGGTAAAGGTGCTCATCCAACAGAAATCTGTGCATCTACACTCTGAAATGACCCACTAGCTATCTGATCCCCTACGGTGTCTCCTATGAGCTCAGCAGCCTGTGTGGGAAGCTTTGGGCAAGTGGCAAAGTCTCAAGATGCCCCCAAGGAGAATGGAATGGTCAGCTACTTCTGAAAGTTCTCTACTTGGAAAACCCTTGCCATATCAGAAATGATGATGATGATGATGATGATGATGATGATTCAATTAGGATTACTTCCACAGGTGCCTAGGACTAAGCCTGTTACCTCTGCATGGTAAATTGTTGTTGAAATAGGGGAGCAGAATCATAAAACGCATTGCAAGGTGCCACTGGAGTCAGATGCTAAAAGCATCAGTGTAACAAATAAAGAAAACTGGTCTAATGGAAGCACCTTGTATTTAGAGATCCCAACCATGATGTTCACAGTAATCTAACTTTTGATTTCCCTTAATTGTTACCTTTCTCAGCCTGGTCTGAGGCATTAATCAACCATTAATGTAGGATCAAGTGCAAGAGAAAATGACAGCAAAGGGGAGGAAAATACTCATTTTTCTCAACACGTGAGAAGAGAGTTTTTGTACTAAAACTTTCCCCCGATGAAATTCCCCTGACTTCTTGTTATTCCAAAATTTGAAAATGTTACTTTAACAAAATCTAACTCCATGACTCCTCCAACCAGAACAGCCTGTTAGCATGCAGAGTGGGAAATTCTGATAGTTCAAACAAGGAAAGGTCGCAACTCTGGGTTGTCATTGTTGTTTCCTTACTACCTGCAACTTCTATAGGACAGCACAAAAAGGAGACATTGTTTTCTCTACCTTAGAACTCAGCATATTCTGCCACTTGTCTTCTTTAATCTGGAGTTTGTCTGTATTTAAAACTATTCCTTCTCCAATGTTGATGAGCTTGGCAGGACATAGTGAAGATGGCCAGATAACTTAAAGACACAAAGGCAAATTTACTGGCAGCCATGCCTGATTTGCACTTAGGGCAAAAAACATTTTGGCAGATAGCAAGACACGGCTGGGTGGGATACAGGATCCAACAGCCGCTTGAGCGGATAAGAAGCAGGGTGAGACAGCGAAAGGGGGTGGTGGTTGAAATACGAGAAAGGAATTATCGGAAGAACACATTGTGACAGGTCCAATTTATTTCAGTCAAGCATCCTGAGACTGAGAAGCCTCCAACCTGCCATGGAAGCTATTGGTGCAGCTCTTGACCTGAAGTCGCTCATACTTGCTGCCAAAGATGTGTTTCATTTGTCCTGCATCACTGTGATTTGCGAGCTCCATTGCAAATGGAGAAGAGTTGCTTCCTTGACTCAGGGATATGCCAAGTCATTTAGTCTGATGCAATGCAACCAATCCAGAGCTTGGAAACTCCTAGAATTGCCTCAGACATGACAGTAGCAAGCCAGCTTAGGGGTTCAGAATATGCTCTGGGTCTTGGACGGGAACACCTAAGGTACTGCCGGTGTTGTTGTCACTATCTGCTACTGCAGCCAGTTGCCCTGCTCTGATGAATGACAGAGCCAGCCTTAAGCAGGACCCACTCTTCTGAACCCCCAGATTGATGCTGAGATGACAGGCGCACTGCTACTATATCAACACAAAGAAGGCTGAAATTCTTAGCATTTACTTGGAGTAAATCCCAGGGCCGGGCGCCGCCAGAGCCAGTGGCAAGCCTGCCAGGAGAGCAATCCCATGGCCACAGGGAGCCCTCCTGGAGCCAGGCGCTGCTCTGGTCACCACCCCCAACAGGCCGCCACCCCCGGAGCACCGCCGAGCGTTCCCTCCCTTGGGCCTCCTCCTCAAGGACCGATCCGCCGCTCCGTCCGCCACCCCCATTGGGTCGCTACCCTGGAGCCCCACGCAGCGCCACCCTAACTGGGGCCCTTCTCCCTGGGAACCACTCCGCCCCGGGAGCCGCCGCCCCAGCAGACCGCTGCCCCGCACCCCCCTCCCCAGGCCTAGACCCGGGAAACCTGTGTGTGGGGGGGTGCCGCTGCACTCCCCCCATGCTCCAACTCCATCCACTCCTGCTTCCAAGCCGGCTGCACCGTCACTGCTTCACCATGTGGTCAAGATGGCGCCGGGCACAGCCGAGCTCCAACATCCTCCCCTTCAAAGCCTGCTGAGTGCCGATGAAGAGACCGAGATCCCAGAGCCCAGCCCTCATAAGGCCTCGGATCCCACCTCTTCTCATGAGACTGGCAAAGTCTCGCGTTGGCTCCGGCGGGGAGGGGGCAAAGAGGTTCCGCCAGGCCCAGCCCCTCTCGCCACCCTCCGCTGCTGCATTTTTCATCGCGTGAGCAGCGCGACGCCAGTAACGGAAACGAACAGAACCAAAGAAAATTTTCTTGGTTCTGTTCGGTTCGAGCCTGCCCCATCGCAATGGTCGTTATTCGTGCCATTACATAACAGAACGGAGAATGGAGAACAGCAAAATGGTCGTTTTGTGCCCATCTCTAGTCCCTGGCTTGGGTTATTATGTCAATTATTTATAAACCCAACGTTCACATGTTAAAGACCGAGAATGATTAAAAACCACTGCAAAATAAAAGCTAGCCACAACATTACAGAAAGAAGAGGCGGTGGCGGGGGTGAGTGGGAGACTTTAAAGGACATCTAAAACTCTAATGGCAGGATACAAAATGGATTTCTTGGGAGAAGCAGCTCAAAAGATGTGTAGTCACTACACAAGAACCTGTTTTGGTATCCACAGTATACTACGTAACTGACTACCATAGTATTTCCACTTCGGAGGGAGGGGGCAGGGAGATCGTGCCACTTGAATTTTTTTCCAGTGTGAAATTCAAATTAGATCCAGCTACAGAAGTCTAGAGAGTGGAGCTTACAGGTGTACCTAAAAATCTATGCACAACATTGGGTACATATGGAGCAGAACAACACAAAGACATACAGTACAAGATCTGGTGATACCTAGGGAGCAGCTAGCATTCTCCATGACATCATTTTTAAAAAACTGTACATCTACTGGTCACAAATTCCACAGTTTAATTACCATTATATGATATGCTGTGTTTTCAAAATGCTTATTTTCACTGATTCCTACAATACTGCTTATTCAGAGAACTTTTGATTCTAGTTCTATGAAGCAAACAAATGTACCTCCTCCTCCTTTCTCCACACCATGCTTAGTTTTCTGACCATTTTCGCAGGTCTTTTTCTGCGACTTTTTCTTTTTGCAAAGGGACAGGCAGAACTCTGCAGAGCACTGCTTGTGCAGTTGCACCACGGGTTTCTATAAAATGCTGCATCAAATGGCTGATTGCAATGTGGGGCTCCTTTTGCATTTTGGGGTTCTGACTGATTCATTCTTCTCAGGGTTTATTTTTAAATTGCTTGGAGGAAGAAATTGGGACAGGGTCAATCAGCTGTAAAAAACCATATTAAAATGAGAAGAGACAGCCTTTGGTCCTCTTCTCAAGTGATCACATTCCATTTTCTTCAAAATGCTGGACCGTGTATCCCTCGTACGAGGTTCAGAGCAAGCATTTTACACACACTGGGCACAGTTAAGAATGCTGACACACAGGTGAAAGACAGTGCAATAAAAGGCCTGCACTGGACTAGAGTATTTTAATCACTTGCCATTCTGTAAATGTAAAATATTTAAGTAATTTCACATACAAATTGAATCAAAAGAAAACACAGCAAAGCATCCCTTGCCAAACTATGACACCACTGTATATAGTGAAAGCATGTTTGCCTTATCCTTGGGTTGCATCACTGGTGCTGTGCTCCCAGCATTATCCACTCTGACTGACCAGCAGCATTGCAAAATATCAGCAGGATTTTTTTGCCTGGACAGCCCGGGCACTCTCTGGTGTTTTCCCATCCAAATATTAACCAGAACTAACCTTTCTTAACTTCAAAACTCAGGCAAGTCTTGTGTGTTCAGGGTAGTGCAATGGAAGCATTTTTATTGCAGCAAATGTCAAGAGTCGATGCAGAACCAACTGAAAGATTATAAATAAGACTGGAGCTGGTGATTATAAAAAAGAAAGTTATGATAGAGGGAAAAACTTAGAATTGATTTTTTTTTTAACAAAAGCACACAAAACTGGCTTCCGCACATTCTGGTAGAGGTTTTGGAGAAGACATGGGTAGGAAAAGAAAAAAAAACTATTATTTCTTGAAGCAGAATCAGGAAGGAAGCAGACTCTAAAAATAGTGGTCTGCATATCAGCAAAAGATACCCAAGTATATCTGTTTTTCTGTCTACTCTGTCCTCTACTAGTCCAGACTCTTTGCCATAAGGACTGGTACCCAAATTCCCACAGCTGGCACTCTCCAGGCGTATTGGACAACAAATCCTATCACTCCCTTTCAATACGGCCAAATATATGTTGGCGATAGCTGCAGCCCATACCATGTGAAGAGCACAAGGCTGTGGAGAGTGGGAATTGACGGTATCACATGGGCTGGGTTTTCCACCCCCACCAGGCCACTGCAGTCTCTGAGCAACACATAAGCCACACACCCCCAATTTCAGGTGACCCTAAATGCTGGGGAAGGTAGACATGGTTCCTACCACATTCCTGACTACCTTATAGGGACAGGAGATTTAACTAGATAATAAAATGGCTTTCCTGGATGTTTTCTACAGAGCTAAATGAATGAATCATAGAATCATAGAATCATAGAGTTGGAAGTGAACTCAAGGGCCATCCAGTCCAAGTCCCTGCCATGCAGGAGCCCCCATCACAGTACTCCCAAACAATGGCCATCCAGCCTCTGCTTAAAAACCTCCAAAGAAGGAGACTCCACCACCCTCCATGGCAGCATATTTCACTGCCGAACAGCTCTAACCCTCATGAAATTCTTCCTAACGTTCAAATGGAATATCTTTTCCTGTAGTTTGAAACCATTGCTCCGAGTCCTAGTCTCTGAGCCATGGAAAACAAATGGAAGCCATGGAAGGTACAAACAGATATGTAATGAGATGCAATAGGAAGCTTTGGTGGAATTAAGATGAAAGAGGCAGAGTGGAGATCCTGGATAGACTCAGGAGACATGGGTTCAAAGAGAAACTCGACCATGGCAACCTCCTTGAGGTAGAATGCTAAAACCATTCCTTAAATATATTTCACATCCCTTGAAATCCTTGTTAGGGATGCCATAAATTGGACATGGCTTGATGGCACTTGAACAAGAATCATAAAATGGAAAAATAGCAACAGGGAAAAGTCATCACCATCATGTGTTGCTTTCGGACATGCTAGGAAGGACCATGGAGATTAGTGACAGACCATCTGCTTTCTATACAGAAGATCCCAGGTTGAGTTCCAGCAATTCCAGTCAGGGGTCAAAAAGCATCCCATGTGGAAACTCCATTGATATCAGTATTGGCAATATGGATTGGTATTTGGTTCAACAGTGTCTGGGGTAGCTTCTCAGGCTTCTTACAAGGTGGCCACTACAAAGAGGTATCTGGTTTGGTTGAACAGGGCAGTAATATTGTGATTGATAAAGCTATAGAATACTGTATATTTCTAGACACCATACTAGAGTTTAAGTACCAGAGCAGCCTTACTAATATAGATTCTACATTAATGTTTCTTAAATGTGTTTTGTTAAAATGTATCTATTTCAATTTTCTAATAGCACTGCTGATTAATGGACCTTTAGCATCCAGTCTGTATAAATGTCGCTGATTACAAGTTTGACTGATTGATAGCTTTGTTTTCATCTAGTACAGTATGATGATATTCAATATAACTTTTAATTTGTGGGAAAAGATCAAAATGAACATGTATATTTCTGGGTGCAAGGGGAGACATGACCAGTCACCTTCTTTCCAGAAAAATGCAGAAACATAAAGAAGATACACATCAGCAACGCTATTGCTAAATCAGATGGAATTATGGGTTCATATGGAATCATTGTAATTATTTAAACAATTCAGGTTAAAAGAAAAGGGTGACCAGATAATTAGGGCTCTACTATAAACTTCAAAGTAGGCCAGATTTTCAAAAAAGCTGTATGGTTATATAAAATCTATCTCAAGAATAAAATTTAAAAAGTTCAATCCTTAGGCCAATAGAAACACTTCCATAATATATTAACTTTCGAGGGGGATGAAAAAATAAATCTGCTGTGTTGGCAATCAATATATGGCAGCAGTGTGCCAGAAAAGCAGTAAATTAAAAGTAATCAAAAGAAAAATTAAACTAAGTACTTGCTTGGCCTGACTTTCTACAAGAAGAAACCCAAGAAAAATGGAATGATAGTGATCACTCTCTCCACTCTAACAGCCTATGTAACCGAGGCCACCAAAACTCATTACTCAACAGAGATATGATTTATACTTTGTCCTTTTGATACATTCCTGCAAAGGAATAATAAATATGGAAGATAAAGGAAACATATACACCAGAGGTAATCTCTCTTGCTTTTTAAAAAGTATTTGAGGTAAGAAGAATATCTCATGAAGCAGCTCTGAAACTACAGGCCTTTCTCCAGGTCCAATTTGTCACTCTAAAAACTCTATTGAGTTCTGGAACAAAAAATTCTTACTCCACGTCCATCGCGCTTCAAGAAAAACAAAGTGTGGCCACTCACCCCAGAGTGCAACTCAGCGTACCAAACTTGTACCTGGACCAGGGGTAGTGTTTTCCTTGTCACTGTTTTGTACCAGAACTTGTACCAGTACAAGCGCCCATGTAGGAACACATATTCTGCGACATGTTACTTCCCTTTGACAATCACTGCTCCCTTTTTGATAATGAGACATAAAGTATTCTACCAGGACAATCCTAAATGAATCAACCATCCAGTTTATTAGTGATTTAACTGTGGGGTTCTTTCATAGGGTCTTCCAGATGGCACATTTGCTACACAAAATGTTCTTTATAGGTCTTTCAAGTTCCTAACTCCCCCAGCTAAGATATGGCAAAAGACTCCACACAACCAGTAAGAGTGAGACAAATTAAGACTTTCTGTAGCATAGCGTCCCTCGGGATAGGCATGGTTAATTTATGTTCCAGATTTTTACAGGGCAGAGTTTAGCAGCAGCTTTCCAATCAGAAAGTATTGATTTACAGTAGAACCTCCTCCCCCGCCCATATCTGTGAGTATTTGGTTCCAGGGCCCCATAGGTATTGAAATCTGTAGATAAAAGTGAATGCTAAATATATAGTACTGAGTGCCCAAATTGCAATTCAAAACCTACTAATTTTTTTGCAAAGTGCCAATACAGTAATTGAACCTGTATACAGGTAGCTATGAAGGGGTGATGTCAAGTGCCCACAGAAAGGGCTCCGAGTGCCACCTTTGGCACCCGTGCCATCGGTTTGCCGTCACTGATATAGTATAACAAAGGGGAGGGGGGAACCCAGAAAATATATTTTATCATGCACTGTCAGAATTGGCCACTAGAGAATGACAGATACCATGCTAGATTGTATAATATTTTCAGACTGCAGATAAGTGATACTAAATCCGTGGATATGGTGTACCTACTGTATTTCATTACAGCTCAAAGAAAACAAAGAAGCAAATAATAGAGGTGAAGCAGCAACTCGAATAGGGAATGTGTTTCCCACTTTTTTAAAACTAAAGGTTTCAAGATGTCCTTTGTAGCTCATGATTCTGTAGTCAAAAGTTTTTCTTTAACTACATAAGTAACAAAACAAAAACAAAATTCAGGAGAGAGGTATCAGTGGGGAATTTTAAAAAAATTAAAGGATTTTGAAAGGATTACAAGGCTTTCCGGAGGTTTTCTTTCAGCAGAAGAGAATTCCAGAAAAGTAACTTTATATACTGAACTTTTAATGCAAACCCTGACATGCCCAAGTTCCTGCATTACCAACAAAGGCCAATCAAGAGAAAGGTGGGAGGAATTTGCCCCTGTCCAAAACAGCTCTTGATTACAATTATATCCCCACCTCACTTTGTCTAACCAAATATGGCTAGCATGGGAATCCACTCAATATATTGAAAGAAAGGGCTTCAGGATAATTTGATGAAGAAGATATGGAGCCTCAACTGCTCCAGATCTGCATTGTACTGCCCAGGGAGATGTTGATGGCAATTTCCCCTAGAGGTTACAGCTTGTAAAATAGAAGTAAATGTCCTCCTTGAATGAATGTGAATACATTGACTTGAACACTATTAAGGGAGAAGATAATGCACAATATAAAATGGAAATTAGTACCTGATTTCATCTCTGCTGCTTCTGACAATTATGCCATCCAGGTCTCATGGGAAGAAAAAAATATATTAAGGCAGATTTCAAAAAGGAGCAGCAACATTTTCTAAAAGGTCAAGTAGAGACATCTCATGAATCAGTCATGGAGCAGAAATCTTGCTTTGCTCAGACGATGTACCAAACCGCCACCACAACAATGCAAAGTCTCCTCATAATGTCAGGTGCTGCTTCAAGTATAGTATTTCCTTTCTAGTCCCTGGTATAATCTAGACCCAGAGCCTTTCTGCAAAAGTCTCCTCTGTTCAATCCATTACATGAGAACCAGAGTGTACATAGCATATTGCATTTAGTGTATTCATCTATTTGTTATTCTTTAGAAGCCCAAAGAAGCTGCCTTTCACTGAATCAGGTCCAAAAAGTTGAAATATTATTTGCACTCATTCTGTTTGATTTCCAAAGTTCAGCCTTTGGGACCCATTTGTCACATTCAGGGCAGCAACTGAGGTGGGGGGCAGGCAGATTCCAACTTCTGACCCCAGTTGTAGGCCTGATCACATTTCTGTTGAGGGGACAACACAGGAGAGAGCCTTGGTGCACAGACAGGCTCATATGGGTATAATGACTATGATGACATTAAAAAGACTATCCATGCTATAAAAATAAGAACGATGGAAAGTGTTTAAAGAATGACACAAAATGGTCACCACAGGATATATCCCTAAAGGACACACTAACAACCAGGACTGAAGAACACATCGGGATTGAAGAAGAGCCATGGCAATTGGACTTCTTTTCTTGTGAGATCTAAATGTTCCGCTACTCATACACACAGCTTTGTCAGACTGATGAAGCTGCTTAGATGAGTACCAAAACGTTTCGAGCTCACAAGAATCAACTTCCTGATAACCTCACCTGGATGACTTCACAGAAAATATCAGGATTGAAGAAGCAAACCAGTACAGGAATATATGACAAAAGCTTAGGGGGGTGGTATACCTTAACACCACACATTTTATGTAGAAGGTCACATTTTATGTCAGTCTCCAATATGAACAAGCTGGACTAGGAGATGGCCTCGATTAATACCAAGAAACCACTGCTCATCAGGGTTGAGAGAACCTATTTTAGTTGCCCCAACAGCCTGAATATGTATAAGATACTCATCCCTAAGTTCACAACTTAATCTGATCCACACACGCATACACATACACACCTAAAACTTATATGATTTCAGAAGCTTAGCAGGACTGGGTTAGTCCTGCAATGAAGAATCACTAGGCCTCACTGGGGGGTCTCCAGGAAGCACTAGGAAAAACTGTCTGAAACCATGGTGTGAGAAGGTGAAACCCCTCAGAGATGGACCAGAGGGTGTGTCGTCTGGATTCTCCGGCAGCAATCGCGAAGAGGACAAGGAATTAGAGAGACGTGTTAAAAGGCTTTATGTCATTGAGTTAGAGGGTGACAAAAAAGAGGATTGAGAAGCAGAAATAAGTGGGGGAGCAAAGGATGCTTATTGGGTGGTGGAGGAATCTTCCAACCAATGGGGAGAGCGCGCGCGAGGAGAGAAAAAGCATTGTGATGTGAAGGGGGATAAAATTGACAGTTGGGACCAACGGAGGAGAGAGACGGGTACCCAGACCGAGAGGGGTCTGGATTGCGGGTGTGCGGGTTGGACCAAAGTCCAAAAGGGTGAAGAATGGGTATGGGCAGTCCATGTAAGGCCCTTACAGTGGCCAGGAAACTCTAAAAGATTGCTAGAATGGAGGAGCACGAGACCTGCCATACCTGTGGCGCAGTGGGCAAAACACCCCTGCTGCGGAACACAGTGTTGGGGTCAAGGATCGACTATTCCCCCTCACCCGTAAGAGACCCGAGTTCGCGTTTAACTTCCGTTGATGTTGTTTTCGAAGAACCTCACGTTGAGGGAAATGTTATAACCGAAATACCGGAGTTGACCCCTGAAATTGGTGAATACGCCCATAGAGATTTTGGTTACAAATACAATAAAAATCCTTTTGATGTTTTATTAAAAAATAACTCATCTCCGGTTTGTGACTCGGATCCGCCGAGGGAGAGAATCGAACCCTCACACATGGCGACTTGTTTTGATGGACCACAGGTCTGACATAATATTGATGAGATGGCTAGGATCCTACATCCAAAAAGAAGACGACATAGCTCAAACAGAACTCAGGTGGGAAATGATACTACCTGCTAAGAAAGGTCCAATAGTCCTAACTACATATTGGAAAGGTCCCCACAGAGAAGGCTGCCATTTCAGTGATTGGAAGCATGGGGTAGTCACACACTGGGGCCATAATTGAGGCGCTCAGCAAACCAGGTTGCTTTCAGATGTCGGTTTTCATCTACCTGAAAACATAAGGAATCTTTCAACCTGCAGTTCTGCAAGTGTTCCATCTAACTGTGAGGAAATATCTGTTCTAGCAGGCATGGGTGCCTTTCTGTCACTTTTCAAGGAATTGAGTTCCACTGTGAAGTCTAAGCAGTTCACTTGTGATGTGTAGGTAGTACAAATTTATAATGCCATCTTGCAAATGAACTCTATCGTCTTTCAGATAAATTCCCAGCTATATACTGTAGGCTGAAACATGGTAATAGCTCCCACATTTCACCCAGAGGTTCCACTGACAGTTTCAAAGCACAATAATAAGTATAAAACCAAAATGAGTTGGATATATATTCTCCCTGACATGCAAAGTCTTATTAGGATGAATATTACTGAGGATGACAAATATTAATACGTAGAAATATTATAAACATACAGCTTTAACTTCCCTTGCAAATACATACCTTTGAAATGTATCCAACTATATTTACCCTATTCCAGTTATTGGAAAAATAATTAAAATATGGATGTACATGTTATTTTTACTGACAGATGCAAAACTACATCCCCGTGTAGAAGTGAATAGAAATGGTGTCTTTGCAGAGCTAGGGAACACAAGAACATAAGCACATAAGAGCAGTCTTGCTGGAACAGGCCACAGCACATCCAATCCAGCATTCTGTCTCACACAGTGGCTCACTATTCGCTTCAGGGTATTCCCAAGCAGATGTCTTCAACTGCTTATGATTCCCTTCAAATGGCACTGAGACTTTGAGAGATATCCAGCCTATTTCTCCAACCCGGAAGTTGTCCTTAGGCATCTATAATGATCGCCATTGATAACATTGTTCTCCATGAACTTAGGGATAAGTTGATACCCTTGTTCTCCATTAACTTAGGGATGGCCCTATCTTTAAGCAGAGCAGCACCAAGGAGTAAATTCACAGATTTATGTGTGCAATACAGACTGCCTTATGCCTACTGCTGAGCCAGCTTCTGGCCTGAAGTCTGATGGAGGATGCTGCCATCATCTCTATCAAAGTAGGTGCATTTGCCAATCCAGTTGCCTTCTGCACTTGGAAATGGAAAGATGCCATTTCATTCTTTGGGAGAAATATTTTCTTAGCAGTATGCATTGAATCTTTATGTTCATTGCAATGCAGAAATATCTCTGGAACCATATCCGTATCTAATCAAATTCAATTAAAAAAACCTGGCACATGCAGATCAATGCCTAATTACTGTGAGATGGATCCAAGCTTCAGTTAATGGGACTGAAGATATTTAATTCAAACCACTGATTTCAAGTGCACCTGGGTTTGACAAACTTTGTTTGGAGCAGCCTGTACATATTAAGCAGCCCCAGACTCAATAGTAGAGCTGATACTTGCAAGGAATCAAAAATAGAGCTGATAATTCAGTATCAGATTGATACTTCAGTTCCAGTATCTGTAAACTGTTGGGATTTTTACATCATCATCATCATCATCATCATCATCATCATCACATCATCATCATCATCAGTTTCTGATATGGCAAGGGTTTTTCAAGGTAAAGACCATTCAGAAGTAGCAGATGATATGAAGACCAGCCTCTGAGACCATGGATGGCACTGCCAATAAGAATAAACAACAGTCTGGTAGATGAATTGCTGGAACAAAAACAATGGAGGATAATAAATAACATGACTATGTTTTCTCTATATGCATTGTCCATGTCTACAGGTAAATTACCATTCATAGGCATCCTTCCTCCTTTTCTCCCTAAGATCACTTAGAGGTGGATCTTCAAATGTGCATACCAGGTCCAGGAGCTTCTATAATAAAGCTTGAAAAATCCTCCTTCTATGCTATCTATATCTATATTTCTTAGGTTAATCAACAATGGTTAGAATCCTGTTGTGTAGCTAAACAAAAGGCATAGTTATTCTGGATGTGAATTGGTGGAAGTTAAGAAATAGATGGAGGCATTATCAGCTATATGCCAAATCATGCAACTCTGAATGGAACTAATAATGTCTACAGATATTTCTTAACTTCCACAATTCACTTCCAATAGTTATGCCTATTGCTTCGCTTTACAACAGTATTTTGTTCAGTAAGTCTTCCTTATTACTGAGAGGTCACCAGAGTGATTATTCCTTTTTAATAGTCATAAATTGCTGGGGATATTACCAAATAACCTAACATGGAGAAATAGTATAATTTGCTACAATGCAGCTTCTGTGATTATTAACTGCATAAACAGCCATGCATTAAAGAAATGAGAGCAGCAGTTCTGAAAAAGGGATGTTTCAAGCATATTTTGTGAAGCTGAATGTACCTCCTAAGCACCACCATTTCGAATAATCCCTGCTCTACTTCCTTAAACTTCAGTTGAAGATTTCCACCAAATGTTTAAAGTCCTATGCTTGTACTTCCCCATACCTAGCCAAGCAAAATAGATCTGTTTTGCTAAATGAATTACTAAACCTATATTCATCTCCATGCCTACTTTGAGTTATGTACAGTATCTGGGAATAAAATATACACGCCTTAACACCTTTTTCAAAAGGATAGTTGGTTTGCTCAACACAGGAAGTCTTTGTGAAACCTCCACGCTTTTATCCTTACCCGGCTCACCGTACATGCCATCTGCATAAATAAAGATCTAAGCATCTGGTACCTGACATAGTCTCAGGGGCAGATGTTTCTGTCCTTCTGCTCATGTCGCTGAGCATGGATACATTATTTGAACAGATGCATGCAATATGAAAGTGTTGTGTCCCACCGTGAAATGCCTCCAACTGCTCCCTATCAATGTACATAAATGCTATTTGCACCTGCATTTATGTTAATGACAAAAAGGCAGCAGGGGTTTCCCACAGAGCTAGAGTCGATGCTGTGACATACATTCGTGGCTAATTGGGGCTAAATTTCTGCCGCTGAAAGTTAGCACTGATATCAATGCAAGTAAGGTTCAGAAATGCCCCTAACCTGAACATTGGCGGCTAGCTGATTAAAATATTTGTTTAGCAATACCATATCTAGGCATCCAGCCCCTCCCCCACACACACGGCTGAGGCAATGAGGTAGAATATTGTTGTTTCCTAAAATTTTCAGCCAACTGAAAAAGGAACATTTTTTCTGTGCACACAAATAATTACTGTACACAGCTTGCATATACAGATTCATGAAGGAAAGAAGGCAATGTGGATTACAGCAAAGGAATTACGGTAATTCCAAATATTGTCACAGGGAAACAACACATAGAGGATCGGTGTGCCATGCCTTTGATCTCCCTGCTTCTAACAACAAACCAAATGTTGAGTACTTAATGTATTTAATATTAAGGACCAGCATTTCACTGACAATTCTGAGATGCTGAAGATTTGCAACAATTTGCTTTCAGTTAACTCACACCGTCACATCTGTCCTCCGCCATTCTAGTGCAAGAGAACATAATTCTACGAAGGTTTCCTTCAACAATTAATCCATCTTCACAGAAATCAAATTTTACTGTGGCCTTGCTGCATTAGAGGGACATCAGCCAGCCCCCTCAATGCGGATACTTCACGTCCCTCTCGCTGCAGTTCGTGGCCCCGCTGGAGAGCGGTTCGAAGGAACGTAACCTCACGTCCTTGTGGGGTCAATCCGTGTTCACCCCGACCACGCCTCCTGAACTGCACTCCAAGCGGGGTGAGAGATTCCCGTCCTGGAGCTCAGGAATCTTTTCAATCCACTTCTCGATCCGTGTTGAAAACCGATTTCAACACGGAGGCAAGCTCACCTCAGCTCGAGGAAGGACGTGAAGTAACCACGTTCTCAATGGGAGAACAGAAGGATGAACCCTCTTCCACGTAGATAGTTGTGGTGGGGCGAGAATTCAAAGCTGGGGGGGGCAAACAACAGACATACTGTGGAAGGCGAAGAGGTGGACCCTGGAGTTAAAGACCTGGGAAGTGAGAAAAACACAGAACCTGGTGAGATAAGGGAAGAGGGTAAACACGACAAGGAGAAACGGACTTGCGGAGACACTGAGAAAGCTCAGGGCAAATAGGTTTTTCTCTTGCAAACCTTGCAACAACCTCAGGGGTCAGCCTAGGTCAGAGGTGTCCAAACTTTTTGCAAGGAGGGCCAGATTTGGTGAGGTGAAAATGTGTGGGGGCCGACCTTTCAGCCACATTTGGCCGTTGGGCCGGAGTTTGGTCAAGTCTCTATAGCATGGAAGGAGGTGGGGAGGACGCTGCAGCAAGGGAGCCAGGGGTGGGTAGGTTGGGCAGGTGGCTGGGGGGGGGGAATGGACAGAGGCAGGGAGTGCAGGCAAACCATAAAACTGCAAGCTGACATCTCCATCCGATATGGGGAGGAGCCAGCTGGCGGGGATGCATGACAGGCTGAGCCGGCAGGGAGAAGAGGCCGCGGGCCGCTCGAAATTTGAAAACAGGCCACATTGGCCCCCAGGCCTGACTTTGGGCATGCCTGGCCTATGTAGATAAAGAGGACCTGTGGACTGGGAAACTAGTACAGCTGAGGGTCTTGACAGAAGAGGCAGAAAGACCATTCAATGTCTAGCCTCCCCATAAACAACCTGTATTAGGGAGAAAAAAGAAAGGAGAGGAGGCAGTAGATCCAGGAAGTTAGAGGTTATAAAGAAATCCTGGAGAGAAACACAAGAGAAAGCTTGTCAAAGACGTTTATCTTGGTGGTTACTTCACGTCCTTACTCGAGCCAAGGTGAACTTGCCTCCCTGTTGAAATCAGTTTTCAACACGGATTGAGAAGTGGATTGAAAAGATTCCCGAGCTCCAGGACAGGAATCTCTCACCCTTTTGAAGCGCAGTTCAGGGGGCGTGGTCAGGGTGAACTCGGATTGACCCCACAAGGACATGAGGGTCTGTTCCTTCGAACTCGGATTGACCCCACAAGGACATGGAGTTACGTTCCTTCGAACTCGGATTGACCCCACAAGAATGTGAGGTTGCGTTCCTTCGAACCGGTCTCCAGCGGGGCCGCGAACTGCAGCGAGAGGGATGTGAAGTATCTTTGCCATGGGAGGTCATCAAGGGAGGCATCATGTCTCTACTCAATGCAGGCATATAAACAATCACTGTTGTGAACACCCCTGCCTATCCTTCACTCGAAAAGGAGACGACCCAAAAGAAGTGATGCTGAAAACTACCATCTAGTTGAGACTCATTTCATTCTTGGAAAGGGACCGGAGAAGAAGATTTGTAATAGATACTCACTGAGTACTGGTTGGAAGAAAATTCAAGTGGTGGTTGTTGGTGATGGACCTGTTCATTCAATAAACTCTCTGTTTCCATCAACTCCAATCTCTTCATAAAGGAGCCCTGAGGGCAGGCAGCCCCCAGAGCTCCCATGGAGTTGGAGGGAAAATAACACAACCACTGTGGGACTTAACAAAAAGTTGGTTTCCTTTTAAGTTAGTCCAGCGCAACAATTACATAATCACTCTGATGAACTGGTAATAAGAAGTATGCCATCTGGTAATGCAGTTATATGAAAAACAGATTCAGCATAGTTGCAGAACATGCCATAGGGCTGCGTCCCTTGTTTTTCTATGCATATTTTCAACAACATGTTGCAGAGCAATTGCAAGAAAATTCATCCAATAAAATCATGCTAATATAACATCTCCCTCTCCAATGTGCTCTGAGTGGCTGCCATATGTGTCCCAATAAGAACACTCATTGAAACTATAGGAGTTCAGCCACAAAGGCAGACCTGCTGCATTTTTGCACACTGTTTGCCTTCTTTCCCCCTGGTTTAATATTGTTTTCTGCCTTTTCAATTATACAGAATGCCACAATATACACTGGGTGCTGTTCTTTTTGTAATTTAATTTAATTTGGCAAACTGGCAAAAACACTAAATAAGGGCTGACACTCTGGATGGGTAGCAACAGCATCCAGAATGAATTAATTATTTTAAGAGGTCTATCTTTTGTGTGTGTGGTTGTTTGGCCCCTACTTGCTTAAATATTTTAATTTTCTTTTTTTAAATTAATAGAAATAGAGATGGTTAAGCTCCAAGGAGGATGAAACCTCCTTCTGCATAAATCAGCAACTTCAAAATTTGAAGGCAAAAGAAACTCAAGCCATAATCATGGTGTTTTCTACCATAATGCTAATGGGTTTTAACTGATGAGGTGCTATTTATTAAACTGTTGAGTTACAAGAGTTTGATACCACTTTTAAATGTCACGGGCCCACCTTCAGAAATTCTGGGATTTGTAGTTTGGCGAAGTTCCTCCATTCCATCTTCAGTTGTATCACATCTCTGATGTCAACATATTTTAATTTAACAAGTGTGCGTACTCTGATGTATGGACAATTGCTTGTGTTCAGTTCAGACAATTACAAGTATGTGGCATGTAGAAAACTGCAACATGTCACACACTTTAATAAGTGAAAGCTCTGTTTACACTTGGTTTTCACCATTGTATGTAGAATTATAGAATGGACTGTAGGCATTTGATATGCAGATACGGTATCTCTATACATCAGGCAGAAAGTTAGAACCAGCTTTACTAGTAGCTGTTTGAGTGATCAGAGGTAGATTTGTAAAAGATTTCTGGTACATTATTTTCCTGTAATAGCTAGTAATTTTAATTTAGGGAATGGTTTTTAAATCATCTATGGATTTAGATTCTTGTGTTTTATGCTTGCAAACTGTCCAGAGCAGTGGGTATGCCACTAAATGGGCTGTAATGAAAATAAATAAATAAATAAATAAATAAATAAATAAATAAATAAATAAATAAATAGTACTTTGAACTGTGTACTCTAGAGCTTAAATATGCTCACATGAACTGCAGCATTAAAATTCTCTCTCTCTCTCTCACACACACACACACACACACACAGAGTATAGATCACTATTCTGTATCAATATACACACACAATACATCTGTCAACAAACTCAAGCCTGATATTATCTGGGCCTTAAACATTTAAAATTGCCAGGTGTAGCTAGAATTGGCCTTTGATGGTTGGTAATTGCATGCATTAAAATACAGTGGAAAAGTATATTGTGAACTATAACCTCTTTTCTAATTCTGCTTAATAAAGAATCATCTTTCGTGTCAAACTGAAAATCATACATGTAGAACTGAGCAAATTGTAAACCAACACAGTGGTCTGTTCTGTTTTTGTTTTTGTTTTTTGTTTTGTTTTGTTTTAATTCCCAAATCTGATTCCACTAATTTTTTTACCATATTACTGTTTCTAAAGACATTTCTTCTGGGATCGCAGAGCAAAGACATTTAAACTATCTAACACAGGAAAGACATTTTCTTTTCCTTAAAAGCAAGAGGTTTGGCCACATGATCACCTGGGACAAACTTGGCCAGTACAAACAGACTTGAAGGTTATGGGAGCCTGGGAATGTTTAACCTCAAGAAAATAATTACAGCTGAGCGAGATCAGAAAGCATTAGACAGGAAATATGAATAGTAACCCTTTAGTGCCCTCCTTCAAAATCACTTAGCACTGAATAAACTCCTCTGGTAAATTACAGGGTGAAAGAACCAGCTACAGAAGAAAGGGAGAGCCAGGGTGAAGGAAATAACATTAATACAGTGAACATTCACAAAACTATGATCACATATTGTTTCCAGAATAGCAGTCGTTGGATTTCCACACCACCAAATTGCTTGGTTCTTATAAATAAGAGCTGAGAAGAAATGTGCCATTTTCAAACACCATGTCAAACGGAATTGAGATCACTAGTTTCTGTAGTGACTTTGCAGAGACAGGATTATAATCAAATAATTTACATAATGGGATCTAGTAGGGGCTCAGAGAAGTAATACAACCTCGGGCTTCCACTCTGTGACAGAACCTCTCTTCACGAAGCCACATAATTTTCTTCGGAGGGTGGGGGACACACAGCAGGTGAACTCTTCTCAGCCAAAGGATAATCTAAGTCTTGAAAAACAGGCTACTGTTTCGAAACAGGCTTGGGGTTTTCCATGGGCAGTATGGCAGAAGAAGACAGCATGTTCTCTAAACTAAGGTATATGGCTCGATCCACATGACACAAACGCACACACAGCCACAAAATGCTTGCAATTATTTCTGGTAGTCTCATGAACCTATTTAGGAGTGGGCTAGAGCCTAGGGATGAATGATCCCCATTCTGCTAACAACAAAAAGAGATTAAACAGCCTCCATGTATTCTAAATAAACACTCTGAGTTTTTGTCTCACAGAACCACCACTGCTGTATCTCGCCCTTCTCCTCTTCTTCATGACAAAAGCAAAAGGTACTGCTATCACCAAACACTGTATTTTCCCAGCAGAGACACAGGATGATTACATATTCCAGAATCCTGGGAATCACCATAGATAGATAGATAGATAGATAGATAGATAGATAGATAGATAGATAGATAGATAGATAGATAGATAGATAGATAGATAGATAGATTTTCTACAGCAATGGTCCCCAGCCTTGGGTCAGTGTACTTGGACTGCAACACCCAGAAGCCTTCACCACCAGCTGGGAACTGTAGTCCAAGGACACCTGGACTACAAGCATTGAGAGCCACTGCTCTAAGATACATCACTAGCCCTTTTCCTTAACAGATACTAATGTATGGAAGAAACTGCAGGTGTTTGCACAGGAGCACCAACCAAATCTCACACTACTTCAATTTTTTTAAATTCCAGTCCCAAGAGAAAAAAGCAGGCATGCATCCAGGAATATGAGCAGAACACACATAAGGTGGCAGGTTATGTCCAACAGCAACAGGCTTCAAGCAAGGGTACTCATGTTAGCCAGGCATTTGTTCTTCAAATTCTTTTCCCACTCCATTCAAACCTGAGTGTGAGCCATCATTGATCTTTTCCTTACCACCTGACCTGTCTAAGCACTGATGATAAGAGGCAATTCTAAGACAAGGAACCAAGGGGGTTTTCTGTAAATAAACCTCTATGTTGAAAATGTCAAGTTAATTTCAGCAATGAAAGATAGCTTCATTTGAAGGCAAGGAGTTAACATAATCAGCTTTCAAACTTCTGTGGTGGCTCTGGGATTTAGAAGCCAAGAGTGAAATCCAACAATGGAATTTTCCTCTGCATTCCTCCCATTCTGCAACCCTATGTGCTCTCTGAAAAACATCTGAAGCTGAAACATCAAACTGGTTTCCAGGAAAGATGATGGAGTCCTAGTGGAGAACACAGAATACTCTTTATCAGTTCCAACAGAACTGTGGCCATTCCTCTTCTGCAGTGGTTGCTAACCTGGGGTTCCAGTGTTCTTGGAGGAAAACTCCCAGACCCCTCCACCACAACTGTGCTGGCCATTCTTTCTGGGAGTTGCAGTCCAGGAATATTGAAGGACCCAAAGCTGGAACCACTGCTCTAATGGAATCATCACATAGCCTGCTGAATGTCAACCACGAGGGCACAAAATGAACCTCTACTGTATATTCATATTGTGAATAAACAGAGTAAGAATTTCATGTCACAATAAAATCAAAAATTCTGAAATGCGGGCAGGAAGATTATTATAAACCAGTTCTTTCTGAACCTCAATGACATCCTTATTCTTATTTACCTCAAAGAATTTCCCAAGGTCTGCGTTAAACTTCAATAATTCATTATTTAAAAAGCTCCAGGTCCATAGAGAACTTCACGTGAATTTGAATGCTCAGAATGTGCAGCTGAATCAGGTTACAACATACTCAAGTGCCAATTCTGGGGTGAGAATGTTATACTGTTGATAGTCTTCATTACCCATTACACAATTCAACTCCTGGGAACGATGGCAATCAGGCAAGCTGTTAAGCGATTTTCTTTCTCTCATATACACTAAAGAAAACATATTTCATTGTATCAGGTAACAGGTAAGGTAAGAGGTTTCTGTTTTTAAAAGAACCCAATTAATAGACTAACAAAAACCAAAAATCATACTGGGAAAAGGTTTTTTTCTTTAAAAAACTCAGTTATTGAAAGAGCCTTCCATCTCTTCCAAACTGCACCTTTATGTGAAGGAACAACTGGCTCGTGACTCCAACTGGCATGCAACCCATTCAATCTAGTTATCCTTCCAATAAAATCATACCAAACCTAATGGTCCGAACATATGAAGTAAGGAAAGGGGCCGTGGAAAAGAAGGAGAAATGATGGCGAGCATTCACAATTGATGTATATATTTTGGGAAAATAAAGCCACCCATTCTTAACGCTCTGGAAGGTGTCATTTGCTACTTAAAACTGGAGAGGAGGGGAAGCATCTTCTTATCATTCTAAAATTTTAGAGTCATCCATATTTTCTTGTCTGTTAACTTCTCAAGCCTAACACAGCAGGCTAACATGGCTTGGTTTGTGTGAGAAGTTTGCCTTTTGTACTAGCACGGGGAAAGGAAAGAAGGGAGATTTCAGCAAAGACCTGAGAATCTTATGGCCCAGAGCTCTAGGAAATACTGATGCGGTATGAATGCAGCAAGGGCTACAAAATGAGGCTGGGTAGTGAAATGAAATTGGTTCACCTATTAAATGTAGCAGATTAAGCAAAGACGCCAGAGTTTTCTTCATATAATCTAAAATATATGTAAAATGCAAACCGTACCACAGTCAACCGCCTACATTTCTTCTCTTTAAGCTTGCTGTTCTTAACTCATATTATTTCATAGAGGTCAGAAAAATAATTTCGTTTTAAAAGCCATTGAAAATAAAATTAAATATCTTCCCCTCATTCATCTATTATCCCTTGCTGGATGTCAACATGGTTATATTTCTTTGGGTCCAGTAGCTCTCCCCAAGGATGTCATGTTGCATCCAAACCAATGTCCAGGGCTGTTCAGCCAAGTCTTGCACTTCTTTTTCCATTTGTTTTACCCCAAATAATGAGCTTTCACAATCTGCAATTTGTTTTCACATAATGTGAACAAAATATTCTCGCCTCTTGCATTTTATTTATTTCCCCATTTCTTGGTCTTCATTAATTACTTCTTTGCTACTTACCCCATCATCCCAAGAATTTCTTAAGCCTATTAAATTGAGATTTAATCATTTTTAGCACCCTGGGTTAAAATCCATGACGCTCTGCCATACAAAAGGACTAAGCACAGCAATGAGCATACAATGCAGATATATTCTCAAGGTTAGTTTTAATTTTTTTATGTGCCACATTGTTTGTTTTATGGGGAAAGAATGGTAACATGCAAATATAATTCAAAAATAATAATAAAGTAAAAAATACAAAATACAAAACAATATATTTGCACAAAAGACCTCCATCATCAACCGCTCTTTTAAAAAACAGAGTATGTCAGTGGTTGTAATTTGTAAACTCATCAGGTCCATAATTCTGCCTTCTCTAATTCTAATTTATACCACAAAATAGAAGTGGGTGATTTCACACTTCATTGCTACAATACCAGGCCTCTTCAGATACAATTATGCTTTTGAAAGTGCACATCTAAGAGGATTACTGTAACTGTTCCACCACTTGGAAAAAGAGTATTATTTAACACTTTGTAAAGGCACAGAAGCAACTCCCAATTGTATGTCATATACTTTAAAAAAATCTGACATTTTATAAAAAGCATTTTATTCTGTGTTTATTTATGAGAATAAAATCCTGAATCCATACTCTCTACTTGTACTAATGCTTCTCACATGATTAAACAGCAATTGAGGTAAATCACTGAATAATATTCCTTTGGAATTCTTATCAAATATATTTTTAACAACTTTACATATGGACATTCTGTGATATGGTAACCATCTAACACATGGAGAATTGCAAACGCATCACTAGGACACAGGAGCAATTGCTTGTCAAATATATAATAAATTGTGTTGATTTCTTAATACTGTTGATTCATAACCAAATTGTGTATTACTTGTCCACTGACCACACTCCATATTTTAAATTAGTGTAGGACATGTATGTAATAAATACACTGCACTAATTACTTGGTTGTATAGAATGGCCTTTCCTGATTTTCCAAACATCTAGTAAGACACTATTCTTCTATTCTTCTTTTTACTGCTTATCTTCTCTTTTTTGTCCAGTTTTTATTTAGCAACCCCCTGGCTATTTTTAATTTCATTTTAGCTTTATTTTAGTTTATTGTTATTATTAAAACAAAACTGGATGTCTCCACATTATATATCCCTAAAAGAACAGGGAAATTCCATTGTGAGTCAACCACTGCACAGCTGTACTGGCAGAAGTTCAGCAGTTTTAGGATGGATCACAAAAATATGGACATAAATGAGAAAGTACTGTAGTGGAAAGTACCCAGAAAAAGGAAGAACTAACATGAAGCAGATAAGGAAGGAAGTGGCAGTTGTTAGTTCTGCAAGACCTGAGTAGGGCTGTTAAGAACAGGTTAATTCATAGGGTTGGCATAGGTTAGAACAGGCATGACCAAACTTCGGCCCTCCAGATGTTTTGGACCACAACTCCCACAGTCCTTTGCCACTGGAAATACAGGCTTGGAATTCTGGGAGTTGTGGTCCAAAACATCAGGAGGGCCAAAGTCTGGACATGCCTGGGTTAGAAGCAACTTGTTTCCACACAGCAAAACAACAAAGGATGAGTAGAGGCTGCTCCCTCTAATTCTTTTAAAGTACATAGATGTTGCTTCTGATTTGGTCCCACTGGATGAATGAAAACTGTTCTCCTCTGCCTTTGAAAGGTGATACCTTTAAGCTAATATGAAGGACAGAAAATAAAGGCCTTTATCAGGGCTGTAGTCAACTCTTTGGATCCAAGTCCCATGCCCCAGGTCTGTGTCCCTATTAAAAATAAGCCTTTTCCCCCCAGATAAAAAAGGAAAGAGGTTCCAAATTGCAAGTCGAGTCTGAGTTGAGTCAACAGTGCAACGAAACTCCTAACTGACAGCAAGGGTAAGCATTCTGGGGATGCAGTTTTTCCCTCAGGAATCTTTTATCTGTTGCTTTCTGTAAGAGTGATCCCGCTTGCCTGCTCTTGCCTGCTCCACCCCTGGCCAAAAATAAATAAATAAATAAATAAAAATAAAAAATCCACAGGTTCTAGCCTAGTTTGGTCACTTAGCAGGAACTTCACAACTTTTATTAAAGGCATTGAGTCTGCCCCTTCTCTATGTAGGGAATTAAGCTCTAAATCATCTCACTCGGCTATCCAGCTTAATGGCCCTACAAGGTTCGGATTAAAAAAGAAACACACACAGTTTCATCCCCACTTCCCAATTTACAACATATTCAGCCCAACAAGGGTAGGTCTGGTGGGAAATTAACCATTCTGTTTCCCACTGGGCTCAAAGACAGGAACATCAACTTGAGCCTAATTACCTGAATTTATCTATTTAGCTTGTGATATCAGGCACAAGGGTAGCATAATAGTATTTCAACAGAGGCTGACAATACTATCACATTTAATGACAGAAATTCACTCCTCATGGTAATACAATATTTCTGTACTTAAGCACATAAGAATTCCAACACTAGCATAATTCCACATCTGCATTTCCTTCAATTTTTATTTCTCAATGATAAAGAGAAAAAAAGACCATATTCGGAATGAGGACTGTAACACCAGACTTTGACAAAGTATATGTGACCTTTCTAGATATACCTTTTATTCTAATTGCATACACATACAAGCCCCTCCTTTTTTTAACCTATTCTTTTTTGGGGGAGGGGGGTGTAATTTACAGGGAAAACTAAAGCTTGGAACTATTTTAGTGATACCTCATACTCATATTTGAGTTTTGTGCGAACTAGATTAAACTACTAATTTTTTACTATTCAATATTACTAGCTGGCTGGATAGTTCAAGAAGTTGCATATTTGGCTAGGGAGACAGAGACTTAGGGCCTTTTTACACGACCCCTAAGATCCGCTGGCCACTTAAATTCGGACCAGAGATCTTAGGGGTTTCTCGCTCTTCCTCTGTCCCCACCCCCCTCCACACTTCCTGGTTTCTGGCTGCCGGAGGGAGGGAGAAAAAAGAAAGAAAAGCATGCCGGTTTACCTCCGTTTTGTTCCGGGCAGCATTCAGATCTCTTAAAGGAGCGGGGCACAAAAAAAGAACAAACAGAAGCCAGGAGAGCCCCGCACTCACTATCCTTACACCGGATCAAAAATTTGTCACATCCAAAAAGCAGGTACAAGAAAAATGCTGTTTGGTCGTGCTAAGTGGGCGGGGTCGCACTTAATTGTCTGCAAAGTCCGGAGCTGGTGTGTAAACATTTTTAAGTTCCGGACCTTGCAGCCATTTGCGGTGGAGCTTAGGGGTCGTGTATAAACGCCCTGAGACATTATTTTGCCACTGTGCTTCTTGGGAGAAGACTGTTTTTGTAGCATTGGACAAGTTGCATAGTATGAGAGTGACCAAACAAGAAGAAGACTATAACCCATTTCTGAATATTGTATACAAAGAAAACTCTGGAATGAGTCAACATAAATTGAAATCCACTGGCAAATTATTATTATTATTATTATTATTATTATTATTATTATTATTATTATTATTATTATTATTATTATTATTATTATTATTATTATTGATGTGGTACAAATGAATTATTTGCTAGTTACCTATGCTAGTAATGCTGTCTGGATAGCTGAGTGGGTTAGGTATCTGGCTATAGAGCCAGAGGTTAGGACAGTGATGGCGAACCTTTTAGGGACCGAGTGCCCAAATTGTGATTCAAAACCCACTGATTTTTTCACAAAGTGCCAATCCAGCAATTTAGCCTGAATGCAGGTAGCTGTGAAGGGGCGATGTCAGGTGTCCACAGAAAGGGCTCCGAGTGCCACCTTTGGCACCCAGGCCATAGGTTCGCCAACACTGGGTTAGGAGTTCAATTTCTCACTGTGCCTCCAGAAAGATCCAGCCTGTGTGGTCATGGGTAAGCTGCACAGTTTTAGAATGTCCCCAGAAGAGGGGAATAGTAAACCATTACTGTGTATTTTCTACCTAAGAAATTGTGGAAAGGGTTGCCATACCTTTGAATCAACTTGACTGCACACACTTTTCATTACTGGTATTACTATTATACAGATCAGACAAGCAGGCCCAATGCACTTTCATGTCTTACTGGCCCATTGTGGGCTCCCCATTCCGGTTCAGTTTGAGGACAGACAATGGTACCCACTCCCAAACACAGCAAAGTATTGAATTGCTGTATTGATTACTGGTTTCATCTCTCAGACATTTTAATACAGATTTTCCACTGTGAATCAAGAAAATATTGTATTGTATCTACTCAGCTCGCAAGTTAGCTTTTTCTGTACCTTTTGCATGATTGTGTGTCTCCTTTCCCCCTATTATGTTATACCTCACCCAGTCTGAGTTCACCAAATCCCCATGTCACTTAGTCATGTGGGAGACTTACTCATTTATTTATTTAATAAAGAATGTTTGCTAACCAGAACAGCACTTTCCCGTTCACCAAGACTTACCCAGCTCAGGTTATTTTTAATTTTTATAACTTTAAAGCTAAAAAGCAAGAGTGCAGCACAGCTACACAGACTCTCTTCTGCTTTAGCAGTGCATTTCTGAGTGCAGGAAATGTCAGTAGTGAAAGGATTTATATTTTTCTAGGTACGTATAATTTGTAGGTTTTTATATAGAAGAAGAATGGCCTAACTTCAAAGCGAAATTAGGTACATGAAATACAGGGGGCAGGAACATTTCCCTCAATGGGAAATGCAAAATACAGGTTGTTGCAACTGATGATTTAAGATAGAATAAATGGAAAAATATGTGAAGAAGGGAAAAGAACATCTCAGTTGAAAAACCTGGGAGATTCATTTGGATGCGCTACCATTGGATATAGCAACCAACACATCCAAAGACACTTTTCAAAATGGTAGCAGTGGTACCTTGTGCACAAACATCAGACAACAAACAACACTAGACAAAAAAGTTGTGGAACTTCAAAGATTAACTGCTATATTTAAATACCAGCTCTTGTGGTTCAAATCCACTTCCAAGGCAGAGTTGGCATGATAATTTCTAACCTCCAGCAGGAGAGGAAGAAGAAAGAATTTTAGAAAATACAAAAGGGGAAAGACTGAAGTTGGCACCTGTTTCAGAGCTGGTGCATCTTTCATGAATTCTTAAGATGGACATTCTCCACCACCACATTTCCTTTTTGAAATAAGCTGTACTATAAACACTTTTGGTCTGATCTTTTTGATCTTTACTAATGTGCCCAGGAACTAAAGGGTAACTTATACACGTATCAACGAATGCTGTGAGAAGCGGAACTGTGGGAGACTACTCCACATGCCTTTGAAATACACCTGATTGATATCCAGGTATTGACATTTTTATGCGAGCCGGCCTTTCTGGAGAGCTTTTTCATCATCTTCACTATCGCATTTCTGACAACCCCGATCTGGTTTTTTGTTTGTTTGTTTTTTGTCCGTCATCTGCAAAAGCGAAAGGCATCGCTGTCTCGCGAAAAGCACAAAACATCAGCCTCTAAAAGGGACTCAACTGCCTTACTGCAGATAACGTTACAGCCCTTGAGAGACCAACGCAGCTCTTGCCTCGCACCTACATCCGAAGCCGGATCTACTTCTTGACGTGGCAAATGGCAAGTCGGGTACGCCTGAAGCCGCATTCACACGACTTACTCCCACCCCACCCCCGTGAATCGCCCCGACGAAATAGCAATTACGCGCCGGTCCTGCAGCTTTATGATGGACTCCACGTGTCCTACTTAACTTCCTAGTTGTGTACTGGAGTCTTTTGGATAGTTTTGAGGGTATGTGGCTTTTTGTCGTTGCGTGTGTTGTATTTATAACCGTTGCAAACCGCCCAGAATAATGCATTATACTAATAGGGAAGCAAGTAAGTAAATAAATAAATCATGTGTGTGTGTGTTGTGTGGTTACAGTTGTGACCGACTCTCCGGGACCCCACGTCCATGGAGTTTTCTGGGCAGGAATATTGGAGTGGCTTGCCAGTTTCTACTCCAAATAAATAAATAAACAAATAAAGTGTGGAAAGAGGGGGCAAAAGGGATACTCCAGCTGGGCAAGAGGGGGGCAAGATCCAAACTGCCCTTGGAAGGCTCCCCAGTCTCGCCCACATCCCCCGCCTCCTCCCCTAGAGGGCAACCGTACTCCACGGGGCCCTGACGCCACCGATCCCAATACGCGCGGCCGAGGTCCGGCTGACGTCGGTCCACTGCGAAGTGGGTAGACCCTCCGGAGGAGTGGGGGGGGTGGACTCCCAAAACCGCTCTTCCCCGGCTTCAGTGACTCTTCTGCGCCTGCGCACTCTTCTCTGACGCAGCTCATCTAGGCAGCGGAGCGGGGGGGGGAGGAGGCCTGACTGGCGACGCCCTTTCGGCGCAGCTGCGTCACGGTCGGAATGCGCCGCCAAGGTCACGCGGTCCCAGCGCCCACCCTTCCACCCTCCTCCGCCTCGCCCTCGGAGGTCCCGGGGTCCGAGTGGCGTCCAGGCTGCTTTGCCTCGCGCTCCTCCTCCGTTTCCCTGGGCAGGCGCGGCTTGCGCTGCGAGTCAGGCGAAGGAGGAGGAGGAGGAGGAGGAGGAGTTGGAGAGAGAAAAGGGGCTCCCCCCCCCCAGCTCTCTAATCCCATCGGGCGTTTTCTCATGCTACTTTACACGCGAGTTTTGCTAGTGCAGAGGAGGGACGATCAGTTGGAAGGTCCTCCTGGATTACGAAAAGTATTTTTCCACACATGATACGTTTACTCCGAAGCGAGGCGCGCCTGTTCCTTTTAGGATTTTGTCCCAAGTCACTTTGGGGCACAATTGCGGCGAGGGAAGGGCCTCCCTCAAAGGATTTCATAGGATGGACGTCCTCAGGATGGAAAGACACAGCTTAACCAATGGAGCCGAATGATTTTCTGTAATAATTGCAGACAATTCCACAATTTGAAATAAAAAAATTAAAAACATTATTATTTTGTTTAATACGCCTGTTACTGTTGGTTCCGACCTGCTAGAAGCATTTCTTATAAATTTATTTAATGGCTTATCTTAAACAGACTATTTAAAAGCTAAATAGGGATGCAATTGGTTAAGGCTTGAAAAAAAGCTCCCCAGTTTGTATTATTAATGTGTATATGTTCCCTTTCTCTCAAGATACTTGAAATGCAGATGTGTGTTACCTCAGGAACTACTGGATATTGGTTTAGACATCTGGCTGTAGGTTGGGAATTCAGTTACTCTCTGGGCTTCCTTGAGAAGGGGTGGACTTGATCCATAGGTCCCTTCTAGCTCTGCAGTTCTAAGATTATTACTGTATTATTATTAACATTCTGCTTAGAACTTTTGATTGACCCCTATGATCATGATGGCTACCTGTAGAGTTTAGATAGAAAAATCAGTTTTTGGGTTGCAACTCTCAAGACCTCCCAGCCACAATATTTTAGGGATTTGGGGAGTTATAGCGCTCAAACGTGATTTTTTTTCAAGTTATAAAATATCCACATCCAGAATTGCTAGGTTGCTCAGTGGGCTGTACTGGAATGTCGGCTGCAAAGTCGTCAGCTTGGCGGTTCGAATCCCAGGTGCCACGCAACGGAGTGAGCTCCTGCTGTTAACCCCAGCTCCTGCGAACCTAGCAGTTTGAAAGCATGTAAATACAAGTAATAATGGGTACAGTACCACCGTAAAAAGCAGGAAGGTAAATAGTGTTATGTGTGCAGAAATGCATTCAACCATGTCGGCCACATGGCCATGGCCTTGCACAACACTGGCTCTTCAGCTTGGAACAGGATATGAGCACTGCCCCTAGTGTTGGACACGACTAGAACGCATGCATGGGGGGAACCTTTATCTAATAGCAAGGAAAAGCAAAGCAAAGCATGCTACTTATATACCGCCCTGTAGTGCTTGAAGCACTTTCCAGGTGGTCTACTAGTTAGTTATGTGGTCTACAAGTTAATTAGGCAGGCCAAACATTTTTCCCTCAGCAAGCTGGCTACTCAATTTGCCAACCTCAGAAGGGTGGAAGGCTGACTGAACCTCAAGCCAGCTACCTAGGATTGAACCCACATTGTGAGCCAGATTTTGGCTGCAATACTGCAGTTTTACCACAGTGTCAGGAGGAAGATATAGTTGCCTATGTTGTGCCAGGGTTGTGGGCTTCCCAGAGGCAGCAGAATATTAGATGGAGTAGCTTAATCTAAAAAAGTCTGCTCTAATGTATTTTGTATATATTATTGGCTAGTGCCCTATGCTGAAGGAGAGGTATTCTGTACAATACTCTTCCTTTGCTTTCTATGTTTTGTGCAATGCTATAGCACTGAAGATTGAAAGCAATCTTTGGAATGATCTAGGTTTAGGATGAAGAAAACTGATCATAATTTATGTAGGGCAGTTTGTTGACCATTTTGAACATAGTACCTACATGGTAAAGAAGATGTGTTAGGTTCAGTCCGAGGTTTCCAGTGAAAAGGATCAAGTAATTGTCTAGGCCAGACTTTTTGGAAGGTCCAAACTTTTTGCAAGGAGGGCCAGATTTGGTGAGGTGAAAATGTGTGGGGGTCGACCATTCAGCCGCCTTTGGCCCCCGGGCCGGACTTTGGACAAGTCTCTATAACATGCAAGGAGGAAGGGAGGATGCTGCAGCGACGGAACTGGGGGCAGGTAGGCTGGGAAGGTGGCTGGGTGGTGGTGGACAGAGGCAGGGACGGCAGGCAAAACATAAAACTGCACGTTGATGCCTCCATCCAGTATGGGGAAGGGCCAGCTGGTGGGGATGCATGACAGGCTGAGCCGGTGAGGAGAAGGGCCGCGGTCACTTGAAATTTGTACATGGGCCGCATTTGGCCCCCGGGCCTGACTTTGTACATGCCTGGTCTAGGTGGTCAAATGTTGTCTACTGGGCTGGTGAAGTTGCATTCTCCTTCCCCTTCTCATAAATTGTCATATATCAGTATTTGATGCTTGTACACTTAGTACCTTGGAATACAATTGCTTGCTATTTATGTGTGTACATAACCAATGTATCCATAGAAAAGAAAAGACAGGCAAGTTTTATGTTTTAGTTACACATGCAGTCATTTAATATACTGTAGCTTTAAAAATTACCTGTCTGTGTAGGACTATGTCTTAGTACCAGTTTCCTTGATAGTCATTGTAGTATTATGGTGCTGAGCTGTAACATGGTGAGAAGATCATACATCAGGCATGACCAAACTCCGGCCCTCCAGATGTTTTGGACCACAACTCCCACAATCCTTTGTCATTGGTAATCTAAGCTTAGAATTCTGGGAGTTGTGGTCCAAAACATCAGGAGGGCCAAAGTTTGGGCATGCCTGTCATACATGAAAGGTTGTGAGTGCGTGCAACACTCACAATGTAATAGGCGTCTCTGCAATAGTAGCTTGTGTTTCCTTTCAGTGTTTAACTTTAGGCTGATCCTTCTAGCTCTAGTTATTGGTCTAGTTATTGGTCTAGTTATTTGACTAAATTAGGAGAAATTGGCACCATATCTATATATCTTGGAAGTGCCGTATATCTCACATTTTGTAGCTGGTAGGAAAACGCCCGGGACCCAGCTCGAATTTTTAACATCTCCAGATAAGTCTGTGAAGAAGTCTTGTGTCTGAAATGCTAATCAGGCATGGCTAGTCAAGACCCATAGTGGTGAATTAGATAGAGTCTAATTCATAGGCTTTCTATGTGTCCTGGATCATCTCACCTAACAGTTCCATCTCATAAATATACTTACCTTTTGGTAGGTATGCTTATTATGGCTGCTTACATTTGTCAGGAAAAATCCACGTCATGATGGCAAGGCAGTGAACAATTATAGTGGCAAAATCAAAGCCATCAGCAAATGTTCAAAGATATATTTATTATTTCTTTGCAATCCAGGACCTTGGGAAAAATAGTCTCTGGTTTGTTATTTTTCTTGGACCCTACAAAGTTAACTCTGCAGCCTGCAAAGTTTACTTTGATGGACACATTTGCAAATACAACTCCAAGGGGTTCTACATTGATATCAATTGCATTTTGCTTTCTTGTATATGTCATGCATTCACCTGCTCTTACTTAAACATCTGATTAGCTTAGTTTAGATTGCTTTAGAAAGGATTAAAAACAATTATGGGTAATGACTGTTAGCAGTGATTGTGGTATAAAACTCCAGGTGTAGAGGCAGTGTGCCACATACCAGTTGTTGTGGAGCAGAAAAGGACTATTGTCTTCAATCCCTCCTGTTCAACCTTCTGAGAGCCACCTGAACGGCAGCTACATGTTGCAGTATATGGACCTCTGATTTCATCTAGCAAACGTCTTCTTAGATTCCTAATGCAGATGATAGCCCTAAGTATATACAAAATTCCCAGTGTGGTGCAGTGGATAGATTGATGGAGTAGGACTTGGGAGAAGTGGATTGAAATCCCTACTTGACCATCAAAACCCATTGGTAAAACCACTTCCTAAACATCTCACTTACTTGAAAGCCCTATTAGGGTCACGGTAGCCAAGATAGCTTGGGTCCAGGATATCTGAAGGACCATATCTCCCCATATGAGTCTTCTCAGCCTTTAAGGTCATCATAAGAGGCCCTCCTATTGGTTCCATTGCCAGGCAGGTATGGCAGATGGGAACACAGGAGAGAGCTTTCTCTGTGCCTGCTCCCAGGTTATGGAATGCTCTCCCTTGGAAAACCAACCTGCCCCCCTCCCTTTTCTCCTTCTGCAGACAGAGGTATGGCTGGCCTCATGGGAACATAGGAGAGAGTTTCAGTGCCTGCTCCTTTTGGCTGCGAGGTTATGGAATCTTTTCGCTTCGCATCTAGCTTCGCTCCCAACGTGACGTGTGGTCTCGGTTTTTGGCTTTTATTTCAAGTTTTTTTAAAAATATTCAAACAGGGATATCGATGCATCACTCCTTGGAAAAGGAGCCAACCTGCCCCCTCAGTAGAGCCATTGCAACTGACCCAGCATCAGTTTTCTCCTTCTGCAGACAGAGAAAGATCCATCTCTTCAAGAGAAAGATCCATCTCTTCAAGCAGGCTTTTAATAGTACATGACTGAATCCCTGAAGGTCTTCTTAGAATCAGATAGTTTTAAATGTTGATGTGCTTTTGAGTGTTCCACTGCATTGTAATAATGCCAGTGTTTTGTTTGTCTTGTACTTTTTTAAGTTTAAGCTATATTGTTCTTTATAGATTTGATGTACTTTGTATAATTTGACATTGTTGATTATTGTTCAGCTTTTGTTGTAAACCACCCAGAGTGACCTTGGTAGCCAGATGGGCTGTATGTAAATCAAATCAAATCAAATCAAATCAATCAATCAATTAATTAATTAATAAGCATATAGTAAATAAATAAATAAATGATTTATTTATTTATTTATTTAATACACGTATAGTATAATTGTTTTCAATTTCTAGTTTATTATGTTTTTAACCCTATTCCTTTTAATATTCCTTATTCCTTATTGCGAGAAAGGTGGCATATAAATAAAACTAAACAAACAAATATGTTGGCTCTGACTTGACAGCAAAGAACACACAAAATGCGTGAAGGATGAGCATAACTAAATGGAAACACAGAACTGCTGTTGTTTTATAAAGTCTTTTGGAAGGTTTTCTGTTTCTTCAAAGTTGCATTGGTACATCACTGTTAGTTTGAGTGAATTGCTTTGAGCTTCTGAGATCACCCTCCCTCCTTCCAAATGGTCTTGTTTGCTACACTCTTGACCGAACCAGGAAAGTTACTGTGGATGATGGTTTCTGAGGCATAATTATCAGTATGTTTGCAGCAACAGATGCTTTGCACCTTTGCTTCTACTGTATACTGGAATGAAACCAGCTGAAAGAAAAACTGATACTCTCGCCACTGTTATTTTCATTGAACAAATGGCAATTGCACAAGTAGGAAATGGTCTGGTCAGTTTGAAGTGCACACCAAAAAAGCAGAATGGTAATATCATATAATGAGTGTATTATTCTGAAGGGGTTGGGGCTTTGCATGTTTCTGCTGGGTTCTTGTATCTTATGACTTTTCAATGGCTCTTTATTTGGAGGAAACAAGTAGTCAGCATTCTTTTAATGAACAGAAGTCTTTTTACAATTTCCCAAGCTGTCTGGCCTGGAACTGAATCATGAAGTCACACATGAATATGTTGAAAACTCATTGGAGATCATTATGATGTCTGAAAGAAAGGGAGGACCAGTTTGCAAAAGCTTGTGCTGGAGGGATTAGTATCAAAAATTAAAGTTATTCAGGGGAAGAAGAACAACAGCTGCCTTTTGAAAATCTTTTCTTAGAACATAAGGCACAAACGTTCTGAGAAACCTACATTTGCTTCTCTTGAGTTAGCATCTACAACTAGTAGTATGTCCTACTGAGTTAAGTAAAGCTTACTTCTTTGTGGAACTGCAACTTTGTATGTCTTCCAGTAGCAAGTGCTGAAGCTCACTTGATCTCTCTCTCTCTCTCTCTCTCTCTCTCACACACACACACACACACACACACACACACACACACACACACACACACACACACACACAAAGTCCAACACTTTGTGCAAACTCTCTCTTGTGGTTGAAGATAACATTTTATTTGAATAATTAACTTATTAGGGGTCTTAGCCATCTGTGAAGATGTCTTCCGATTTGAGAATTTGGTAAGATGAGCAAAGGCATTTTTGTAGGATGGTAGTACTGTAGTGTTAATGCCACGTCTTTCTTGTTCCTGTTCTCCCCCCCCCCCGCCACTGCATTGAGCTATAGGCAGAGCTGGCAAAAGTCCGGCTACAACTCTTGGAATCACTCTGCCAGTGTGGCCAGTGACCATGCTGGCTCAAGATTTTTTTTTTGAGGCTGTTGTTTGGTGCTTCTGGAAAGGAAACATCATCTAGCAGGGTGCTGTCATTGCCCAGGACACACCCAAGTGTATTCACATTCCACATTTTGGGAATTGTAGGATTTTCTTTCAAAAGAGATTCAATATGGGGGGAGTTGCAATTCAAAATAACACACATTTGTAATAGAGATGGGTGTTTAGTTTTGGAAGGGGACTGGTACCGAAATGAAATATGCCAGCACAGCTGGTGCTCGGAACCCACTACTACCTTCCGGAACAAAAAAAAAAACCCACTGTGTTACCTTGCTGTTGTTTGCGCTGGGCAAAATTCCAACCAGAATTCCAACCTCCTATGTATCATCTTTCCCACTCCCTGGTGCTGGCCAGTTAGGAGCTGGCCAAGCACATGCATCATCGTGCCTCCCTGACTGATTGGCCAGCACCAGGGAGAGTGAAAGATGATGCATCGGAGGCTGCTTCCTAGTTGAAATTTCACCCAGCGTGAACTACACCCATCTTTAATTTCTAACTTTGAGTACACATCTGTAGAGATGTTTTGAGAAACCCAAGCTGTTTCGATTCAGGACATGTGATATCTCCACAAGCCACATGCTGAGTACTCTATGCTTTCAGGCAATACTTGTGTACAATTATGTAACAGGCTTGCTGGGGGTGGAGTCAAGAAGGGCTATAAAGAAAATAAAGCAAGAAAAACTACATTTAGTTTCCTAGCAATGTTAAGGTATTTTTCAGTAAAGAAATATAAGTATTTGAGATATGATTTTTTTAAAAATCCAATTCACATAATTCCCAGATTCCATGTTGTGTAGCATTTTGAGATTTAAGGCTATGGTTTCCATACTTTTGCCTTGAGATTGTAAAACTCCCCTAGTCACTTAGGGGAACTCACTTCAGGTTAAGCATATTTAAATCAAGCTGCATTGAGTCCTTTACAAACAGCAGAATCCTTTTCTTGAGCAATCGGTAAGCTATATATGTTGTTTAGAACCACATTTACAAAATTTCTGATTTGGACCAGGAGCATGCATAAATAAGTATGTCTCCATCAGTGACCTTCTTCCTCTGTCTTGTTAAGGGTGATGAGTTCAATGATGGGGAGACGAGAGAGCAGAAAATGTTAGCAAGCACAAATCCTTCCCTGCCATATAATCATGCAAGAAGGAACACCCAAGAACAATGTTTTTATAATTTCATTAAGGTACAGGAGCTATTTTATAAATGTGTTGAGCTACGGGAGTCCTTTTGTGTAACCACAAGGGCTCAAGCAAGTGGCAAGGAAAACAATCTGCAAAAAAGTAAACAATAGCAAGGATTGTATCTAATTAAATTAAGGAATAATTTTATCAAGGGCAAGTCTGTTTTAAGAAACTGTTGGAAAAGTGGTGCCAAGCCAGTTGTGAGATCCAGCTTTTTAAAGGAGCTTTTTGTTAAGGGGTTAACTTACATGGAAATTATTTTTAAAAACACTTGGGCTGAAAACCGCTCATAATTTGCAACTAAAGCAGTCTCACTGAATCACTGGAGAGTAAACTTCTCAGTAAATAACATTGATTCAGTGGGCTTACTCAAGTTGTGACTTGCTACTCAATTTCAGCCATTGAGAGTAATACCAGCCTTTGTTTCTATAACTCCCCAAATAGCAGATTCATGTATGCAAATCTTTAATTTTATAGGAGGTGAAAAAATGTAAGTGGATTTTAAAAATGTTTGGAGGCATTTTGTTAAATTTGTCAGATATGACAGGAAACTCCTTGCCGAAATTCAGTACCACAATCATGAGGTGTCTGCAGTGTATCATATTAAATGGCTTTTCTTCCTCAAGGCAACTGTGTTAGATAGATAGATAGATAGATAGATAGATAGATAGATAGATAGATAGATAGATAGATAGATAGATAGATAGATAGATAGACAGATAGATATGGGGTGGGGGTTATCATAAACAAAAAGACAACAGCCAGAAATTTAAGCAAAATGTGTGTCTTGCTTTGCTTGCATGCTCAGCCTATTTTTAAAAATAAATATATATTAAATTCTTCCTACTTTTCAATTTGTAATATAGAATCTTGCCATATTTCCAGGTACAGTATGTGGTTTAAAAAAAGGGGACAGGGAAAGAGCCAAGAAGATTTTTGTAACATCTAATGCTTCCTTGTGAAAACCGTCATTATCTAGTTCCATATTTGAGGCACTGCATATTTGAAGCCCTGCAGCTAAAACCATGGAAAACCAATTTTGATTTGAATAGTAAGTGTCTTTGTTGCAAGCAGTATGAATCCCTGAGGCACACATCTCCCCTTTTTGCCCTTAATCTGGAAAAAAGAAAAGTCACCAATTCTATACAGCAGACATTGGTTAAAACATGCAGCTGGTTGTAAAAATAGATTCCTTTGCTATAGCTAAGTTGGACAGGGAGAATTAAGCAGAAGTTTTTGCGGCGTGTTGTTTAAGGTGGCCGAAGCCTGAACTGGTGTTAAATTTATGTGCATTTAAAGTACTCTCATTGTCATGCCAACACATTTATTCTATGGCAGTGGTGGCAAACCTTCAGCACTCCAGATGTTTTGGGCCACAACTCCCATAGTGCTTTGTCATTGGCAATACAGGCTTGGAATTCTGGGAGTTGTGGGCCAAAACATCTGGAATGCCAAAGGTTTTCCACCACTGTTCTGTGGGCGCAAGATGAGTCACAATAATTTGAGAAATCTAACATAGCTTTCAAAACCCTGAAGGGAAGTTTCATAAAGCATAGGTGGACAGATCAGCCCAAGATGTGTTTGGGTCCAGTTCACGTGTCACTTCCCATCCCAGCTTGTCGGTGCATGAAAATGGGGATGGGGATGCAGTCGTTCAATTAAACATTTAAAAACATTTTCACAGTTCTATTACTCAGGCTGTTTTTTTAAAGGGCACTTCTCCCTAGGTGCTGATTAATTGTGTATTGATTTTAATATATGGTATATACGGTATTCTAGTTGCATGACCAGCAGGACAAGGCAGAAGCACTCCCAACTTAAAAAAACACAGCTCACTCATATAAGGCTGTGCAAATGTTTACTGGCCAGATTTCTGGAACAAAAGAAGACATTTCAGTCATGATTCCATGAAGCATCACAACAACACATTTTTGTTGCCCACTCAGCTGCTTGTTTGTAGCTGCTACTTTTGCTTTCCTACATCTTTCATAAGATTAAAATAAATGAACCAAGATAATCGTCGCAGCCTCAGTATATGGTATATGTCTTGGGCCAATACAGTATCATTCTAGAGAAAATTTGATGTGAAGATATATCAGATAAAGAGTGTTGTCCTCACACGTATTTGAGTACCCCAGGAAGACATTCAGAATGCAAGGTAATAATGGACTGTTCCCTTAAGAATATGAACACATTTAATTCCAATAATCAGAAAACCTGAATGACCAGGTTCAGATACTATGTGTTTTAAAGCACCCTGCTGAGTTCTAGAATCACACCTCATGATTTGCTCCTAAATGTTTGTATGTATGAATCAGAAAGTGGTTCTATTCAAAGGTAGATTTCCTTTTATATATGTGACCAGGACCCTTTTAAAAGCCCTGCTCAGTGATGTCCATCGACCACGTGTTATATATCAGCTGTCGCTTGAGAGGTTGAGCTGTATATCCATAAGTGGCATCATTGTTCTAAATAGCAGGAAACTCTACAACATATTTCAAGTGAGCCAGAAAAAAAAATCTTCTGTGCATCATTCAATATCTCAAACAAACAACTGTTTCTTATTTGTGAGATTAGTGGTATAATGAAGTCCAAATGTTCCTTAACCCCCCCCCCAATCCTTTTGTCTGAAACCTGATGCTGGCCAAGGGACACTGTCCTTCTTGACCTTTCCCCTTCCTGTCTCTGCAGCCTACCAAGTTTTTTTTTACTCTGAACCATTGTAAAACAACAACAGTTGTTGGAATTGTTATCCTCCTCACACACCTAATGGGCTGCCAACATCCTGATCTGTCACTTTTGTTTTCTTTGACATTTAGGTTTTGCTAATGTTCAACGCAGATTTTTATTCTCATTCATTGTTCAGGCAAAGTATATGCAAGTAATAATTTGTAGATTGCACAAATCTTGTTGAAAGAATGTTTGTTACCCTTGAGATTCTTCTAAACATTTTTAGAATTTTACTGCTGGTAAAAAAAAACCCCAAAATTTGGTTCTGGACTGAACTGTCGGAGTCGAAGGGGACTGAAATGAGAACCACAAGGCAGAGTTGCTTACGAGGGGGGGGGGAGTGTTAGGGTTATATACCTCTCTATAGCACTTAAAGCACTCTCTGGGCAGTTTACAAGTAAATATCCACATTGCGACCCCCACCCCAAGCAAGCTGGGTACTCATCTTACCAACCTCGGAAGGAAGACTGAGTGAACCTTGAGCCGGCTACCTGGGATTGAACCCCAGGTTGTGAGCACAGTTGTGGCGGCAGTACATTTAACCACTGCTCCACAACACTTTATTAACCTTCCTGATGAGGAAAACCAGTGATTCATATCTCTACATACAGAACATCTATTAGAACCCAGGCATCTGAGCTCCAGCTCCTCAAGTATATTCAAAGGCATCTTAGAGATGTTCAGACTTCTCACCCACAGTAAGTTTGCGGGTTTCACTAATTTCTCCTGGCTTCTCTCAGAATTCCTCAAATACTTTGTCTGAAAAAGAATCCTTTAATCTTCTACCTACACTTTGAAGTGGAACAGTCTTCAGAATTGTCCAGACTATTATGGTTAGTCTGAATGTTCTTTATCATTAGACCTGGAATAATATTGTCAGGATCTTTTTGTTACAATGTTGCTTCTAAGAAGTAGTCCGTATTCTGCCTACTGTCAGGCTTTTGTACCTGAGGCTTTTAATAGCAATCTGTCTATTTTATGTAATAATCATATTTGAATTTTGCTGTTTGGAAAACAGGGTTTGCATCAAGAGGAGCAACTTTGAGGTGCTAAAATGCAAAAGACTGGATTTACCATGCAGGTTCGTACCATTATTCTGCCATGTAGTTTCCACAATAAAATGTCAGGGATGTACTGTGTAATTCAACACATATGATCCTGATCTATCTCCTTCTAACCATTAATCAATCGTCTTTGTCCCTGTTCAGGTAGTGTAGTGAGTCACAACTAGAATAGACCAATTGGAATTTGCAAAATAGTTGACCCACCAAATCCCCAGTGCTCTAGTAGCACTACATTGGGATTTCAGCCAATGTTTAACAACAAGGTGTTACTGTGCAGTGGAATATCCTGCTCCAGCAGAGGAATATGCTGCCACGGAGGGTGGTGGAGTCTCCTTCTTTGGAGGTTTTTAAGCAGAGGCTGGATGGCCATCTGTCAGGAGTACAGTACTTTTATGGGGGTTCCTGCATGGCAGGGGGTTGAACTGGATGGCCCTTGAGGTCTCTTCCAACTCAAACATGTAGCTCAATTGATGTATTAAACCTGACAACCTTTTTGATCAATTGTTATATGAATTAGTTTCCAACATTGATTGGCCTTAGCCAAACTGGAAGTTTCTGTGTTGAAGAGGTGTGATTAGACCAGTCCTTTGTGTTAGAAAAATCAAAGAACCCTGCCCCTGGCACTGAAGACCAGTTCCAAAATAAAGGAAGCTAATTCACAACTTGTAGGAGGTGAGAAACACTCCCTTTGTGACAATTGCACTCAATGCTTAAGGAATTCTCTTTCCTTGTGATGAATTTACTGGGCCCAGTCCAAGTCCAGTCTTATTAGCACAACACAGTGGTTTTTGCAAGCTACCTACCTTGAATCTCCAGATCTATTGCGCTGACATCTTCAGAGATTTAGTTTTTCTTAAAGTTATTGCAAAGGTTCACACAGTAATGTTTCACAGCTGGTAAATGGTAGGCTCAACGATAGTTAAAAAGAAGGAAAAACCCACCATCTAGCAGTGTGCCCTGGATTTCCAGATGGATTTTATTACGTGATTGCCAATTCACAGGAAATGAACAATCATTTAACACTGAAAGGTACATGCTGAAACTCACTATCTTTGTCCAAAACCTTAAAATAATAACCATACAGAAGTTTAGCATTAACCTTAAAATGCACTGCTTCCCCCTCCTCTTTTTTTAAAACCAGAATTACAATGACTTGTGAATGCTTTTTAGCTGACTGGAGAAATGATAGCAGCAAGGTGAAAAGCCTCTCCAAAATATTATTAATTCAGAACACCTTTGTCTTAATAAGATTACTTAAGGTTTCATGTAGGTCTAAGAAGGGAAGCCTGTTTTCCTTTAATTGGATTTAAGCAACATTAAAGAAATAGTAGAGTTACTCTGTCCAATACAGTTTACGTCATGCTAGTGCATTTTATGTTGGTTTGCTGAAGAACAACATAGAAATGTACAACATGGCCTCATATTTTAGCATAAGATTAGTCAACAAATTATAAATTATTATAAATTATTAGGGGATTTTCCAGAGATAACATTAAGGCTAGGGGGATGCTAATGGGGAATTCTTAGTTCATTACAAAGGTAGGAGGGTGCCTTTGTAATGAAGATATACAACCTATTTACTTGTTTTGTTTGTTTCTAGTAAACAAGTGACTTTGTTGTCTGTTTGATTTGGATTAGTTTAACAGATCCTCATCATAACATTGCCGGAGTCTTAAATCAATCTCCTCTTTGGGGCTCTCTTTTTTTTTGAGCCCAAGTTTTATTTATTTATTTATTTATTTATTTTATTTTTACATTTTTGTTATCTCTGGGTCTCTTTTTACAATCAAGGAATTAAAACAGTTAAAAACATCAAACAACAATAAATAATTAAAACAACAATAAAAACCTTAAAAAACATCACACTAAAATTGCCACAATCTAAATTGTACAATTAAAAAACTTCAGAGATCTTACCTGGGGTTTGTCGCTGTCTCACTTGGGAGGGCATTCCATAGCCCCTCCGCATCCCTTTCACCTCCTTGAGCTGCTGGCTTGATCTTAATTGCCGGGTAGTTTTGTTATCTCTGGGCCTTTTCACACGACCCCTAAAATCTGCTGGCCAGGGAGAGGGAGAAAAAAAGGGAGAAAAAAAAAAAGAATGCCGCTCACCTCTGTTCTGCCGTCCCCGCACTGCATTCAGATCTCTTAAAAGGGCGGGGGGCAAAAAAAAGAACAAACAGAAGCAAGGAGAGCCGGGCAGTCACTACTGTTATATCCGCATCAGGAATTTTCTCCTCCAGAGAGCAGGTACCTGAAAAGTGCTCTGGGACGTGCTTAGGTGGGTGTGGTCTCACTTAATTATCTGTAAGCTCTGGAGCTGGTGGGGAAACAATTTTAAGCTCTGGAGCTGGGAGCCATTTGTGGCGGAGTTTAGGGGTCCTGTACAAAGGGCCTCTGTCATTATTGAACAAGTGTTGATCCTATGGGGGTTTGTCCAGTTAGAACTCCCCTGACATCAGCTGTGATGCCAATTATGGGAGTGTTCTCAGGACAGCCTAAAGCTAGGGTTGCCACTACATGACCTAATACTGTGGGGTTTGCATTGTTTATTTTACAGATTAAGTTGAAGTATTCTTTTTACTGACCACATTATTCAAATTGGGCAAGCCCCTTTTGCTTGCAAAGTCTCTCTCTCTCTCTCTCTCTCTCTCTCTCTCTCTCTCTCTCTCTGTGCTGCTGCTGCTGCTGCTGCTAGGGGCACTTTCCCCTCTCAAGCTGAAATTTATTTATTCATGTAAATGGTTTGTTTGTTTTTTGCTTTAAGTTTCAGTTTTTTCACCCTCACGCAGTTCGTTACTGACACCAAACACTGATCTATACCTGAAACAGTTCAGGTTATGATAAAGTCTTCTCAAGACATGGTGTATGTTTATAGCAGATGTTTCAGTGAGATAGGCAGTTAGGGCATAATGTTCAGTACTTGAAGGAAAGTGACATGCCAAATCAAAGCACCATAACTGTAGTTTTCTGTTAAATCAGTTTCTCGTTTAAAGCTACAGACTACTACATTTCTGGAAAACTTTTCCATAGAAAAATAACATGGAAAAGTACTTCATAGTCTCAAAATACAAAACATCATAAGTCTGAATATTTATTTTGCAAAAACCATCATAATTCACATGATTCTATTCCATACAGGATAACAACTTCTCATCACCATCAGTTACTCCTTTCCTTTACTTTCAAGGCTGTGCGCTGGGATATGACTCACATTGCAATCAGAATGAATGGTGAACTCCCAAGTCAATCTGCGGCCCCTGTATGAGTGTTGATTGCAATTTCAGATGTAAATACAGGCTGCAAATCAAATCACAGCAAAGCCAAATCCTTCCGATTCAACTCTCCATTAGAGTTGTATGCCAAGTCACCTCCAAAATGCTTTGCATTACAGCAGAAATAGGTCAAAACAATGTGTTATTATTGACAGAAAGTACACAAGCCTCTGTTCTTTGTGAAGATTGCAGCAGAGCTCAAAAACCAAACTGAAATTTGTGGTGACAAATGATGTAATCGTCCTTGTTAATCAAAAATCCTAGCATTTTGACCCAGGGAGACCTGGCTGCATTAGAAGCATGCCTGCAATGGAACAAAGTAAAGAAAAGCTGAACTATGCAATTCTTGGCTTTATTGTTTAAACAAAAATGAGGAAAACACTGGTGTGAAAATTAAGGATAGAGTGGGAATAAGGATGAAAAAAAGAGATATGCCAAAATATGCTTGAACACAAATACTTAATATGAATTGAGTGTAGTAATATTCTCTCCTGTGTTCTGGTATTCTGGTTCCACTAAAATCTGTACCCCCACACTTTTAGCCTAAACTGGGAGGTATGTAAATGACCCGGGACCCTTGTTTAAACTATGCCAGCACTTTGTCAGCAGGGATTAACCAGGTATTGAGAGGAAGCAATGATTATTGAAACCAAAAGCTTAGAAGCAAATGTTTAGTACCCCCATGGGAATATGAGTAACTTCAGCTCATGTGAACTGGTGCTTTTAGAAATAGGTCTTCATGGGGTGTAGAGAAAGATTAAAGATCTGTTATTATTCTTGGCTTTCACTACTGCCTTGGCGTTTATATTTTCCCAGTAGAATTCCTCAAATTGGAAATGGAGAAGTGTCAGCTCGCACTGCTTCAGTTAAGGTTGTGTCAACATTTTCTATAAAATTGTGTTTGTCTAGGCTTTATAACCAGACTGTAAAAATGTGCTATGTGCAGGAACTTGGCATGCAGAAAGTGAGAATGTCTAATTTTGCTCTTTCACAATTAAAAATGAAACGCCTGCTCACCTGTTTCTAGCTGGTATTTCTTTGATATCATTAAAATGACCTGATTTGTGGATCCGTTTTCAATATTCTTATGAGCGCTGTCTTTTAAAATACAATTCATAAAATGGCATCCATATTTTGTAACCTGACATGGTAAATATAATTTAACAGAATAAGGAGTAATGAGTCTTCATCCAAGATGAAATTCTTTCTTGCCTAAAATCATTTGAGGCTCTGCTACCACCAGTAAAGAGACAGCGAGTAGCCATTACAAATTATGTCAAATGGAAGTAATTTGGGTCAACCAGAACCTTCTTATGAAATGAAATGCATCGAGTTCCCCAAAATCAGCTGTGGATGCTTTGCCACTACTATTAGAGATATAACAAATAGCAGTAAAGTTGGGCCTTTTTAGTGGCGGCTCCTTCAGTTCTAGAATCTCATGCTTAAAGAAATTCATCTAGCATCACTTTCATAATTTATTATACTTTGCATGAGATATCATGCAAATAAGATATCTCTTTAAATGATATCACATCACCAACAATATGCTGCAAATGAAATATCTCTTTAAATGTTCCTCAGTCCAGACCATTCGCATGCCTCTCCTCTGCTGCCCAGGCCATATGCCTCACTACTCCCTCGCCTTCTGTGAATTATTGACATTATGTACTTTGTGTGTGTGTGTGTGTGTGTGTGTGTGTGTGTGTGTGTGTGTGTGTGTGTGTGTGTGTGTGTGTGTGTGTGTGTGTGTTGCATCGTTACATTCGTGACAGACTCTTCATGACTCCATGTCCATGGAGTTTTCTTGGCAGGAATAGTGGAGTCGCTTGCCAGTTCCTACTCCAGGCGCCTACAGCACCTGGTATTCCCTGGTGGTCTCCCATCCAAGTACTAACCAGGCCTGACCCTGCTTAGCTTCCGAAATCAGGCGAGATCGGATGTGCTTAGGGCATCTAGGCTAGCCATTATGTACTCTGACCCCCGGCTGATAGATACCTTGCATAAACTGCAGAAGGAGACAACCTGGATGTTCAGGTTCTTCCAGTTCTATGCTGTACAAATGCAGGAGCCACCTCTGTAGCTCCAGCCACTTTTGACAGTGGTCACATTCACATCTAGAATTTCTAGGGTGTTGACTTCCCATTCTCAAGTTCATTTAAAATCTTGAGTTCATTTTCCAGGCTCAGGTTAATTCCATCCGTTGCTGCATTCATTTATGGAATTTTTTAAAAAGCCAAGAAAGTGACATTTTGCATGAATTACAGGAATGTGAAGGATCAACAACCATCCCCGGGCTGAAAGGAAGCTGTCTCACAGGCTATGTTGGCAATAATGAGAAATTTAGTGAGATTTCTTCCTATCTCTCATCTAGTATCTAATGTAGCCTTTCCCAGTCTGTTGCACTCCAGATGCATTGGTATGTGACTTGAAGCAAACAACATGTCCAGTGGATACATTGGCTGGAGATCGAGGGAACCAGAGCCCATCTTATCTGGAGGCCATTTAGCAGGGAGAGTCTTTTCAAAAGAGTTGTGTTATCTCTTTCGTTGCAGTGTCAGCAGAGGCTGGAAAAGTTATTTGTTTGAACCACAGTTCCCAAATTCTTTACAGCTAGTGCCTGTGCTCTCCTTGTCATTTTGGGAGTTGCAGTCGGGGGGATCACTTTTCGAAGCTCTGTGAAAAATTTCATGGCATGCAACTGTTTCTCAACTTTGCTGCCCAGAATTTGGAACCTTTCAGCTGCGTCTTAGTTTGTGTTGAAGAAAAAAAAAAACTTATTTGAGGTGTTTTTTTTAAATGCCATCTTCTGTCTCTGTGTTTGTACATTTACAGTGATGCATTTGTAAAAAAAAATTAATAAAAAACTGGGGGAAGATTATTTAGAAAATATCTGCCAAAGCAGAAATGAATGTAAGACTTTAGTTCCCAGTTTATTCCCTTTCTCAAGAGTGTGAGAACAGGCAGGCCTGTTGGAACATAGTTTGCAGGTCAAGAAATGCTCTCGGCCAAATGAGCTTGTGCCAGATCCTTGATCAAAAGCATCCTGCCTTCACCATCCTCCCTGTTGAACTGGAAAGAACACAAGCTCTCGTCGTTTCTCATCTCACTTCACATATGGTATTGATCGCAACTTTGCTGGAGCATCGAGCATGGATTCCTTGGGTTTGGTCTGTTTCATTTAAATAAAAACTAAAAACAGAACAACGTGTTCCTTGGTCGCAGCTGAACACAAATTTTATGGTAACGAACTCTTCTGTTAAAATAAATGCTTGGAAGTGTTTCAGGACGCTTCCATTGCTTTCTGTAATACAACACTCCTTTCAGTCCAGAATTGTACACAGCAGTTACAGTGTGGGGATTTATTCCTAAACTGGATCCTGGATCCCTTCGTTATCTGTTTAGTAATTACGCTTGTATCTTATCATTCAGTTCGTGAGTTCAGAGCAGTATTCATGGCTCACATGTAGAAGAGAGTGGAAAGGAGCTTTTTCCTGTCCAAAGTTAGGACTCAACTAGTGTGTTGTTAGACACATCATTTTCTATCGGTACCACAACCCCACCACCACCACCACCCTGTTCTAAATAACAGCCTGGGTGGGTTGAGATTGAGATTGGGGTCATGATTTGGAGGGTGAGATGTTTTGATGCCTCCACTAAAAGTCCCACCCCACATTGGGATTTGCAAACAAATCTGACATTTACAGCATCTTCTTCTTCATGGTCTAATTAGCAGCAGAGGAGAAAATTCTGTGGGAAGATGGCACAAGGTGGAAAGAGGTAAAACCTTTCTCTTCTTATGCATGATGCCAGCCTAGATCCTACTACCCAAAAACTGGTGTTTTGAAGACTGGGGAGCAAGACAATGATGTGTTTCCCATCATAACAGCTTTAGTCCCATCAACACGTTTTCTTTTCCTGATGCTAACTTGTGGCAACAATTTGGCTAAACTACAAATCTGCTACTTTTCCATTATTGGACCTTCCTGTGGAAGCCGTTACACAGGACTGTACATACTTGATAACTGGCGAGAGAGAGGACAGCTAAGAATAATAAGATATGAAGAGAAATTATCTTTGCGTTTGAATGGGACTGGGTGGAGGTTTGCCCTTAAATCCCGTCCCTTATGGTTTATCCAAGACTTGTTGTTGCCTGAGGTAGAACAGCAAAGGCTCCCCTGACACCTTTATATTGAAGTCCATTAAGGACCAATGCTAGATATATTAATTTCACATATGAGGCAAAAAAATACACCCTGTGAGCATTTCTTTTGCTGACTGCAAGCATATAATAATAATTCATTGAATAACAAACAATAGGCTGCTTTTTGTGACCTCTCTTTCACACACAGCTGTGTTTGGTGAGTATCTCATTGTACCAGGTCTGTAAGTACAATATAGCCGCTCATCAAAAGGTTTCAGCATTTTCCAGGGATATAGTTCAGGTCTAGAAGAGCTGCCAGTACATAGGATTCTAATAATGATGAAAAGAGAGCCCCCTGTGTGTGTTTAGACTGTTTGGGGTCAATACTGAGTAAGCACATCACCAACACACATTAGAAAGGAGTGGCTCAGAGTAGTGGGTATATGCTGATTTCAAAGTTCCTGTTTCCAAATTTAATCAGCCTCCTCTAAAAGAAAAACAGGAGTTAATTTGCATGGGAGAAAATAGTTTATGAATAGCCTCTGCTGGAAAAATGTGCCTGTACACAGTACTTTCAGAAAAAAGTGAGATGGTAGTAGTAGTAGTAGTAGTAGTAGTAGTAGTAGTAGTAGTAGTAGTAGTAGTAGTAGTAAAATGCATAGTTCAGCAAAGCTCAATGATAAATTTCACTGTCCTATGTCTTTTAACTGGAAGCTAGCAGTAGCCTTGCCTCAGCTTTTAACTCTACAGGAAATTTCTGTAGCCGACTTTTAAACCTTTAACAAACTAGAAAAGTTAAGAATGGAAACATTGAGAGGCAATGATCAAAGCATTGCTTTCAAGTGTTGTTGTGATCTGTTTGGTTGATAGTTTAAAACAGGATGACAGAGCAGCTTGGTATTTAATTGGGATATCCATCTGTATTTTGTACAACTGGGAAAAAATTCTATGGCACTTGTTTATCCAGCCAATTTGCTCTCTTTGGTGGGTTTAAGCTTACATGCAAACACATTTAATATAACAAGACCACAATGAGATACTTTCAGCTACAGTTTATAAAGATATTTGCTGGTTCTCCTCTCTTTCCAACAGAATTGTTCAATTTTATAGATTTATTTTAAAGCAATTCCACCACAGATAGGCCTTAAATAGCACTGATAACAGATTGTTCCAACATGTAGAGTTACTACTTGAGAGAAATAACATGAAAGGAAAGACAGAAGAGGAGGGAAGAGGAACACTCAGGCACTTGTACTTATTAGTACAAATAGTGAACCGCTCTGAAATGAAAGCCCTTGCAGGAGAAAAAATGCCAGAAAGACCTTCGTCTCAGCACAACTAATGCAGTGGTCTTCTCCTCCCGAGAGAAGGTGGAACAGTTGCTCCTAAGTAACTGCTATAGGTTTTCAAATTTTACTGATCGTAGTAATTAATTCAACAGGCTTCAGAAGGTCCTCCTTTTTAAAAAAATTCAGCGGCTGAACCCATTTTAGAGGTAAAGAAAGACCAAAGGAGAGGAGAATCAGAGCACTGAGAGTGAGCACCTGTTTTGGGCTATTGTAGTCACATTGATGTCTTCTTACACAGATGTTACCTGATGGCATTTCCTTCACAGAGAAAATGAAGTGTCTGAGGAGGAGAGGTTTCCTGTGCATGTGGAGTTTTTCCACGTGAGCAGAAACACATCAGAATTAGGATGCTTACTTCAGAGGTGTCACTTTCCATTAAAGAAAGCTGTGGAGGGTGTGTTTGTCATGCTAGATACTTCCTGGTTATCTTTTGAATCCAGCCAGGTAAATACAGTACTGTAAATGCCTGAATAGGGCTAGAATATGGAGTTACAACTTTGGGAAACAATATTGCAATTCCCACAGATCTTCCGTGATGGTCACCACCTGGAACCTGGGGAAATGAGTATGCACCAGCCTAAGCTACTTCCAAGCATCCTTGTGAATACAAATACTGTATCAATTTCCTAAAGGTGCATTTGATAGGAGGGACGACAGTAATGATGGATAGCTTATCTGAGAGCCTGTATCACTGAAGACAAATGTCTTCCCTTTCACTATTGAAAGGCTCTATGTCAGCTAAAATATCTGGAAAGAAGCCACAAGAATGATTCATTCAACCAATCTGTCCCATGTGTAGTCTTCTTGCGTCACTGTTCTTACTGTCCGTCTGGAAGCTATTGTTTTTGAGGGGGACAGGTGACATTTTCAATATCCCTCATGGTAAATAAATACATACCCCCTTATAAAAGTGCTGACACTGCACTTTCTTTCTGAAATGGTCATTCTAAAAATAATCCCCTTCCATTTGAAAACGTTGTTCTCATTGGTGTAGAAGCTTCCAAGTCAGCAGATACCAAAACAAAGAAACTAAATGCTCAAGAGCAAACAGGAAAAGAGAAGTACTGTAGAATCATATTATGATTGTAGAACTCTTCCGCTTCAGTGCCATACAGTGAATAACTCTTCACTAAATTAAAATGTAAGTAAACATACAATGCAAAGAATGGATAAACCCCTTATCACTCCCCTCACTTGCAGAGTGACAGTGTGAAGAGCAAAGGCTGTGCTACATAAGAGTGTGCTCCGTGTGACTGGAAATACCAAAAAATGAAAGCCGTCTATGGTCTCTCTCTCTCTCTCTCTCTCTCTCTCTCTCTCTCTCTCTCTCTCTCTCTCTCTCTCTCTCTCTCTCTCTCTCTCTCTCTCAGTGGGACAGACCTAGTGTGTTTCCTTCCAACCCTAGCCCTCACTCTGCCCCTGTTGGATTAGTTAAGGCCTGAGTAGGGTAAATGTCTTTTTAAAAAACTGCTTAACAGGTTTATTCAAGCACAGTCCCTTTCAAGATTCAAGCAAAGTGGAAGATTTGGAAACAGATGCGTGCTACTCATCCAGCTGAAATGCTTGTCCCAGCTTTGAAGCCAGCCACACAGAAAGGCAATTTGGGCACTCATATTCAGAACGTATCTACAATGTACAGTTTTATAGCACTTCAGCTGCCATGGTACAATCCTATAGGGCAGTGGTCCCAAACCTTGGGTAACCCGGGTGTTATCAGACTGCAACTCCCAGAAGCCTTCATCACCAGAGAGCTGGCTGGGATTCCTGGGAATGGTAGTCCAAGAACACCTGGGTTAGCCAAAGATTGGAACCACTGCTACAGAGCCTTGCAGTTTGTGGTTTTGATACCCAATTAGAATTATCTGGGGGGAAAGCTCTAAAGATGCCACTCAAAAGAGTGTGCTACAGCTCTCTGCCAGGACCCTGCCTGTCACAGAACCTGACTCTGAGGGGTTAAATGGTGAAGAGCTGCTGGAGGAGCCTTGCAGCTCAAGTCAGCAGGCAGCTGGGTCTGATGACTCAGCTGAAAACATATCTTCTCCCCCTAGAAGGGCTATGAGCAGGATTCTGCAAAGACGTGCTACCAGGAGAGCTAGGGAAAGGGTCTTTGATGCTAGACGGGGAATCAGGTCAGGAAGCCCTGAGTACTAGCAGGAGCCTTTCCAGAAGTAAGGGTGTGTTCCCTGTTTTGAGATAAAGGCCCTTTGTACATGACCCCTAAACTCCGCCGCAAATGGCTTTAAGCTGCGGAGCTTAAAAATGTTTCCCCACCAGCTCCGGAGTTTATAGGAAATTAAATGCGACCACGCCCACTTTAGCGTGTCCCAGCGCACCTTTCAAGTACCTGCTCTCTGGAGGTGAAAATTCTTTGATGCAGTGTAACAATAGTGAGTGCGGGGCTCTCCTCGATTCTCTTTGTTGTTTTTTTGGCTCCCACCCCTTTAAGAGCTACTTAAGAGACTGGAATGTTGCTGCGGCAAGAGCGAGAGGCAGAACGGAGGTGAGCCATGTCTCTTTTCTTCCTGTTTTTTCTCCCTCCCCTCACGCAGCCAGCAGCCAGGAGTGCGGAGGGGGTGGGAACGCAGGAACAGCGACAAACCCCTAAGATCTCTGGTCCGAATTTAAGTGGCCAGCGGATCTTAGGGGTCGTGTGAAAAGGCCCAAAGCTGGTAAGCTTACCTTGAGCACTCTGTGGGAGCAACGCGTCATTTGAACTTGCAACCACGTTCCTGTCTGTGACCTTGGCTCTGTTTCCTGATTTCGGACTGGCTTCCTGGACAACGGCTTAATCTGTTCCCTTGGGTTTGGCGTCTGGTTTCCACAAGATATTCTGGTTTTGACTTGGACTGTTAATTGCTGGGAGTTGGGTTCTGTTATTTATCTGGCACTTGATTGTTAGCAACGGACTTGAACTTGCCTGGCTTTCCACTAAAGATCTTGGCAAAGAACTGAACCCTGTTTGTGTGTGTGCTCTGTGTGCGGGGCTTGACACTCTCTAGCAATAAAATAAAAATCTGAGCACTTCACCAAAAAACGTATCCAAGGAATCTGAAGGATTGAACCATGATACAGTAACCCCCTGCCTATCGTGGGGGCTAGGGACCCACCCGACCCGCAATGACTGAAAATCCACAATATGCAGATGCAGGTCAGGTGGAGCCTGGGGGTGGGGGGGTGATTAGATCCACCCCACCGCTCGCTCGGGCTGCTCCAAGACTTCTCGGAGCAGCCCGGGCGAGCGGCAGCAGGGGATCCAGAGCAGCGCGGGCAAGCAGCGTTGGGGGATCTGATCCACCACCAAGCTGGAGCCTGGGGCTTGGGGAAGGGAGAAAAGGGTTTTTAAAGCCCAGGCTTTTTAAACCTTTTCCCCCCTTCCCCACACCCCGGGCTACAGCTCATTGGCGCTGGGGTGGGGAAATAAAGGTTTTTCTCCTCCACCCCAGTGCTAATCAGCTGGAGCCTGGGCAGGTGTTGCAGTCCCACGATATAGCGGGACCACAGTACATGAACCGCGAAATGGCAGGGGGTTACTGTAATTAAAATGGAAGCAAACTGCCGAATTGTGTACTATACCTGCACTTCCAAATCACATTGCAGTCAACTAGTGTATCTTAAAAATGGAAGATAGTTGCTTAAGCCTCAGGTTGACCAAGCTGACACAACCTGATCTAATAATACAGATTCACTATGAAGTCCCACTGAGTGCATTGGGTTGCAGCCACAAAACCATGCTCAGATTTAAGCTGTTTTATGTTCCCTCTGCTTAAATGCTGACAATATCCACAAGAGTTTCGGTAATTCAGGCCAAGCTTTGAAACTGGGTTTAACCCAGTTAATCTGTTATTGGTGTTTACATGTTAAGAACAGAAAGTTCAAATTAGCTGGAATAAGCAGTTGATTAAATATTTATTTTATTTGGCTAATGTTAGGAGCTCATAGTGGAAGGACAACACCTATCAGAAGTACAATCTAAGAGCAATGTAATGTCCCAGCTGCTATGCCACAACCTCAGGCCATATTGTTTCATTATATTTATATCCTACATTTAATCCATCATGGAGCTCCAAACATTACACATAGTGTTCCCAGGCAGTTTCTCATCTCAGTGTAGGCCAAACTGTGCAGACTTCAGCTGAATCATCTGAGGCCTTCAGACTGTGGCCTGTGGAACCAGACCAGACTAGGTATTCATAGTAGTGTAGGAATTTTTGGGGTTTGTTTTTTTAAGGAGTTGGTGGCATTGTACAGTTGCTATGTTCTTCGCTACATACCACCACAACCATCTGATCTGGGTATTTGTTCAAAGTTATTTTGTTAGTTTCTGAACATATGGGACAAGCCACAGCTAGCTTCAGACAGCAAGGACAGGACTTACATGGCCAAAAATATCACAATTCCCCAGCCAATGTAGCCACTGGATATACTGACTAGAAGTTTCTGGACGTTATGGTATATATATTTTAGATAGGTACCCTGACTTAAGAGTAGGTCGATTTAAGAGAATGTATGCTTTGGGAATGGATTAAATTCATAAATTGAGGTACCACTTTAGTAGACTTTCCCCATCTTTCGGTAGCAGGGGATTATAAACCAGACTTGATCTATTTTGTGAGCTTAGAGCCCAACAGTGCATGAGCTTAGTGTGGCAATTTTGCCTTTTCGATAACTAGTATATTTGCAGATGTATTTGTAAATAATATTGTCAACTCCTTTATGTGATGAATAGCTGTGAATGCCTTATTTATTTATTTATTTATTTATTTATTTATTTATTTATTTATTTATTTATTTATTTATTTATGCATTTATTATACCACGACAAGTGGCAAGCCACTATTCTGGAATGTTTGCCAACAATGAAGGCACATACTAAGAAAACAACTATTTGGCCCCCAACCCCCAAAATATAACAATGTAAAAATATAAAAAGGAAGGCAACCGTTCTAAGAACCCAAGATGGTAGCAATGGACAAAAATGCAAACTACACATTAAATAGCCATAAATGAGACTTAGTAACAAACAGGGGAGAGAAATAATAAAAAAGCCAAAAATGCTGTGGCACCTCAAAAGCTAACTGCTATTTTATAATGGGAGGATATCGTGAAATACAATTTTTGTAAATCCTTTCCGACTATTAGGACGGAAGGAGCCTAGCACATTTCCACAGGTAAAGCATTCCACAAAGAGGAATCTAGCAAAGTGAACATTACATCAGGCCTGCCCAAAGTCCGGCCCGGGGGCCAAATCTGGCCCGTCAGGCCATTCTGAGTGACCCGCGGCTGGCTGGCCCGCCCCTCCCTCCCCCTCCTTTGCCCCATTTTTTTAAAAAGTCTTCCGCCAACACTGACACCACCGGGAACCTTGTGGAGCTCGGCGCGTGCGCGCAGGGCAGCACACGGACAGGCCGCTGCCACCGGCATAGCTGGGAAGCTTGGGCGGCACCGCAGGGGAATATGTGAGGTTGGGCGCACGCGCGGGGCAGTGATCGGGGGGGCTGCGCCACTGGCACCGATGGGAAGCTTGGGCAGACGGGCAGTCTGCCACCACCGGCACCGCAGGGGAATGTGTGGGGGTGGGCAGGCCAGCGGGCCTTTGCCACCACCAAGGAGCTTTGTGGTGGGCTGGCGGGCGAGCCCTCACCACCGCTGGGGAGCTTGGGGGGGTGCAAGGTCGCACAGATCGCCTCTTCCAAGGGGCGACCTGCGGCCATGGCTCCCTGTGCTTCCTTTGGTCCCCACCTTCCTTCTTTCCTCCCTCCCTTGGTCCCCACCTTCCTTCCTTCCTTCCTCTCTTGGTTTCCACCTCCCTCCCTCCCTCCCTCCCTTGGTCCCCGCCTTCCTTCCTGCAGGTGGGGTTGCAAGGGGTCAGTGGGTGGGGCTTATGGGCCAGTGGGTGGGGCTTGCAGTGGGGCGGCAGGGTTGGGGAGCAAGCGGCCCCTGACACATTCTCAGCCACCAAATCTGGCCCTCCTTACAAAAAGTTTGGGCACCCCTGTATTACATGATTGTGACAAGTGGTTGTGTAATCACTTCTATGACCACTTACACAACACTTACACAACAGAAAACATGTTCAACTACCTTTGCACTAATTGAAGATATGTATCCAATCCATGTCTGGAATGAGTCTTTCTCCAAGGCACCTTTGAATGCAGAAGATATACTGTATGAAATAAAAAACAGGGAAGGTTATTTTCTTGGACTGCAGTTCTCAGAATTCTTCTGGTCACACTGGGTGGAAAATTTGGGGAGCTGAAGTTTTTAAAAAAGTCACTAATATGCTTTATATACAGGATTTGATACTATGGTCCTAAGTGCACTGAAGAAATCAGATGGCCCGATTGCCAAGACTGAGTTGCCGTTGTCATGGGTGCACACAAACAAATGGAAAACATCTGTTATGAATACCAACTCCCGTAGCATTAGGGAAGATAATTTTGTTGTGCTTCTGGATTTCCCTTTTCTAGGCTCGCTAAAAAAGCAGTAGGATTTGAAGGATAGCCCTTTCCCCATTCAGTACGTTGAATGCCATTTGCTTTCTTGCTGCCCTAAAGAGGATCTGTGCACCATGATTTCAGCAGTGATGCACGCTCCCAAGGGAGGCAAATTTCCTCATTATTGAAATGTAGGTCTGTAACAGCTTCTGCCCTACTGCTGCCAATCTGGAGTTTATCTAGGCGGTAAATGGCTTAAGCCTTCCACTGAAATTAGACCCTGCATTCTAAATTAAGTTGGCCAGATGTCTTTAGTTTGGCCAGACAGTCCTTGGTGTTTGCGGGAAAAATCATCAAGACATGTGAACCGGCCCTGCCCTGCCAGCTTCACTCTACGCAGATGGCCCCACTTTGAAATCCATTCCTTCCCCATCATCCACCCACATGCAAGATGCAGATCAGGCCCAGCGGTCAGTTGAAGAGACAAAACATCTCCCAAGTGGAGGGGAAGAAAGGAGGGAAGGAAAGCCATCCATCCCTTCCAGGGCCCCTTTGGATAACAATGGAAATCCTTTGGGGATCTGGCCCGGGGAAACCTCTTACAAAGAGATACATGACTCCCGCCTCCAGCTGCCGCTTCAGTGGAACACAAGGGCAGTGTCGATTTGGCTGCTTTTATCTAAATCCTCTTAGTGCAAGGGGGTGTGTTCACCCTTTTGTTTGGCACTCTGTTCCAAAATCAGCGGAACTTCTTGGGGAGCAAAAAGGACTAATGCACCACATAGGTAACATATCACCATAAGATCTTATGTTGAGAGCTTGGGAAAGTGACCACATTGATTAGGAATGATGTAGGCGCCTGGAGTAGGAACTGGCGAACCACTCCAGTATTCCTGCCAAGAAAACTCCATGGACGTGGAGTCACGAAGAGTCTGTCACGACTATAATGACACAACACACACACACACACACACACATGTTCTAGTCTTAAAAAAATTTTCTCAATCTCTGGTAGGGATCAAGTGGCCTGCTGTTAGTGTTATGTGCTGTCAACACTGAACCAACTTATAGAAACTCAAGTAGGGTTTTCAAGGTAAGACGATTGATCGTCCGCCCTCTTACAATGTATGATGGCATAGAGTGCTGGGCAACAACAGTAGGCATATAGAACCATCTCCATGGCATGGAAATGCAAATGCTCTATTGAATATTGGGTGTCTCCCCACCCAACCATGCCATAAATGATACTATCCAACAGCAACTCAATGTGATATCAATTCTAGAGAAGATGAGAGAAAAGGCAACTTTGCTGATACGGACATGTCCTCAGAGCAGCACCTTCCACTGCTGCCAAAACAGGTTACTACTTGAAAATTGATGGCTGGCAGCTGGTAGGTGACCAAAACAGAGATGGCAGGACATAGTCAATAAGGAAATGCAAATTGTTGGCCTGCACCCTGAAGATGCAATCGATCATGCAAAGTGGCATTTCAGAATCCGAAGAGCAGACCCCATACCTGGGGAGGAGGAGGAGGAGGAGGAGGAGGAGGAGGAGGAGGAGGAGGAGGAGGAGAGGAAGAGGAGGAGGAGGAGAAGAAGAAGAAGAAGAAGAAGAAATTTGAGTGGTTTTATCAGTTCCATCTCTCTGCACCATGGGTTTCCATGGCCAAGGTGGGATTTGAACCCAGGCCTCTTGAGTCCCAGATCAACAATCTATCCAGTACATCACAGTGGTATCCACTTTTTTTTTGGGGGGGAGAGAGAAATAACATGTGTAGCGGGGGGGCTGTTCTTCTTTTCCACTCTTTTTCAGTCCCCAAAACATTATTATCTGTTTCCAATGTTATCTGAAGTTATCTTGCCTCAAACCCATAAGTGGCTCTGGAAAATTTCTCATATTGAGGCACAGCAGATTTACTTGGCATGAGATCTGCTAATAGGTACTCATAGAATCATAGAATTATAGAATCATAGAGTTGGAAGTGACCTCAAGAGCCATCCAGTCCAACCCCATGCCATGCAGGAACCCCATCACAATATTTCCAACAGATGGACATCCAGCCTCTTCTTAAAAAACTCCAAAGAAGGAGACTCCACCATCCTCTGTGGCAGCATATTCCACAGCAGCACAGCTCTAACTGTCATGAAGTTCTTCCTAATGTTCAAATGAAATCTCTTTTCCTGTAGTTTGAAACCATTGCCCCGAGTCCTAGTCTCTGAAGCCATAGAAAACAAACCTGTTCCCTCTTCAATATGACATCCTTTCAAATATTTAAACATAGTTATCATATCCCCCCTCAGCCTTCTTTTGGAAAGGCTAAACATTCCCAGCTCCCAGTTTCTGAAGCCATGGAAAACAAACCTGCCCCTTCTTCAATATGACATCCTTTCAAATCATATCCCCTCTCAGCTTTTTTTTTGGGGGGGGGGAGGTAAGGCTAAGCATTCCCAGCTCTCTAAGCCACTCTTCATAAGGCATTTCTTTCAGACCTTTAACCATCCTGGTCGCCCTCCTCTGGACCCGTTCAAGGTTGTCAAGATCCTTTTTAAACTGAGGTGCGCAGAACTAGACACAGTACTCCAGTTGGGGTCTGACCAGAGCAGAATAGAGTGCTACTATCACCTCCCTTGATCTAGACACTATGCTTCTGTTGATGCAACCAAGAATCACATTGGCTTTCTTGGCCGTCACATCACACTGCTGACTCATATTCAATTTGTGGTCTACCCAGACTCCCAGATCCCTTCCACATGTACTATTCTCCAGGTGTGAATGTTTTTGTTGGCAGGGTTGATAACAATTGGAATCCATCTTGGATACTCTGTAGTGTTCCTTATAAGACCAGGGTGAGGAATATAGAGTCCTCTAAATGTGGTTGGTCTATATTTCTCACCAGCCCTTGTTGAAGGACAATGGGAATTGTAATTCCTGAGCCCTCCTGTATGGCTGTAGGAATAGCCATAGGCCATTGCAGACAATAGGAGAAAAGAGACAGAGCCAAGACCAGTGTTCGGTGAGTGGGGGATTTAATCGGTGGGATGTAGCCTAACACCCGTGACCTAAGGGTGTGATTAATGCCAAACATCTTCCTTTCAGCCTTGCCTTTAGTTGTTACTTCTCCGTTTCCCAAGCTAAAGCACAGCAGACACCCTCTCCTCCCTTTCCTGTAAGCACATCTTTGCTAAGAGCCAACTGTGGATGAAAGGGGGTGGCATGGGGGACCATTTGTTGCCACAGATGGCAGTGATTAACAGGCTGACCCTGCAGATGCAATGGCCACATGGGGCTACAGCAGCATCCTACACACTCTGCAAGTGGAAAAAGAAGCTGTTCCTACACTGCAGCACTTGTGTGAGCAATCCTAATATAACACTTTCCCCGCAACAGGTCAAACACCTCGCCTTCCACTTTGATGCCTGAAAAGCACTTTGCTTCTAGGTACAAGCCTTTGGAATCCAAGTAACGTTCAGAAGGATAGCTGTGCTGTGTGAGTAACAAGAGGAGGCAAGTCTTAAAGACCAAGATATTTTATGTAGCACCCAAAGACATGGGCACCATGTTTAGTTTCTACCTTAATATGTTGTAAACCGCTCGGAGTTCCCAACCAGGAAGACGGGCGGTATATAAGTCCCACAATAAATAAATAAATAATAGTTATGCCGGATCAAACTTGTTAGTCTTCAGATTATCACTAGGCTCTTTGTTGTTTCGTGCCCATGATAATTGATGGGGACAAAACCTTTCAAAGCCTCTGCTGCATCCCCTGTCCCAGGACAGAACTCAGAAGAATATGACCTGTGGGCATCCTAGCTGGGGCACTCCAGGGACTGTGGTCCAGGCTTTGCCTCCAACACATGCACAGTCGGGTGCCAACACTAGAACTGCCAGGGTATGGACAACTGGTAGCATGTGGTAAGGGCTGGAACAGGACTAAAACACCCACCATCTCCAACCATCATGGGCAGTGGGTGTGCTGAATGGAGATACTGGGAATTGTACTCCAACCTGTCCGGAAGACAACAGGTTAGGGCATCAGTGACAAATAAATGCAACAGTTTTATAGCACACTTACCTGTGAGTAATGGAACACATCAGAGATGGTACTTGAAGTGAGTTTGCATCACTGTACCTGGTATTAGAGAACATTGTAGAAAGAGGCAGAAGGAGAATAAAACATGAATTTAAGTGCCTGAAAAACATAAGCCACAGACCATCCTGAAAAGCTTTTATGCTGTTTTCTCGGAGGGTTCAACCCCCACCTTTTGAGTGGAAAGAACTGAGAGTTGCATCTCCCAAAAAGGCCAGATGAACAGCTCAAAGTTATTAGTCACCCAGGTATTTACAGTGTTTTTCCTACTTCCTTTCTCCCATGGCCTTTGTGGTCAGCAGAACAAAATTCCTGGGAACTCCCACCTAAACACAAGCTTCCTGTTTATTCTCTCAACATGCTTTTATGTTTTTTGCTGTTGAAAAACCAATGGGTCTGTGTTGGCACAGAACAATGCAAACAGAGATTGCAGGTGAGCTGTGAGCATGAAATAAACCATGCCTTCCCACTCACTATTTCTTTGTTGAAGAACGGGAAGAAGAATTTAGTGGCGGAAGGGGAACATAAGAAAGCCAATAACGATCAACAAGTTATTATCTTCCTGTTATTAGCTGTTTTGGCACCTAGGACAGGGGGGATAAACCAAAACTCCAGCACATGCTACTGGAGAAACCAGAGAAGGAACAGAATCATAGAAATCATGGTATTGAAAGGGCCCTATAAAGACTCTAGATATTACTTTCCCCATTCTGCCTTTGTTCCAAGGACTCTGCTCTTGGGACCAACATTCAAGAAAAGAGGCTGGTACTGTGCAGAGAGCAAGTCACAGAGTTCAAGGACCATGCTGGCTACCTCCTCCTGTTTATCTAGTGGTGTGTACTGGAGGTTTGGTTCCCCCAACCCCATCATTCAGGAGGTTGAGCTGCTTTTGCTTCTCACTACAAGTGACGGGTGGACTTGGGCTGCCTCTATCTTTAGCTCATTGGAAGATGAACATGGGGCAGGCTAATTGCCACAGCCTCTCATCAGTCACAACTGTAAGGACACCACCACCACCACCACCACCACCACCACAACAACAACAACTCAATGTGGCACCTTGGGTCCTCACCCCAGTGGGCTAACCTACTTCTGGGATAGAAGTTGTTTCTCTTATCTTTGTGCACTAGATCTGTCCATCAGGCTTTGTTACCTTTGATGAGAGAGGAGTGGATGCCATTTATTTATTTATTTATATTTGTACTTATTAACTGCCCAACTTCCCTCAGGAACTCTGGGCGGTGTACAACAAATTGTGAAGAAGAAAAAAACATTCTAAGTGACAGATTGATAAAGAACAGAATTGGTGATTTCTGTGGTCAAAGCGCACATAGTCAAGTGTGGCTGACAGAACTGGGTTCTTATGGTTCGGCAGTTCAACAGGGCTCAACAGATTGGTTCTGCAGGTGTTGCGTAGGAATCCCTGATTCCATGCTCCACCTCTTCCTGTATGCACCCACTCAGAGACTCTGGGGCACCTGCACAATACCGCTTGGCCCAAACCACTGACCCATGCTAAGCTCTGCCCATCTCTAGGGTCTAACTCAGAGAAGCAAGGCAAGGCAAGCTCTTTAGGGGACGGTGTTGGGGGTAGCAGTGGCAATCCCCTAGTCACCCCTACAAGGGCTGACCATTCTCCTCCATTGAAGGGCAGAGCTCTGCATGCCACAACACCTGACCTGCACATCACTACACTAGCTTGCTGTACTTTAGTATACCACTGGACCCTGTTCCACATTTTTAAAAATCGTTTTGGATTCTGGCACTCATGGAATGTTTCTGGCCAGCTGTAAGTAATGAAAGAAGCTCTTCACAGGTACCCATCCCACCAACCCACTAAGACTGCCAGGTATACATGCACAAATGCCTTTCCCCCCCTCCACTTGTGTAACTGCTTTAGCGCCAAAGGGATGCAAAAAAATCTAATGGGCACTCCAGATCCACCACAATAAACCTGAGTCAGGGAAGCTGGAATTTGAGATAGCGTATGCTGGTTAAACGTGCAGCCACATAAATGAATAAAATTCCCATGTTATGTAATGGCCTCCAAAGGCTTGGGAAGTATCTTGTACACTCGTCTAGTGTTTGCTGCTCGATAGCAATTTTCTACAAAATAGCTATGAAAGTTTAAAAACTAGCACTTCAGACAGTGAGGTATGAGCCCCACCCTTCTATTGCTTGACAATACTTATGGTCAGAAATAGCACATCTCCCTTAAAATTAGTCGCAATAAAAGATCTTGTGCTGGCTTGATAGTTCAGTAGTTCAGGTATCTGGATGGAGAGTCAGAGGTTGGGAGTTCGATTCCCCAGGGTGCCTCCTGCAAGTAGAGCCAGCCTGTGTGGATTTGGGCAAGCTGCACAGTCCCAGGATGCCCCCTGAAAAAGGGGAGGGTAAACAATTTATGTGCATTCTGTACCTGGAAAACTCTGAAAGGGATTGACATAAGTCTAAATTGCCTTTACAGCACACAGTGGTAATGATGGTGGTGGTGGTGGTGGTGGTGGTGATGATGATGATGATGTTTACATTGATTTTTTTCCCACCCCATTTGATTCCCAATCTGTATATAAATATACTGCATATCATATGCCTTCTGATTCAGGATCATTCTCAAGTCCTGGAGAACGTGGGAAAGTAGTTTTTAAGACAACGCTCATGCTAACTGGGAATTTTGGAAATTTTAGTTCAAACATATCCATCCTGGCTGGGTGGATTCTAGGAGTTGTAGTCAGAAAAGTGCAACTGGTATTGTGGTCCAAAGTAACTTGGGCCCTAGTAGTCATATTCAATCTTTTTCCGATGATTGCTGATCATGGTGGGAGTCTAGCATGCAGTGCAGCTTTCAGAAGGTATGGTTTATTCCATCTTCTCTTTCCATTGCCTTTTCATCATCTCACAAGTCATCATATGTGCTACTCAACCATTGCCGGAGAGAGACTATCAGCTGTGATGGGTACATAAGCAGGACAAAGGGAGGTGGCTTCCTAGCATTGGAAGATGCTCAGTGGTTATGTATCTGGCTGCAGAGCGAGAGGCTGGGAGTTCGATTCTCCACTGTACCTTATAAGAACATAAGAACATAAAAAGAGCCATGCTGGATCAGGACAAAGGCCCATCTAATCCAGCTTCCTGTATCTCACAGTGCCCCCACCAGATGCATCTGGGAATGAGCGAGACTAGATATCTGTCTCTTCATACCTCTCCCCTGCATCTGGTCCTTGAAATACCCCGGTTTTAAGACTGGAGATTACACATCTCTCTCATGGTTTGTAACCTATGATGGACTTTTCCTCCAGTAATCTGTCTAATCCCCTTTTGAAGGCATCCAGGCCAGATGCCATCACCACATCCTGTGGCAGGGAGTTCCACAGACTAACCACACGCTGGGTTAAAAAAAATTATTTTGTCTGTTCTCACTCTCCCAGCCCTCAATTTGAGTGGATGTCCCCTAGTTCTGGTATTTCGTGAAAGGGAGAAGAGCATCCCTCTATCCACTTTACTCATACCTTGCATTATTTTGTACATCTCCACTGAGCCTCCTGGACAGAGACCCCACTCATTGCTCCATGAGGTCCCCTCCAGCGCTGTAATTCTAAGGTGAAGAGGAGGAGGATTAATAAGAAACCCAGAGATCGGTAAGTCCAACAGAGGACAACCTATGGCCCTCCAGCTCTGCTACACTGAAACTCCCAACGTTCTTCCCCTAATATACTGACTTGGACTGATGGGATTTGCTATCCACCAACATCTGGAGACCCTCACTTGGACCACCACCCCCTTAACTGAACTGCTCAAATGCAGCTTTACAAAGCATCTACGGCATGTAGGAAAGAATGTAACCCCTTCCTTGTTTAAAACAACTCCAATGAAGGTGAGCTGTGCCCCAAGGTTTTACTTGTTACTTTGAAGAGGGCTATCAAATCAGTCACCAGTGTTATGATAGCAGACTGCCTCCCAAGGCAATCTCTTCCATTGTTGAACAGCTCCTGGATGTTCAAGTCTTCTCCCGATGCCTAGATGAAATCTGCTTCCCTGTCATGTCTATCCCACAATAGGAAAATATTATCTTTTGGGACTAGAGTTCCCAGAACCTCCCAACCAGCATATGGCATCGAGAAGTGGACATGGTACTATTCCTAATTAAGCTTTATTAACAAAAATCAGTGCCTGCCTAGACAGACACAAGACTTCTGTTAATGCAGCCTAAAATTGTATTAGCTTTTTATGGCAGCTGTATAACACTTCTGGCTCATATCCAAGCTTATCTACAACCACAAAGAGGAATTCAATGTTGCTGCAGATCACTGCCTCAAAAGCCAGCAACCAGAAGTAAGACACAAAATGCAGTCTGGGAGGTAGGATTGTCGGCTTTAATGTGATAGGTTTTCTGGATCATTTACAACTACAGTATGTTCTAAGCAAATATTTGATGAAGATTTTTGCAGTGTATACTAATGACCAGCGGTGGTTTCGCCTACTGAATATCCTCCTGCTGTAGTGAGGTTCAAAGGCAAAGAAGCTGGACTTTGTTCTACCTTTTACACCAGATTTCTCCAGTTGGGTACTTAAATCATGAAATACAGTACCAAGCAAGAAACGGTGGTAGATCCCACGCATCTGATTTGCCATAGTCATCCACTCCTATACGCTCTGATTCTCTGATTGTGAATTTTTACACAGAATGGTACCATCCCTGTATATAATGGACCCATCAGCAGTGTCTGGGACCCTTCAAGATTACAAAGAGAGAGAGATTGAGAGAGAGAGAGAGAGAGAGAGAGAGAGAGGTTACCCTTCAGCAAGCAGCTCAATGAGAAATGAGTATTCTTAGTAGACATAAATGCCATCTATTAAGAATGGAGAAATTAAAAAATAATTGGAAGGAATAAAATGGAATGGAATGTCCAAAAAGGAGGTATAATCATTGGATAAACATTGTGGTGGTAGTAGAGTAATGGACTAAGACCTGGGTTCATATCCCAACACAGTGATGTATGAAAGTGGTGAAACCACTCCTTTTAAACATTACTTGCCTTGAAAGCCCTGTTAGGTCTGCTATAACTCAGTTTCAACTTGACAACACACCACACACGTCAAATAATCATGGATAGATAGGAGAATTATAGTTGGAAGAACCTTCATTTCTAATCCTAGTCAATTTTGCCACCTAGCAGTATGTAATATATATTTATGAACATGTTAGAAAGAAATATAATTTAGAAGCTAGTTTCATGAATGGGAGGCTTTTTGTAATTAAACCATGCAGTGTTTCAGGGTTACCATTGTTTGATCCTAGAGGTGCAGAGAGAACGTTGACTCCATAGATTTCTGCCCTTCATCTGTTGGTTAAAATCTTCTGAATCCTCACAGGAAGACCAAAAAGAATGGAAAAGACGGAGTGACCTTTCCCTATTCTTGTCTTCCAGTAAAGGCACCATCGTAGCCTTCGCACATAAGCATTGCCAGCAGCACACCATCCATAATGTGCCTCTTATTCACATCTGTTTCACTTGAAAAATACAGGGGCAATTTGATTTCCTGGCTTGGTTTGCTTTGAGCAAAACCCTTAACATTATTTAAACACAGATTTGTGTATTCAATTATATCATGAATTATGTTCTTTTTGCTACGGACCACCTGAAAACTTAATTTATTTCATCAGTTGCTAATCAGAAAAGAATAATGGACCTGTTTGTGCATTTGTTTATAAACTGGAAGATGCAGCAGCATTGAATTTGCATCTACACCTATGACGGTATACCACGAAGACTATTATGAAGGACGAACTGTGGCCAAAGCCATGTTTTAAAACAGTGGTGGGCTGTTTGCACATCTGAGGAATCTGGTCCTGGTATGAAAAATTACACTTGAATGAAAGGATTCGGAGACCATGAAGTCACATCAAGTGCTGAACTGAGCAGAACATGCAATAATTCCCCTTAAAAAATCCATACCAGCTTATCCTACTCTTTCTCCATTTCAGCAGTGGTGGGGAAGTTATTGTGTTATTAGAGTTATTAAAGAATCTGGAGTCCAAGACCTTGGCCAGCTTTTCCCAAATTACCCAGAGGTCTTCCAGCAAAACTAAATCTACCATCTATCCAACACCATCCTCAGGAGAACCATGGAAGCCTTCCTAACTTATCATAGGATGTTGCTAAAATTTGAAGGGAGATTGAAAGTCTCTCCTGAGGTAATATGCCTGTTGAATTCATAGGAATCTTAAGGCATTCCAATGATTATGAAGTCATCTTCGAGCAAAATAAAAAGAGTATGAAAGACATGGTAGAAACCTGAAGTGTTTTATCAAGGCTGGTAGGGGGTTGGACACTGGAATCATCTAAGTATGATTAAATTTCAATTTGTATGTAAATAAAGCTGCAATCTGGTACTTACTTTGTTGTTGAGACATGCTGTCCAGTCACTTAAAACCTGCAGCGATCCTAATAGGGTTTTCAAGGTATATGTTACATTTTCAAGGACTGGTTTTACCACTGCCATTGTAACTGAGATGTGAACCCAAATCTCCTTTAAGGTCTACTCCAATGCTAGGAACACCAGTGGTTCCCAGGTTTGGGTAACCCAGGGTGTTCTTGGGCTGCAACTCCCAGAAGCCTTAAACACCAGCTGTGCTGGCTGGGTTCATGAGTGTTACCCAAGGTTGAGTAACTGGAAATACGTTTTACTGAACTTCACAGGGCTTACGTGTTAGTAGACATTACAGGATTGCATGACAAACCTACTTTTGACAGCAATGCAGAGTTCAAATAAATAATGCTCTGATGGCAATATTTATTTATTTATTGGATTTATATACCCCATTAATGCAATAAACTACTCTGACTGGTTTAGAGGTCAGCTAAAAACACAAGGATAAATCAAATATAACAGCATAAACCACACAGAGACAACACCAAGAGGCCGAAATTGCAAAATAACATGTGGCACAGAGCATGTAAACAAGCAGAGCAGCAGCAAAGCACATTAAACAGGGTTGCCAAAAATGGGAAATGGAGAGGTTCAATGGGAGTTGTAGTTCATCGGCATATGGGTGGCCACAGGTTCGCCATCCTTGGCATGAGAAATCCATCAGAACGATGTGAAATGATTCAGCACTGGTATATAAGATGAGGAGGTTTTAAATTTCAAGCAGATGAAACCCTGAGTTGCATTGTGGATTGCCTTCCTCAATCATTCAGGCCCTCCTGTCATTAACCTCGATGTTTAATTTTCCCAACTTTGAAAAAAAGATGAGACTAAAATGTGTGGCTTTCCTGTGCTAGCACTCAGGGGAAAGATGAAACAGAAGTTCGCTCTTCTCCATTTGGGCTCTCTCAGATTACAAAGCAGATGTTTCACATGGCTAGGTGAGGAGAACAGATGGTCTGGCAGCCAGGGGGGAAATGAGTGCTGTATTTCCCCACCTCCAGCCACGGAGGGAGAGGAAAGAGAGGTGGTTGCCTGCCAGCACCTGAGTCCTCTTGTGTAGGTGGTGATGATGGCGATAGTAACAGGAATTATCATGAGTGACTGAGTAATCATTTAAAGGAAGTAGGCATTCCCACCTTTTTTTTTTTTGCCCAAGTGCAATTCCATATGTTGAGATCTATCACCTCTGTGAGAAAAGCTTTGCAGAATCCCTGCTTTGGCTAAAGAGTGATAAGATGATGATCTGGATCCCTGAATATCATTAACCACGGCTCAGTTACAGATCACCTCAGCATCTCAATCTATTATTTAGTCTCGAAAGTCTCTTTCCAAGTTTTCAGCATGTCATGTAAAGAAATGCCTATCTGAGTATGTGATCCTGGGGTTAAGTGTGCCGATGGACATGTGTGCTCCAGAGAATCATGGCAGTGGGGATTCATTAACTTGGGAAGGATGGATAGAAAGTTACACTTGGGCTTACACTACGAACAGGATTTCAGCCAGTGAGTTCCTTTGGACAAGAAACATTCCAGTTCTGGACAGAAGAATCATAGAATCATAGAGTTGGAAGAGACCTCAAGGGCCATCTGGTCCAACCCTCTGCCATGCAAGAACCCCATCACAATATTTCCGACAGATGGCCATCCAGCCTCTGCTTAAAAACCTCCAAAGAAGGAGACTCCACCACCCTTTGTGGCAGCATATTCCACTGCCAAACAGCTCTGTCATGAAGTTCTTCCAAATGTTCAAATGGAATCTCTTTTCCTGTAGTTTGAAACCATTGCCCTGAGTCCTAGTCTCTGAAGCCATGGAAAACAAACTAGCCCCTTCCTCAATGTGACATCCTTTCAAATATTTAAACATAACTATCATATCCCCCCTCAGCCTTCTTTTTGAAAGGCTAAACATTCCCAGTTCCCTAAGCCGTTCCTCATAAGACATTTCCTCCAGACCCTCAACCATCCTGAGAAGATGAATGGACTTCTGTGGAATGGAGTAGGCTATGAAGTCAGGGTGTTGGAGATGATTGGATCACTGAAAGGGGTGCCTGCTTTTTTATGGCTCTTCTTCACTCAACACTACAGCTCACTAGATTCAGCGAGACCCCATCCCTTCCCCAACATGCTCAGGAAGGGATAGAGAAGCAGCTGTCAAGAGAAGGTGATAGGGACATTGGCCAGCATCATAGCATCGCCCCATAGCTAAATCCAATCAGATGTTTCAGCCAAGGCTCCTCCCATATCCATCTGCAAGTCTCTTACTACTGAGTGAGATGTGATTTGTTCTCCAGTGATGTGGATGCTTGCATGAGCTTATATGATTCTGTTGCTGTATAATTCTGGAGAGCAATCAATTCTGGGTGGTCCTTTTTCTGTGCTACATGGTTAGTTTTGTTTTAGCACTAAATTCTTGCTTGGTGATCCTGGTTGGCTAGAAATTTGGAAATGTGACCAAGTTTTGCATACAATAGATTTGCATGTACCTTAGCCGTTCGCTTCTATGAGGCTGCTCCAATGAAACGTTAATTAAGTCTCCAGAACCTTTTGGTGAACTCAACATTTTAAACAAATCAGGACATATTTATGATTCCAGGTGGGAATAAGGTAACAGTGTGGTTTGGCATGTTCTCTTTAATAACCCCAAATATTCTCAAAATCGGGAAACAGGGCCAAGCTAAACTCTGAAGTTATGCAATTTATGAATTATCAAGTCACAGTTCTTATGTGCCATTTGTGTGCATCATCAAAAAGATGTGGCATTGACCAGAGGAAAGAGAGGAACATGGCACTAACAAATAAGATATTTTGTTATAATAAATATAATAATATTGTAATATATAATAATTAGGGCTGTTGCATTAAAGCTGAGTTTCAGTCAGCTTAAGTAAATATCATAGCTTTATTAGGATGAACTGTTCTACCCATTTACAGGCTCACAAAGATACTGGATACCATATAGGTCAGTTTGCAACACTTTCTCTAGTGACCAGGTTCTGGACATAAATTTGCAGGCACCACCTTACCATTAAGAAATACAGACCTTGGAAACACTGTTGTTATTTTACCTTATTCTGTGTCATTATGTGGCATTATTTTAATCGTCAGTGCAGTAAGTTGCAACTAGAGCAGATTCTTTGGAATCAATGGAACCGATGGAGGAGTGACTCAACCAATCCCCACTGACTCAATGGCCTGACTCCAGCAGCACACCTTATTATTACTACACTAAGCAACAAGAGTTCAGCCAAGGTGTGTGATAAATCAATCAGTGAATATATATTTAACAAGAGTGCAGCCCTAATTAAAAATAATTAATAACAGAGCTGCACATGTGCAGTACAGGAAGATGTAATTTTTCCCATCGAGGGAACAGGGACGTTTTCTTGCTTAAAGTATTTCCAGTGTGGTGCAATAGTGAGAAGACTGGAGTGGGTCCAAGAAATTGAGGTTCCACTCACTGGTCGGCCATGAAGCTCATTGACAGTGTGACATTGGGCCAGTCGCACGCTCTCAGCTAACTGTCTGGGATGTTGCTGAGGTGAAAGTGGGAAGGAAAACAGCCTAGAATGCCACCTGAGCTTGTTGAAGGAGAAATGGGGGATAAATATACAAAATAAACAAGGATTCAAAGGTCCTATCCCATATTTCTCTGCAGATGGGGGTCTCAACCCTCAGCCAGGCCTCATACAAAAGCCCACCAGTAGGCAGTGAAAATATTGCCCCGTCTGCTTTCCCTTCTCCAAGACAAGGTCTTCTGCCTCCTAGGTATAGGTCTGCATTATTAATTTCATTTCTTAAAATCCTACCAACTTTCTTGTCTTATTTATTTATCTATTTACTGGATTTTTATACCGCCCATCTGGCAGCGAGGCCACTCTGGGTGCTTGACAACCATTTCCAGTTCTGTAGAGGGTTGCAATCTTTCTTTCTCCTTCTCTTCCTCCACCCTTACACTGAAATACTGTAGGTATTTTAGCATAATCTCCCTCCAGTGTATGCTATAATACATTTCCCCCATTATATGCACAAACTTGTGCTCATTTTCTCCACATACAGTATATCCATTTCTGGTCTTGTATATTTTTCAATCATGTTGTGTGCAGAATATGCTCTCTGAATAGGACACATTTGAGGTAAAACAAGCTTCCTCTTTTTTGCTAGTCTCAGAGAGGCAAGAAATTGATGTATTCTAAGGGGAAAGTAAAACAAATTTCTTTTCCACTTCTTATTTGTAATTGTGGAGGGGGACCTTAAATACCAACAATGGCCCATATACCAACAACGGCCTAGTAGCTAACTCCTGCATGAGAGACTTACCTAAGCACAGCTTGCCAGTATATCAACTTTCTTGCAACAGGATGAAGTCTTCTGGATAAAGACCACCTTTTCTGTTATTGTCGATTTGTCCTCTTTTTCGAAAATAGCCCATTTCTTCAGATACACGAAAAGCAAAAAGATACGTGTGGAAGCAGACCTTTGCTGACATTGGGAATGATTTTCAAGGTCTGAGGAAAAAGCACCTAAAGCAGGCCCTGATGAATAATTTTTGATTTTTGGGATAATAACTATATCACAAGGGAATTGTGGAGAATACACCTTGTTTGTCAGCTGTCTGATGCAAAGTAGCCCAATGCTTTAAACTGGAGCTTTTATTACCTCAAGTTTCGCAAAACAGATGTCAAAAATGTCCCCATATGCTAAGAAGACACTTCCCAGGCTGTTCGTTCCTCAAAGCTGCACAATTGCTCCAAGATGTGAAAATGTTTGGACTAAATGCTTGATTTAGAGAAGACTCCACATCCTGTTTTTATTTCTGTTTGGGTCTAATGGGAAGACAAGGTTTTATATGGGTGGTATGATACGAGGGGAGGGGGAATAGTCTGCTGATATTGGCTCATGAAGATATCCTGCTCCTATGGACGGTGAACCTTGGCCCCTGCCACTGGCAGCTGGTGGGCCCTCACAAGGGATTACCCTCCGTCAGAACAAGTTGTTTTCTTTCTCACACAGAAGCCAACAGACATCTGCAGTAAAAGGTCCAAGATTCAAGAACTTCAGAATGAGAGGGGGGAGGGAGGGAGGGAGAGGGAGAGAGTTTGAGACACACACCCAGAGAGAGAAGCAACATTTATACTGGAACTAGAGAATGAATTCTCTCTAAAATATTTCTCCTGCATTTCCTCATCAACCAGAGCTTGGAAAAGTTCCTTTTTGGATGACAATCCTTGCAATGCACTGGCTAATCTGGCTGCAAAGTTGTGTGAAGTCTAGTTTCAAAAAGCAACTTTTTCAAGGTCTCTGTAGGAAGCATAAAAACCATTGGCCTTTTTCATCTCTAGAATACCTTCTTTTCAGTGGAAATTAACAAAATGGTTGTTCTGTGCTCAGCCCCTGGCCTTTCTCTAAAATGGAACCATTCTGCAATTTTCTTATGTAGGTCAAACCACTATGGTTTGAGAAGAGATCTGTGTGCTGCTGAGCTCTGTGCCCCCCATCTTGATCATGTTCTCTGTCTGTGCCTATAGATTATTTTTGCTTTTCTCACCATGGATTTTTCTCTGCTCTCTTATCTTTCCCTCTTTTTTTTCTTAGATTGTTTTTCTTGCCTGCTGCTGAATGCTGTTGCTGGGCTCAAAGAGAAAACTTCAAGTGTAGAAGAGAGAAATATTTCCAGATTTATTGTTACAGTTCGGTAGGGGATTTGGGAGTATTTTTACATTTATTTGCTTCCTTGTTTTTCTAGGTTTTGTGGGGGATGGTGTTTGTGTTTTCCTCCCACCCTATGTGTGTGTGTGTGTTTTTTTTCCCTGGATTTTTTTAAAAATGAAGTTATCACTTTATTATGGATTCCTCTATTGTTTCAAGGCTGCTTTTAAGGGTTCTTTAGGGCTTTTAAATTGAATCTCTATTGCCTGCTTTGCCCCTACTTTTTTGAGTAGCTGAAGAAGAGTTCCTATAGGGTTTTGGATAAGTGCCAGACCAAATCTGGATGGGAAACTCCCAAATGAAAGAATCTGAAAGACCCAGCACTTTTTCACACGACCCCTAAGATCCGCTGGCCACTTAAATTTGGACCAGAGATCTTAGGGGTTTGTCACTGTTCTTGCGTTCCCACCCCCTCCACACTCCTGGCTGCTGGCTGCGTGAGGGGAGGGAGAAAAAAAAGGAAGAAAAGAATGCCGCTCACCTCCGTTCACCGCTCACCTCCGTTCTGCCGTCCCGGCACTGCATTCAGATCTCTTAAAGGGGCGGGGGGCAAAAAAAAGAACAAACAGAAGCAAGGAGAGCCGGGCAGTCACTACGTTATATCCGCATCAGGAATTTTCACCTCCAGAGAGCAGGTACCTGAAAAGTGCGCTGGGACGCGCTTAGGTGGGCGTGGTCGCACTTAATTATCTGTAAACTCCGGAGTTGGTGGGGAAACAATTTAAAGCTCCAGAGCTGGGAGCCATTTACGGCGGAGTTTAGGGGTCGTATACAAAGGGCCATGTGTTTAATAAAAGGAACAACACCCAAGAAGTGTGAGAACAAATTGATGAAATCAGAAAATTTTCCCTAAGTGTATCTTTACTCCATATGGATGCATACACACAGAGATTATTTTCTAAAAGGTGGCATTTCATCATGCTATAGTTGTCATCTGACAGTGCCCCATCTTGCTACTGACAGCAGTCCTCCACTCTCCTAAGTGTCATGCAATTCATAGAAACAAAAAAACCCAGTAGTCAGAAAATAGGCAAGAAAGATTTTTCATGTCAATGCCTTCCATGGCAAGAGTGCCACGATGACATTACAGTGCAGTTTGGTTCCCTTATCACACTATGCTGAAGTATACCCTGATAAACTATAACAATAATGCAGAGAGGCTGTACTATACTCTCACAAAACATCTTCAGGTTAATGGCAGAATTTCTTCCAGATTTACTAACTTACGATTTGACATCTCAGAGCCTTCCGTCCCCACCTCGCCGTATACATTACATAACTTTTTAGTACTGCCTTTGGGCTCTGGAGGACCCCCAAAAGAGATGAGAGACTAATTACAGGTGACACTAATTAGCCTCTCATCTCTATTAATCTCTCTCCAAGGGGTAACTTGTCATACTGGAATTCTGCAGTGTGAGCAATCATACGAATAAGAAGGGCCCTGAAATAGTATAACCTTTGAGCTGCAGAGCTAGATGGGAACCCATGGATCTTGTAGTCCACCCCCTGTCAAAGAGGCACAATTGGGAAGTGAACTCCCAAACTGTGACTCCGTAGCCAAAGACCTAAGCTACTGAAAGGCTCATTTAGTACAACACTTTCTTTTCCTCAGTGAGGGCGTTTATACACGACCCCTAAACTCCGGGGCAAATGGCTCCCAGCTCCGGAGATTAAAAATGTTTACCCACCAGCTCCGGAGTTAACAGGAAATTAAGTGCAACCCCGCCCACTTTAGCGCGTCCCAGTGCAGCTTTCAGGTACCTGCTTTTTGGATGTGACAAATATTTGATCCGGTGTAAGGATAGTGAGTGCGGGGCTCTCCTGGCTTCTGTTTGTTGTTTTTCTGCCCCCCTGCCCCTTTAAGAGATCTGAATGCTGCCGGGAACAAAACGGAGGTAAACCGGCATTCTTTTCTTTCTTTTTTCATCCTCCCTCAGGCAGCCAGCAACCAGGAAGTGCGGAGGGGGGTGGGGACAGAGGAAGAGCGACGAACCCCTAAGATCTCTGGTCCGAATTTAAGTGGCCAGCGGATCTTAAGGGTCGTGTAAAAAGGCCCTCAGTTGAGAGAGAGAGAGAGAGATGATAGAGCAACTGAGCAAGCGAGGAGGGAGAGAGGTCACATCTAGGACAATCTCCTATCTTGACTTGAATAAGGAAGTTCCAAAATGGGCATCTTCCAGATGTATCAAGACTGCAACTCTCATAAACCGTCACCATTTGCTTAACTGGCTTGAGCTGGGGGGGAATCTGTTGTTGGAAAAAAACATCTGGAAAGCAACAGTTGACCACCACTTCCCCAGAGTAAGTATTGCAGGGTGAACTGGGACTAAGGGTGAGAAGCATCAGATTAAAAAGGGATATTAGGCCGATGTACCATAATTTAAAATGGCCACATCTGAGCCAGCACTAAACTAGCTGGTTACGCATGCCAAACCAACTGGCTTGAATTAAGACCACACTAGGACAAAGGTCCTCCACAAACTGACTGGTTGGACTCTCCAGCTTTGCCATCCTATGGGTTAATGTTGTATTTCTGTCTCACTTTTTCTTCTGTGAGCTCGCCATTTGTGAAATAGGTGAGACTCGAGAGTGTGATAGGCTCGTAGCCAACCCAGGTTGGAACAAGTTTCTCCTGGGCCTTACCCAACACTTTAAACCACCGGATAATGGCTAGCCAACTTGGCCAGCCATCAGGAAGAATGGTAACCCAAGGCTACTCTGGTGTATACCTCTTCAGATTCTTTTAATCCTTTTTATTTCTCTGGGTCCAATATCAACCATATTTTTCAATTTGGATGTTTTTGGACTATTTCCCCATGTTGTAACTTAATGCTTCTTTTTTACTGACTTATATTTCCCCATTAAGCTGAAGTCATTGTGTGGGTGAAGAGTTCAGAATGAGAAGTGCAACTAGCATGTTCAGAACACCCACAGCTGTCGCTCTTTGGCTCATATGGATGCTTCCTAGCTAAATTCAAGGGGAAACTGTCTTGCCTTTGTGTTGTGTCATATTGCCTTCATATTAGAGCTCCTAAATACACAGCTCTTTAACCCCTTTGAGAGAGTGATTAAAAATCAGAGTCATTTTGTGCTGAAAAGGAATTGGGACTGAATATCATCTGTAGAGCCTCGTTATGTGGACTCTTGTTTTTTCTGCACATTTGATTTTTTTCCCTTCCACCAGTCTTTTTCCCCCTAGAAAAGAAGCCAGAATTTTATTCAGTGATGTGAAAGTCATTTAAAATAAGAATGAGATTAATTTTTATACATAGTCATTCCATGAAATGGCACACTTCATATTCTGCCAGAGGCTAAAGCATATTTGGGCTTCTTTCCTACTTTTATGTAAAATATATTATATTGAGCATTAACCCCTAAACACTATTACCCAGCGATATATTAATAATAGGCTTCCTTGTGCAGCTTGTAGGAATATTAAAGATCAACAATTCCTCCAGAAGGAAAGCTTTCAATGCAAATCACCTGTAAACCTGCAGAACAATATTACAGGCCTGCTAATTTATTTATTTTGAAAATATTGGTGGAGTACGGCCACTAAGATGGAATGTTTCATTTCAAGAACATCTTTGGGGACAATTGTAAATTATAGGCTGCTCACGAGCAGGCAGAAAGCAGTACAGAATACGATATATGATCAACCCTGACAACCACAGAACTTATTTAAACAGGGCAATAAATTTGCCTAAAAGGTGGAAACAGGGGGAGGGGAGAGAACAGACTATTTTGTATTAGTAAGTTCCAGCCAGATGGTTTGAAATACATATTAAAAACACGCAGTTCACTTTAGTATGGAAGGGATTTAAACTGTTGTCATCTCTGTAGCTCATACTCCATGTAAGTAATAAAGCAGGATACAAAATTGTACAGAATAAATACAGTATATAATCTATAAATGTAATCAGTCAGTTCAAAATATCCCCATTTATTTATTTATTTATTTATTTATTTATTTATTTATTTATTTACAGTGGACCCTCGTATAATAAACAGTTTGTATAACATAAAATCTGTACAACATAAAAAATTCCAGAGATAGGGGAAATTTGCTTAACACAATTGCCTATGGGGCAAATCCGCACAACATAAAACTGGTTGCGATTAGGGATTACTCTGTTTTCAATGCATTCCTATGGGAAATTTGTATAAAGAAAAATTTGCTTAACAGAATTTCATTTGGAATGCATTAATTCCTTTATACAAGGTATCACTGTATGTACCACCCGATTTTCCCAAACGGGAACTCAGGGCAGTTAACAAAATATAACATACAACAATACCAAATAAATAAATAAATCTCGGTTCCACAGTACGACATTTTTTGAAAAAGCCTCAACAACAATCAGTAGAACCAAGATTTAAAATACTAAGATTGCAGGCAATAGTATAACGCAGCCTTCCACAACCTAATGACCTCTGGACACTTTTAACTGCATTCCCCATAACTGCTCAGTGGAGCCAGAATTTGAGAGTTCAGTTCCCCACTGTGCCTCCTTTGATGGAGCTGGATTCAATAATCCATATGGTCCCTTCCAGCAATGCAGTTCTACAGTTAAGAACATACCACTAGGCCATTGATTATAATGGGTGGGGCTGATGACTGTTGCTTTTCCAGAATCTGGAGATTTGCAGAACTAGGGATGAAGCTATGTAGGTAAAGTACCCAGCTGTGCTTGTTTCTCAGGAGCTGGAAGCAGAAATGGTAGATTTAGCCTCCATCCCAATAGCCAACCTGACTAAATAGGTAAGAGTCTCTCACATACCAGTTAATGGTACTCATTTGCCATGCAAAAGCTTCCCAATGCATTAACAAAGGGGTGTCCACATATTGTTGGAGGGAGACCTCTGTCTGAAGGAGGGCTGTCAGAGTACAGTCCTCTACTTGAAGAGCTAGCGAGTCCAATCCTAATTTAAAGAGAGAACCCTAAACCACCATATGGAGGATGACCTAGGGACCTTAAAGTTGCCCATCATATTGCTTGATTTTGGAAAATGTAGTACAAACATTATCTAATTCAGCCTTTGAATGTGAATACACTGACATTCTCCTGGTACACTAGCCCAGTGTTTTTCAACCTTTTTTGGGCAAAGGCACACTTGTTTCATGAAAAAAATCATGAGGCACACCACCATTAGAAAATGTTAAAAAAATTAACTCTGTGCCTATATTGACTATATATAAAGTAATTCTCTTGAATAGGAATCAAATAAACACAAAGAATCTATAATTACTTTATTATGAAATAAGTAAACAGAAATATGAAAAATTATAAAATACTTTATTCAGTGCGCAACCTGGGCCTGTTTGGCTGAACACAAAGCTGATATTCTTCAGCTTTTCCAACGGCACACCAGGCAACATCTCGCGGCACACTAGTGTGCCGCGGAACAGTGGTTGAAAAACACTACACTAGCCTATTTGACCCACAGCTTGCTTGCTTTTCTCCCCATGTGAAACCTTAATTTGAAATTCATATTGAAAAGACATTTTATTCCACCATGCTTTTTTTCAAATAAAAATGATTACATCATCAAACAGGATAAATTCATAACGTGGATCATGAGAAGTGAAAACTTGATACTTGGAAATTGGTGTAGCAATTTCTTGACTAAGATGAAATCATGCCGGGTGCAGGGGGGAGAAGTCTTTTTATATGCCTTGGTATTGCACAAGAAGATCTGGAAACGGCTTTCATATCATGTTTATATTTCTTTTTCATTTTAAAAGCTGCCACTTTTCTTCCCTGCTTATGATAATCACATTTTTTTAAAAAGGACATTTTAAATCGTAGGCATTTTTTTTAAAAAAAAATCCAACTATGCTGGTTTTTTAAAAATATTTTCCAACTATGCTGGGTTTTTGAGCCATTTGTATGTATAACATATAAGCCTAATATTTTGTAAACCCACCAAAATGCATCACAGTCCTAGCAAACGTGTATATTTTGAGGTGAATATGTGTGCTTGGTGTCACAGTCGGTCTCAGGGGTGTGAAATGGACATGTTCATCCAGCGCTTTGAAACCACTGAAATGATTTCCCTCCATAGACATGAAAGAGCCCTCCTCTCCTCTACATGTCCAGGAAAAGAAAATGTTTATCATGTTTGAAGGTATTTTGAGATTGGTAGTTCAATAATCATTTGCTGTCAAGTCAATTCTAACTTGTGGCACTTGACAAAAAAAAACCCCACCCTATTCCTACTGGAAACAAACCAGTTTGATGGATCCTTACCCACAAAACATTATCTGCGTTTATGATCTCTCTTGAGGAGTGTGATGGCTGGGGCTATTGTGATGAGGACTTGCATTTTCAAATTTTCAAATGTATCACTACATTGCCTCTATTTATTGGTTCCTCTAGTCTCAAATTTTCTACACTAACTGGAAGTGATTCTTCAGGATCCCAAACAGGTGCCACTCCCTAACTTGTCAAATGTAAGAGAAGAAATCCTGTTCGTTTGTGTTCTAATATAAGCCCAATTTACATTTCCCAAGGTAATATGTGAACTGAAACACAATTATTCTTGGAGGTGACATACTTCTGTGAAGATTGTAATTCTTCTGTAACGGAGAACAGCGTGTATGAAAAGTCAACTTTGCGCTTAGGAGAAAAGACACTTGCAAACCAGTCCTCTCCATTTGGAGGAACTGTGTACAGGAATATGCCCAAACGTTCACAGGCACATTTATATTTGCATTTGAAATGCTCACATCTTCCCATGCCGATTTCAAAAATATTCACCAGTGGTGCAGAGATCAGATGAATTTGTCTTTGGAAAATATGAATGTTAGACGTTGAAGTGGCTGCTTTGTATACCTGACCGCTTCGTAGGAAGCCATCAGCGCGGCATCGCAGGTGCTGCTTGGTCCTTGCCCCCTCCTGCTAGATCGGCTGGGCCACTTACCTGTTGTTGCTTGTCGCTGGGGTCCTTCTGCTCTGGTGGCGCATCAGTCTGGGTAGCTCCATTAAGGAGGCAGGGATTCTCCCTACACAGCTGATGAGCGGTTAGCTGATGGTGGAAGTGGGGAAGGGCTAGTCAGATTCTTGTCCAGACTGGCGTGCCACTGAAGCAGAAGGACCCCAGCAACATGCAACGACAAGTAAGTGGCCCACCTGGCCTTGGGATATGGTGGTTGCATTCACCATATCCTTGGATGGACTTTGTGAATCACAAATTGTACAGGCCTTCTACAGTTGAAATATTCCTCACAGGCACCGATTTAGGCTTTCATAATTTAGACCAACATCCATTCCTAAAGTATGTCTGAACTTCAGACGGTATTATATTATTCAGCTTACTTTGAAGCAAGGTAGTGCAACTTCTGGAGGCCTGGGGCTTCTCAAGGGACTTTGCAGGCATTAAAATAAAAGCAGTGGAGAAAGAGAGAGAGAGAGAGAGAGAGAGAGAGAGAGAGAGAGAAGAGAAACCAAATGTTTCTTTGCATCTTACACAAGGACTTCTTGAGATTGCCTGAAGAAACCTTTACTGTACAACTTTGTTGATGCTACCCGATGGGAAGATAGAAGAGATCTAAGGGATTATGGCAGACAAATGCTAAAAAATATCGAGGCCAAGAAAAAATGATGTGAGGTCCAATTCTAGACATGAATGGCCTATTAAGGGATCAGCATATGGAGCAGGGAAATCTCTGGGATCAGAAAAATAAATAGAATGGAAGGCTTTCAGCTTTGAAGGTAAAGGTCATCACTGTGCCATCCTGTCTCTACAGGGAAAGCTTTTGAAATTAAAATACAAAATCATTTTGCAGGAGTTAGGGCCATGAAAACACCAGCTGCTTTTGTCCCTAACCACTGCAAAGGAAAAGTTTGCTGGAAGATGTTACACTGTGCAAGCAACTTGTTGTGTTAAGACTCCAAAACTGTATTCCTGATTCAATTTGTAACTGCTGAACCTGAAACCTTATCCTCTCGTAAGACTCTTGAAATGTGCTATTGTCATATAACTGATGTATAAAATAAGTTTTGAATCGAGTGGGCGGGATATCATGCACATCAATTTAAAAGGGAAGACACCGAAATATATATTATTCAGGAAATGTACAATATATTGCTTTCCCCTAATTAGAAATTTCCATAAAGCTAGAGTAAGCGTTTCAAGTAAAAAAGTCTCCTAAGTTCTTCACCAGGCCTTTGGCGCTCACTGGGAACTGGATGTATTCCTGCTGAGTTATATCATAAATGGGCCAGCCACTGATGGCACAGAATATAACTGCCTTCTTTATTAAATTTCACAAGCACAAAGACGTTTTAAATTTTTGTTCAGTGTATTAGAGAGAAAAATCAGCACGATGGCAAGGGAACACAGGCCTAGAAGAGTCCTCCCTGAGGACAGTCGTGCAGGCCCTCTTGATTTCGAGGATCGACTATTGCAATGCCCTCTACGTGGGGTTGCCCTTGACCTTTGTCTGAAGGCTCCAACGGGTGCAGAATGCGACGGCCAGACTGGTGGTGGGTGCTCGTAGATTTGAGCACATCACCCCAGTTCTGGCTCGCCTGTATTGGCTACCCGTTGCCCTCCGGATAAGGTTCAAGGTCCTGGTTTTGATTTTCAAAGCCCTCCACGGCTTGGGACCAGAGTACCTGTTGGAGCGTATCTCTCAGAGGTCAACTGGGACCAGGCCCATGTGGATGGCGCAGGAGCGCTCACTTAGGGTGGCCACACCCAGAGAGGCGCAGAAATCACTTACACACAACCGTGCCTTCTCTGTGGTGGGCCCTTCTTTGTGGAATCAGCTCCCTAGTGAGTTGCGCCTTGCAGCGTCTCTGCCTACCTTTAAAAAAGCCTTGAAAACTCATATCTTCAAGGAGGCATTTGGCGACCTTCCAATTTATTTATTTTTTTTTGGTTGCCGCCCACGCCATCCTTTGTGGAGGGTATTGTACCCCCCTATTTTTTATTGGGAGTCTGCCTCCGATTCTCATTTTTGTCTGCTGCCATTTGTTTTTAAGTGTACACCACCCTGAGTTCCATTTCGGAAGACAGGGCGGTATATAAATGTAATAAATAAATAAATAAATAAATAAATAAATAAATAAATAAATAAATAAATAAGAGGAAGCTTAGCTAGGATGGTTTTAGAGCTAAGCTCACCTACACTTGCAAAAAGACAAGAAAAAAGAAAGAATGTAAAGAAATTAATTTTGTTAAGTATGTCAGGCCTTAAATCCCAAGGGACCTGCCCCACAAGCCCCTTGCTCCTACAAAACTGAATCTGGGAAAGCGAGGGGTCCCACAAATAAAAGAATGTGGTGCAATGTGCCAAGGACAGAAACCTGCTCTGCCAGCATGGCTCACATATAGTGATGGCATGAATGCACCATAACTTGGACATGAAGTAGAAAACTCCCACCCATCCAAGCAATGAGCCAAGGTGGCCTGTGAGACTAGAATATGGCAGAGGCTGCCTCTCTGCTGAACAATCTTGGGCCAAACAAAAGCAAAGTGTGCTGCTTAGGTACCGCTCCGTAGTGCTTCAAGTACTCTCTGGGAGATACACAATTTAATTATACAGTCTATAGCACTGACCCCTCCCTTCCCCCTGCAAGCTGGTTAATCAATGTACTGAGTCTGGAAGGATGGAAGGCTGAGTGAACCTTGAGTTGGCTGCGTGGGATTGAATCCAGATCATGAGCAAAGTTTGGGCTGCAGTACGGTGGCTTAACTACCGTACTAAAAAGCTCTCTCACAATAGCTCCAAATCCAGCTTTGTATACAAAGTTACTGCACACATATGGCCCTACCTGATGTCTTCCATCAAGATGCAGCCCTGTAAAGGCCCAGGTGTAGACTGCCCTGGGACCTCATACCTGGACCAACAGACTTGATTGAGTTTGCCCAACAGCACACTTTGAGTAGGGTCAGTGAATACAATGGGGTGCCTTCCTTCAGGCTCATGAGAGGTTCTCTATCTCACAGTGGTTGGTGGTATTAAATCCCAAAAAGGATTTGGGAATCCCTCAGCCTGACAAAAAAATGGAGATGGCAGCACAGAGTACTCCTTCTTATATGATAGACAGGTGGACTAGAGGGAAGCCTGCTGTCCTTAGGTCTGTTTGTCCAAGGTCCTAGCCTTTCCACCCAGCTGGCCAATAGGGAACTGGCAAGAAGGGGTATGATTCCAGCAGGACTCATAGCATCTCCAGCATGACATGAGAACTTGGAGCAGCCATGTTGCTAGGAATCCACTGCACAGCTCCCAGCTAGCCTTTTGGACACTGCCAGCAACAGCCAAGGGTCCCCAGTTTTGTCTGTACAGCAGTATCTCTCAATAGGCTGCCTCAACACACCACTCTTCCCACATAATAGGTATGTACCTAGTCACTGATCCTTTCGGATACACCCATGGAGATACAGTGACCGATTCCTTGATGTGAATTTCCCATGTACACTCAGTTTGATTATGTTCTGAAGAAAACTTGATCAAAATCTCTATTTAATATCCACAATGTAATATTCAGACCCCCCCCCCCAATGGTTCTAATACCTCCTACAGAAGCATTGCACTTCAACAGCAGAGCACTGAGTTTGTACATAAAAGGTCCTCGGAATGATCAGGCAACATAGGTAGGAATGGGAGGGAATTCTGTCCGAAGCATTCAAAAGCTGATGTCAGTCACTGGGAGGAATCAGTTGTGGCTTTATCACACTCCTGGAGAACATATGGAGACTGGACGTGCTGCTAGATGTTTCATCACCCTAATGACATACACTTCATTCCAACAGAAATGTCATGAAATACCCTGAGGAAATGTGGTGGTGAGCTTTTATGCTGCAATAATAAAATAAAATAAAATAAAATAAAATAAAATAAAAATCCAGCAGCATCTTGCCTCATAAGAAAGGGACGTGGGTGGGTTGCTGCATAGCCTTTTTGAAGCTTGTAGCTGCTGCCAGTCACATAATGTTGCAGGGAAGTGGTGGCCATGATTTATTTTGTGACCAATCAGGGCAATGATGGGTTATGCCCCTTCATTCAAGTGCCATCCGGTTTCCCATTCAGCATTTGCATGAGCGTACCTAGTGGCTGGTGGTATTAATTTCACAACTGCTGCGTTGTTCTGTACTTCTGGGAAAAGGCAAGATCTGCTCCTCTTTAAGGGAAAGCTGTTTGCTCGTAATAGTGCAAGAGTTTGGCTGGAAGTTAGGAATTTTCCTCAGCCCCGTTTCTCAACATCAGATGGTCTAAGAAGCCTCGAAGTGAACAGGCCTTAAGCCAGTAGTAGGCGAAACAGAGATCAGGGTACGTGCAGTAAAAACCGGGCAGCCTCTGGGGGAGCAGAAGTCATCACTGGTTAATGTCCGGTGAGAAAGCAATTAAGCTCAGTCTCATTCCCACATATTTGAGGCTTCTCCCCTCTTGTAAAATCGCCTAATACTGTAGGATGTGAGTAGCTGCCAGGGGCAAGAGGGTTCTTCTCCACACCTAACCTTCATTCACTTGGAAGGGAAGTCAACAGGCAGGTGGAAGGGTGCCAAACCATTTGCTACATCCAGATGGTTCTGGAATTTATACCATACATGTTTTTTTATTGCTTTGGAAATATGCTCTTCCCCACTCCCTCCACTACGACTCCCACTATCCATGAGCCAACATAGCCCTTGCTGGCTAAGATTTCCGGATGTTGTAGCCCCCCCAAAAAAAATTCTTTCCTAAGTTTTGCACGTTCTGCAAAACCAGTGAAATCACACCACGAGAAAGCTTGCTCCCATATTGCGTGGATGAGGTTTTATTCGGTCCCAGAGCAGAAGGGAGAAGCTGCTTCAATACTTTTTTTCACATCAGCAGAGAGAAATGGTGTCCTGAAGAAAATGTCCGGGGACTTTGGAGTGTTCCAAATGTTTTATTGCCTCCACGAGTGGCTGGCAAGTTTGACCCATTAATTCTGTGCAGCCACATCTAAGCAAAAAGGCTTAGAGCAGTGGTTCTCAACCTGTGGGTCCCCTTCCTGGACTGCAACTCCCAGAAATCCTGGCCAGCTCAGCTAGTGGTGGAGGCTTCTGGGAGTTGCAGTCCAGGAACATCTGGGGACCCACAGGTTGAGAACCACTGGCTTAGAGGAACAACACTTAAATGTTTCCAGTAATGAAGGGGACACAATTACTGCTAAGGATAAAATGAGACTGGCTCTCCAGATTGTGCTACAGAGATCGATGTCTCCCTGGGTTCAGATCCCTTTTCACACACTGGTGCAAATGAGGAATGCCACTTCTCATGTCACACTGATAGGGATACCCTGCCCATCTGACCATCTGGCCACTCTTTGAACTGCAGAATTGGAAATGACCCAATGGCTCATCTAATCCAGTCCCTGTAAAGGAAGCACAGTGATGACCTGAACTTCCAAGCTCTGGTTCTCCAGATGATGGACAGGACTGCAGGGCATAAGGTCCAGAAGCGTGGGATTACATAGAGTTGTGAAAAAAATATTCATCCTGATTGGTTAGATTTTTCAAACATGTTTTAAACTGGCTAATAGCATGAATGTTGTCTGGACAGTGGGCTCCTTAATAATTTTACTGTTGATGCATGAATCTTGGTTTGGATTGAAAGAAATAAATAAAACATGAAAGGGGTCGGGGATCCAAACTGCTCATGTAGACATGCTGAGGATACAAACACTACTAATCTCAAATCATGAAATTCCAGAATTGGATCTAATAATAACATCCTTCTGGAAATGATCTTAATGTCTGTTTCTCTTCACATAACTGACTTGGGCACTGTGATGACTCAGTAGAGGCATTGCTGAATCATAATGAGAAAGCTGGTCTCATAGTTTTCTTCTGATACTGATATTATTCAGAGGATGTTAGGCCCCTGTGCTCTATGATCAAGCAATTAGTTTAAAATTGTACCATCATCCTATGATTAGAATCAATCCATCAAGTCACTCCCTCTCTTGTAATCTGTTTGATTTCATTAGGACAGTTTTTCAGAGGGAGTGTAGTACACTGGACTCAAAAGTTAAAATGGTTTTCTGCCCGAGGGTTAAGTTTTAGCCAGACTTACTGTCTCAATTAATCTACCTCACAGGGTTCTGGAAATATAATGAATACACCCTGTATACATTCCTACTATGAAGAAAATAAACAGAAATGTGATAATAATTCATCGTACCAGGATTTGGATTTCAACAAAGTCATGCATAGATTTTGGATGCAGCTTAGAAATGTACAGTGACTTTTCTTACAGATACTTAGAATTCTACTAGCTGGAATCCTGGAGGGTGTGGAGCATGGGAGGGATATATGGGCCAAGACAAATTCCCAAGAAAAGTCTCCAGGGTTGGAATGCACTGGCCAAGGAATTGGTGGTATAGTATCCTTTCTGCCCAACAGATGATTTGGAGTACAACTCCCATCATCCCCAGCCAGCATGTTCATTAGCAATACTATTGTTATTATTTAAATGTGTGGAGTTTTTTATGACTGGCTTTACCTACTAGTTGTAACATTATATTTAATTACCTTTTTTAAAAGTATTGTAGTTAGTGATGTGGAAAAGAATACATGGCCACCCTGTGGGGATACTTGCATGTCTGAACGTCATGGGTTGACTGTTAATCTTCCCATGGCTTGGAGGTTTCAGGGAATACCCAGGAAGGCAGACCTATTGTCAACCCTTGTCAAGATAGTAATATATGGGATGACGCAGGATCCACCCGTGCTCCCTTTGAAACTTCCAAAAAGGCTTTAATACAGCCCTTGCCATGAATTAAACAACTTTACTGTGCCTCAGTTTCATTACCTACTAAATCCCTAGTAATATTTTTCCTGATGTGTTCTGTCCTCCCAATCACGAGTGCCTCCAGAAAATTCTTTCTCACACATTCCTATTGGAGAATCCATTTAATGATATGTCAAAGCGTTGGAAAAAAAGATTTCAGAGCTCTAGGCAGCCTAAGTTTATGTTGGACGTAGAAGAGCAGCCAGCTGGGAGAAGCCCACCTGCCTGCCTGGATCTGATATCCTCAAGTACAATCCCCTTTGATTTTGTCAGCATGTGTGGGAAAACGGGGTTAATGAACGCAGGGAGAATTGCTCACTTTTCCTGTTCTCAAGAATGAAGAGGACTTTGTCATAATTTGACATTTCTGGGGGCAATTTTTGATCTGCAAACCAGCCCCTTTAGTTCACAAACCAGCCTTTGAAACGCAGACTTTGGGACATATTCTCTTCTTTTCTTTTTGTTTTTCAGACACTTGATTCAGCTAATGCACTTCATACGCTAAAAACTTTGTTGCCTGACTCAGGAGCAGCTGCAAAAGTTCTTCCATTTCTCACGTCGAACCCACGCTGGCTCACAAGTGAAGCTGAATTCCTGGCATGTCCAGGAGTCGAGAAGAATCTCAGGGAACAAGACGTGCCTTAGTGGAATCTCTGGTTACAAGGCAGGTGGACGATGGCACGCCCTCCTTCCCCAAATGCAGAGCAGCCATCAATTCTCAGAGATCAGGAATGGCTCACATTTGTTCTTTCACTCTAGATTTCCCTGGAAAAGTCATTTTTGAATGAGAGAGAGAGAGAGAGAGAGAGAAGAAATATCTGCAAGGCGTGCCAGTATCCACTCGTTCCTCTTCTGACTAAACTGTGAAGAAGCACAAGGTGTCCCACCCTGATTCCTCCTGGTTCTTCTAAGCAGCAAGAAATTATAGTATATCAAATAGCTCCATCCTTGAACTCTTCTCCAGCAAAATAACTCATTTGGGAAAGAAAACTCTGCATCTTGAGAAACATTATGGAAATCCATCAATGCCAATGGACTAGGGCAAAGAGAAACTTCTTCTTACATCTGTAATAATAATAATAATAATAATAATAATAATAATAATAATAATAATAATAATAATAAAAATAATAATAATAATAATAATAATAATAATAATAATAATAAGAAGAAGAAGAAGAAGAAGAAGAAGAAGAAGAAGAAGAAGAAGAAGATGAACAACAACAACAACAACAACAACAACAACAACAACAACAACAACAACAACAACAACATTAGCAGCAGCAGCTTTGGGGGATCAGGCACAGCTTGTGTCTAGTTTCCCTACAAAAGTCCAGCAGAGCCACTATGAGCATTATGAGAACCTTTTTAAAACAAATATACTGCCCATGTTCTCTTTAGGATCCTATTGATTTTAAAGCCCTGCATCTTTTGACCAACTAGCTTCCACTCTGTATTACGCATGGCCAGCTACAACTCCTAAGAGATGCAGCCTATTTGCAGCTGAACATACATGCAGCTGAAAGTCCAGTAAAAATCCTTTCATATGCCTAATTCCAAGTACAGTGGACCCTTGTATAACATACGGTTTGTATAAATAAAAATGTACAATATAAAAAATTCTGAAGATAGGGGAAATTTGCTTAACATAATTGCCTATGGGGTGGATTTGTACATAATGGGATCACTCTGTTTTCAATGCATTCCTATGGGAAATTTGTATGAAGGAAAATTTGCTTAACATAATTTCATTTGGAAAGAATTAATTCCTTTATACAAGGTGCCACTGTATATTTTTTGCAAATGAACACAGGTGGAGTAATTTACAGGGCAAACAATCCCTAATTTTCCATTTATTCATATACATCATTTTAGGAAGCTCACTTCTTCACCATCTGATCCTATATATCCACTTATTTTACTTATTTCTACCCTGCCTTTCTCCTTAAAAAGGATCCAAGGGGGGGCTATATCATTGAAAGATAGTATTTAAAAGCTAGAAAGTACATATAGAAATATGTTAAAAGAACTAAATTGATATTTAAATAAACATTAAATAAAATTCAATAAATATTAATTTATTGATAGAAAGGTTAAAACATAATTAAAAACAGCAAGGTACAACAATTCCTTTTAAAAAAACATCTCACACAGTCCATCACTAAGGGAAAGCTTGTCTGAAGGCAAAGGTATTTGCCAGCTCTTGGAAGAACAGTAAAGATGGGGCCAGGCTGGCCTCTTGTGGGAGGGAGTTCCAGAGTCTAGGAGAAGGGGCAGAGAAGGCCTTCTCCTATGCTCCCATCAGACATACCTGTGAAAGTGGTGGGACCAAGAGAAAAACCTCCCCTGATGATCTTAATACCCACCCAGATAGACTCAAAAAACGTGATGTGGTTCTTGAGATACCTTTGTCCAAGCCATTTAGGGCTTCATAGGTTGAAACCAGCACTTTAAACTGAGCCCGGAAATGCACTGTGTATATGCTTTTGCTCAAAAGTTAAGACCCACTGAAATGACCCACTCCAGTAAAGGGATGTGGACATACACTCTTTTGCCATCACAGGGGATTGTTGCCTACCAAAAATAGCAGAGTCAAAAAGACCTCTTGACAGTCTCAGTTTTAAACATGTATTGAGGGTCTTTGTGACGTTAAAAGGAAAGCTAATATGAGAATGCAGGCAAGAAGACTAGAAACAGTGCTGGCCTGGCCCCTCCTTTATTTGTACAAACTTTCTGCAAGTAAAGGATGATTGGATTGTGAGAGTGAGGTTTATTGCTTTCCCCAATCTTGTGGGTACAATGCATGGCTCAAAAAAAGAATACAGGCTCAAATTCCCTGCAGAATACAAGTTGTTTTTCACAGCAAAGGAATATTTACTGCTGGAAGTCATTCTGAACATGTAGGGAGAAGAATTCTGAATGTGTGAGCTTTTCAGAGATTTTTTATTTTTTTAGTGGAGACTGGTTAGAGGTATGGTAGCAGTGGATTTTCTCTACCATGGAACAGTTGGTTTAGAATACAGACAGGCACACATGACACCCTGGCCATTTTTCCACACCTGCCGCCCACACCCTGCCAGATGGGGTAGCAGTGGTGGTAACTTAACCCCAATCCCAAAACTTGACTCAACCAACAAGGACTCAGCGGAAAGGAACTCTCTTGTTTTCAAGCAGGAAGATGAAGCCACTGTGAAGATGCTCAGTCATCCAGGTGAGGTTATCCAGAAGTTGAGCCATGGCAACTTGACTTCTTTTCTTGTTAGACTGAAATGTTTCACTACTCATCCAACTGTCTTCTTCAGTCTTCTCCAAGCGGAAGCCATCTCCAGTGGTCTGAGAGCTAAATGCACCCACATGTAGACCTTAGAGGGCTGTGCTCACTCACCTAAAATATTTTTCCTTTTAAACAAGCTCTTTTTAAAATGGAAAATTGCACCCCAGCCCTCTCTAATGGCCAATTCCTCTCTCTTTATTTGAAAAATTTGTTTGGTGGTGTGGGCCGGTCAAGGATGCCAAGTGCATGCAGCAGGGCAAAATGGATTCCCAGACCTCTTAGGGGGCACTATAGAACTTCTTCCCTTTTTTAAAACTTTGAGGGATGTATCTACTGAGGGAGGCTTTTCCAGGGGTGTTGAGGGACAGAGTTCAGAACCCTGGGGGACTACATGTGACCTGCCCTTTGCCCACCTTTAAAAGAAAGCCACTGTGATAGCCCAAGTGACCATGGAATTTAAACCAGACAGATTGGTCAGAGGTGTCCACCAGCAGGCTTTTGATTGGCCATGGTATCAAACAGCCCAGCCCAGTGAGAAGCCTCTCCCTGAATGCATTTGAATAAACAGTGAACTCTGTCAGTAATGAGGCGGGAAAAGGAGGAAATAAGATGCTGGAAGCCAGGACATGGAAGCCACATCTATGGATGTGCATGTTCGTGGGTTGGCATCTTGTCTGTTACTCTCCTAGAACCGTCCAGGATGCAAAGTTCTCCTATAACCACTGTGTGTGTTCACATCATACCTTGTTTCAGTATGAAAAGCAGAGCCTTTGGCAACTGGAAATAGATGTTTAACGTCATGGTTGGAGCCACATGGGCAAATTTAGCCATGGACCGGAGCAAAGGTGCATCCCTCAGTGGGATCTAGGTATATGTGCACAAAACTAGCCGCACAGAAACTGGCCACTCCTAGGTTAAAAAATCCCCAAGATCATTTCCAGATGTTATCACGGGGTTCTAAATGCATACATGGGTAGGGCTGGATCAGCATTCAGAAAGCGATGCCAAGGTCTGTGGCTTGTTTTCCCATAAGAAGATTCCTAGCTCCTACTAATGCCCCTTGGGAGCATTAATCTATTTTGGATTATATGGCAAAAGTGAAATGTCAGGGGTTCTTTGTCATCCCAGATCCAAAATAGCCTGAAAGCACTGAAAGACATAGGCGGATACTTCACGTCCTACCTTGTTCTGCGATTACGTTTGTACCGTGACAGCATTGTTCACGGTCACATGGTTTTGTCCCTGTTCAGTCCCTATTTTCATTTACTTGCGGGCGTGATTACTTGTCTCGTGACAACTGTTACTTCATGGTCTTGTTCTGTGACAAATTCGGAGTTTGTCTTGCTTTCTTAACCCTTTTTAAAAATATCATAAATAAAACTTTTTCAATATTTCGATTTACTGGTCTTCCGGGATTTACACGTCGCTACAGAATTTTCAGTACTTTCTTTAATACACATTTGCACTGCATGGCGTTTCCCATAGGGAAACTAATGTTGAATGCCGTTTCAGCTGCTGACCATTAGGTGGACACTGGTTGTTGAGTGACAGTTGTTACCACACGGTCCCTTGTCTCAGAACAGGAACCGAGAACGAACCATGACAAGAGAATTCCCCAGCCCAGGGGCAGGTACAGCTTGTCGCACTCTGTTCCCGGTTCCGGGGGCATGGTCGAGACAACTTTTTGCTGTCATGCTATGGACGTGAAGTAAGGTTTTTTTTTTTTTGTACTGGTCCCAAGCAGGACAGCAAGGAGGGATGAACTGGATGTGAAGTAACTGCCAGAGTCTCTGTTCTCTAGACACCCTTGAAGTTTGGTAGACCAAGAGAAAACAACTCCAGCTGCACATAACCCAAATAAATGTTCAAGAGCCTTGCCATTTATATTCACTAGTGAAATTTAGATTTCATCCACTTTCACTCCTTGTAATGTCAAATCATTGTTCTTACCCTATATATTTATTTAAGAGGAAGATTTCCAAGAATGCTTGTGAACATTTTGTACTTTGTCAACTGAAACTTATATTTTCATTCCTTGACCCTTGCCAGCTGTTTTAGAATTGCCTCTGTGGAGACAAGCATTGTGTCTCCACAACTGAAAAACTTCATAATAGAGCAGGTATTTTATCGGTTATCAAACTGCAAGGTATCAGAGGCAACCAAAGCATTCAGGAAATATATCTTACCCGCTGCCTATTATGAAATGCATTTTATTACTTGTATGGTGTGGTGTAGAATTTCTATCAGGGCTGCAATTCAATCAGTGTCCAACAGTTGGTACAGCTGTCACGGTTTCCCCCATTCCTTACAGGAAATCAGTTAGCCACAGAGCTAACTTCAAATAGACATTTGAGAGACCAATTGTGTTTGGCTACTTGTAACAACAAAAAGCAGGTGTCGACAAGTTCTGTTGCAGCGTAGTAGACTGGATGTTTCATTCATCCCCAAATGGCTCTGACCTCTGGAAGCAGCGTTTCCACATTTTTACTCTTTTAATTTTCGTGGTTGTAGGCAGTTCTGAAGCACCACTGGCAGAGATGGGCAATCCCTTGCAGCATTGAACTACATCCTAGATTCTTGTCCATGCTGGTTAGGACTGATGGAAAGGAGTCCAATATTTGGAGAACCATGGGTTCCGGAGCCCTTAGCTACGGATTAGAAATTGGAAACGTTATATTTTTGGACTGCAGCTTCCCCAACTCTCCAAAGGCATGTTTTCAAAATCTGCTTTATAGACTCTAGCCTTGACACCAAGGCATGGTTACATAAAGCACAAGTTCTGGGCAGGCTGTCAACCCTGACTAGTTCCTTTATCATGTTCTTTTCCCCGAGCCAAGTTCCGCATAAGGTACTGGAGGTGAGGGAGTCCTTTCCATATATCCTCTGTTCACAGAATTGTGGCTTTCTCAGCACACTTTGTGCGTGTATGTGTGTGCGCTCTGAGCTTCCATGAATTAATGCCTGGCAAGAGCAACTGTAAGTTGCTTCAATAAAGTGTCTATTTTTATGGGCAGAACCATGATGAATTTTCTCCTAGTAATCCCCCTTTCAAACCCAGTTCCCACGAGAATCCCTGCTGTGAAGGTGAATCATTCTGAAAGCAACAAGCTTGGGAGGACAGCCACTTTTTCTTCCAGCAAATGCATCAAGTAAGCTCAACAGCAAGCTGCCTAGATGCCCTAAGCACACCCGATCTCGCCTGGTTTCGGAAGCTAAGCAGGGTCGGCCCTGGTTAGTAGTTGGATGGGAGACCACCAGGGAATACCAGGTGCTGTAGGTGCCTGGAATAGGAACTGGCAAAACCACTCCAGTATTCCTGCCAAGAAAACTCCATAGACATGGGGTCACGAAGAGTCGGTCACGACTGTAACGACACACACACACAAGTTCCACAGCAAGAATTATGCCACTTCCTCCAGGTGGGTTAAATATCCAAGTTGAAGCAATACCATTTATTGGGAAACACCATTCCTTGTTTTGTTTTCTGTTGCTGAAGCACATAACAAGATTTATTTACTTATTTTATTTTAGAGTATTTTACCCCGCCTTTCTCCTTGGAAAAAGGACCCAAGGCAGCTCACAGAACGAGGGATAATATACAGTCCAGCACAATTAAGACATATTCAAGTATTTGAGAACAAGGAATTGAAGGACATCTTACAGCATTAATAGACAACTTTACCTCAAAGCTACAAGAGAACGCAAGCAGTTAAAGGGGAGTCAAGTTCCATGTAAAGTTATGAGTGATGGAAACTAACATTGAAAACACAGTGTCAATGGAAACTCATAAGATTATAAGTAGTTATAAACACAAAGTCTATGTGATCCTGTAGATTCATATAAAAGACACATAATAGGCAGACCATCATTCAGGGAAAGCTTGCCTGAAGAGAAAGGTCTTTGCCTGTCTCCGGAAAGACAACAGAGATGAGGCGGTCCTGGCCTCTAGTGGGAGGGAGTTCCAGAGTCTGGGTGCAGCAGTCAAGAAGGCCTTTTCATGGGTTCCCACAAGACCTACCTGAGAGGGTGGTGGGATGGAGAGAAGGGCCTCTCCTGATCACCTTAACACCTGAGCCGGATTGTACTGTGAGATTCGATCTTTGAGGTAGCTAGGACCCAGGCCGTACAGTGCTTTGTAGGTCAAGGTCAGCACCTTGAATTGTGCCTGAGACCTGATTGGCAGCCAGTGGAGCTGCTTTAATAGGGGTGTAATCAGGGCCGGTGCTAGGTTTTTTTGCGCCCTAGGCAAGGGGCGGGTGGCGGGCGGGCGGCGGTGGCGGAGGCGCGGGCGGCAGGTGGACGGTGGGGGGTGGGGCGGTGGTGGGGGCAGGGGCAGAGGCGGCAGGGGGAGGCAGATGACAGGGGACGGCTATGGGCGTGGGGGCTGACGGTGACAGGCACGGGGAGGGCGGTGATGGGCGCGGGGGGGATGAACGGTGGTGGCCAGCGGCAGGGGGGCGGCAGGCTGGCAAGCGCCCCCTCTCCATTTTGGCATCCTAGGCAACTGCCTAGTTCGCCTTAATGGACGCACCAGCCCTGGGTGTAATGTGATCTCTGTATCCTGCCCCAGTCTGCAGTCTGGCTGCTGCATTTTCTACATTTGACATATAGATGTGTGTGTATTTCATATTTATATCTCACTTTCCCGCCAAGATTCCTGAAAATCCACAGGAACATAGAGGATTAGATGGTGCATAGCTACAAAATCTCTTCTACACTTGCTAGTTGTGGGCTTCACTGGTCAGCGATGGGGAGTGGGGAGGGAGATCTGCATATGAACTCAGGGAAGTAATAGGAATGCAGCGGGGTTCTTGAGTCCATCACCCTACTGAAGCAGAAAGTCCATAGCTAGCTCTGCTTAGAAATGATTAAAGAAGCAATTCAGCCCCCCCCGACCCACTGGAGGCCCAGTTTGCAGCATGGCTTCCTCTCCTTCTTCTTGTCAGCTCTCATCATCCTCTGCATCAGTATTTCCCACATAGCAGGTGCATGCGCCAGCCAGATGATTGGAGGCTCACTGGGCAGAGATGGATAGACGGGCTTCCATTTCCAACTGCATATGGAGCATAAACTGGCTTTTCTCAGCAGGCTCAGGCTCTGCCTTGTTGATGATGAGTGAATCAGAGTAGAGGTGGTACATAGAAAAGGACTAAAGGGTTTTTTGTAGGACTACATATATTTATTTGATAACCTTGACAAGGCCCTGGGGGCAACACATAGAGGCAGGTTGTTGGGCACCTAGAACTGGATCAAGTTTATACATAGGAAAAGATCCCAGGATGTAGTGGGTGGGTGTGTCTTGAAATGGATCTTGTGCGTGAATGGTAGCAGGGGTAATAGAGCTCAGAGCACACTTTGGGCTTCACAGATGGGTGGCACTGTGTCCTACCTAGGAGATACTTGCTTATTGCTGGTACATCAGGCATTCAGCAGAAGGGCTGTGTATACACTTAGGTTGGCAGGCAAGTTATCCAGTATTTAGATCCAGTAGTTTCTGCTGTAACAATGTGATGGACTGCTGTAGCCATTAAAACCCATAAGCCATTTCTTTTCAACTTTCCAACAAAGCTTGTGTGCTGTGCCTTCATTTAAGGTGCAACCAGGTTCTGTAATCCATCACCTTTTGAGGCAGACCACTCCATTGTGAAATAGCTGTTACTGTTAGGATCATCTTCGTACTATTAAGTTAAATCTTAATTTCTTGTAGTTTAAAACTATTTACTTGGGTCATGACTTCTGGAGCAGCATGATGTTTGCTTCATGTCTGCTGGACAGCTTGATCTGATCTGAACTGCAAGCCATTGTGAGTATCATAAAGAAATGGAACATTACAAAAAAAGGAGCAGCACGTCATAGCCAGAAAACCTGAGACTTGGCTCCAGAAAGGAAAAAAGAAAAGGAAAAAGAAGCATTCCCAGAAAGGGTTTGGAATTTGGATAGGGTGCTCAGAAGCTTCATTAACCCCCAAGTAAGAAGAAAAATGTACCTATAACACAAAAGGGGGGGATCTATAACTCTACATGACCCAATGGCAAAGAGCAACTGCAGACATGATTTCCAGCTTTCTACAAACAGGTAGTAACAGAACCTTCATCATCACAGCTGTCATAGGCCTCACAAACCCTTTGGGAGAGTGGGGACCATTTTGTCAAGACCACTATTCATATTAAGGCCAGCCCAGAAATTGGGGGTAGGAAGGAGTCAGGATCAGGATCAGGATCCATATGCCAAGTGTCACAGGATTTAAACTGGGGTGGGTTCAGAGACCAATTCTTCCCTGCCCTCTGTATCTTCTGCCACTGAGACACAGCACCAAACTATACCATGGAAAATTCAATTTAAAGTAAGCAATATTTCTTGCTTTAAATGGGACTTTCCCCGTTTGCTGCTGAATATCAGAAGGAAATTTCTCCATGCCTTTTAAAATAAGTCAAGTATTTGCTTTAAATGGGTTTTCCATGGATTGCTGCCAAAATTTGGCCCTGTATGTTCCAGAAGTATGAGTGGCATAAAAATTGTTTCGACACCCTACTGACCAGTAAAGTGGATAGAGGGAAGCTCTTCTCTCTCTCCCAAAATACCAGAACTAGGAGACATACACTCAAATTGAAGGCTGGGAGAGTAAGAACTGACAAAAGAAAATATTTTTTCACCCAGCGTGTTGTAAGTCTTTGGAACTCCCTGCCACAGGATGTGGTGATGGCATCTGGCCTGGATGCCTTCAAAAGGGGATTGGACCGATTCCTGGAGGAAAAGCCCATCACAGGTTACAAACCATGATGGAGAAACCAGGGTACTTCAAGGGCCAGATGCAGGGGAGTGGTATCAGGAGACAGATATCTAGTCTCATGCACCCCCAAACGCATCTGGTGGGGCCGCTGTGAGATACAGGAAGCTGGACTAGATGGGCCTTTGGCCTGATCCAGCATGGCTCTTCTTATGTTCTTATGTTCATGTGTTGCCGACTTCAGACCTAGGTACTGTACTGTACATAGAAAGGGCCAGGAGGTGAGTCCAAACTATTAGAAGCATGGTCAGCAGCTATCTCAGCTGAAAGGCACAATCAATGAATAAGGACAGAAGCAAAACACAGTACTAAAAAGCCACTACTAGCATATGAGATATGCAGTTCATGCAGTCTACTAACAGAAATGCAGAACTGTAACAGTGTGGTTTTAAAACTCACTGGCTGAAATCCTGCTTCTATAAAACATGTTGCACAAGTTTGATAAGAGCAGCTGCAGTGATTGTTCAGAAATTAAACATTTCTCATCCACTCTCCCACTTTTATTGTTAAGAAGCTGTTGTGGGCCATAGAAGAGAAGAAGCCAGTAATTTCCAAAAATCACTGCCACCAGGGTAGTGATGTTTGGCATTTAAAGGCTTCTTCCTCCCATCTTATGGTCCCCATGGCTCCCCAATTATGAAAGGGAACCTTGGAACCTTCCGGACTATCACAATAGTAATGTGCTGCCCTGTTGGTTTTGATTTATGTTGACTCTCCTTAGGTTTTCTAAGTATAAGGTACTTAGAAATGGTTTACCCGTCTCTCCTTCTGAGTTCTGAGATCAGGTAGCTTTCCCCAAGGGTATGCAAGTCACACACACTCAGAGTATTCCCCAGCCTCTCTCTCATACAGAAAATGCAGTGTAGATTCCAACTACTGTATTGGCTCTTGACTCCACCACTTGGTTTTTCAACCCACTGAGCTATGCAAGCTATACCCTTTATACACGGTAGGTAAGATAGCACATTATCATTCTGCTAAGTAGAACATGGCATTTAAAAAACAAGAGCCCAATGCAGGCATTCATAATGAACAGCAGGAGATACAGGGCATAGTCCCATCTCCCCCACCATAAAAACTTGGATAAGAGTTATTTGTTGAGTCTATCTTGTTGACCAAACTAGGAGCTATTGTATATGTTTTGATTTTTTTTAAAAAAACTAGCATTTTAGGATGAGATAAGGGTACGTCCTCCAAAATAGAGAGAGATTACAGTGTTAATGTGAGGTTGGCAGATTCTTTTTCAAGGTGGGTCGTGCTACATTACAAATGTGGCAGCGGGGCACTAACATGGATGAACAGATGAGTTGTGGATGGAGACCATTCTCTCTTTCCCTTGTAGGTGTGGAGAAAAGGTGAAAAAAGGAAATGAGAAGGTGGTAGAGGGAGGGCATCACCGCCCCACTTTGGCTCTATGTGTTATCCCCCCCCCCACCAAAGGTCTGCAGCTGTTAACAAGAAGAAATATCCTCATGCAGAGATTGAACATTACTGCCTATGCCTGCTAGGGTATTCTGATTGTTGCAGTCCCACCCCATCTGACCCCATCCCACCCTCACAAAGACAAAATTTCCCATATATCTGCTCTGTTCCTATTGCAGTGGACAGTCAAAATGCCACAACAGCACAGGTACATTTATCCCAAATGTTTAGAATCCACCCCAGCAGCAAGGTCCTTGTCACTTAAAACTTCTGGAATCCCTGAAAATACATCTGTTTTGATGTTGGCCATTCCAAAACTGTTCAAGGATTTGCACTACATAAATATCATGCCTGTGAAATGGTTCACTGTTGCCGCAGAGGCATCATCAGTGCCCTCAGCTTTAGGGATGACATGTTCGCTTGAGTGCCACTGTTAAGAAATGACACGGGACTATAAAGCCCGCATGAATCCTCAACCACAGGTCTCAACCTCTAGAGATTCTGTACATGAAACCGCACTGCACAGTAAGACTGAGTTAACAGCTTAACAAAATATGCTATTTTTAGAACGTGCAGCTCTTGAGTGGATATCTTAAAAAGGAACCTACAAAAGTTACATGTTCTTTCTGGTAGTAATTACCTCCTTCAAACGTGACTCATTCCTGCAATTTGAATGTATACAGTTGATGTCCCAAAATCAGCCGTCTTATAAATAAATCTCTGATTCACAGACTGAAAGCCTTAAGCATTCAAATATTTCTGGCTGCTCTGGAAAGTGAGTCTCAGTTGAAGTTCTTAACTTAATAACAAAATTCCTAAGTAACAATGTTGATATTTAAGGTAGGTGAAAGGCAGATAAAAGGCGGGCTGTGCTGAGAGATATGTATAAGCATTCTGTCCTTTCTTTTGTCTTGTGCACATGGTTCTGTAAACACCAGCTAGTCTTGCAGCCTTGGGTGGAAAGACGAGTGACTTGGGATTATTTGGGTTTTTTTGCTATCATGGAGCTCCATGCATCTTCTCCTAATGGTTGGGCAGAGCCTGGATTACAAATCTCCCAATCAAAAAGATATTAAGAATTCTGGGTGTTGTCATTCAAAAGCATAAACTTATCAAGATCAAGAACAGTGGCAGATCTACTTAAAAGCGGCACTACTTAAGAGCAGTTCGACTTAAAAGCGGGAAACCGTCAGTGTTTTAACTGCTGCTTTACAAATTTTAGATCAGGCCTGCCCAAAGTCCGGCCCAGGGGCCAAATCCGGCCCATCAGGCCATTCTGAGTGGCCCGCAGCTGGCTGGCCCGCCCCTCCCTCCACCTCCTTTGCCCAATTTTTTTAAAAAAAAATCTTCCGCCAACATTGACACCGCCGGGAACTACTACTAAGAAAGATAATCAAATGGATCTCAGAGCAAATCAAGCCTGGACTACTGTATCTCTGAAGACAAAAAAGTTGAAATTGAGGCTGTCCTACTTTGAGCACATCATGAGAATACAGTACAAATGACAATGCTTGGAAAACTTGAAAGCAGCAGGAAAAGAGGAAGACCAAATATAAGAGAGCCTGACTTCATAAAGGAAGCCACAGGCTTGAATTTACAAGAGCTGAGCATGGCTGTTGAGGCCATGACATTTGGGGAATCTCATTCATAGAGTTGACATAAGTTTTTTGGGGGGGGGATTGAGTGCATGTAACAACAAAAATGGTCTACAATCAAAATAGTCTTGATCTATTCTTTCTAATATGTACTATAATAAATGCAAAGTTAACTCTCTGGAATTCATTATGATAATGTTACTGCTGCCTTTTGATCTCTTAATTGGATCTGGTGTCCCATCACCCCCCTCCCAAATGTTTGCTTTAAATTCTTTTTAAGCACTTATGTATTTAGCCCCTCCTTTATCCTTCCTCAATTTGTTGCCTAGCTCTGTTCAGAACTTTTTGATCTTCCTTTCTCTTTGTCCTTTATCTTTTCCTTTTCCCATCTCCCAAAAAGGTCTTCTTGAATATTTCATTCCCCCTTCCTCTGTCCCTTGCTAAGAAATACAGAAAGACCTGTATTTTTCCTAGCACTTCCCTCCTAATTTTTTCATAATTTTTCCTTTTCTTGCTGAGAGGTTTGTTCTGAAGTGTATTTCAATATTCAGAACAGGTAACTCTGGTTAAAGTTTAATATTTAAAATTGGGGGAAATACAGCTGCATATTCTCATGCTCTGTTTTTCTACACCTGTTAAATCACTTCTGTCCTCTTTTGATTTTAGATTGCAAGCTATTAAAAGGGATTATTATTATTATTATTATTATTATTATTATTATTATTATTATTATTATTATTATTATTATTATTATTATTATTATTATTATTAATCTCAGAACTGCAGAGCTGGAAGGGAAGTAAGGATAATCAAGTCCACCCCCTTTCAAGAAGATGCACTGGGAATTGAACACCCAACCTCTGATTCTGTAGCTAGATCCCTCAACTGCTGTGCTAATCACCAGTTTATCCTTTGAAAATATTTTTCCCCAAAATACTATTAGCTACTTAGGTACTTACTTTACTTTTGGGAAACGTGGAAAAGGTCACCATAAATCTGATGACATGTAATGATTATTATATAATTAATTATGTAGCACCTAAAGGAATTGAAGATGTTCTTAAAAATATGGATTAAAGCTATTGTGTGGGCATGTATCCTGTTCTCTGACAAAGACTCAAAACATCAGAAAAATCTTGTAAAGAATTTAGAAACTATAAATGGGAAATTAAATCTTTACTGGGTTTGCAACAAACAGAAAATGAATTTTGAATAATTTGTTTTTAAATTATGTGCAAATACCATCCAAACTGAGTATTGTGTATTTTCACGTTCTGTATATCTAAAATCTACACAGCATTAGATCTGTCATGTCATAGTAGATTATGAAGATGGGGTCATAACAGACCCCAAAGAGTATCCACATATTAAGACAGCTGTCCATGACAAAGTTTTAGCAGCAGTATTCCTGCACATCAGAAGCAAGACTTTTCTAAAAACAAATGGGTCTTGTTACCCATTCATGAGCAAGCCATCTTGAGTTCATTGAGAAAATCTATTGGTGGATAAATCCAACATATAATATTCAGTATCCTTACTAATAACAATTCTGTAATTTGTAGTATTTGAAAACTCAGTGGTAGTTTCATATCATTATGAACTCAGCGAAGTTCTTGGCTTTTTATAGTGAGTAGAATACATGTTTGACAGAGAGTAAATTTCCAGGAAGCCCTTAGATAGGCATATCAAAGAGCTGGACCTGCAATTGGCTGGGTGGATTTTATTTAATAAGAATTTTGATGTTCATGGACAGAAACATTTTAAACAGCAGCACTGAAATAAGGGATGCACCATACCTAAAGCAATAAGCTTTTAAAGGAGATGAAGCCTTTGTGTTCATATATAATGCCTTGGTGCAGTGCTTTTCGTTTTCTTCATGATTTACCATAATTTCTGAGGGTACTGCTTGGTCTCTGGACATTGCTGAGCCATTACTGTGCACGTAAGCCAGTTATGCGCCTGATTTTTTTTCCTTATGGTTTTTAGCTCGAGGCTCTGAATTATGTAACATTTGTTTCTTTTCTTTTACAAAGCTTGCTTTTTACTTTGAGTTCCATATGATATTCTGCAATATGTGGAGCAACCAACCTGAAACCAACAGTTCCAGAAACCACAACGTTGATAAATGGTTGTGCTGATGTCCAAGAATTTTAGCCCTTTTCTCTGTTGCGACCATTTATTTCTAAGGGACAAGTAGAACTCGGGAAGAGTAGGAACTCTGGAGCCTTAAAGTAACTCGTTTTCTCACATGAAGCATTGAAAAGCAGATCCCTCACACTTCCTATTTTGGTACTGTACTTCTGACACATTTGAAGAGAGAACTTATGCATTTCATATGTGGTGAGAAGCACCCTCACTGATTGACATAAAGCTCATTGGTGTCTAAAAGACCAACAGTGGGGATCACGGTGGCCCTTTCCCTCCTGTTTCAGATGACATGCAAATTAATTCTTCAGAGGCTCCTGTATTTCTAGTTCATCCAGTCATTCTGAAAATCAGATGTAGAGAGATCTCAGAATCCTTCAAAGCAAAAAAAAAAAAAAAAAAAAAAAAAAAAAAAAAAAAAAAAAGCTATTTTGGCCATTGCTAGCTATTCTGGGAGTTTTGGACCAAAAAATCATTAAGTTTGGGTCCAGTGACACCGATGAACATAATGAGGGCTATAACATTGTGGGACACTGTTGTTGTTGTTACTTTCACCACCACCACCACCACTACTTTATAACCACGTATCTTGAATTAAGTACCATTCAGCTCAATATGACTTCTGAACAGACATGGATTGCATGCTACAAACAAAGGTATAGATCCTTATTTTTCAAAAGGATAGGGATTTTTTTTTACCTCTCATGAATACTGTGTTGCAGAATAAGGCTGCATGTTTGCAGTGAGCAGGCAGAGCTGAAGACAGAGCCCTGGCAGAGTGGTAGCTTGTGGTTTCTATGAGTTACTGTCTAAAAAAGTAAACATCCCAAGGTCTGTGGCCCTGACAGAACCAAAACTGGGCTACAGCCAGGAACTGGAGGAAAGCTGTTCAATGTTACCCTGATGGATGCAAAGGGTACTGTCCAACCGCAGTGCATTGCTGCTTCATTTGTCAGAAGCTTTTTAATTTAGGGGAACAGCTTCACGGAGACCAGAGACTACAGTCACAGGAAAAGGCTGCCACTTGTGAAAATGAAAAGGAAAATCTACTTGTGTCTTAGGTATGCTGCATTTTTGTTTGGATAGCCTATCTGTGTAATAAAAATTGAGTTGTCATAAATAAAGAAAATAAGAGTATGAAAGCATGAAAAATATACCAAGATCCTAAGAAAGGCATAGAGATGATTTAGTGCGCAAGTAGAAACAGGGACAAGTGGAATCAGTAACAATCTGAGTCAACACTAACAAGAAGAAACTCCCATGGGGGGGAGGTCCTTTTCTCATGACTTCTCTGTTTATTGATTCAGATGAAGACAGATTCCACACTGAGTTTGTTTATTAATTAAAATGGTGTTCAGGTATTTACAGTTCCAGCATTTGCAAGTTAAAATCCAGAAGAAGCAAACCCCTAGTTTCAACTGTCTCTTGTTTAGTCTGTCTTGAATAGAAATTCCCTATGAAAGGCTGGACAGCCGATAAATACAAATGTCCTCCTCCCACTCAGTCTCTCTGTGGATGGAGGCAGAAAACCTGTGGTCTTCCAGATGTTCTTCGGCTACAATTACCACCAACCCTTTCTAGTACAATCTGTGGTGAGGAATGAGTTGTAGTGCAACATCTGGTGGGCCACAAGTTGACCATTCCTGACTTCTCTGTGATATACTATAGTCTATCCAGTATTTTGATGAACATGCAGTAGCTGGCTATAAATTCATGAGCTGCCTTTTTGAGTTTCATTACATTACCACAAGTTCTCTTATTCCACTGTCTCTTTTATTACATTGTTGAAGGTGTACTAATAATTTTTTCAGAAACATTTTCAGCAGTAGCAGCAAAAAAAAAAAAACCACACATTTACCAATATTTTGGTCACGCCTTGGAGGAATATTTGGTTACCCATATATGCTAGGCCAACGCGCACCCAGAAAGTGGGAACGGTAAACCACCTTTGAGTATTTTCTATCTGTAAAACCCTGAAAAGGATCCCCATAAATCAGAATTGATTTGATGGCAAATTATTAACATTAATGCTGTTGTTTTTCATACTTTCAGCTGTTTTCACTTATCCTCAGTGATACACATTACAGTATAAGTAGCTCTGCTGTTATCAGCCTTTTCAAGTGTGTGATTCCTGGTACCTATACTGTACATGCTTATTCAGAAATAAATTCCAGTTAAAATGAATGAGGTCAGGATGTATAGGACTGCAACCTCATATTGCATTTTTACTCTGACTTACTAAGCAGTGACTGAAATCTTGCACAGTTCAGCCTAGTGATGACCATTTTCAGACCTTGAACACTTTGCTCAATTCCCAGGCCCCCCAAAGTCTTTCCCAGAATGAAAGAGATTCCTAGGGAGCTTTGGAACCTGGCAGGGTCAGGGTCAATCAGAAACCTTTAAATAGCAATAAGAGGTCGCAGCAAATGACAACATCAGCATTGCATGGGTGGAGATATGCCAAGATTGCAGCCAGTTAAGTACGTAAATTGTATTGAATTCAGAGTAAAAACACTCAGGATTGCATTCTCTGCTGATATATTCTGAATTGGTTATATGCTCTCAATTAAGTCAATATGCAACTAAATACTGTATTACTGAAGCAAACTAGTTACCTTATGGCACAGTTGCACAGTATCAGGGCATTCTTGTTTAAACTTCCTGAATGGCTGAAACCAGTCAGGTGACTAATGCAGGAAGTGGAAAGAAGAAGCTGCTGAAGAAAACAGTGGCAGGGAACAGAATGTGAAAACTGTGCTTCTTTTTATTTGCACAATTTAAGTTTCCAAATAACTACCCTGAAACAACGAATGTAGAGCTCAAAACCAAAATAAGACATTTTGCAGTATAGCCCACTTATTACAAATTCCTACCTTTAGAGTTGATTAGAAAGATATTAAGCCTATAGTTATATTGCTAAACAGTGATTGAAATATTTTTTAAAAAAAATTGTTTGGATTCGTTTCTTTTGTTTAATAAAAGTTCAACCAGGGACCCTCAGGACTGAGTGAAGAATTCTGGGAGTCCAAATTAATATCTAGCTTATTTTTCAAACATATTCCATTACTCACAAATTAAGTGAAAAGGTCTAGAAATGATTCACATAGCACACACCCCTTTAAAAGTGCCTCTCCACCAATGGAAGAATGCCATTACAGCTGGAGAAAACTTTGTGGGTATACATCTTCCAAAATTAATTAATGATACACTCCAAAAGGAGGCAGCTTAGTACCTTGCAGTGGCTCTGTGGCAGATTTGCTCTTCTACCACATAGGGACTGCATTTCAATATCCCCTTTCTGTCAGGAAGGTCCCTGAAGCTTAACAGGGTTATGTATGCATACACGTGCATAGGCTGTACTGTTATGAAACGTATAAAATGAACACTAAGTAAGACTGCAATATGTATAACAGGCAAGCATATTGAGTTTTTAAAGTGCAGATTTGCATATGTTACAATAAAATTATGGAGTTTGATCTTCTTTGCACTGAACTTGTATTTAGTTGTAGGAAGACCACATACTAGTTTGTCCTTTGTGTACATTTAAAAAGAGAGCACAGATGTGTTTCAGGCCAAAACCATAGATCACTGAAACAAATGGGAATAATAATTGGTTTCAGTTGGCTTTAAATCAGACCCTTGGCTCCTCAGTCGAGCATTGTGCTCTCTCATCAAAAAGTTACTTCCAAAAGAAACATATTTTAATTCATGTATTAGTTGTCTTATTAAGGAAGACAGGTGGATGACTAACTGCTGCCAACATTTTCACCACAGAAAATAAAGTTTCAATAAATTGTTCTGTTACAGGGCATAGGATAAGAACAAATTGTTCCACGACATCTTATGGATGTTGAAGAGAGTATTTCATAATTCAGCACTTTGAATAACAAAAATTAATAATAATTTGAAAGAGAGGAGGTAAGAGAAAGATCTAAGACAAAACTAGTCCTTTGACAGCGCCATATAAATTACAATCAGTAATTATTTAATTTACAGTTATTGCTATTGTATGCCATCAAGTCACTTCTGATGTATAGCAAACCCTATCAGTGAACTCCTTATCATTCTATCATTAACAGCCCTGCTCAGGTCTTGAAAAGGTCATGTATGGTTTTCTTTATTGAGTGAATCCATTTCATATGTGGTCTTCCTCTTTTCCTGCTGCCCTCAACTTTTGGCAGCATTATTTTCTCTTGCACTTTTGTCTTCTCACACTATGCCCAAAATATGACAGCCTCAGTTTAGCTATTTTAACTTCTAGAGAAAGCTCTAGCTGGATTTGAACTTACCTTCAAAGCTCTATTAGGGTTTATATAAATCAATGTCATCAAGTTGCAACTGATTTATATAAGGCATTTATTTTATTATTTTATTTGTTTTAAGGTAAATAAGATATACAAAGAGCAGTTTAGCCATCCCATACCCCCAGAGTTTCCATGGCTGAATGGGAATTTGAACCCAGGCCCCCTTAGTCGTAGTCCATCACTTTATACACTACACCACCCTTGGTGTCTGATTTGATTCCAAGTCTCCGTCTTCTTCTGATTCCTGGTTGCAGACCCTATTTTGACGGATGTTTGAACTCCAGTACAGAACATCTTTAACAATTTCATTTTCCTTACTGTTCAAAATCAATCTTAGATAATTATCATGTTCAGCTGTAATTCTGCTTTTGCACTTTCTTCTTTCACCTTCATCAGGACTTGATTCAAGCCAGTAACTGTAAGTCCTTGCTACTTTCTGCCAGTAGTTTGTTGTTAAATAATCAGTACTCCTTCCACCAATTTCACTCCTCTGCCATCTGAATATAATCCAGCTTTTTGTTCTATATATCAATTGAACAAATAGGGAAGATAAAGGGCGTCCTTGTCTGGCACTTTTAAGAACATAAGAAGAGCCATGCTGGATCAGGCCAAAGGCCCATCTAGTCCAGCTTCCTGTATCTCACAGTGGCCCCATCATATATAATATCCATGCTTAAAAAAACACGGTACTTCAAGGGCCCGATGCAGGGGAGTGGTATCAGGAGACAGATATCTAGTCTCGTCCAATCCCAGACGCATTTGGTGGGCCACTGTGAGATACAGGAAGCTGGACTAGATGGGCCTTTGCCCATGGGAAACCATTTTGTATCTCCATATTCTTGTTCTAACAGTAGCATCTTATCCAGGGAATAGTTTACATCTTAGGACAGTCAAATGGTGGTCAGCTAAGCTGATCCCAACTTTTCTCTTTCCACAAGCAGGCAAAAGGCTTTCTCCTCAGGCAGCCTTTCCCTCAATGACAGGCAACCTAAGGGGTTTTTTTAATTAGATTGTTTTGGTCTCTTGTTTTTAAATGTTTTTTATTTTCCATTTTAAATATAATACTGTACCTGGTTAATTCTTTTTAATATTGGTAGACATACTGTTTTATTTTTTAAAATACTGTATTTTAATTGTTGTAAGCCACATTTGGTCCTTTTAAGGAGAAAGTTGGAGTAAAATATTTTAAATAAATAAATAAATAAATAAATAAATAAATAAATAAAATCAAAAGAACTGATAGCTATACTTTATTTTTCCACCATTTTAATTGGAAAAACTCAAGCTGCTTCAATTAACATCAAACCAGATACTCAGCAAGTGGGCAGAAGGAACACTTTTCACTGAGGGCATCAATGATCTGGAAAGAGAGGCCCTGCAAGGCAGACTCATCCTTATTTGTATATCATCATTTAATGGGCAGAGGTACAGGAGCTGGAGAGAAAATCTTCAATTACAATTGTTTTGATTTTTTTTTTGTTACTCCTGATGTATGGCCTTGGGGAAGTAGAGTTTTGTCTGTATTTAATGTGAATGTACCTACCATGCATATCCTGAAGCAGCATGCAAACATATTTTTTATATGTGAGATACAATTCTCCAGCCAAAAATTATTCAGCACATTTATGGGGAGGAGCACTTTTTTGAGGGGTGGGAATATAAAAACTCATTATATATTACAAAAATTGACTGAAAATGTACAATTTAGCCAGATATATAAAAATGCTTCATTTGGAAGGAAGAAGCACAAAAATGCATATGAATTTTCATCTGGACTTTTAAAAAATTGGAAATGTTATATCTTGCACTTTAACCAAGATGAGTAAGCAGAACAAGTTAGTTAGACCCTCCCCCAGGCTCACAATCTGAATTTAACATGTGACAAACCAGAAATAAGACTTGGGGAAGCTGGAGGAAACAGAATAAGTTCAAGTTATAGTTCTTATAAATGCTCTACAGTTAAGGTCTGGGGCAGAAGAGAAACCTATTAAATAAGAAACTAAACTCCAAAACACAGTACATTTTCAAATTGTTCAGTTACAAATCATCATTTTCATACAATTCGATTTACCACCCAGAACTGGAAATATTTTCTAGTGGAAGATTTCCTGGCTCATAAGCTCCATGTGTCTTGTCTCTCAAAAGTGTTTTAACGCCAACTTCCTTCTTTTTGTTTCCATTTTTGTTACGGGTTTTCTTCCCTGCGCTCAGTTACTTTTCATAAAAAATGACTCCCAGAAGGTTGCAAAAATCTGTAGGACTACTAGTGAGATTTGTCTGCAGTGGACATTCCAAGTGATATTCAGTTTTAATTTTAATCTAATTTTCTTTTGCAAAAGGTTTACTTCCAGCAATATTTAACAAAGCATATTATACTAATGCATTTTAATTGAAAATGCTACCCCTATCTGCCTTTCGAGGCTGTCCCACTTACTACAGCCTCTGCTCTAGAGATGTTTGTGCTCTACTATGGGCAATGGAACCACATTTGTCAAGGTACTAAATAGCTAACACATTTGAAGGCAGTACAGAAATAAAGACTGCCCAAAGGTTTATGAATGAGAATGTTCAGATGAAGCAATAGGACAGAAAAAGGAAAAAGCGAGCCTTTTGTCCAGGCATGCTCTGTCTTTGTTCATTGGTCTGTTTCATAGTGGTGGCATCAGTGGAGCTATTCCTATGAACTGCCAACTGACAACTATTTCATTTTTTTCTTAATGGTGGCTCTTACCACTCTGCCACCCTACAACTCCCCAAGAAATTATGCTATATAATGATAGTTTAACACCAAGGAGAATTTTGAAAAACTAAAATAGAAGCCAACCAGACCTCTGCCATATGCTAAACAGACCCAATGTTTGCCCTTCTTCAGTACTTAAAATATGCCATCCACTCTTTTTGTCTGTGAAAGATGCCTCCCCAAGGAAAAGCTTTAAGTAGTGCTTATATACTGTACATACAGCCTGAACATATTATTACCTCAGTGCTCTAATGTGTTAACCACTGTGTAAGGGGTGTGGTGGCTCAGCGGGAGGGGCATGGTGGCTCAGCAGACTAAGGGTCCAAAAACTCTTGGCTGCAAAGCCGGCAGCTCGGCGGTTCAAATCCCAGGTGCCACACAGCAGAGCGAGCTCCCACTGATAACCCCAGCTCCTGCCAACCTAGCAGTTCGAAAGCATATAAATGCAAGTAGATAAATCAGTACAGCCGTAAAAAGCAGGAAGGTAAAACAGTGTGTCCTTGCAGCCATGCCAGCCATGTGGCCATGGACTCGCAAAACACTGGCTCTTTCGGCTGGAATACGGAGATGATCACCGCCCCTAGAGTCGGACACAACTAGCACGCATGTGCGGGGGGAACCTTTACCTTTACTTTTACCCAAAGAAGGTGTGCCATCCCCTTCTCAAGAGTCCCTCCCTCAAATAGACATCTTCATCCACTGTTCCCAAAGGAGAGGGTGCAGCAAAGGAAGATATAGAATGGTCAGTGGAACTGACCAGAGGGGAAGGAGGGAAGATGATAGAAGAGGGGTTGAATGAGACAAGAGAAGTAGCTCTAGAGAGCTGGGGTGTATGAAGAATAGAGAAAGGAAGGAAACAAAAGAATTAGTAGAGGTAGTAAAAGAAAACGTGGCAGAGCGGGAGTGGAGGGGGAGTAGTGAATCCACCATATTGGGGGCAGACCGTGTGGCGAGAAAGGAAGCAAGCACACACTTTCTTTGAGAAGGAAGCATGGCAACAGGTGACTCAGCACAAGCTAAGAAGAGAGTGGGAACGATTACTTGGTACCAGTGGGGAGGGGGCGAAGGCGAAGTAGGACATTTGTAATCTTCGGAACAACCAGGAACCAATTTTCTGGGCATGCTGGGTGAAGTTAACCCACTACAAGAAGGTATAGATGGACTGACAATGGACCCGGGCAGACATATGGATGAGATTTTTCCAACTGCACGATGGACAGTGCAGACCACCATTACTCTTGGGCAGTTAGAGGACTTCTGGTCCGATGAAGAACCGTTGATTGGAGGAAAAGAAAGCTCTGCTTATGAAGACACATGGCCAGTTAAGGTTATTAATAAAAGTGTAGTGCATAATATTTCTTCCGATTCTTTCGTAACCACTCCCCAAGAGTCAGATGGAGCGGGAGGGAACAAGGGCAAACCTCACACATTCCTCCAATAGTAATGTGTTGCTGTGTACCATCAAGTTGCCTCCAACTTATGCTGGCCCTAATAGGATATTTGCAATGAGAGAGATGTATCATTGCCAGCCCAGTTAGTTTTCTATGGCCAAGAGGAGATTTGAACCTCATTTCTCATGAATCCTGGTCCAGCATTCTTGTCTACTACACCACACTGGTTCTGCTCATACTGTTAGCCTACAGTGACCAGGAATTTCATGCATGCATTATAAAGGAATTCTGGGCAACTTTTCTATTGAGTAGGCTTAATGGAGGAAACACTGAGCACTATAAATCTATTGACTTGGAAATGCAACGTGCCATCCTTCCTTTCCTGCACCCACAGAGTTACTAAAATGTGTTTGCAAGCCAAAAACTTTCTGGGGTTTATTCACAAGCAGCTATTTCCAAAGACTATTCCTTCTTTTCTCCTCCTACTGCTAAACATATACTACTACCCACAACACAAATCTTTCAAGAGCCATAGACACAAGCTCTTCCTCCAAGACAATTCATCATCTGCTCCCCAGCCATTCGGTGACAGCTAGCATTGTTCTGGGGCATAACTTGAGCCACAGATGCTAGTCCAGGGAAGCAGCCATGGAAAATCCCCACTCAGGGCTGGCAATGTGACAAACAGTTGGGAAGCAGGAGAGCAGAAACAGGTGGTATATACACCATAGATGATGTAGCCTTCATCAAAATTGACAAGAGATGGTTACAGGTGCCAATCTTATGCAAAGGTGCCAATCTTGTTCAAACAAGCAAGAGGAAATATATCTGGAAATACATGCATGTCTGTGGGAGTTTTTAATGGAAAAAATCAAGGTCACCAAATAGGAAACTAAAGGTGCAGTGGATCCCTCATTGCACAGAAATCATTAAGTGCAATAAAGAAGTAAATACATAATAAAAATACATTGTTTCTCTATATGATTGAGGGGACAGCAAGCTTACATGGAAGACAGTCCTTAATGTATTCTGAGCACAAGCTGTCTAGAGCAGTGCTTCCCAATCTTGGGTAACTGAGATATTCTTAGACTGCAATTTTCAGAAACTCCGACCAGCATAGCTGGTAGTAAAGACTTCTGGAATTAGAGCCCAAGAACACCTGGGTAACCCAAGGTTGAGAACCACTGATCTGGAGGATTAAATTGAGCCTGAGAACAGCCTAAAAGCTGTTAAAATACACCTAACCATATTTGATCCCATTAACAGCTTTTGCATAGGCTGCTGGATCAGTTGTAGCACAATGACAAATGCAGGACTTGAATATTTAAAGCCTCTGTTGATGCTGCCTGGGATCCTGTTGACCATTTAGGTTTGAAAATGAAACCTCATAATTTGTAATAGTGGTCTGCTAATTAACAAGACGCCACTCATATTTCTGATGGCATGTCCACTGAACAACCAAATGTGATACTGGAAAGATAACCAGTGCCTTACCAATTAGAGGCAACTTGCCACTGGAACTAATCAGGTTTCACTTACATATGCCCAAATTACCAATAGGATTCTGGCTGCCCTTTCTGGAATTCTTACTTTATGTGTGAAAAGAAAATGGGAGCTTGCACTTTAGTACAATAAGGTTACAGTCATGTGCACTTTTATCAAGAATACACCCCACTGAACAATGAGCCTCTTTTAAGTAAACTTATTCTTACCATGCAATCCTATATATGTTCGTGCCAAAACTCTTATTAGAGTTCCTTATTTGATTTCAGACTGCATGTAACTTCATCTCATTGTACACAAGCCACATGCATCCCAGAATAAGAAAATGTATTCTTTAATCAGTGGCACTATACTGGTGATGTCATTTTCTTGTTGTACAATAAAATATTGGCCATCATTGCACATTATGGATCTATAACTCCATGGAAGATAATATGGCAGTTGCTGAAAAGTATCAATAATGCTTGCAAAGTCAAGAATATTTTGTAATATAAAACAAGAAAGACAATAAGATATAACAGAGGATTATTTTCAATGATGTGGGCTTGCAAAGAGGCAAAATTAAAAATCTTTGTTGTTGCTGCTGCTGCTGCTGCTGCTGCTGTTGACAGAAATAAACCCTGTTAAGATTGAAAAAAAAACAAATGCATTAGCAGTACACAGAAAAGTAACCAAGAGAATAGGTCCCAATAAAAGCCAAATGAGCAAGACTAAAATATTTGGAATTACAAATAGGAAGGATTGCTGTGTGTACAAAAAAGGAGCCAAAAACAGCATGTGGGTTGGAAAAGACAACAAAAGTACACCATATGGAGAGATATAAATATATTATCGACACATTAGTGTTTAATAACAAAGGAAATGGAATCATATCAAAACAAGGAACAAATAAAACATTTGTTATGCATCAGGAAACCTATTTGCTTGCAACTAAATTATGAAATAATTTGTCTTTGACATATTAAATAGTGCCTTGCTGTACCACACAGGTTATAAGGAAACTTTCATACCGAGGTATAAGGCATTATGAGAATTAGGTTCTGTGACAGATGGAGTGGGAGTTTCATCCAAGAGCTTTAGGAAGGAAGCAGTAACAATTTTGATTAGTGAAGAAACTGTGAAACATCAAAGACTAGTCATTTTATAGTGACACACGTTTTCACAAGCACAAGCCTATTTAAATCAGAAGCATGAAATTGACTGTAGAGGAGGTAGTATTTGGACAGACAAGGAAATGAAACCAGTAAAGTATCCAGTAGGATATAGTTTCGATCAAGGCTGTTTCACTTTTATTCTAGGTATTTAGACAATGTTTGGTATACCTGAACAGATTCTGTTCCAGTTACACAGGAAGTGTTAGGTTTTATTCAGCTCTGATACTGATCTATAAGGATACTGTTACTATTAGGATATATAGCAAAACTTTAATTAGGATTAAACTTTAAAGTTAGGACAAAAATAGGCAGACAGCTATGCCACAAATTGACTATATGTCCAAACCAGTGTTCTAGGATCATGGTTGGGTAAACCTTGGATCAACAACCTCCTTTCTTCTCAGCCATCATATCCTTCCTCTACACGAGCCTGAAGCAGACATATGTGGCATCTAGTAGATTTTTTTTTGGGGGGGGGGGGAGAAAGATTGTGAATTTTTTCTTCTCTTCAGTACATAAAATTATTCTGTTCAGCTGCATTTCATGCACACTTTATTAGGTGGAATCTCTACTGAGCCTAATGAGACTAACGTCAATGTAAAATGTATAAAATTGAACTGAATATGTTGTACTCAAAGTTTTATTTAGAAATTATATTTAACTTACAAATATTTTCACATCTCAGTAACATACAGATTGCTTAAGTGGTTTTTATACTAAGAAAAAAATTGCACACTGACAAGTCAATGCAATGATTTTGGAATATTCCAAGAAAGTTATATACAATATGCTAAGAGCTAAGACCAAGTTCACCCACACTATTATAAATCTGATCACTATGTGCTTTGTGAAAGCAGGGAAGTAAACTCACAGGGAAGAAATTAACTCACATGCAATAAGGTTTTTAGGAGATCTTTTTGGATATCCTGGACTGCAAGAAAGACAAACAAGTGGGTCCCAGGGGAAATCAAGCCTGAACTACCTCTGAAGGCAAAAATGATGAAACTGAGGCCATCCTACTTTGGGAACATCATGAGAACATAAGATTCTCTGGAAAAGACAATAATGCTGGGAAAGGGTGAAAGCAGCAAAAAAGAGGAAGAGCAAATACAAGATGTACTGACTATGCTTGTACACTGAAGTCTGCATTTTCAGAATGTTTCAATCCAATGTACAAGTAAATAAAAAACTAGATTTTTTAAATGTGCACACAAAAATGTATACACTAAAAAAATAAGGCAAAATACCTATATTAGAAAAATGTGCACATAAATATTCAGGTTATATTTTGTACAGACTTTGGGGGAGGGAGGGTTTTTTTTACTACTTACAATTATGTGCATATGTGGGGGGAAATGAACATGTAGTCAAAGAAAACATAACATTAAGAGATCCCTCCTGTCACCAAACTGTCCATAAAGTGGCTTTTTTGTCTATATGGGAAGGGTAGGTAGGTGGGTAGGTGGGTAGGTGGGTAGGTAGGTAGGTAGGTAGGTAGAAAGAAAGAAAGAAAGAAAGAAAGAAAGAAAGAAAGAAAGAAAGAAAGAAAGAAAGAAAGAAAGAAAGCATGGCTACACTTCTACTTCACAGCTATGAGTGAAGGAGGGGAACACATGACACAGATGCCACGTTTATTGCATATCAATACAGTACACTAATTGCTAAAGCAGAAAAAGAAAGACTATCATAGCAGTTGGCTTTCCATCCAAGCCACAAATGAGCAGTGTGCATGTGCATGCATGCTTGTTTATTGTTCTCACATGGGTCTTCTAGCAGCACTCATCCAAATAAATAAAGAAGTCTGTGCTTGCTTAGTTTAGCTCCATGGAGGTAATACACTTGCCCCACCAATATTTTGCTGCACAAAATATTAATAAAAATACTAATGCTTTAAAAGCTTTTGCTTCTATTAAGGGTTTATTTAAGTTCAACTACTACATACTGTATTAAAATATGGAACAATTATAAGACTATAACTGTATTTGAGCCCAAAAGTATTTGAAGTCAATATAATCTACATTTTACTTTACAAAAATCTAGAAAACCCACCATCTTTCTACAGATGTCTCTTTGCATGTACATTTATTGCTGTAATGTGGTACATTATTGACTCCTGCAGCTGGTCCACAACACTTCTCAGCAGACATACCCACCTATCTTCAAGCTGCTATCAGCAATGAGTTGCTGTAACACATCCGAGAAGCATTGGGTCACTTATCACTCCTGCAACAGGGATGGATGGATGAGAGTTAAGCAAGTGACAGGACTTCTGGTCTCACAAAAATAAAACATTATTCCGTGTGTGTGTGTGTGTGTGTGTGTGTGTGTGTGTGTGTGTGTGTGTGTGTGTGTGTGTGTGTGTGCGTGAGAGAGAGAGAGAGAGAGAGAGAGAGAGAGAGAGAGAGAATGATAACAGAAGTTAGAGTAATGGAAAGGAGGATTTCCTATCTGTATTTGGCCCATGAAAAAAACACCTTATTTTATGTTCCTCTTTCACAATACAAAAGAGGAAGCAGTTCTGTTTCAACCTAGGCAACACATTTTCTTGTAATGTTTTGACTTTTTAAAAAGATCTTTGAAGGAAAATGGGTGTGTGGAGGAGAGGTTCCATTCCATTCTAGATATCATATGCATTTTATTAGAAAAAAGTCAAGCAATAACAATGCAAAATGAGCCTGCAAAATTTTAAGCCACACATAATGCTTCCAGTTCTTTTTCATTGGGGCCTACTCATTTATGGGGCATGTTGTAAATAGTGGCTATCATCCAGTGTACAGAGGAATATTCTGCAGCTTCAGGATTTATTTAGCTTGTGTTGCCAAAAAGTGAATGAAGTTAACCTGGATATTTTGTTCTCAAGAATGATTACTGGTATCTTGTTACAGATATCTTTTAAAGATGTAGCATGAAATACCTGTACTGGCTTCACAATTTTAAGAAAGCTGCTATTGTTGAATTTGAGCAATTTGTCTGTGTTTCCACACTGGCCCGATCTAAAAACCTTTTCTGTGCTGCATCTCAGAGGGACTCCATCTTATACCTCAGTCCCACTGAGTTAGATCTGTTGTTGAATCAGGTTGTGCTTTTAAAAAATAAGTTAAATATAAGGTGTCCCCATGACGCAAATGGAAACACAAATCATTTTGCCAGGGAAGTGGGTTTTATGGATGGAAAGCAACATAAAATACTCTTCTACCAGACAGCCGATTATTTTACATCATATGTATTTCAATCATGTCTGCCTAGATAAATTCCTGTGCTGCAACAAATTGCACCTTTGGGTTACCAGCAGAAGCAGCTGGAGAGGTAGCAGCAGCAGCAACAAGAACCACTGCTGTGGGAAGGATGGATGGGCGGATGGATGAACAAGGAGGCAGGTGCAGGGATCCCTGCCTGAGAGGAAGGGGAGGAAGTCACCAGTCCTTCTTTCTGTGCATCTCTCCTGTTCTCCCTCTCCCTAGTCATATATCCCCATGCCTCAGGAACTAGGCAATGGCTTCACTGCCCATCAACTGTAGCAGCCTAGCTTCACCACCCAGGAAGCACCAACAGTGATTGATGATCACATGACAGTCATGTGATTATTATTTTTAAATTACACTGCCCATCATGTTATCTGTACAGTACTTGCATTGCTCTTATCCAGAACTTTCAAACTCTCAAGTAATAATTCTTCAAACATCTCTAGACAAAGCACCAACAGTGATTTTCTAGAAATGATTTCTTGTAATAGCTGAGCATTGTTTCAAATACAAATGCTACAGCCATTCCTTCCATCTTGAATGCATAGGTACTGTATACTCCTTTAGTCCACAGATCAAGTCAGCATACTGTATACAGTATTCTTAATATCAAGTCTCAATCATTGTGATTTTGGATTCCATATTAAAGAATATAATGTAACTAAGGCTGCTTGTCCACCTCTACTGTTTTCTAATTTGTTATTAATGTTTACTTTATGTTATCTGTTTTAGTACTTGCATTGCTTCTTATATCTTTTAGCACTTTGCAAACTCTCAAATAATAAAATTGAACATCTCAAACATCTTCCTCAGGCTGTGCTTTGTGGATAGAAGAAAAAATATTTCAAAGGTTAATGCCATTTCATAGTTATATTTTCAAACTGAGATGGCAGTCCCCCAATTCTTTTATGCAATGAACCTTTATATAATATAATAGTAAATTTTTAGCAAGATTCTAGGTACTGTACTCTGTTTAAGATATCTGCATTTTCTAGATTAAATGAAATTTCTTGTAATAGCTGAACATTGTTTCAAATTAAAAATTTTCCTGTGTGGATGGAAAAAAAAATTCAGTTCGCTGTCTGACTGATGTTGCCCAAGATGGTGTTCTGGGTCATTCATTCTTCCATCTTGAATGCCATAAAAACAACCAGAAAGATTTCAACATACTGTACATCTGTCTTCATCAGACAGTGCACCAAGATTTTGTAAATAGTGCAGAATATATAAAGTACTGTATACTGTATATATGAGGGTTCCGAAAATCCATCAAAGCCAAGCTGTTCATTCGGTTTTTGATGTTCTAATAAAGTTATTGCTTGCTTTTATATTTGTACTCCATCAAGAAATGAGAAAAAAGTATGTCAACCCCACAAGATCTCAGGTAAAGCTTCTCAGAATTCATGAAGAGCATTGATTAGGATACGGGTACTGTATTCTCGAAGGCTTTCACAGCTGGGTCCTGATAGTTGTTGTGAGTTTTTCAGGCTGTTTGGCAGTGTTCAGGAAGAAAAACTTCAAGAACATGGCCAAACAGCCCAAAAAACTCACAACAATGATTAGGATACTAACAATGTTTCATGTCCTTCTAGTGACCTTTAATTATAGCAAATTATTATAAAATTCTGTATTTCCAATGTAATTTTAGACTACCGGAGGAAACTGGTTTCTTAAGTTATGGTCATACCCCAATAATTTTACTTTAATACATTCCTATTAACATTTGTTTATTTCTCTGTTGGGTGGGAGAAGAGTAATACAGAAATAAAATGATATAAAAGCTCTGTGGCTTAAGTTTCTGGTTATGGTGCCTGAGGTTGTAAGTTCAATTCCCCAGAATGCCTCCGTGAGAGGGAACGGACTCCATGATCCATAAAGTACCTTTCAGCTCTGCAAGTCAAATATGAGGTTGAAAAAGTTATTTATTTTTACTGCACCTTTCTCCTTGGAAAAGGACTTGACAGATCAAGTACAGTATTGCGTAAGAACTAAAAGCACCATCCCAAACGGATATCAATAACATGGTTAAAAATAATTCTCATATTATGTTGAGCAGATAAATTTTATAGCCACTGATTCTGACATGTACACCTCTACAGGGCTTAAATTCAGCTTCCTGATGACAGGTAGAAATGTGCTTCTGTATCCAGGTAACAGCAAAGGAGATGGCCAGGGAATGTACTCAAGGCTCCCTGCTCACCTTGCCTCAGATCACAACCTAATTACATCTTCTGGCGTGCTGTCATTCTCTCACATATTCAAGCACTGCAATGGATCTTGCTTCTGAAAATCTGATGCCAACCTCCTGTCCCAGTGTTGTCCAACTGCCCTTGGCCCAATGACTTCCTAACAGCACTAGGAGGATTCTAGTCTCAAACTCTTACAAACGAGTTCAGGATTATCTGCCCAGTCACGGAAGAGCCGGCTAGCCGCTGGCCACATCTAACGGACTCGCCCTGCCATTTCGCAGGTTAGTAGTACTGAGGCGTGCTTTCTTATTTGCGGCCGTCGTCGCCTCCGAGCCCGCGTCCAACGGACATTCGCCCGCGCGACGAGGGCCGGGAAACCACCGTTTGCCTTCTTTGCCCCCCCCCCCATTTGCTCAACTCCCACCCGCTTTGCGCGCGCTCTCGCTCTCTCTCTCTCTCTGGGGGAGGGGGGGGAGGAATCCCTGAGGGAGGCCCCCGAATAACGGAAGCCCTTCGCCACAAAAACCTCTCAAAGCCAACGGGTGCCCTCGCGGCGCGCGCGCGCGCTCGCCCGCCCATTGGACAGTTACCCCCCTCCACACGGACACACGCGCACACCTCGCGCCCCTTTCGCTCGCGCGCCACCCCTCCCATTGGACGCCATCCTCTAACCCTCCCCCCCCCTCCCGGGATTAAAAAGGAGCCCCCCTCCTCCTCCTCCTCCTCCGTTCGTTCCAAGTCCTAACGCTCTCTCTCATTCTCCTCACGCCGTCGCCCCCTCCCTCCCTCCCTCCCTCCGGAGCACGCGCGCGCGCGCGCTCGCGCCTCTTCCTCGCGCTATAAAGTACCTGCGGTACGGCGAGGCGAGAGAAGAAACTTTTCCCTCCTGCCGGTTCAAACGTGCTGCCGTAAAGCGGGCCGTCTCCCCTGGCAACAAGGTTCCGGCGGCCGAACACTAGGTGTAGGAAGGTGATGTAAAAAAGTAAAAAAAAAAGAAAAAGAAAAGCACATACACGCGCGCACGCACTGACACACACACACACACACACACATACCGACCAAACCACCCAGTGTCGTAAACCAGGTCCGGGCGGGGGCTGAGGGGGGGGAGAGAGAGAGAGAGAGAGAGAGAGAGAGAGGGGGAGGGGGGGAGGGAGGTGACTGGAGCATTTAGACACAAGCGAGAGGATCATGGCGGATGGCCCCAGGTGTAAGCGCAGGAAGCAGGCGAACCCGAGGCGTAATAACGGTCAGTCCGCTCCGCCGGGCAGCGGCCCGTTGGCGAGGCTGGGGCCGCTCAGGGGGACCGGGCCGGGGGTCGGGCAGCGCTTTTTTTATCCCCACTCTTTTTTTTCTTTTTCTTTTTTTAATTACTCGAAGGGGGAAGAGCCAGCCGAGGGGGGTGGGGGTCGGGCGAGGAGGGCGAAGCGAGAAGTAGAAAGTAATTTCCCGGGCGCTCCTCGCCAGGAGCCCGGCTCTCCCTGTACCGTTAGATCCGCTACCTGGTGCCTCCCTCGCTCGCTCGCCCTCCCCGCCGGGGCTGCCGCCTCCTTCCTCCGCCTAGCGGTTGCCTGCCTCCTGGTGCCCCTGCGAGGGCTGGGGCTGGGGCTGCTCCTCTCGCTCTGCCGCCCGGCCCGGCCCGGCCGGGGGACCGTTACACGCCGCCGGCCGGCCGGCCGCTGCCTTTTACCCCCTTTCCCTTCCCTTCCCTTCCCTCACCTCCGCTTCTCCCCCGGCCCTTCGGCCCCCGCTCCCGGCTTTGGGATCGGACCTCTCGTCCGGCCGCCGGCCTTCCTGTGGTTTCCCTTTTTGACGGGGCTTCTCGGGGCAACTTCTCCGGCCCTTCCCGGGTGAGGAGGAGGAGGAGGAGGAGGAGGAGGAGGACAAGGAGGCCTCTCGGCGACCTCCGCTAAGCCCCAACTTGGAAACTTCTGACCTGAACCGAAGCGGGTCCCGCGGGGTTTCTCAAGGGGCGAGAGGTGGGGGTGTCACCACCCCGGCCCGCTTCCCTCCTCAAAACTTTTTTTTTGAGGGGGGGGATGCGACTATGAAGTTGGAGTCCCCTCATCTCCTCCTCCCCGAAAGCTAGAGAAGCCCGGAAAAAAAACACGCAGTGCTTTGCTGACCCCCCCTCCCAAAAATAGTAGTTTGTTGTTGTTTGCAACGGGTGAGGTAAAAGTGAGGAGGGGGACGGACAAAGACTTTCTGTGTGTGTGTGTGTGTGTGTGTGTGTCCGTGTCCGTCCGTCCGTCTCCTCTTGAAACGGCGGTAACTCGCCCGGTTGACAAACGTGAGGACGAAACGTGTGTATTTGGGGGCGGCGCAGGCAGCCTGATGGTCCCGGGGACTTCGTTCCCTGGCGTGGTGCTTTGAGCCCCGACGGGGAAGGGGAAAGAAAGGAGAGGGAGGAGGAGGAGGAGGTCGAGGCGATGGGAGCCCTGTTGCTTGCTGCTGCTGCTGCTGCTGCTGCTGCTGCAGTGTGTATTGATTTTGATTAATTTATGTAGCGAGGGGGAAGAGCCACCACATGCGCACCCCTGAGATCCCCTCGAAAGGGACCCCCTCCTTTTCTTCTTCTTCTTCTTCTTCTTCTTCCCTCCCTCCCTGTTCTGCTTTCCCCCCTCCTCTTCTCTCCACCCCCCCGGCTCCACTTTCGCCTCCGCCTCTTTTAGTGCCTGCAGTGCATGTTGATTTATCTCCGTAGCCATTGAACATATTGTTTCTCCTCCCACAGCCCCGCCAACCTCCCGATCTTGGCAGAAGTGCTAGAAGTGGGGGGTTTAAGTTGGTTTGTTTTTTTTCCTAATTCTCTTTTCCTTTATCAACGTGGTTGGGAAAGGAAGGCTGCCTTGTCCGTGGGTTGGGGAGGGAACCTGAATCGGCCAAGTTTCTTTCTCACTCTCTCCATGGATTTCGAGGTACCTGTTTGTATAATAATCATAATAATAATAGGAGGTAGCGGTTTGGCCTCTGCGCCCCCACCCACCCACTCACGAGCAACTACTGGAGCCTATATAAGGAATGACGCTTATTTGACCGTTCTAAAGGTTGCCTTGTTTAATTATTTCGTTTCCCCCCCATATATATTACTTTGAAATCAGTTTGAGAGCTATGTTCAAAATTGGGGTAGGGGGGCATAAATACACAAAAATCCTCCCCCCTTCTATTTCGGCTGGAAAAGAACGGGAATGTTGGTGACTTCATAAGATGTAAAACGGGAGAGGTTTTGTAACCTTTCTAGGCAATTTTTAAAAGCTTTTGTGTGGCATTTCCTGTATACGGTTGTGGATAGGAAGCAGTTGAGCGGCTGGTCCGATATCATGACGTTTTTGCACAGGTTTTTAATAACTCCGGAAAAAATGTGGTTTCCCGGGGTGGGAGGGCGTCATGACCTATGATACTTAACATGGGGAAGGTGCACATTATATTGGCTTTTTTAACTGACTAACAAGTTGATCTGGTGGTTCGGAGCTAGTAGCGCCCTATTCTCGGGGAGGGGCATATTTACAGCAAGTATGAAGATATAAACTGGATATTGCAATGGTAATTTCCTGTTGTAGACCAAACATTTGTGTACTGCTTTTAATGTTGAGGTTAAAATAAAGGTAAGTTTGGAAAGTGCTACTCTCTGCCCTACCTTATTTAAAATGTTAATGATAGAGAAGGGGGGTTTTCTTGCTGCTGACGACATGTGTGTGACATGCAAACCTGATCCACCCAGTCTTCGGGTCGGAGCTGTAAACATGTTTACCTGCGCAGGAAGGAAAAAGGATTTTCTTTTAAAGATGCTCTTAATTAGAATATCATACATCTGAAGCCTATCATCAGATGCCCTGAGTGCCTGAATACCTTGCCTTTGAAATCAACGGGAAGAGGGGATTCTAACGGCTGCAGCAAATGGCAACTTGTGCAGGTAGAAAAAAAATGGTGTGTGAGGTTTCTGTAGCATGGATGTCAGCCTGCTCTCCTGTCTGCTGCTTTCATTCTCAAGGGAGGGATTTATTTACCATGCTTGCTGTCAGTGTTTTTCCTTTGTGTTTAATATTAGAAAATCAGATTTAAGGCTGTTTAGAACAGACGTTTTGCCTGCAGTATGGATGATTTGTAGAAAACAAAAGGTATATAGGATACAGTGCCATTCCAGGTGCACCCTCCTCTATTTTTAATGATTTTAGTTGAGATAATTGCACTAGTGTACCCAGATCTTGGAAGAAAGCCTTTGATTTATAGTGGATTGTACTGATTATAGTGTATATAACAGATAAGGAACAACTTCTGGTGCTGTGTATTGACCATCATTGGGTAGGCTAGATAATAGATGCTGGATAATAGAGATTTCTCAGCAGTGGGTTCCTATTTGACTTGCAAATGTTTTCTGACCAGAATTGGCAGGGGAAGTTAACCCTTAAACCTTTGTCACAAATGGGCAACTGAAATTATTTTTGTGCCAGATTTCTTCCATAAAAGAGTTGTTGATCTCTTGTATTTCAAAGATACATTCTATGTCTATTGCTACTCCTGCATAATATTTATTCTGTTATCATGTATGAGAAGGACAGTCTGTTATATTAAAGAGATTTCCAGAATTGTGGCTCCTACCTAGTTGTAATACAATCTTGAATACTGTTTTTTACCTAATGGGGTAATGCACATATTTTCTTAAAATGTAAGCATTCATTCCTTTCCCCAGTATGAAAATGTATATATTATCTTCATGTTTCAATCTGAGTGCATCAGAGATCCGTGCTATTTTAATTTCTTAAGGCTGCACCCCTCTGTTTATTTACCTGGAGGTAAGCTCCCATTGAATTTAATGGGACATTAGATAATATATGTAGAAGATTTTGGTTTCACTGTACAGCACTTTCCTTGATTGACTGGCACAGGGTGATAATCAAAATCTGTTTAATAAATAAGTCAGCAGTCATATCTACTATTTTCTCTTAAACTAAACTCACCTTTAGTCTTCATTAAAATTGCCCCTACATAGTTTCTCAAAGATTAATGAATCACAGTTTAAATAACTTATAAAGTAATTACTGTATTTAAATTTCCATGTAAGTTTGATTCGAAAGCAGTAAGAATACTACGTTGGAAAGGAATTCTGCCTAATTTTAGTTTCCAGCAAACTTTGTAACCCTAAATGCAGAATTAAGACTACAGGTTTCTGCCGCACCTGATATTTATTCTCAAGTACTGACACAGATGCAAAAACTATGTGTTTAGATTATAAACACAGACACATGCAGGCATGCAAGCATACATGTGTGTGTATATATGTGTATGTATTAATAGAACATCTGTAATTGTTGAAGTTAATTGCAGATTATAATAATTTAACTTCTAGATATAAATAGCAGAGTCTGGTTTGGAAAGTTGATTTGCATGTGCACCATTTATATACTTACTCAAGGAAAGAAAGTAGAATGAAACAGAATCAGCAGTTACATTCAGTATCTGAAAATCTGAAAATTTCAACATAGATAAAAAGTATAAAGAGCATTTTGCCATTGCCAGTATATGTAAGAGAGGCAAAATGTTCCCAAGCAAAGGTGTAAGCATATTATGTTATACAAAAGTTGATTTCTTTTTTATGTGTTCTGCTGCTTGGCTGCTGCTATTCTTAAGTCTGCAAATTTGTCTAATAATTTCATTAAACTAAAATGGTTATCATACATAAATTATGCATCTTAATTTTGAATTGCCACAGTTCTTTATTTAACAGGTTTATATTTCAATTTACCACTACAATACTTAAATCTTCAGGGTATTTTATCTATTTCTTTATAGTTGAGTCAGGGATGAGCTTCTACAAATAGGGCCTGCTCTAGAAAAAAGAAAGCCCAGGATGTCTCATTGTGTTATGGCTGTCATAGCCTTTGATGGTGGGCAAAGAGAAACCTCTTTTCAAATGCACCTGCCTCTTCCTGACAAAATTTGTAGCAGAGCACTGTTGCTTCTGCCACAGGAGTTCTTCCTACAGACAGCTGGCTTAATGACAGTAACAAGAACATCTGAATATATTCCTGTTCACTTACTATAAATAGTAGGATATTTAAATACTTCTGCTCCAATGCCAATTCCCTGAATCATAATATCACTTTGAAAACTTTTCTGGAAAGTTCAAATAACTTCATTTCTGTTCTCACTCATTTCTAACCATGAAAAGAAAGGTTTACAGTTAGTTATTTACATATTGCTGGAGTAGGAACTGGCAAATCTCTCCAGTATTCCTGCTAAGAAAACTCCATAGACAAAAGGGGTCATGAAGAGTCGGGTCACGACTGTAACGACACAACACACACACACATTTACATATTGCAGTTGGGATTAAGACTGATAGTTAATAGTTGCCTGAGAGTGCCCAGTCAATTTATGACTGAGCTGAAGTTTGAACTGGGGACTTATGAGTCTAGTCATTGCACTGTATCACCTTTAAAGTGGTACCCAAGGGTGTTTGGAAACAGCAGGGAGTAAAATTGTTGTCAGAACTTTTGAGCACCCTATACTATGTTCAGGCATCATGCTAAATCATGGTGTTTTTCTTTTAATTGTCATGATCTGTGTATTTGTAAACTTCCCTAATTTGCATCCTTTTTTCTGGCATTACTACAAGGTCATTTGAGAGGTTTTGTTTAAAAATATCATCTGAATCCCAAACTGTGGTTAGTTTTAACTAGGGTTAACTAGCATCATGTTGCTTGGCTTATTTTAATATTAATCATCATCTTAGGACCACAGAGCTGGAAGGGATCATCAAGTCCAGCACCTGTCAAGGAGGCACAGTACAGCCAGATGTCTAAACTCGCTGAGCTGTCCAGCAGTTCAGTTAAGCATTATTAAAATCACCCGTGGTTTAATGTTCAGGTGAGGCATTAAAGCATTTTTGTACATATATACGGTAGACCAATTACTGATTATAAACTTTGCTAAAGTAGACAGAGCATCATGGGAAAGCTACCTTAATACCTGAATGAACCTCTGTAAGGCTTTGCTAAAGTTGCATCGATTGCTTCCCCTCTCATGATTTTTTTCCTTCCGCAGTAGAGAAACAACTACAGTGGTACCTTGTATAAAGGAATTAATTTGTTCCAAATGAAATTATGTTAAGCAAATTTTCCTTTATACAAATTTCCCATAGGAATGCATTGAAAACAGAATAATCCCTAATCCGACCATTTTATATTGTACAGATTCACCCCATAGGCGATTCTGTTAAGCAAATTTCCCCTATCTCCGGAATTTTTTGTGTTGTACAGATTTTATGTGATACAAACTGTTTGTTATACAAGGGTCCACTGTATGTGCTTTTTCCTTCCTTGACTTATTCTGCCACCTCCTTCCTCAAAATTCTAAGGCTATATTCCTTTGCCAGTTTTTTTTTGTGTGTGTTGTGTTAAATTGTATGTTTTGAAGTATTTTGTGTATATGTTTTCTGTTGTATTGAGCATACTATAAAACAAATGTATTACCTCCAGTGTTTCATTCCTTGAAATAACTGTTAATCTATATGACTTTTCAACTCCAAATGATCACCAATGCAGGTAACAAGATAAATGAGATAGCATTCTGCAATAAAATTCATAAATCAATGCTGTATAATCATTTATAAAGCAATGGCAGTGATAAGCATACCACATCATAGCCAACAAATGGTACCTTAACATGATGCCTGAAGATAGACAAGAAGAAAGCCATTTTGAAATAGAAGATTCTAAAGCTTGAGTGATACTACTGAAAAGGCATTCCCCGCAGTGCCAGGTAGAGCAAGGCCCCTTGCATAAATATCTCAATACATGTTTAGGTTAATCTGGAAGAACACATCCTGCAGCTAATCAGATTCTGTGACGTTGAAGATTTTCTGAAAAGTGAGAATCCTTATATGTTTTAGTTCCTCATAAATATCACAGTTACATAAAACACTGTGGTGGTCAGTATAATAGCTGGATATCAAAATGTACCATTCTTGGTTACATATGGGAATATTTATTTTCTGAACACACATTTCTAAATTTCATAAATATACTACAATACAACTTTTATGTCCTCAAGATCTCTGTTCCCAGTGTGGTTAACTTTTGTTGAATTCTGTTTTGCATTTGTGTTAAAATGCTTTGGATTGTGTGGTAACTTTCTACAATGTGAAGGTTTGATGATGACCTTTTCTCAAATTTTGGCCCTCTAGAAGTGCTTTCAGAAGTCTAATGTTCCATAGAGAAGCAGTTTTTCTTGTATTTTTTTTCATTTACAACTTTTGGAGAAAGGTGAGAAGGAAAAGCTATGTGACTCATACAGTTGCTACCTGAAAATCTGAAAACCAGAGTTTTGATTTGTTGTGTGTTCTTTTGCAGCTGTTTAGTTGTCCTGTGGGCATTTTTCCTATAGGACAATAATACATAGGCATGGTAAGAATGCCATATTTTTCTGTCTATTGGACACACCCATAGATAAGATAACCTCCACGTTTTTAACCCAAAATTAGTTTCATAGCCATGTGATTCTCTTTTCAGCTTACTCCCGTGTATAAGACGACCCTCAATTTTTAGTCTAGCAATTTTAGACAAAAATAAAGTCCTATACACAAAAAATACTGTAAATCGCTTGGTGAGGCTGTCATACTGAATCTATATGGGTACTCTGTTATGTAGCTTACAGAGAGCAAATAATGAAAAATTAGGAAACTGGAATTGGATAGAAATTTTAGTGCTGCTAATATGAACACACTAAGGATTATAGTCTTACAGGGTTATTGCTCTGTCACCCAACAGATGTCACTTGATGGTAATGTTTTTATTATTAAAAATAAAATGTGTGTTTTTCTTTAGAATACGCAAACATTTAAATGTAAAAAAAGTCATGTACACAACATTTGATGACATCTCAGTGCTTTAGCTGTTTCTGTTGTACAGTGAATTGTAAACCTACTCATATTAAATAAATGATTACTCAGTGGCAGAGCTGGTAATGTGCCTTATTTAACAATACTTTAAGAGATATTATTTTTCTTGAAAGCTGTAACATAACAAATAGGTCTCCCTAGCAAGCTGGTGAACAGGTTCCATTGAAATATTATCCTAAAATTTAAATTAAACAGAAACATTACATTTTGAAATTAGACTTCCACCACTACAACAGTCTCTATTGTACCTGATGGGGCAACATTCTGGAAAGCGGTACAAAAACAGGAAGTTGCAGGAAACATCATAGACATCAATCTAGAGTTCCTTGTATGTATTGTAGGTAGAAGAAAGGAGGTAGAAATGTAATAATGTCAAAAATCTTTATGATGCAGATTCTTCGAGTGGCCTTAGCAATATGCTGTACAAATCTTGCAACCAGTCTTGAAATATCCATTCTAGAAATTTAAGAAAAGGAAAAATCCTTAAGGCATTGGCAACTATTTCAGCAGTAGCATCTATGTAGGGATTGCATTTATTTTTAATTATGGCATTATGAACTGTTTAATAAAGTGTTTGAGTAGTTCTACATTAAAATTTACTTAATGCACTATATAAAAGAATACAAAAAGTAACTTAAAATAGTGTAAAGTAGTACTGGGAACAGTGATTTGTGATTGCAAAGAGACACAATCTTTGAGGCTGATTTTTTCTGCTGATATTTTCTGAGGATCACATAGCTAAGATTTTTCAGTACCTAGCAGCCATATATATTATATCTGCTTGGGTGCTAGCAGGATTTTTACAAAAATGGTCATTGTACACTTTATTATTTCTGCAGTTTAAAATGGTGTGGGGGAGGTACTCTATGTATGATAAAATTATTAAAAGTTCTGAGTCTTTTTAGATATTTAAATGTCTTTAAACAATACTTTGTGGTGTCAAATGTTTTCTGACCTGTGGTGACCCTTTTCAGCCTTTTCTAGGTAGCGAGTGCTCAGAGCTGGTTTATCATTCTTTTCTTCTGGGAACATCCTGGGACTGTGCTACTTGCCCAAGGCTACACAGGCTGGCTCTTCCGGAATGCACCAGGGAGAGTCAGACTCCCATCCTCTAACTCTGCAGCCAGATACTTAAATCACTGAGCTGTCCAGTCAGCTACAAAGGATAAATAACTGTGCATACTAAAGGCATGATAATCTGGTCCAGATGAGGGACTGACCAGATCTTAAAAATACTGTTTTTGTGTAGTTTGTAAGTCGGAGACCAAATGCCCACATGAGGTAGCAAGATATTTTCTGAAGATTATAGTCATATATTTTGTACAGTACTGGGGGGGATAGAAAAAGGAAAACAAAATGTAATGTAAAAAGAGTACCAAGAAACGGAAATTCTGCCTGTGGCATATTAGCCATAGCTATGGCTTGTCCTGTAAGGATTCGTCTATATCAGGTTCTGCCACAAGCAGGTGGGGAGGATCTACATAGGTTTTTATCTCACTAATTTTAACAGAAGAGGCTGTGATTGGCTTCCAGAGATCTGCTGTTTTTGAGAGCTAGGGGCACTACCACCCTGAGCCACTTCACCAGCCTTTGTACTGTTAGTTTATATTAATAAATAGAGTAATACATCTATTTTTGTAGGTTGCATTGAGAGTAAGTTTTGCTTAAAAACAAATATATAATTGCATGTGAGCCAATTACATTTCACCTTCTATCTGCATCCTTGTCGACACAAGTAGCATTTATCAAAGATGAATAAATTAATTTTAAACTCCTGCAATTATTTTTTTCTGTATCAGGTAATGTCAGATAAAATTTATTAGTATTTGGAAGCAGAAGAGTATGGATGTATCCAAAGAACGGGATAATACAAGTAACAGAAAAATTTTTCCTTAGTCTGTTCTTTTTGTGCTCTCTTTCACTAGTCCAGTGGTGGCGAACCTTCAGCACTTCAGATGTTTTGGACCACAACTCCCAGAATTCCAAGCCTGTATTGTCAGTGACAAAGGACTGTTGGTGTTGTGGTCCAAAACATCTGGAGTGCCGAAGGTTCGCCACCGCTGGACTGGTCTTTCCCATTCCCTGTAGCTCAGGTGTCTAGCTAGGTATTCAGAGGTTGGGAGTTCAGTTCCTACTGTGCACTGAATGTGTGTCCTTGAGCAAGCTGCATAGTCCTAGAGTGCTTCCAGATAAGGGAGTGGTAAACGATTTCTGAGTACTGTCTATTTAGAAAACCCTGAAAAGGGACACTCTGAGTCAGAATTTACTTGACAGCTCAAAGTATTCTTATAGAGACATGACGAGAGCTAAAAGATTCATAACAGCGGTTCACTTTATTGACATCTTTGAGATATTTTTTGATATTTATTTTTAAAGAACACAAACTAACATACTAGGCTTCTGTTTAATTGAGGATGGTAACTTAAGGTGGCTTGAATTTAGTACAACACAAAAAAGGAATAATTCATTCATTTACAGTCTAAATTTCTGTAGCAGTATCTGAAGCTAGTACATTTTGTAACTTACTGATTTCAGACTCTACTACAAAATTTTAGGTTATGCTGCTCTGAAAATTTTCAGGCAATGTTCCCACAAATCTTTGTTAGGGAAATTCAGTTGAACTATATCACTGTTGCCTTTGCTTCCCCCTCCCCCACTCTCTTTTTGTTGAAAATAGCCTATAGTCTTTGTAATTTGTTTTTAAACCTGAAGTCTGCCTTTTGTATTTCAAGGACAGTTATTAAGCAGAAAGGTTATTTAAATAGTACATCTCTCTTGGAACAGTATTTGGTATAAACAAATTGGGAAATTCATTATACTGTATTGTATTAATAAAATAAAAATCACACTGATACTACATTATTTGTATAAAACAAGTTGTGTTTCAAATTGTGATTGTTTTATTTTAGCAGAATAGCCTATTCAAACTATTGTGTAGTTTTTGAAGCTGTTTCTAATGTAATAGCTCCTGGGAGGAAAGTTGCTTGCCTCTTCTCAGATTAAATAAATATGGAGGTTAAACTGGTAGTTGGGGTACACTACCAGTTTTACCTCCAGATTTACTGGATCTGAATCTCTACTCTGGGATGCTCATCTCATTCTAGCACATACAGTGAAGGACTAAGGCTCAAAAAAACCAGGATTTGAATCCCTACCTGGCTGTGGAAGTTCACAAGAGTTGAAACTGATAAAATAGTCCTTAAATACCTCACTTTCCTTGAAATCCTTGTTAAGGCTGCTATAAGTCAGTTCTGACTTGATGCCACATAGCAAGAACATACACCCTCCATTCTACATTTCTGTGATCTAATCTCCCAAATCCTTTCAAACTTTTGATCTATCGTATATAATGGATTGGCAGAAATATAATTTCCAGATTGAGAACTAATAGTATTGTGCTATTTTGCTTTAGACAGACTTTACCTGGAGTAATGCAACCAGGGCTGGGCCAACAATTTTAAAAGGATATCGGAAAATTTTAAAATATTAGGAAGAAGCAACCAAAATGATAAAATGTATGGGGGGGAATCACTGTGAAGAACAGCTGTGGGACCTGGATAGGTTCGCTTCAATAAGAGAAGACAAAGTTGGTACAATACCCATCTTCACAGACCTGACGGGCTATCACATGAGAGATGGAATAGGCTTATTTTCCAGTGGAGTCAGTGGATTCAAATTGCAATTATAATTAAAGACATTTCAACTAAATAATAGGAACATTTTTCTGATGGTAAGTGCTGTTTCAGAGTAGAATACATTGTCTCTAAATGGTGTGGACTCCTTTAAAAAAGTTAGATGAGATTTGTCCGAGGAGCTTTAGTTGTGAGTTCTCTTTACTGGTGGAGTTGGACTAGACCAGTGGTTGTGAACGTTTGGCACTCCAGGTGTTTTGGACCACAACTCCCAAATTCCAAGCCTGTGTTGCCAGTGACAAAGGACTGTGGAAGTTGAGGTTCAAAACTTTTGGAGTGCTGAAGGTTCGCCATCACTGGGCTAGACAGGTCTTCAAATTTTACAATTCTACAATGAAGGCAAGATCAAAGTGAAAATCTTGAAATGCAACACTGATAGGCAATGAATTGAACAAATAGAATGATGGTGCTGTAACTTCATTAGTTTATTACTTCTATGAGCTGATGTGGAAAAGCTGTGTTTTCAAGGAGCTCTTTGTATTTCTCCAGTGCTGGTTCATATCTGCAATATTTGGGACAGTCCCAGCTCTGCCTCCAAGTTCCATTCTTGAATGCACTGATTGATTGGTACCTTGTTGCAAAAATGGCAACCCAGTTCAGTATTGGGGGGGGGCATTATATTAGCTGAGCTGTGCTTCTGAGCATAGTACAATTGCAAAAAAACAGTCCCTGCTCCTACCATAGAACCAAGGTGGGGGGAAAGCCTGAAACTCTTCTTATCACTTGTTACTGACAACTAATTAAATATTTGCCATCCAGAGGGCAGCTGATTCATACTCGGTGTTTGAAGTAAATATGAACTATTTTTATAATGCATAAAAATAATACAGAAAATTAGGTCCCATTTTGAGGCACATGTTTATTTTTTATATAAAGGTTTGTAGCTTGCCTGCTAGTGCTTAAACACCAGGGCAGTTTACACAAAATAAAATATTATATATATGTATTCCAAATATTATATATATGTATTCCAAAAAAACACCATCACCAAACTAATCCAAAAGGAAACACCCCCCAAGAACCAAGAAACAGAAGAGAACCATTTCCTCCCTACATCAAAGGCACCATAGACAAAATTTCTCCACAAACACAATATCAAGACAGCCTTTTATAAAAAAATAGCCAACATCTTAAGAAACCCCAAAGACAAGATTGAGCTAGAAAACCAAGGAGTCTACGAAATACCATGCAAAGTCTGTCCAGCCACATTTCAAACAGGAGAATAAGGACCACAAGAACGCAGTTTCTTCCTCTCTCTTCCAGCACATAAAAACAACAGGTCATGAAATTGACTTTGAAAGAACCAAACTCATCTCCAAAACTGAACACTTTTAATCATGGAAGCCATTGAAATAGAGAAACACCCAAACAACATGAATAAACGTGATGACACCTCCCGCTTGCCTGACATCTGGAAACTAGCCCTGGTCAACAGACGAGCCTCTGTCACAAAGACTGACACCAGGTCCAAAAGGACACAAGATGCCACCACCTTCCATCCAAAAAAAACACAAACCCAGACCCTTCCCACAGATGAAACGAAACCACCATCCAATAACAAAACCACGACTGCACCATCTACTGCGGCACCCCACTCCAGTCACCAATGGAGCACACTCACACACCCCAAAAAAACATTGGGAGACCACAGACACGTAGCCAGACCAAAATGAATTCACAAGACACAGGACCCCACTCCACCAAAGCCCAGGATACTGCCAGAACCTACCAGCCATCTAACCCACCAGCATGTAAACAGCCATCTAAACAGCCATCAGCAGTTAATCCCTGGGCGCCTTTACACAGCAGATCACAAAAGAACAAAGGAACAAAGGAACCTACAATCAGCAACAGAGCAAGCAAACCACACCCCCAGCAGTATTTATAGAAGGACCAACTGAGAAGCTGAAGAAAGCAGAACACCAGCCTGAAGATGACGGTGAGACCTCGTCGAAACGTCGCCAAAACAACCAGATTTCTACACGGGAAGAAACCCGAATCCACCCTAACATGCATACCTATACCCGGGAAATATATATATATGTATATATATATTGGCCTTGGAGTTCCAAATGAAGCAGGGCAAAGGCTAATTGAGTTTTGTCAATAGAACAAGCTGGTCATTGCAAACACTCTTTTCCAACAACACAAAAGGCGACTCTACACATGGACATCACCAGATGGACAACACCGGAATCAGATTGACTATGTTCTCTGCAGCCAAAGATGGAGGAGCTCTATACAGTCAGCAAAAACAAGACCTGGTGCTGACTGTGGCTCAGATCATCAGCTTCTTATTTCAAAATTCAAACTTAAACTGAAGAAAGTAGGGAAGATCACTGGGCCAGTTAGGTAAAGTCAAATCCCATATGAATACAAAAGTTAGATTCAAGGAATTAGATTTGGTGGACAGAACACCTGAAGAATTATGGATGGAGGCTTGTAACATTGTTCAGGAGGCTGCAATGAAAAATATTCCAAAGAAAAGAAAATGCAAGAAAGCAAAGTGGTTGTCCAAAGGCCCACAAATAGCGGAGGAGAGAAGGGATGCAAAATGCAAGGGAGAAAGGGAAAGATACAGAAAATTGAATGCAGACTTCCAAAGAATAGCAAGGAGAGACAGGGCGGCCTTTATTGAACAGTGCAAAGAAATAGAGGAAAACAACAGAAAAGGAAAAACCAGAGATCTGTTCAAGAAAATTGGAGATATTAAAGGGTCAAAAGATGGATATGATAAAGGACAAAAATGGTAGGGACCTAACTGAAGCAGAAGAGATCAAGAAGAGATGGCAAGAATATACAGAAGAATTATATCGGAAAGATCTGGATGTCCCTGATAACCAAGATAGCGTCTTGGACTTGGCCAGACATCCTGGAAAGTGAAGTCAAGTCCTTAGAAAGCATTGCAAATAACAAGGCCAGTGGAGGTCACAATTGAACAAAATCTTAAAAGAGGATGCTGTAAAGGTGCTGCATAAGATATGCCAGCAAATTTGGAAAACTCAGTGGCCAGAGGACTGGAAAAGATCGGTCCATCCCAATCCCAAAGAAAGGAAATGCCAAAGAATTAACTCACAATTGCACTCATTTCACATGCTAGTTATGCTCAAAATTATTACAGGCTTCAGTCTTAAGAGAACTTCCAGAACTACAAGCTGGACACAGAGGAACTAGAGATCAAATCCATGCGCTGCTTATGGATCAGAGAGTTCCAGAAAACATCTGGATGAGAACAAACTATGGCAAGTCCTTAAAGGAATGGGAGTGCCTTTATCTGTCTCCTAAGAAATCTAAAGGGGAACAGCAACTGTCAGAACTGGATATGGAACAACTGAGATATTGGGAAGAGTAGGAAAACAGCCTGATATATATGCAGAGTACATCATGAGAAAGAACCGGTCTGGATGAATAAAGTTAAGTTCTTATCAACAACCTCAGATACGCAGATGATACTACTCCCAGAGAGTGAGGAAGAATTAAAGAACCTTTAATGAGGGTGAAAGAGGAGAGTGAAAAAAATGGGCTGAAGCTCAACATCAAAAAAACTAAGATCATGGCCACTGGTCCCATCACCTCCTGGCAAATAGAAGGGAAGAAATGGAGGCAATGACAGAGTGGCCTCTTGATCACTTCAGATGGCGACTGCAGCAATGAAATAAAAAGACGCCTGCTTCTTGGGAGGAAAGCAATGGCAAAAAGATAGTGGATAAAGAGAGAGACAAGAAACTAAGGTCAGGATGGTTAAAGCTTTTTTTCTTGATGTATGGAAGCTGGAGTGGTGATGCTTTTGAGCTAAATGGAGAGTCCCTGTTAAAGATAAAACCTGATTTGAAAGAAATCAACCCCGGGTTCACTGAAGGACAGATTTTGAAGCTGAGGCTCCAGTAGAAAGAAGAGGAACCAAAAGTCCCTGATGCTGGGAAAATCGCAAAAGGAAAAGAGGGCTTTAGAGAATGAGATGGTTGGACAGTGTCCAAACCAAAATGAATTTGACAAAACTCCGGGAGGCAGGGAGGATGTTTGGTCCATGGGGTCACGAAGAGTCGGACTGACTGAACGACTGAACAACAACAACAATATATATAAATTATGTACCTAGTGAAATGGGCTATCTGGAACAAAACAAGTACTTAAATCATGTGATGTAAAAGTGTTCTGCTTATATATCTACCCATAGTACTTAAAGCACTCTGGGGGTTTACAGCTTAATTATGCAGGCTACATAGCCCCCACCCCCACCCCCGCAAGCTGGGCATTCATTTTACCTCAGATTGGTAGCCATGAGTCGGCTACCTGGGATTGAATCCCAGGTTGTGAGCAGTTTTAGATGCAGTGCAACAGTTTAATCGCTGCTGGTTCTGTTGTGAGGCTTCTCACAATTGCTGGGTGTGGTTGAATCTCACAGAACAAATTGCATAATTGGAGTCCAGATACAACTTTTCTCAGTTGAATGCCAGCAAGAAAGTCTCAAAAGGAATTGAGTGTAAGGTAGGTCTTAAATTATTATTATCAATAATAATAATAATATGCTGTCAAGTCAATATTGACCCATGGCAAAACTTTTCTTGGTAGAAACTATTGAGAAGTGGATTATCATCATCTCCTCTGGGGCATCCTGGAACTCTGCAGCTTGTCCAAGGTCACACACACTGGCAAAGTGGGGAACTGAAACTCTGGTTCCACACCCAGATGCTTAACTCACTGCTAGCTGTTAAATTATTACTAGTCTTAAGAGTGGACACATCTCTCCACCTGCTGCATCAGATTGAGCATCTGGATTAGACCTCTCTGTGTCTCTTCAGCTGCCAAAGGAACAGCTGTTTGCTACCAGATATAAGAGTAGGAAAACAGCCTGATATATCTCCCCTGGAGCTGAACTTGTGAATAAAGTGTTCTTCGTCACTAAGTGTTTCTCCCCCAAGGTTTATTTGTTGGTAGGGAAAACTTGGCACAGGGTTGGTTCTGTACAGGCCTGGCCTCTTACTCAGTGTGCTTCACCAACCACAAAGGTGGATAAAAAGAACAAGAAACTTCTACAGCCTTTTTCTTGGTGGAAGCAGTGGTGGATAAATGGAGGAATGTTAGATAAAAGTGAGTTGAGGGTAGAAGGAAAGTTATTGCAGAAAGTAGGAACCAAGGAAATGTGATTGCAAAGGGAAACCTTTAGAACAGGCATGTCCAAACTTCGGCCCTCCGGATGTTTTGGACTGCAATTCCCACAGTCCTTTGCCATTGACAATCTAAGCATAGAATTCTGGGAGTTGCGGTCCAGAACATCAGGAGGGCTGAAGTTTGGACATGCCTGCTTTAGAAGGTTGTTCTTCACACTGTGTGTCAAGTTCGCAATGGCTTTTTCATGAACTGTATTAGCAATTCCAAAGTGTTGGCCTTTGAATTCCATGTATTCTCCTGTCTCTATTCATAGGCCTAAGTAAGCCTCCAACTACTTTACAGTTTCCTATTGATGTGAATGGCTTCCAATCACATGTGACGGCTCAAGAGAATAAGCATAACCTGGTATCTATCTTGTTATAAGGCAGCCTGTCCTTCTCATAAAGAATATAAATCATACAGAACATGGATGCAGAATCCTGGAAATGGGCAAAACCTGAACATTCAGAATTTTGCTGTATCTGAACATTCAAAACCTACATTCAGAATCTTTCAGTATAATAATTGATCTTTTGTTAACCTTGTACTTTATTTCAGCCGTAAATTTATTGTAGCTGTAAGCTGCTGCCTGTGGGATTTGACATTTTAAGTTTGTTTTCACCCTGTTTTATACAGTAAACTCAGGTTCTTACAGTGATTGTGCTCATGCTTGAGAGAAGTTGTGGTCTCAGAAATAGGCAACCTATAAATCGGATGTACTCCAGTAAGCATGATATGGAAAAATGTTTTTTGCTAGAAGGGTAAAATATCTGCAGAGCACAACACCACAAGGAATTGAATCATTCATATCTGTATTTCTCCATTTGAATTAATACAGTGTTGGATACAGATTGATGATTCATAGGCTAGTAGAACTGAAATTGAGTGAAATGTTTGCTCAATAAACCTAGCATAATTCTACTATGAAAGGCTAAATGTCATGTCTTAGAGTGGTTCCAAAACCTTCTCTTGTTTGTTTGTTTGTGTGTTTGTTTGTTTGTGCAAAAAGAAGAATCTGGACCCATTTACTCTTAATGTGAGAACCTGGAGCTTTATTAATATAAAGAATATTGCCTCCAGCAAAACTGCTTTGTCAACCAGTTTTTGTGGATGTAAGTTTAGTATCTACCAGATTAGTCACCTTGGCTAAAGTGAGAAGCACTGATTATGAAACATTCCAAAAGACAAAGTAGGGCAAGAAAATTGTACCTTTTCCTAAAGTGACACGAAAATGTCTCTTCTGTGTTGTAGTTGGAGTTTTGTAATTTCCTTTAATTTTCAAATATTGTTTTGTTGATACTTTTTTATTTTACTCATGTGTCTCACTGTTTTTTTTCTTTAGAAGGATGGAGTGACTTTTGCCAGTATTTGAATTTTGAGATGCATACAAGGTGGTGGCATTGAAATTATTTCCAAAAATGCACAGCAAACTATTTTCCCCCAATTTATATAGTGGAGAGATTGACAGCCTTGTATCAAATGTTTAATTGGCATCTGAAAAACTAACAAACTTTGATGTATGAGACCTAATTGATGCCCTGAGTATGACTTTATTTTCACTACATTAATTGAACCTGAATGCCTTTCAATTAAAATGTGTTTTTAAATCCTCTCACTTAGGGCCTTTTCACACGACCCCTAAGATCCGCTGGCCACTTAAATTCGGACCAGGGATCTTGGGGGTTCGTTGCTCTTCCTGCGTCCCCACCCCTCCGGACTTCCTTGATCCTGTCTGCGTGAGGGGAGGGAGGAAGAAAGAGAGGACAAAATGCAGGCTCACCTCCGAAGTCGGTCGAAGCCCCGTCGTTCTGATTCCTTCTCTTCTGTTTTTTTGTTTGTTTGTTTTTGCCTCCCGCCCCTTCTCTTAAAGGGGCGGGAGGCAAAAAAAAAAAACAGAAGCGAGGAGAGCCCCGCACTCACCAGATTAAATCCGGACCTGGGGATTTTCACTCTTCTAGAGCAGGTACAAGAAAAGTGCACTGGGACGCGCTTAGGTGGGCGTGGTCGCACTTAATTTCCTGCAAACTCTGGAGCTGGTGGGGAAACAATTGTAAGTTCCGGAGCTGGCAGCCATTTGCTGCAGAGTTTAGGGGTCGTGTACAAAGGGCCTTGGTGTGTCCAGGATGTGGAGACGAAAGCACACTATCAACCTGAAGTAAGAGCACATTATCATACACTGTTCTAATGGATTATGTCAGAGAGAGAAACTGTTCTTTAACAATCTGAAAATAAAAGTGGCTTAGGTTTCTGCAGATCCTGTGATTGTGAGTTCTTCCTTTGAGCCTCCTTGGGAGGGGTTGGACTCAATAATCTAGATTCTAGAGGGTCCTTTCCAGCTCTGCAGTTCAAAGGTTTTTTAAAAGTTATATAAAAACTAGTGTTTTCTTTCCCTACACTAGTGTGGATGGCATCAGCTACCTGTAAATATTAGTTGTGTGGATGGTTGACTATGTGCTCATTGATGTCTCAATGGCTGTTTTGATATGTGTGCTCAGTAAAATTGAAGAAGTGACTGAAGTAGAATTGTGATGATTCCTCTCAGGAGCAGTTTCTGAAGAGATGGTTATTCTGTTACACAATTGAGAAAAATGATTGCTTTGATTAATTCTTGTAACTACAGCAGCTTTTGACCCTGTGCAGTGGTGGCTCTTGATTGAGCTTAAATACACTATTCCGAATGTAGAAATTATGCAGTGTGTACATAGTGTATACTAGTGTGCGAAGATGCTATCCTGCACAAGTTGAAAATGTCCATGCTAGAAAATATATAGTACTTTAGAAGCAGAGATTACTTTATTAGAGTACAGTACTGTATGTCATTTTTGTTGTGGCCAGCACTTTGAACTCAGTGATTCCATGAAACACACATTTGAATATAAAAATGTAGGAAGCACAGGTATTAACATCATTTTTGAAAAAGTAGACTGTAGAATACTATTTTAGTACTAACAGTATTTATCATACAGTCTATTTGGAGGAATAAGAAGGAATTGTATAAAAGGGGAGATCTGCCTCTTAATGAGACAGTTACTTCAATACTGTATGATGTGTACTGTACTTCAAGCATGTAATAATTGTAGAAAGCTCTGTTTATTGTGTTGTGAAAGATGACTAGTTCATGCTGTGCCTGGTAAACTATATACACAGTGGAGTCTGTGCTAACCCCATGAGTTCATGTGATACCCTCACATCAAAGGAAACTTTTGTGGTCCATTTATCCACAGTCCATTTATTCCTGCATTTTCTTTTATTTAGCTGATGTATCATGTGGGATTCTTGTTTAAGTGTTTGCCTACTTGCATATGTGGAGATTGTCAAAATTCAATACTAGATTGCATGAAGTATGTATTTTTCAGGAAGTATTATAAACAGACCAGCAATCTAAATCTTTTCTACTCAAATTTTTCTTCAATTGTAGTTGTGTGAAAACTTTGAACACAGTTTTCCCTGCTGCTAAAAGTATTGTGTGTATTTTCAGTGCAGTTTTTACACACAGAAAAATCCTTGGTGTCAAATGATTAAGAGATGACTAGAGAGTGAATTGCTCAACAGCTGTGAACAGACAATAATTGATCTCGAAAAAAAAGAGAATGGCTTCACTTTTCAGCAGTTCTGTGACAGTATCCTAATGGAGCATTGGTACCTTCATCATTGGCATCCTTCAGTCTCGAAAGACTATGGTATCATGCCTGGAGTAGAGATCCTAAAAACAACACCTAGTGTGACAAAATAGGCCATTTCGGGAATGGCAGTCTCTACCGCACTGGGGGCAGATGTATTCCGTTTCTTGCCCAGTCCTCGAGTTTCGTTCTTTCCGTGCCTGCCTCTTTTCCTCTGCCTTTTGGACAAATGCCTCTTCAAATTTATGTAGACCATGCTGTATCTCTTGCCTCCAGACAGTGCGATCGGAGGTCAGGGTTTCCCATCTGTTGAGGTCCATTCCCAAGGCCTTCAGGTCCCTCTTACAGATATCCTTATACCGCAGCTCGACTTCTTGACTTGCTGAATGACTGTGCCTTAGAGCAACTTGTCATGGAGCCCACCCGAGAACAGGCAACTCTAGATCTAATATTGTGTGATACTCAGGACCTCGTCAGGGATGTGAATGTCACTGAGCCTCTGGGGAACAGTGACCATGCTGCAATTACCTTTGCCATGCATGTCGGAGGAAGAGTGTCAACCAAATCAGACATAAAAACCCTTGATTTTCGAAGGGCAAACTTCCCTCAGATGAGGAAACTAGTTAGAGAGAAACTGAAGGGGAGGGTTAGAAGAATCCAATCTCTTCAGAGTGCATGGAGCCTGTTTAAAACAACAATAATAGAGGCCCAGCACAAGTGCATACCACAAAGAAAGAAGAGCTCATTTAAGTCCAAGAGGACACCGGCATGGTTAACGAGTGGAGTTAGAGAGGCTCTAAAGCACAAGGAGAGGTCCTTCTGTAAATGGAAATCCTCCCAAATGAGGAAAATAAAAAGGAACACAAACTCTGGCAAAAGAAATGTAAAAGATGATAAGGGAGGCAAAGAAAGACTTTGAGGAACGCATGGCTAGCAATATAAAGGGTAATAATAAAAGCTTCTTTAAATATGTTAGAAGTAGAAAACCTGCCAGAGAACCAATTGGGCCTCTGGATGGTGAGGGAGGAAAAGGGGAGGTTAAGGAGGACTTGGACATTGCAGAGAAATTGAACGAGTTCTTTGCGTCTGTCTTCACGACAGAGGACCTTGAGCGGATTCCGCTGCCTGAGCCGCCCCTCTTGACTAAAGAATTAAATCAAATACAGGTTAAAAGAGAGGAGGTTTTAGGACTAATTGATAAATTGAGGATTAACAAGTCACCGGGCCCAGATGGCATCCACCCAAGGGTTATTAGGGAACTGAGAAATGAAATTGCAGATCTCTTAACGGTAATATGCAACTTGTCTCTTCAAACGGCCACAGTGCCGGAGGACTGGAGGATAGCGGATGTCACACCAATTTTTAAAAAGGAAGGAGGGGGACCCAGGAAACTACAGGCCGGTTAGCCTTACATCTGTCCCAGGGAAGATGGTGGAAGGCCTCATCCAAGAGAAAATCTTAAAACACATAAAAGAACAAACCTTGCTGAGAGAAAATCAGCATGGCTTCTGTAAGGGTAAATCTTGTCTTACAAACCTTTTAGAATTTTTTTGGAAAGGTCAACAGGCATGTGGATTTGGGTGAACCGGTGGATATAGTCTATCTGGATTTTCAAAAGGCTTTTGACACAGTCCCTCACCAAAGGCTGCTGAGAAAATTGCATAGTCAGGGGATAAGAGGGCAGGTCCTCTTATGGATTGAGAACTGGTTGAGATCCCGAAACAAAGAGTAGGTGTCAATGGGAAATTTTCACAATGGAGAGAAGTAAAAAGCGGTGTGCCCCAGGGCTCGGTCCTGGGACCGGTGCTTTTCAATCTGTTCATAAATGACCTGGAGACAGGGATAAACAGTGAGGTGGCCAAGTTTGCAGATGACACAAAACTTTTCCATGTGGTAAAAACCAGAGAAGATTGTGAAGAGCTCCAGAAGGATCTCTCCAAACTGGGGGAGTGGGCTGAGAAATGGCAAATGCGTTTTAATGTAACCAAATGTAAAGTAATGCATATTGGGGCAAAAATCAAAACTTCATCTATCAACTCATGGGCTCTGAGTTATCCGTGACGGATCAGGAAAGAGATCTTGGTGTGTTGGTGGACAGCTCCATGAAGGTGTCTCCCCAATGTGTGGCAGCAGTGAAGAAGGCCAATTCCATGCTAGGGATTATCAAAAGGGGATTGAAAATAAAACAGCCAACATTATAATGCCGTTATAAAAAACAATAGTAAGGCCCCACCTGGAGTATTGTGTACAATTCTGGTCACCGCATCTCAAGAAAGACATAGTGGAACTGGAAAAGTGCAGAAGAGAGCGACTAAAATGATTACTGGGCTGGGGCACCTCCCTTATGAAGAAAGGCTAAAACAATTGGGCCTCTTTAGTCTGGGAAAAAAGGCGCTTGAGGGGGGATATGATTGAGACATACAAAATAATGCAGGGTATGAGTAAAGTGGATAGAGGGAAGCTCTTCTCCCTCTCTCAAAATACCAGAACTAGGGGACATACACTCAAATTGAGTGCTGGGAGAGTAAGAACTGACAAAAGAAAATATTTTTTCACCCAGCGCGTTGTAAGTCTATGGAACTCCCTGCCACAGGATGTGGTGATGGCATCTGGCCTGGATGCCTTCAAAAGGGGATTGGACAGATTCCTAGAGGAAAAGTCCATCACGGGTTACAAACCATGATGGAGATGTGTAATCTCTAGGCTTTAAACCAGGGTACTTCAAGGGCCAGATGCAGGGGAGTGGTATCAGGAGACAGATATCTAGTCTCACGCGCTCCCAAACGCATCTGGTGGGGCCGCTGTGAGATACAGGAAGCTGGACTAGATGGGCCGTTGGCCTGATCCAGCAGGGCTCTTCTTATGTTCTTATGTTCTAGCTCTGGTCTCCCTCTGGGGCGCTTTCCCTGCATTAGTTCTCTGTATAGAAGATCTTTTGGGATCCGGCCATCGTCCATTCTCACAACGTGTCCAAGCCAGCGTAAGCGTCGCTATTTCAATAAAGTATACATGCTAGAGATTCCAGCTCAACCATTTGGTACCTTAATATTTGCAAAAATGTGAGGGGAAGAGTGGATTGTCTGGTGAAGTGTGGCAGGGCATAGGGGGAAAGCCTGTTTAATTGGTTTTCCGTACCTGCTGATGCAGTTCCTAGCTTCAGATTCAAAGAAGAGTGAGAAAGAGGGGTGATGACAACAGATTACTGGTAAATTGCATTCTTATTGATGGAAGCAAGGGTGGTGAACAATATACGGCTGCTGTGAGGAACAAGTAGTATGGTGAACTTACTTTGCCTAATGTTGTAGTTAGGCAAGTCATGCATATGCGCTATGTTTAAAAATATGGTAAATTCTAACATTTGCCACGGATACTGTCCTTCAGAGCTCCAAGTTTTAGCAATTGATTTGTTTCGTATGCCAGCTTTGAACCACTGTTAACACTCTGACTTACAACTCCAAAACAAAAACATTTATCAGAATAATATGTACATGCACAAGCAGATTTAAGTTGTGCTTGCCTGATTACATGGCAGTTTCTGCTGCTGATTCATGGGATTTTCAGAGAACCACTTTCTTCTAACTTCCTAAGTTTTCTTTTGACAAATTTCCTCTCTTGTGAAACAAAAGCCAGAAGTAAAATAGCCCAACCCATCTCCTACTAAAATAGAATGATGCTTATTCACTTCACTGAAATTTCTCCACCATATTGCCAACTGAACCCTGAGTCTCACAGGCCAGTTAAGAACATAAGAACATAAGAAGGGTCATACTGGATCAGGCCAAAGGCCCATCTAGTCCAGCTTCCTATATCTCACAGTGGCCCCACCAAATGCATCTGGGAGTGCACAAGACTAGATATCTGTTTCCTGATACCGCTCTCTTGCATCTGGCCCTTGATGTACTCCAGTTTTAAGACTGGAGATTACACATCTCCATCATGGTTTGTAACCTGTGATGGACTTTTCCTCCAGGAATCTGTCCAATCCCTTTTGAAGGCATCCAGGCCAGAGCCATTACCACATCCTGTGGCAGGGAGTTCCACAGACTAACAACACGCTGGGTAAACAAAATATTTTTATGTCTGTTCTCGCTCTCCCAGCCTCAACTTGAATGGATGTCCCCTAGTTCTGGTATTTTGTGAGAGGGAGAAGAGCGTCCCTCTATCCACTTTACTCATGTCCTGCATTATTTTGTATGTCTCAATCATATCCCCCCCTCAGGCAGTTGAAATAAATAGAATGATTGTGTTAGCTTTCATCATCAGTACTTGAAGAAGATAAAATATCTTGAAACAGATTATGGAATGCCTTCCTTTTATTATATTTTGAAATATTTACAGTTTGCCTTTCTGCCAATAGCGGTTCCAATGTACTGTAATCGATAATTAAGTTGGGAATGGGGGCCATTTTTCAGATTTGCAGAAGCCCAAGTCGGTGGGACTAAAAGAGAAGGGCCACAGCCAAAGCAATTTTCATTTTTATTTTTTCAAATTAATTGCACTGAATTTCTGTTAATTAAAGTACTGCCCATAACACCCAATCATCTCAGGCAGGACATTTCAAGGTGTCGTCGCTGAAGGAGGCCCCTAAATCTTTGACGAGAAATCGGGCTTTCTCAGTGGTGGCCCCTTGGTTCTGGAACCAACTTCCTCCTGAGATCTGTCTGGCACCTTCCCTTGCAGTCTTTAAGAAGAATCTAAAGACGTGGCTATTTAAAAATGCTTTCCCCAGATATTAATCTGTTCTAATGGTTGTTATTATATATTTACTTGCTTTTATCTGTAGTCCATCTTGCTCCTGTTTTATGCTGTTGTTATATATTATATACATATTATTTACTAGTTATAGTATTTTTATTTATATACTTGTGCTTATTTGTTATATTGTATTTTATTGCTTATGGTTTGATTTTTGTTCAGTTTGTAAACCGCCCAGAGTAGCCATGTAGCTAGATGGAGCGGTATATAAATTTAATAAATAAATAAATAAATAAATAAATAAATAAATAAATGTTTTTTTTTTTAAAAAAACAAGCTCTGTTGCTCTGGCAAAAAAGAGAAAAAGTAAGATGAAGAAAAAGATTTGCTTAATTTTAAGAATTGAGGGTGTGGAGATTCCAGGGGTGTTGGGAGCACTTCAGGATATGACAGAAATGCTCCTGGTGCCCTAAAGGGCACAGGGGACTTCCTGAGCAAAAATGTTTTGATTAAAAAGTTAGAGTGACTGTAGAGGCATAGTGAAGCCATAAAAATGACTCTGGATAGACAGCTCAACCCTGAATAAAAGAGATAACATTTTTAAAATATAGAATTAAAATTATTGTAAAAGCCAGTTTTTAAAAATGTTTTAACTACCAAATGACATATAAGGTAATAAAATGTTGACTGCCTACTCTGGAAGTTCAGCAAAGACTGACGGGCCTATCTTCCATCTATGTAGGGCGTGTAAATTCTCCCTTGTCTCATGTCAAATTACTACAGTTGATCTTAGCCAAAAGGATGAGGGGGCACAAAATATTCTTCTACTCCTGCCAGAGGGAAAAATATTTTGTGGCCTTGGCAAGAACGGTTTTTCCTGCAAATTAAGCAAAACTGTGCGGTTGGTGCAATGACAAAGCTAAAGTACATTCAGCAAAATGACAGTGGCAGTTGCTTTCTTGGATGGACTTTAGCAGAGGGGCTTTTTGTAGCTTCTCCAGTAGTAGCTGTTTGCTGTGTTCTTCCTGTATGTTTACTTTCCTTCTGAACGGGAAAGCACCCTAATTTTACCTAGTTTGCTCACATCATGAATACCCGGGAAAATATTCCTTCCCTCAGTGTCACCTAGTGGCAAGAAATCTACCATTGCTTGAAAATTCCATGCTAAGACATCTTACTGAATTGTTAGAGCCTAAATAAATAAATAAAGCAGTGAGGAATGTTTGTGAGTTAATGAGGTTGTTTGTTTATGTATTTGTTGCATCCCTAATTGAAAAAGAATTACACAGTCCAGGTGCTGTAGAGAAAGCTTTGTTTTGTGTACTCACTGACCCAGCAGTTTAGAGAGCTGAATCATGCAACGGAGCTCTGTGGTGGGGGATTTGTTTTTGTTTGCTTGTCACTTTGGTCCTTTCTTGTCATTGATTTTTTTTTGCTATCCACTTGCTGCCTGCCCTGCTGGGCTCAAAGAAGAGAAGGCAAGGCAAGCGGGAGGAAATAAATAGCCCCATATTCTAGTTGTTTTCGTTTTGAGGGGATTTTGTTTCATTTTGTGCCTTTATTGGATTACTTGGTTATCTTTAGAGAGAAATGTATTATTTTGCTAGGGTTTTTTTTTTGCCATGGGGGTTGTGTTTTCTATGTTCAATTTTTTTAATTGTAATATAGTAAATTTATTGTGTGCATTTGTTATGTAAAAGATGAGTACTGTGTTTTGGTGGGTTTCTGGGGGACTCTTTGCTGTTGATTGTACTGTTGCCTCTTTCTGGAGTAAATTTATTCTCTGATGCCTTGTTTCTGCTTTTATGGGGTATTCATTCATTCATTTTCTATACCACCCCTCTGGCAGCACAGCCACTCTGGGTAGTGAACAACAACAACAAAATATAAAACAGGAGTACAATAAATTTAATTTAAACTAATAAATATAATCAACAATTACTTGGACAATTAAATTACATAAAACAACATTGCATATTAAAAAACAAAAGAAAAAGAAAAATAGGAATAAGAGTAAGTATTTGGGGGGTACGGCTACTGGACAAGTACAGTGGTACCTTGTATAAAGGAATTAATTTGTTCCAAATGAAATTATGTTAAGCCAGTTTTCCTTTATACAAATTCCCATAGGAAGGCATTGCAAATGGAGTAATCCCATTTTTATGTTGTACGGATTTTCCCCATAGGCGATTATGTTAAGCAAATTTCCCCTATCTCCGGAATTTTTTATGTTGTACAGATTTTATGTTATACAAGCTGTTTGTTATACAAGGGTCCACTGTACCAGATAAAACACAAATGAGGAAAAAGAAAACAAAGACTAAAAGGAGCTGGTTTCTTTTATGTTTAATGAAAGTTCAGGTATATGAAAAATACAAAAGACATTTATTTATTTATTTATTTTTATATTTGCATACTGCACCGATTTCCCAAGAGGGAACTCTGGGCGGTTCACATAAAAGACTCAAGGAATCCAAGATGATGATGATGATGATGATGATGATGATGATGATGATGATAAATAATAATAATAATAATAATAAATTAAAGGGGGAAAATACTCAACAACAAATGAGTAATTGGCAAGAGGCATAGGACAATTGATAACAGACACAAACCTCAAAACGGGGAGGAATTATACGCACCCTAACGATTGCCGAAGGCATCCCTAAACAGCCAGGTTTTAGCAGCTTTTTTGAATGATGCCAGGGAAGGAGCCTGGCGTATCTTGCTTGGTAGTTTGTTCCAGAGAGCCGGGCCGGCCACCGAGAAAGCCAGATTGCGTGTTGCAACCTTATGGGCCTCCCTGGGGGTGGCCACCCGGAGCGAGAGAGCCATGGAGGATCGGGTGGGCTGGGCCAGTTTTGACATCCCCACTCCCACCTAGGAAATGAAACAGAAATGAGAGTTTTTACAGTACACATCCCTATTTAGAACATCACTTGAAGTTCTTATTTCCAAATGTTTTCCATACAATCTGACAAAAACTTTACATTTAGCTTTGTTGCTTGTGTTGTGGATCCATATTTAGCTGGACCATATAGCTTGGCCACTCTTCTAAGCACATAAAGAGTAGTTTCATTTTCAAACCACTTTGTTCCTGATTACATTTGTGGAGTGGGGCAGATTATAATTTATAATTTACATCAAATGCTTGGAGGTTGTAATGCCATCAAATGAAATAGGAATATATCAGTTCTGTACATTTGTGTATTCCGTTCTTCTGTTTTTATTATGCTGTAGGCTTCATTTTTATCTCAGCTGGCAGGCTCTCATTCTTGCTCTCTTTTTTTCTTCTTTTTGGGGGAGTGCACTGTTAAGAGATTGAGACTACTTTTAGCACTCATTTTCAAGCTGAGAGGGAAGAAGTTCAATGTTCTGCCTTTTGTATCTGGAGAGCTCTGATAAAAGTCAGTGGTATTCTTGATTCCTAGAATATTTGGTGGGTGTTAACATGGCTATATAAGTTGGCAGTCAGTAAATAAGTCAATCAAATATTTGTGAATAAAATAAAGATGTTCCTGCTTTAGCTTTTGTTGATCAATACATTAAGCCTTTGTTCTGCATTTACATGATGGTCCATTCTACAGTGTCAAAAATTTAATGTGGAAATGTATGTGTAGTAGTGACATTCAGCCAATTCCACCATGTCTTAGGGCAGCTATAACTCAGTGTTTTGTTTTGTTTTGCATTGCTTCATTTTGGTTGGTTTGGTCTTACTTGGCAGTGAACTTCCAATTTTGGTTCTTTTGAGGAAATCATGTGCTGTCAAGTAGATTCAGACTTGTGGCCATCCCAGTAACCTTTCTGAGGTATGTGTGATATCTAAGGGGTGGTTTAATTAATCATTGTTACTTCCCAGTGAGATTGTATGGCCATTGGCCAAGTGGGAATTTGAACCCAGATCCTTTGAATGTAATCCACTGCACTACAATATATTGCACTGGTACAATCTAAAATATATTCGTTTTATCCTACCTTCTGCCACCCTATAAGAGTCCTTGAGAGTAGTACAGTTCTTCTGCCTTAGAAACTATTAATGTGTTCTGTATACCTGACTTAGAATTGCATCCCAATGGTAACAGTTCTTGTCTATAGTGACAATAGTTTGTTATTCTTTGTATTGTATAGCCTGTGTACTGTAATTAAATTCAATGTGTAGCCTGCATACTGTAATTAAACTGTAAACCGCCCACTTGAAGTGGTATGGTTTGCTTTGCTTTGTGTGATACTTATTTCAAGTGCCTAATACTGCAAATGAGTGGACAGTTTAATTTTTTTATTTTTTTAAGATTAGTATGCTTTTGAATGGAAGCAGTGTTTGGGTAGCATTTGGCTATCTCATTTTGCTGTAACAGCTGCTGAAATTGCAGACTAATTCTAGAAAGCAACACAATCTGCCTCTTTTGAGTTAGGAAGGATTATACATTAGGAGCAAAGTTTTATGTATACAGTATTTATCAGATTTCATGTCAGTGTCGTGTTGTACTCGTTGAGAACATTGCGTTGTTTAAAATGTGTGCATTAAACAAGACTTTAACTAAAAACTACTTTCTCTGTGAAATTCTGTATTAGAAAATTATTTTGAGTTGATGTTCTTTTGCCAAGTGTATGTTGATAGATTTAAGAATGTCTGGACTAAATTATGTGGAACTTAATATCCTAAAATACCCATAATCGTTATTCTGTTCAAAAAGTATCTAATTCATTATGCTCGCTCTCTATAATTTGCTCCCTGTGTATATTGCAAATGTAGCCCTAATATGTCTGTATTTACTTTAATTTGCCTATATAGAGCAGAAACTAAGGATCTCTTTAAATAAATAAGAAACAGTTAAGGCAAGCCTTGCCATGGAGATGTTTTTAGCACAAGCTTATATGTTTATGCAGTGGTACCTCTACTTACGAACCGCTCTACTTATGAGCAATTTGACTTAAGAGCAGAAAACCGTTGGCATTTTAACTGCTGCCTTACAAATTTTATATGCAGTCTGCTCTACTTACAATTTTTTATTTTTTTATTTTTATTTTTTAGATACAGATGCTCTACTTATGAGTTGTTCAACTTATGAGCATGCATTCGGAATGGATTAAACTTGTAAGTAGAGGTACCACAGTTTTAAAAAGAATATTTGTTTCCTCTTTCTTCAAGCTAATATTAGGGGAAGTGTAGACTACTGCTGTATCTTGAAGTGTCTGTATGCTATTATTTTTATTATGACAATAATTAATTATGTCCACATTGAACTACAAACTTTATTGTACTGTATAGGAATCCAAAAAGTAAGAAGCATTTGTAGACTATTTATATATCTAAGAGTGATTTGGATCTTAATTTGATTTCTTGTGTATGGATTCACCTATACAGTCTTCCTCAGATTTGAGCTGTAGAACACTCATTCCACCAGAAGTTGGCATACAGTTCTGATTAACTAGTTCTTGTCAACTGAAAAAGCCAATTTTGATTCCTTGTCCCCTGTCCACAACAATGTTTCAAAAGCAAAAACTCTGTCTTTAAAAAAAAAGATGAATGTTTCTTCTGGACTCTAGCATGGTTGATTTTTAAAAAAGGAAAACACAACAATATTTCTGCATCAGGACTGGAATCAGAACCAATACTTGTATAAATGCAAAAGTACAGAACAGGGAGCACAATTTACCCTGGCACATAAATGTGATTGTCGTCCCCATCTTCTTCCTCCCTTCCTCGCCCTCCAGATGGAGATAAGGATGATGCAGGTTGCTTTGCCAATTTGGAACTTTTATTAACAATTTTAACATCAACATTGGGGTCTTCAATAGTTCGCCCTCCCTTCTCTGGGATAAGTGGATCAGCCTCAGACCAGAACTCCGCTGTTTGCCCAGACGTGATTCCGGGTTCCACAGTCCATCTCTAAACGGGTGTTTCCCACATTAGGGAAGGGCCTGGGTCCACATTAAGTCCAGCTAAAGTCTTAACTAGGGTTGGGTTCTCGCCTGTTGCTCCCGCTGCAGCCACAACGGGGCCTTCTAATTTGTCTTCTTGCCCAAGTCCTTCTCCTTCTCGGCTCCAGGGTATTCTGCCATAGTTCTGCCAAAGCCTTCTGCTGCTCTCGATGACAGGCTCTGCGCACAAAGTATTCTTGCCCCTGCATCCCCCACCTGCATAGCTTCACTCTCCCCTTCTTCTTGGTCATGGATGCACCCTTGTCTTTTTTTAAATCTCTTTCACAGTGAAAACCTTATTAAGTACTCTGCAAGTTGGATGCAACTTGACAGTACATAACAGATACAGTGGTACCTTGTATAAAGGAATTAATTTGTTCCAAATGAAATTCTGTTAAGCAGATTTTCCTTTGTACAAATTTCTCATAGCCATGCATTGAAAACAGAGTAATCCCTAATTGTGACCATTTTTATGTTGTATGGATTCCCCCATAGGCGATTCTGTTAAGCAAATTTCCCCTATCCAGAATTTTTATGTTGTACAGATTTTATGTGATACAAACCGTTCGTTATACGAGGATCCACTGTACATATTACAAATACAGATGTAAGATTTTAATTTTTGTAGAAATTTATACTGTGATTTCAGTTTGAAAAAGTTAAGTGTAGTGTTGTAATGTTATTTTTAAATACTGTACTTCTGCTACTAAAGAGCTGCCCTTTGGCTGTCTCGTGTTATGGAGTGGTGCTACAGTACTTGGATTTAATTAGTGGTATATAGCTACAAATGTCACAGTTGTGACCTTATTACCTGAAGTGCCTAAGAACTATTTCCTGAAAACATTTCCAAAGAAACTTTTTAGAACATTAAGCTTGTAATAATGCAGAATTTCACATGTAGGTACCTTCATATGGTAGATTCAGATATAGATGCCTGATCTTTAGAAAGCATTATTCAATCATGGAAGAAGTGGAAACAGTACAAATTAAATTGTTCCATAATTGTATTGTCTTTTTACTGATAACTTTCTCTCAGTATGCCAAGACCTAGAGCAGTGTTGACGAAACTATGGCACAAGTGCCAAAGGTGGCACTTAGAGCCCTCTCTGTGGGCATCCAACATCACCCATTCACGGCCACCTGTATTCAGGTTAAATTGCTGTAGTGGCACTTTGGGGGAAATTAGTGGGTTTTGAATCGCAGTTTGGGCACTCAGTCTCTAAAGGGATCACCATCACTGACCTAGAGTCATACTTGACCATATACATCTTCCCCACATTCTTAAATGGTGGGAAAGAAATCAGTGGCTCAGTTTATCCAAGTTTTTTTTTCCAATGATTAAGGCTCACATGGAATAGATGTTGTGAGTTTTTCGGGCTGTTTGGCCATGTTCTGGAAGTTTTTCTTCCTGAGGTTTTGCCAGTCTCTCTGGTCAGCATCTTTAGAGGGCAATTTGCTCAGGGAACTAAGAGTTCTGTCTGTGCTCTGGGGAATGTTGGTGGATGGATGCATTTTGGTTTGGCGAAAACCATGGTGGTATTCCTATATCCTCAAGATTCCTTGTATACAAAGAGGCATAACATGAGTAAATTTTATAAACTTTATAATGATTAAAGAAACCAAAAATGGGCTGAAAATAATAGATGAGATTCCAGGATTAGAATGAAGTATCACTTCAAGAGAGGTGAAAGGTGAGAAGTGGAATATTGGAAAGGAAATTGTCTTGATTGAATGATTTGTTTATGATGAGCATTCTGGAAGACTGTAAAAAGGGGGCAGAGTGGAGTGACTAGATGAAAGTGAAGTCAGCACTCTAATACAGTACTTGGGTAGTGGCTCAGAGAAGAAATTATGGAAAGTGCAACTTTTAAGGCCAACTCCTTTTGCTGAAATTTCCTCTTCCAAACAACTGTTTAAAGTATAAGAGTCCTCTCCTAATAGTGGGGTGGGGTGTATATGACAAGAATAATTTTATCCCTGTATGGGACTGTGATGACTCAGGCAGAACAAACTGCAAAAAGTTGCTTCTTTTTGCTACTTTCCCAAACTCCCAACAGTTATGAAATGATCATGTTCAAGCTTGTGTGCCAGCCTCCAACTGAAACATCCTAGGATTATACCGTGGTACCTTGTATAAAGGAATTAATTCGTTCCAAATGAAATTCTGTTAAGCAAATTTCCCTTTATACAAATTTCCCATAGGAATACATTGAAAACGGAGTAATCCCCAGTCATGACCATTTTTATGTTGTACGGATTTGCCCCATAGGCGATTCTGTTAGGCAAATTTCCCCTATCTTCGAAATGTTTTATGTTGTACAGATTTTATGCTATACAAACCTTTTGTTATATGCGGGTCCACTGTATAGCTTAGCAAGGTAAACCTCTGTAAGGAAGGGGTATCCTTTTCCGCGCCCATCATCCAGAAGCCAGAATACCATGATAAAAGGTCCTGTTTGGGGCAAACTGGAGTCCTGCAAAAGTGTAATCCTTCTGAGGGGCAGGGATATGATTTATTCCTGATACCTTTTATTTATTTTACATGTTTCTATTTTCCCCTCAGAATTGTTTATCAGGATTTTTTTACTTAAAGAATGAAAAAGATATCAGTATAACAATACAAAGCCAAAACTACAAGAAGCAGCAATTAGAGTACTGGATTTTTCTGGAGGGAGGGGGAGGACTTAGTGCAGCCATAACTGATGGCCAGTTGTGACATAATTTGCTGGCTTGCATTTTGGTGTAGTTTTGGCACACATCATGCTTACTTTCTGTTGTAAGTGCTGGATTTTAGCAAAATGTTAATTTGAGGCTTTTTTCTTCTCACTGATAAAGGTATAATAAGCAAGTGTAACATTGGAGCTTATAGGATTTCATAAGAACACCAGTGTTTTCCATGTTAGTTTCCACCCCTTAAAATTTGTTTTTTTTTTTTTTGTGTGCTCTTTGTAACTTTCATGTTTACCTTTGAATGTTGTAAGATGCCTCTTCTGATTCCCTGTTTTTAATTCAAATATGTCTGAAATGTACTGGGCTATATTTATTTATTTATTTTATTTATTGCCCCTCATTATTGTAAGCCATCTTAGATCCTTTTCCAAGGAAAAAGATGGGGTAAAAATATTCTAAATAAATAAATAAATATGCAGGAGAAGAAAATAGTGACACTGAACATTTAGTTTTATCTGTTTCAATATTGTGAGCCACCTTGGGTCCCTTCACTGGTAGAAAGGTGGCCTATAAATGATACAAATGTTGAAAGGTGTCTAAAAATTTCTCCAAGTGAAAGAAACAGTATCACATGCAGTAGAAAATCAAGAAGGGGCTTTGCAGGACTTTGGGGAGACAGTGATTAAATGGGACACTTGTGTGGGCAAAAGAGTCCTAAGTTCTTCAGTACAGTATTGAGATAACTTGTAATCACAGTCAGAAAAAAACACCTACCAAAAATGATAGCTGCTACTTTATTTACACTGAGAAGGGTGTATTAAGCTTGTAGTACTGTGAATTTTGATTTTTATCAAATGCCACAGGTTATAAAGATGGTTGGACATACTCTTCTGAACTGAGTCATGGTGGGGAATTATTGCTGAATGCTGATTTGGAGGTGTACTTTCATCCTGTGTCTTGATAATAAGGACTGGTAAATAACGGACGCATGAAAACTCTCCTACAGTATTTGTCTTTCCTGGATGTCTACTAGACTTTCTGCTTCATTTCCTGTTGAATAGAGCTTGAGTGAGCACTTCATTGCTTTATATGACCTATGACTTGTAAGACCTTTTAAAAACTAGTTAACATGTCATGCTCTGCTGGAGCCAACCTGTGACTTTTTTTTTAATGGTGCCTTAGTGACAACAGTGCAATTTTAAAGTAAACATGGATTGGAATGTTTTCCATGAAATGTATATTATATTCCTGATATAATTTTGGTACGATTTTGCAGCTATGTCTAGAATGTCTGTTAGAAGTGCTTGAGAATTTTTTTTGATCTGGTTTGCATTTCAAAGCAAACCAGTTTTATCCTGAGCTTCTGGGCTAATGAATCAGTGTGCAACTGTACTTTGCAAATTTCCAGTATGGAAACATACCAAGGCAAGCAGTGTAGGATAAAATAATAGGCTAAAATTTGTTCAAAATATGTATTCTAATACAAATGATGGTGGCGCTAATGGGATTGGACAAATATACAAGGCAATGTGCATGACATGTATGTGGACTACAAATACTGGTTCATCAATCCTTAGTATTTGGCAATGTATACAATTTTAACCTATCTGCCTGTATTTCACTTATATTATTGTGGCCTTAAAATGTTATGCCCTCGATTGCTACCTGACGACAGGAATCACTGCAGACCACAATGGCAGCTCTTAAGGATGGGATTTCGGGTGGTCTGGACTCCATTTTCCAGAATACAGTACTCCAGAAATTTATCCAGCATTGTTGTGGGAGACCAGCTTTTCTTACCTTCATGGGTGTCTCTTTCACTCATGAAGATACTCTTTTCAGAATCAGGGAAGCTGTCCAAGTGCTTTCTGTGAATCACAGGGCTGCCTTGGACGACCAGTTCATTGGGATGCTCTCTCTATAAAGTTTAATGGGCAAGGAAGCCCTGCAACGTCTAGGAAGCACTGGGGCAGTTTCCTGGTTTTTGAATGCAAAAGGAAGCACTCACGGAGGTTAGAAAAACTGGTTGGTCGGTAGACTTATGTTTTGCGGTCCAAATCAGAGTGCATAACAAAGTCCCACCCCTGGTGGTTGTTATAAGCCTTTTACATACACACACACAGTGTGTGTACTTGTGATGAATGCATTTTGGTAATAATCTAAGTACAGTAAACTGAAATAATTGCGTAGCCTGCCTTACCTCTTTGAGTGGTTTATCTTGGTAGAAATCTTAAATTCAACTTATTCAGAATGATCTTTTTTTTCTGAATGGGTTATAGATTACAATTCTCTGTCTAATGCTTTGATTTTAGTTTCTTAAAAGCAGCAGCGAGACAGTCTAGTTTACAAGTGCTGTCCAAAAAATGTTGCATTCAAGAATGATGTGGGAGCCTTATGGCACAATGATTTAAACTGCAGTACTACAGTGAAACCTCTGCACACAACCAGAGTTCAATCTCAACAGATTCAGGTAGCCAATTTAAGGTTGTGTTAGCCTCCCATATTTTAGAGATCAGGGCCATTCCATGTCAAATCAACCAATAAAAATTCATTTTGGAACTTGATATCATGGATTTAGTTCATTTTGGTATATTTGTACCTTACTGTGAGATGTTTAAAAATTATTATTTTTCAGATTTTTTTTGGTCCACCCGTTTCTGAGATATTGTATTTTCAAAATTGAAAAAAAATGCCAAAATTCACTACCCTCCTTAAATTCAAATGTCATTTAATAGATATCTGTGATAGCTACAGACCTGGGACAGGTGTCATTTTAAAGCTTATGAATAGGGCTTTCCTTTGATATACAACATGATGCAATTGTGCATTTTCAAAAAATTACACATTTAAATAAATATAAAATTGGAATGTTTGGAAAAACGGATTTCTTTTTTAAAAAAATTCAAAAAAATCACACTTAAAATACATATCTGGTAGCCAGTAACTCTGAATTTCAGGATGGTATCTTAATGGTATCATAAAAAACTTAAATTTTCTTAAATCCATTGAATATAATGCCTTGGTTTACAAAAAAATTGCAATATGAAGCAACTTTCCCCAGGATGCATTGCACCTGGGAGGTTTATACATCCAGATATCCTTGGTACTGTAGTCTTGTGTACTAGTTTCATTATGCTAATAAAAGCCACTGTAGTACTTCTTGCTTTCTGCAAGAATCACTGAGATCTTCTTTGTCTCTCCACAGATCTACATAGTTGTTCTTCACTGGCACAGGATCCCTCTCTTGAGAAATTTGTGTACTGAAACCTAAGTTGTATTGGGTTTCCTGCTGCCAAAAGCATCTAAGGAATGCTGCTTAATATTGTACACTTGTATTCCTCTTCCAGTTTTGCTCATTTACTTTGTCCCTTCTGTATTTCTGGTGTTCATTCTTTCTGTTTTGCCTTTTGTTTATTGCTTAATTTTACCAATTATTTATTGCTTAATTTATTGGCTATTTTTGTTAAATAAATAAATAAATAAATAAATAAATAAATAAATAAAAGATTGTTCTTCAGCTATCTGTAACCTAGAAGTTTGTCTTGTTCCGCATGGTTTTTGGCTTGCTAGTAAATTGCTTCCCATAGATTCAACCCTTTGCCTTCTGTGTTTGGGAGAAAGTGGTCTCCATTTTGAGGTGGGCACCATCAAGCCTTTATACATTGAATAGTGAGACAAAGTAAGGATATAACAGAATATTACTTTTCTGCCAAATTTTAAAATAAAATTATCAGTTTTGCATATTCTGAGATTTGTTGTGAGACAGAATGCATCCTACTTTGGAAATGCACATGTGTGCAAGGATAGAGGTATGTTTGAAAGAAATAAAATGCGTACAAATTCTTGAATGTGTTTTTTTAAAAAAGAATGAGGATTGCCTCATTCTGTTTCCCTGAAGCTCAATGAAGCAGCAGTTTTGAAGGAAGTTTGCAATTTCTAATCAGAGATTGCTTCAGTATCAGTGACTCCTGAAGTTCATTGGCCTAGTTTATTCTGCCTGTCCCAGAGTGAGTTGCTAGTTAAGCTGAAGTCTGCATCCAAACACCACATAGAGCCTGCTCACAAGATTTGTAGGGAGAATGCAAAGTTTGGTCTGTTTTGTACAAAGCAGCAGCTTGAACATAAATGAGCAGGTCTTGGGATTGATGTCCTCTTTCCCCACTATTCCTTTGTTGCAGACATTCTGAGGAGGCACTCCCCCAATCTTCTAGGGACATGACATTGTTTGCATGGATGTTTTTGAAGGAGAGCTTAATGACCATACTACTGATACTGAGGCAGTCCCTCACTAGCTGGGGTCTTTACTGGGTCTCACTTTCATACCAATCCCAGAGCATCTCATACATCACCTGAAATGGTTGCCACTGGACAAGTACTACTAGGAGTATGGTCTCATTCAGTGTCACAAGCTTACAACTCTTGCTGTTGCTCTGCTACCATCTGGTGAAGCTTCCAGTTCCAGATGTGGCCTTGTGTCTGTCTGCTGAGGGATTATGCTGGGAAACCTAGAGGGACAACTTCCTGTGCTTTTTTTTTAGTAACCTCCCTCACAGGAGTATTAAGAATGGCAAGATGGTAGGGGGGAAATACATAGTTGTAAAAATGTTGGATTCTACTCAGCTATCCTCCACCCCATTTCTAATGAGCTTTGCAGGAGCACAGATCTAAGAGAGGTAAGAGGTGGGGGAGGCCAGCCTGGCAGAGGAGGAGGGAATTCTTTTTGGCCTGGTGGTAACTGCAAAAGGCTGTGTTTCTGTTATGCAGTGCACCCACAGAAATGCTTTGTGAATAGCGCTTCTGCCTTAGCACAATTAGAGCTACCCCTTGCATAATATCAAGTTACACAAGCAAAGCAGTGCAGCAGGATTTCAAGCATTTGCCACCTATCAAAACTTCCATTCCATTAATTGCTCTGTCAAATGGCTTGAGTCCCACCAAGATAGAAACAAAAATTTCACATTTTCCCAAGATGGATTTTTAAGATTTATAGGCTTTCCATTATTATAGCTACTGTTTATAGTAAATTTTGGTTCTTCTTCGTGGTCTTCTGTGAACACACACACAAGGGTTTCTTCTGCGCCTGAGCCAAGCTGCTCAGAGCTTTAACAGAGCTTGAATTACTGTCACCTGCCAAACTCCTCCCCGTCATATGTGCACTTTTGTGTTATTCGGAGAGGTTATTAGATTTTTGTTTGTTTGTTTATACCCTAAATCCCAGAGTTATCCAACCTGGGAGTTCCACCTGCCAGGCAGACACCATCCTAAATTGTTCTCCTGTGGAAGGAGGAGGGCAGGCCTCATGTTCCAAAACAGGCTGGGTTCCAACCTGGTTTCCACTGAGTAAGGGCCTTTTTACACGACCCCTAAAATCTGCTGGCCACTTAAATTCGGGCCAGGGATCTTGGGTGTTCGTTGCTCTTTCTGCGTCCCCACCCCTCCGCCCTTCCTTGCTCCTGTCTGCGTGAGGGGAGGGAGGAAAAAAGAGAGGAAAAAATGCAGGCTCACCTCCGAAGCTGCCCGGAGCCCCGTCGTTGTCCTGATTCCTTCTCTTCTGTTTGTTTGTTTTTTGCCTCCCACCCCAACAGAAGCGAGGAGAGCCCCGCACTCACCAGATTAAATCTGGACCTGGGGATTTTCACCCTCCTAGAGCAGGTACAAGAAAAGTGCGCTGGGACGCGCTTAGGTGGGCGTGGGCGCACTTAATTTCCTGCAAACTCCGGAGCTGGTGGGGAAACAATTGTAAGCTCCGGAGCTGGCAGCCGTTTGCTGCGGAGTTTAGGGGTCGTGTACAAATACCCAGAGCTTCCATTTCTAACAGGAAATGAAGCTGGAATTTGAGCTGTCTTTGGCCGTGAGGCCTTCTAGGTGAGCACAACTCAGGTGTTCTCTCTGGTAGGTGGATCTCCCAGAATGAAACATTCCAGGATTTGAAGTCTAAGGAAAAAAAGGAAATAATGTGCATGACTAGCAAGTTTCAAGGTCATAAAAACCACAATATTGTAAACACAGTGAACATGATAAATATTTTGGAAGCTGAATATTATGAGTGCCAAACATAAGTTTTATTGTTAAAGTAACTGTAAAGAAAAATGTGATATTACTGAACAAAATTTTAAAGCAAAGCAAAGTGTTATGCTTATATACCGCCCCATACCACTTCAAGTAGACTCTGGGCAGTTTACAGTTTAATTACAGTATGCAGGCTACACATTGCCCCCCGCCCCCAGGAAGTTGGGTACTCATCTTACCGACCTCGGAAGGATGGAAGGCTGAGTGAACCTTGAGCCTGCTACCTGGGATTGAACCCCAGGTCGTGAACACAGTTTTACCTACAGTACAGGAATTTAATCACTGCACCATGAGGCTATTTTATTGCAATAACCTGGACATAATCTGTTTCAATTGCCCTCATTTTTATTGCATACTAGGACAACTAGATATAGAGATAGTTTCTTTCCAAGTGCTATCAAACTGTTGAATAATTAATTTTTACATTTCTTCTTCCTTTTTAAATAATAGGTTATATTGTAGTATTGTACTGTGTTTTTATTGTTGACTATATGATTCTTATATTTCCTTTTATATAGAGAGAGCATTTTTACCAAAACAAATTCTGGGTGTGTCTAACCACACTTGGCCAATAAAAGTATTCTATTAAAAAAAAAAAAGAAAATTAATTTATTCTTGTGTAACGACACACACATTATGAAAACTGCATCCAAGCAGAGGATAACATTTTTTCAAGTAATGCCAGTACTACTGGCAGAGGGGAGATCAGTGTTATTAGGTCCCAAGTATAGTCCCACAGATGTAGATTTAGCTATTGTAGCATAAACAAGCCCTCTAACATTTTAGAAAAGTAGCATTTTGTAACTTTCTGCAAAACACAGTTTAGCACTTTTCCTGTGATTTTTATTTGTTTGTTTTTGTTTGGGAATTTAAATAAAAGGTAGAACAAAATATTTCCTCATGCATATTATAATTTGCATCTGTACACAGAGAAATAAAAAACACACCACAACAATCTATAATCCAATATATTCTTCTAATTTCAGAAAAACCCGGACTTTGCAGAAAAAATCAGTTTAGATGTTGGGGTTTTACAAAGCTGCTCTGCACTTTTGATTCTGTCTCAGGTTTTGTGAACATTTTGTTCCTTTGTTCAGTTCTGCAAAGTAGAAACTCACAAAAATATGTTTTATTGTCTTCCCAAATAGTTATCTTGGATATAGTCTGTGGCAGTCTTCCCTTTTCTTGTGCTTTGCAATTGTTTTAGATTTCAACTTCCTGCATTCCTGACCAGTGGCCATTTTGGCTGAAGTAGCAATCTAGGCACACCTGAAAGGACCATTTCACTCTTAGTTATAAGTGAGCTACATGTTAATCTCTTGTACATTAATGATTTTGCATTTCCATGCTTTCTATATTCATACTTTTAACATTCATTTCATATATTTATTTTTGAGACTCAACAGTTGAAATTGTGCTGCTTAACATAGTAAGTCACAACTCGAGTCAAATCCTCTGTAAGTTCCATTGATTCAGTGGGCCTATTTTAGTTCTGATTGATTACACAAAGCAACAGGATTTTGTCCATTATATTCTAACATAAAATTAATATCAGCCAGTAGATATGCAGCACACATTAAAAGTGGCAAAACTCAAATATTCAGAGAGGATACACAGAATTTCAAAATTTGTTTATTTTGTCCATCCCATTATTTATAGGATTTTTGTCCCCAGTATGAAAGGGCATCATCTGTTTTCTGTCATTTTTCCTTACACATTCTTCTTCCTTCCTGGCTTACATCAGTATGAAATTTTACTTGTGGTAGTTCAGAAATAGAATTTGTATTTTTACCATGAAAGGCCTCATGCATATTGCCTTTTGACTTGCTGGCCTAGGTTAACATTCTGTTTGATGTCTAATTAAGTATTCCCCAATATTCACATTAGTTAGATACAAACTAAATAAAAACCTAGTAATTAGTAATCAGTAAATACTCTAAAATTAATTTGACTTAATTCAGCAAGTACTTCAGCTACCTTGATTTAGATGGGTCTGCTCTAACCATCACAACATTTGGATCTCCTACGTTGCCCATGGTTATGCTACACCAAATAATTATGGGGAAAGACATGCAAACTTGAGTTAGTTTGACTTGTCTGGATTGTACTCGGTGAATACTTTACTCTATATTATTTAGTAATAAGCTCTGTTCTTGGTAATTTGTACTCTGTTCAATCCAAATACTTTCAAGTGTCCTACTGCATTTTAAAACTGAGATTGGTTGCATTCTGGAATGTTTATTCCCTTTGTTTCTTTTCAGAATGACCTTATTTTAAAATGCATGAGGTTATTTATAATTCACTCTGTGGCAGTGATTAAAGAGGTGTGAGTAATAGGTTATTGGACGTTGACAGCTCCTTGTTCACTAGATTGCTGTTAGAACATATATGCTGCTCACTCTTACCTCATTTATTCTAAGGTGATATCTGCATTTTGACATGTGCATTGTACAATTATGTGTTCTTAAGAAGGGGCTGAGTTTGGAGTTAGTGAATTACTAAAACATTTTGCATTGATATGAGCATTTCAGTTTCATGTTATGAATATAGGTCTGTTGACACTGAATACATACTTATTCTAATTATGTATTTGCCACCTAATTAGTAAGTAGGCTTGCCCTCCAGATGTACTTGATTGGGAAACCCAATGTTCAGCCTGTATCTTAATATCAAAATAGTTTTATTCTGAAACATTGATTTGATTGTTTAACTCTGACTCAACTGTAAACGGCTCCTGTCCAATATAGAAGAATGGTAAAAACAACATAAAAACTGAGAGAACAGTGGCTAGACCAGTGATGATGAACCTTTTTAGAGACTGAGTGCCCAAACTGCAATTCAAAACCCACTAATTTTTTGCAAAGTGCCAATACAGCAATTTAACCTGAATACAGGTGGCTGTGAAGTGGCAATGTTGGGTGCCCACAGAAAGGGCTCCAAGTACCACCTTTGGCACCTGCTCCATAGATTTGCCATCACTGGGCTAGATTGTGTGTACTATTGATTTGACTTTAGAGATCAGCAGTCTTGAAATATGGACGGAAGAAGAATATAGTCTTTTATCTTGTTTTGAGCTTTTCTTGCTTAAGAGAAGATATTGGGTTATGTATGTCTTTGGCTGAAATCCTGTTGCTTTCTTATGCAGACCAGTCATTGCTGGGATTCTTAGATGTTCACACACACATTGGCTTGCTGCACACTCACATCACGGTGGAGACTTATTGATTACCAGCTAGAAGGGATTGAATATTACACTGTTTCCTTTCAGTATAAGTAGCAAAATAACAGGATCTCAAGCAATGTATTAAAGTGCTAAAACTTCAGTTCTGGAATCTCATATTTGAAAGTAAGCTTCACTGAATTCAGTAGAATGTATTTCAGGGTAGATACATATAATTAGCAGTGTAAAAGGTGGTACAATAACCTCCCGCTTATCATGGGGGTTAGGGACCCACCCGACCCGCGATGACTGAAAGTTCGCAATATGTGGATGCAGGTCAGGTGGGGCCTGAGGGGGCGGTGCACCACCTCTGCTTCCCCGGGCTGCTGGAAGACTTTTTAAAAGCCTTCCAGCAGCCCGCGCATGCAGAGGTGGATGATCTGATCCGCCACCACCACTTGCTGCAGTCGCTCCTCCCCCAGCCAGCACCAATCAGCTGCTTGGCACTGGCTTGGGACCAGCGCTCTCCCGTAATCTCCATTGAAGTGCATTGGCTCACTGCATTTCAATGGAGATGGCCCAGGACTGGAAGGCATTTAAAAAGTGGTGTGCTGCTTCGCCCGAGCCCCCAGGGGGAAGTAGCATGCCACTTTAAAAATCCCTTCCAGTCACGGAGGCAAGTCTGCCTCTGTGACTGGAAGGGATTTAAAAAGTGGTGCACCGCTTCCCCGTGCAGGGGCTCCGGAGAAGGAGCACACCACTTTTTCCCTTCCCCACAGCCCGGCTCCAGCTGATTGGCGATGGGGTGGGGTAATAAAGGTTTTTCTCCCTCACCCCAGCACAAATCAGCTGCATCCCAGCATGTACTGGAGTCCCGCGATAAAGCGGGACCGCAGTACATGAACAGCAAAATGGCAGGGGGTTACTGTAGTAAAGTAAGTTTCCCCTCTAGAGACCTAGAGTAACTGTGTTATTCTACAGTCAGTAAGTACACTATAGATGCAACAGAAGCAACCACATTTAGTTCTCCTATAATTCCCCAAAATCCCAATAATGGTTGGAGATGATGGAGACAGAAATGAATGATTTTTGAGTGTCCTTGCAGTAAATTTGTGGAACCAGTTTAACATTGCATTTGCCTCACTGGAAGAAGTTTGGCAAATGTTTGAGTAGCAGTACTTCTTCCAGACACAGAGTCCCTGGAACTTTCGGTCAGAATATACTGTTCAAATATTTCATCTTATTTCTGACTTTTAATTATTTTCTACTTTCTTTTTAAATTTTACTCATATATTTTGGCTGTACATGTAAAGAAAAGAGATTAAAAACTAACACAGGAATGATAAGAAGAAGAAAATGGTTTGCTTTGCTTTCCATCCACAGTCTCATGAGATTTACATTAATATTCTCTTTCTTTGGCTGCATCTTTGCAAGTGATACCTTTGCCAGACATATGCAAGGAAGCAGTTTGATTATGTCTCCTCATCTTTGTGAATCATTACAGAATTGATGTTTTAGCCAGGATTGTTGCAGCATTTGGAACATCAGTTCTCGTGTGTTGTTCACACCATGTAAGTGAACTGGCCTCTGTGCATGTGTGACATAGAGCACATGGAGAAATGGGCTGGTTACTTGTGACGACTGTGGTTCTTTGGGCAGTCATTTATGAATCCACATAAGCTGCCTTGCTGTGTCATTAAAAGGCAGCAGACTCTGTATTTATAAAAAGGTAACAGAGTCCACCTTGTCATGTGAACTAAGAAGAGGAAAGTTCCCAACAACAGGTGCTCAGATTTAGAAGCTTTGAAACAGGGCTCTGTGCACGTGTAAAACCCATGTGTGCAATTTTTCAGATAAGGTCTCAAAGAACCATAGTTAAGCATTCTGTTCTTACCTCTTTAAACATTTATGTTTAAAATTGTGTTGTAGGGCCTCCTGAGACTCTGGTCTTCTAGAATGTTTTTCAACAATGGTTTCTGAAAAAAATAACAGCCATTAGAAAATGTTAAAAATTTAACTTAGACTATATAAAAAGTAATTTTTCAATTTTTCCCACGGCACACCAGTCTTTTGTCTAGAATACAATGGCTGTAACAGCAAGTCTTAGCTTGATACAGGTCTTTGTCACAGTTTCTATTTTTGTGCACAATCAGCACTTCCATCTTATATTGCTATTGTTTATAAGGAAATATCCTCGTCTACCAAGGCAAGTAGGTTGACATGCTCATTTATGAGTTGATTTGATTACTGTACGTGAAAGATTCTAGCCCTATAATGTGGTGTAGTAATTTAGACACTATCTAACAAGCAGTTGATGTAGTCAAATGTGTTGGCAGTGGTGAATTCAGTAACAAATAATTTCAGGTGGCAAATACACAGGAACAAAAGGGATAGCCCATATCTTATGTATAGTGCATCGTGATATTCCTGGAACACACTGAAGAGGGAATTTTCCCTGAACATGGGTAGAATGGCCATCATACTCCTTTGGTCACTATAGTATGCTATGAAATTTCCAGAATTGGGGCTAACCAAATTACTTGTTGTAATCCCATCAGAAATAAACTGTGGCTAAACAACATAGTGATACTTATCTCTTTTGCTTGTTTCTCTGCAGTTACCAATTACAACAACATTGTAGAAACAAATTCAGACTCAGATGATGAAGATAAATTGCACATTGTTGAAGAGGAAAGTATAGCAGATGCAGCAGATTGTGAAAATAGCGTGCCAGACGATGACTTGCCAAAAGACCACACAGTATTACCAGAACACAGTGAACAAGAAGGAAGTGCAAACAGTTGCTGGGAAGATGAAGGTATGTGTTAAACTATGATTCCGCCTATGTGTATAGACAGAAATAAATTCCTAACTTTTTTTCATACTGTAGTGCACTGATACGATGTACAGTACTCTTTGCAAAAAGAAAGGGAAGGAAATTGCTGATAGTTGGAAATTCAAAGGTTGAAAGTTTAGGAGATCTGTTTCACACTTGTTGCTTCCTGCATTTAACTATTTAGAAAGTAGAGGTGGTTAGCATAGTCATAAGGCCTTGGCATATAGGACATACTTCATACAAGAAGTTATCTGCATGTGGTATCTTTTTCCATATTAATAATTCCAATGTTTTCTTATATTCACCTAAGATACCAAAAATAATAAATTTTGGTATCTTAGGGGATATACAGTACGCTCCACAAAAGAAAAGGAATGAGGGCCAAATAAAGCTGAAAGTTTGATAATGGCAGCTACAAATTGTTTAACCTTTATATCATGCGTCCAAATTTATTATTGCTCTAACTGAAGAATGATTGTATTTATTTATTTTTATTTATTTTATTTTGAATATTTTTACCCCACCTTTCTCCTTGGAAAAAGACCCCAGGTGGTTTACAGTAATGAAGGACAATATACAGTCCAGAACGTTTTTAAGACATATCCAACTTAAGAACAGGGAATTTTAAGAGGTATCTTAGAACATTAAAAGGTAGCATTAGAGCTATAAGAAGAAAAGAAAAATCCATTATGAGGGGTGAAAAGCAACTTGGAAAACACTAGTGTTCTTATGAAATCAGTCAATGCAATCATGTATGGTACATCCGTATAAAGTCATATAGTAGGCCTCATTCAGGGAAAGCTTGCCTGAAGAGGAAGGTCTTTGCCTGCTTCCGGAAAGACAGCAGAGATGGGGCAGTCCTGGCCTCCAGCGGGAGGGAGTTCCAGAGTCTGGGAGCAACAACAGAGAAGGCCCTTTCATGTGTTCTGAGATGCACCTGTGAAGGTGGCGGGATGGAGAGAAAGGCCTCTCCTGATGACCTTAGAATCCAAGCCGATTCATACTGCGATATTCAATCTTTGAGGTAGCTTGGACCCAGGCCGCTTTGTGCTTTGTAGGTTAAGGTCAGCACCTTGAATTGTGCCCGATAGCTGATTGGCAGCCAGTGGAGCTGCTTTAGTAGGGGTGTAATGTGATCTCTAACCCGCCCCAGTCAGCAATCTGGCTACTGCGTTCTGGACCCGTTGAAGTTTCCTGAGTCTCTTCATTGGTAGCCTTACATAGAGCTCATTATAGTTGTCTAACCAGGAGGTCACTAGGGCATGTGTCACAGTGACCAGAGCAGGTTTCTCAAGAAACGGGCATTACTGGCGTACTTGTTTTGATTTTACAAATGCACTCCTGGCTATAGCTGTGACCTTGGCATCTAGGCTCAAGGATGAGTCCAGGAGCACCCCCAAGTTACACACCTCTTTTTTCCAATTGGGGGGTGATAACATCCACGATAGGCAGGGGGTTACTGTATAAGCTCTTTTAAACTACATAATAAAAATTTTTACTGGGGCAAAGTTATTACTCTGTAACATCCTTTCCACTTGGAATTACAGAAATACTGACAGTGGTATACCCAGTGAATTAGAAGAATCATTTGGTTAAGGGTAACCAGAAATTTTGATTGACAACAAAGTATGCCAAGATTTATGGATCACCATTCATTGCTTATTTTATGTCAATATCAGAGTATTTTCCTGGGCAAAGTGTGGTTTTCCAGGTGTTGTTGGACTAACTCCTCTCAGCCCTAGACAGCATAGCCACGTGACAACTACAGTGGTACCCTGTTTTACGTAATTAATCTGTTCCCCACGACGCTTCGTAAATGGACGCATTGTTTCCGAAGGACTTTGTTATAACCCGGAAATTACATAACCTAGGTTGTTTGTAACCTGGGGTACTACTATACCGTACTAGGAGTTACAGTCAATAACATCTGGGAGTGCAGCTTTGATTTCAAAAACCTATATGACAGAAAGGTTCTGTACAAATACTGATAATCAGGAGTTTTTAAGAAGACAGAAAGCCAAATGTTACAGATAAATGAAAGAATTTCTAGGTTATCTAAGGATTGATCTTCTGCTCTATCATATAATTAATTTAGCTAATAAAGAAGCAAAGAAAATCCTGGGGCCTGAAGCTCAAGCAGATGAATCTGGATGTGCAGGTAGTTGCCATGAAATTCCTTAATTATTTTTTTTACATATTTAGCATATTCTTGAGATTTACTGTATAGTAAGTTCATGAGAAATAAAAAAATTTGTCTTCCCATACTTCCTAACTGCCTTTTCAAGTCCTTTAATCTCTCTGTTTCTCCCTCCATTGACACACTTAGAGGCTTAACAGTACCACTGATGCTGCCCAGATCAGGCTCTCAGAAGGGCAGTTTAGAGGTGTTGCTAATAAATTATGCACAGCATTCCTTTCTTTAGCTGCATTTTGGTTCAAGTAGCAGGAGCAATAGAAGAACAATATATTTCTGGTCTGCTGCAGGATTACAACATAGCATTACAATAGGGTGTTGCTAAGATAATGATATTAGTGAAATATTTGAATAGCAAAATTATATAAAATGAGCTGATGTAATGAGTCACAATTTATCAATATCTACTTATGTTTTTGTGTGTGTTCAGAACCAACCTATAGCAACTCTTTACTGGGTTTTCAAGATAAGTGAGATATTTAAGAGATATATTGAAAACATTGATGCTAAAGTGTTACAAGATAAGTGAGATATTTAAGAGATGCAGTGGTACCCCAGGTTATGAAATTAATCTTTTCCCTGGGATGTTTTGTAAAACTGGAAATGTTCGTAACTCAGATCTGAATGTTGCCTAATGCACACTGGGAATGGAACTCTTCCAAAAAATATTCACAACCCAGGGTTATGAAAATTTGTACAATAATTGTAACCTGGGTTTTGGGGGATTTTTTTTCGGATGGACTTCCGTGTTGACTTTATTACGTATCCTGAAAATTACATAACCTGAGGCATTTGTAACCCAAGGTACCACTGTATAATGAAAACATGGTTGCTAAAGTGTTACAGGATGAAAAAAATTAAGGAAGTAAATGTACCTGAGATATTCTTCTACCATAATATGAATTCCTAACATACTGCACTTCCTGTATATCCATGTGAGAAGGAAATACTAAATACAGAAATATAAAGTGCACATTATAATGCCAAAGAAAACCTCTTTTAAAGTTGTAGTTTTAAAAATTAAACAAATCTTCTAAAAAAGAACTTAACAATAATTCAACCATTCAGTAAAGCCACAATTTAGACAGTAATGCAACCACCTTCCAGAATTTAAGCAAATGTTATGTACACCTGGCAAACCAAAATGCATTTGCTACTGCTCTAAAAGCTTTCTTGAATACAGTCTTGTGAGTTTTCTGATCAGCTCAACAGCCCCAAAGTCCTGTCTTGTGACACCCCTGATTCCCTATATACTATAACATAGCTAGCCTCATTATACTTTGAGTCTGTGTAAGGCCAGGAGGGGACCCTTTTGCCTTTAGCTTGCTGGTGCTATCCGTTGAGTAAATATGCAAAAGGGTGAGAATATGTTTTACTGGATGGGATGGATACCTTTGAGGCTATGCAGAAATAATAGAGATTGGGCAGGGAGGGAGAGAAACTGGCTTTTTAGCTTTTGTCCAAATCCGAGAGTTGGAAGACTTGCTTAGCTTTCTGAATAACTCTCACACTCTGGCTCTTTTCTAAATCTGCTGGTATCTTCTGGGCAAATGGTGATTCCTGCATCAGTTTAATTCACCACAACTAGTCCATTAGATACTTAAGCAGTTTGTTTTATATTTAGAAACACTGTAATTCTATAAGGTTTGGAAATACAGATCCAGCTAAGTATGGATTTTATGTAAAATAGCCCAACTAATTGATTTTATTTAAACTAGAATTCTGTAATCCAATTATGGATTGTAAGAATAGTATGCTTTGACTTACCGTTCAAAGTTGCTTGGTATAAACTTAAAACCTAACCATGGCCAGCTAGTTATCCATGAACATTTGACAAGAAGACAGAGACTAAAATACTGTACCCCATCACAAATTCTGCTTCTTCACAATTGTTTCATTGATCAGCTGCTGTTTTAACAGTCTTTAAAAACATATTTAGGTTATTTTTCTGGGAGCAATGTACAATTGACATGGGAAATTATATTTGGAAACCTGATAATCATCCTTGGCAGATGAAGCCAATTTGGAATGAAGGCAAAGATTCCTCTGCATGTTCCTCTAAATCTTAATGCTGAATGAGACAAGTGTCACTCGGAAGCTGTGTGTGTGCCTCTCAGATCATTTTTATGGTTGCCATTTTCTATGCCTGGAAGGTGGTTTTGCAAGGCAATGGCATGAGCCTTTCCAAATCCCCAAGCCCATAAAAAGGAAACCAGTCTTGATTTCCACCAACTTTCAGGTGTTTACTAAGGTTTTTTTATGAAGGTTGGATCCGTTCAGGAGTGGAAACATAGCACGTCCTGGGGGCAAAAAAATGGATTCTAGATCTTCCAAAATTGTCCAATTCAACTTAATGCATGAACAGTTTTGTGTGCATTTTGTTTGTTTCAAAAATATTATGCTGGGGAACAATGCATTTCATGGAAAGAAGCAAATGTTCATTTATTTGGGAAAGAAATTTACACAGGCCACTTCAGATATAGCATTGTATTTTATTAACCCTCTATTCCAGTGTTGGTGAACCTATGGCACGGGTGCCAAAGGTGGCACTTGGAGCTCTTTCTGTGGGCACCCAACAATGCCTCTTCCCAGCCACCTGTATTCAGGTTAAATTGCTGTATTGGCACTTTGCAAAAAAATGGTGGGTTTTGAATCACAGTTTGGGCACTCGGTCTCTAAAAGGTTCGCCATCACTGCTCTATTCTGAAGCTTTAAAGTGTTTGAGAAGTTATGGCAAAGATTAGGGAAAGTTGTGAGTGGGGAGATGTGGGCCCAAAAAGTAAAAGCTATGTAAAGCTTCGATGTCCCAATTTCAGAGCTTGTCTCTGAGCTGTTCCTTGTGTTCAGGCTTCTCGTTATTATCGCTATGATTGAGTCGTTGCTTAGAAATGAAAGCCAAATTCTATTATTGAAATCTGTTAATGCTTTGCGATTTTGTTCTTTACTACTAGTAAAAGAAGGTGAATGTGATTCTGATGCAGAAAATGAACAAAATCATGACCCTAATGTTGAAGAATTTCTGCAACAAGAGGATACAGCAGTTATCTATCCCGAAGCACCTGAGGAAGATCAGAGACAAGGCACACCAGAGGCCAGTGGTCAGGATGAAAATGGTAGATACTGTTCTGTTCTGTTTTGTTTTTGTAAAGTGTGAAATAGGGTGCATAGAAGCAAATGCATTGCTTATTTTAATGTAGAGAGTTAAATAGCACATCTTAACAGAATAAATGTGTATGGTTCATGGGTGAGTTCAGATTCAGTCTCTTGAAACAGTGCAAGTCAAAGTGGTTTTCACTGTCCCCTTCTCCCCGTAATAAAACCCACAGTTTCTAAAAACAGAACTCCTAAAACCAATGAATCTGAATATCAGAGTATCAGTATAGACTGGAGTGGGGACTCCTCCCACCCCCCAAATTGAATTGACGTCCATTCCAAAAGCTTAACCCTACTTTATCTGAAGGCAGATCTTGCAATATCATGAAAATGCAGAAGATTGATTTGATGTTGAAAACTTTTATCTGCAGGACCTTGTAATCATTTCTCACATATTCCCCATAAATTTGCATTCTGCTTGCTGCTCATCAGATATTTTGCTTAAACTAACGTCGCACAAAAATAGATTTTAAAATGAACACTTTTTTTGTAAATAATTCTGAATGCTGTTGGCACTAGCATGTAAGTATACCTGTGGGAGGGGTGTGGTGGCTCAGTGGGGTAGAGCAATGAAAACTATCAGCTGCAAAGTCGGCAGCTTGGCAGTTCGAATCCTGGGTGCCACGCAGCAGCTCCTGCTAACCTAGCAGTTGCAAGTGGATAAATAGGTAACGCCGTAAAAAGCAGGAATGTAAACAATGTTCCATGCCAAGAAATGTGCTCAGCCATGCTGGCCATATGGCCATGGACTTGCACAATACTGGCTCTTTGGCTTGGAAACAGAGATGAGCACTGCCCCTAGAGTTGGACACGACTAGCACACATGTGCAGGGGAAACCTTTAACCTTTACCTTCTACCTGTGGGAACTGGCCCTTCCAAGTACCTTGTTCATTTGTTTAGTGCCAGTATTCTTACTGTAAGAAGGGGCAGAAAATAGATCAGGATCTTTTGGTAGACGATGGAGGCAGAGATTGCACTGATCTCTGCCACCGTCAGTTCACCCTCCTCCTAGAAGACTCCTCCCGACAGTCCCTAGTTGTCAAATTTAACTGGATGTTGGGCTGCCAGGAGCATCCTTCAGTCCCAGATTTTATTTTTATTTTTTATTTTTTTGTCCTGTGAGTTTTTCGTCTTACAGGGCATTTGTCTTACAAGGTACCACTGTATATAGACAGTATATACTCTTCCTAAAATGGAGTCAGTGCTTTGCAGGAATAATTTTTGCATGGAATTGAGCTGTACTTTGCAGATATGAGAAATGTATGGAGTCAAACCTGAAATCTGTTGCATAGAATTGAGTTGTACTAGACATACCTGTCACTGAAACTTACTCCTGAAAAGACAATTCAGCTATGCTTAGTGAGGAAAAATCCAAACTAGTAAGAATTCTATTTGGCCCTGTCCTGGCCCCATAGTCCCATTCTGTTCTGAAGGATGCCCTCAAAATTCTTTTCCACCCTGCTATTTAGTGTCTGGTATATACTAAGTGCTTTGCAGTCTAATCATATACAGTAGGACCCCTGTATCTGCTGGGGATTAGTTCCTGGTCACCCCACAGTTAATGGAATCTGCGGATAAGAGCGAATGCTCGTATCTGAGGTGCCAGGGGTGAAAACGGTTGAGAGCCCACCAGCACCCCAGCGAACCCTGCCATGGCGTTGTGCCGCCCACCACCTCCTCCACCGATCTCGCAGGTGGGCTCTCCCGGGCTCTGCGGCCCCCTCCACCTCCACCAATCTTGTGGGCAGGCACTCCCGGGCCATGTGGCTACTGCTGCCGCTGCCGCCAATCTTGTGGGTGAGTGGGCAGGCACACCGCCGCTGTACTGCCTGGGCCGCTGCACCACCGCCGGCCCAGCCCTTTGCACTGCCACTTGCCATCCATGGATAATGCAGATTTCCCTTTATTGCGGGTCGGGGCGGGTCCCTAACTCTGGCAATAAACAGGATTACTGTATTCTGTTCTTTTCATAGCTTTATAGCAAGAATATCCTAACAGAGACTCCTCTTTGACTCCACTAGATTTCATTTTAAACATGGTTTGAATGTAACTGTCTGAAATGAACGACATGATTTTGAATTTCTATCCTTTCAAGGCAGACTGAGGTGAAGTTGTGAAAATTAAATAGAAATTTATCCTGAATCCTTTGTGTATTCTTTCCCAAGCTTCATTGGTAATGCAAAGTGGATTTAACGGCTAACTACATTTTGCCCTAATAGTGAATTTGTGCCATCAAGTCAGTTCTGACTTATGGCAAACCCTTGCTAGCATTTTCCAAACAGAGACTATTGAGATGTGATTTTACCATTCCCTTCTTCTGGAGACGCCCTGGGATCATACAACTTGCTGAAGGCTACAGAGGCTGGCATGTTTCCTTGGATCATGCATAACTGAAAGTAGACTTATACCCTTTTTGTGTATCAATACCCTTATTATGTTGATATGTTTGTTTGTAGCTTATTGCTTAATGATTGGCAGACAAATAATGTGTCCTTTTTCTTATCCAGGCACGCCAGATGCATTTTCCCAGCTGCTTACATGCCCTTACTGTGATAGAGGGTACAAACGCTTTACCTCTCTGAAGGAACACATTAAATATCGCCATGAAAAAAATGAAGATAACTTCAGTTGCTCCTTATGCAGTTACACATTTGCATATAGAACACAACTTGAACGCCATATGACATCACATAAATCAGGAAGAGATCAAGTAAGTGATTGTGTGCCCATTATTCTACTCAGTACCTTTAATAATAATTTTTAAAATATTGGATTTTGTTTGCATGCTTAGGTTTGATTTTATATGCAGTTGTGGTCTAGAGTAGTACCTAAAATCATTGCTTTCCTTGGAATGTCTTAGAGTAGACCATATACAAAAATATGTTTACTCATGTCCATTTTTTTCCTGCTGTCAGGCCTATAATCGCATGGGTCTGCTCACTGTGTTCTATTATCATTCATGAAGAATGTGACTTTAAATATTCAGTTCTTTATATTCTCCAAACCACAGTACGAATTAAAAGGAGCATGCTGGCTTCTGCACTCTCTTCTCTCCCCAGTAATTATTCCATACTTCACATCATACAACTCCCTTGTCAGGAAAAAAAACATAGCTGACCTTCACATTTAAATCAGTGAAACTGTCATTTGGCTGCAAACCTTTGGATTTTTAATCTTCAAACTGTTATTTTGGTTTCTACTTGGATGGATAATATGCACCAATTGTGGTTTTCCCAGTTCACTTTTGATGTCAGACAACTCACTCAAACAAGGAATAGGAAATGAGAATGAGTATGCACACAGGAAGAAGGGAACAGAGATAGGATGTGACTACACAGTGAGGAAAATGCAAATTCACTCACTGGGAAGTCATGCCTGAAAAGTAAGGCTTCCTTGGCTAAATTCCTCTTAATTCGCCTTAACTAGCCACATTTTGGGGGTGGGGATTGACAAAACAGCCTTGTTTACAGCTTATTAACATAGCTCTCCTGAAGCCCTCCTGATTTGCAAAGAGCACATCTAAACAAGAACTACCATGATAAGCTGTTAAAGAAGGGCGAAATAGCAATTTCATCCTCTTATTTCTTCCTCTCCTTCCCTGCTCTCATATGTGTGTATCTGCCCTAGGGTTGGGGAACCTTTGGTCCTCCAGATGTTTTTGGACTGCAGCTTCCAAAATTCCAAGCCTATATTGCCAGTGATAAAACTGTAGGAGTTGTAGTCCAAAACATCTGGAGGGCTGAAGGTTCCCGACTGCTTCCCAGTGCATCACCACTAGCACCACCAAAGCTTAAAGAAAATGGAAAGGCATTATTCTGCCCAGAGGGGATCAGCACAGAGAAAAATCTTTGCAGGATCACACTTCTCTACATTGGTTCCTGCAGTCACACCACCCGAACCCACACTAATGGATCTACTGTTTTAAAAAAAAGGAGAACTCCCAGCATTGGAGAAGAAAATATAGAGGGTTGGGGGGAAATTCTGGGCCACTTTGCATTTGCTTTTAGGTCATATGGTCAATGGAAGAAATCTTGTAGCATTGCCCATAGTTTATGTCAGTGTAGTCATACCCATAAAGAGGCTATTATATCAGAGCCAAACCAACTGGGAATGTTAAATCAGAAGTGGCATATCAGGAAATAAGCCTTTCCCAATGCCAAAAAAGCAAACAGTAAAAGCTAGATCAAGCATGTCCAAACTTCGGCCCTTCAGATGTTTTGGACCACAACTCCCACAGTCCTTTGCCATTGGAAATACAGGCTTGGAATTCTGGGAGTTGTGGTCCAAAACATCAGGAGGGCCGAAGTTTGGTCATGCCTGAGCTAGATGTTTAGCATAGTGTAAGTTTGATCCAGATGTAGCTATGTTTTGAGTAAAGCCACTGAAATTCGTTGGAATTCTGTTGCGAATCAGTAATACAAATTATAGTACAAATTAGAACTGTTCCATGCATCAGTCCTCACTTTATGGGCTCCTTCCCATGAAGCTCCTCTCTATATTTAGTGAGGCTCATTTTCATATGACAGATACTTACTTCACCCTTGAGGCCATATCTAAACTTTTGCAAGCCTGATAGAATGTAGTAGGTTCCTCTCTGGGGTCCCCTCTGTTTCTCAACCAAGCAGCGGATTTTATTATTATTATTATTATTAACAGTTTATTTACACTCTAGTTTTATACCTAGATATGCTGTAAGAATGATATATGCTAACAATGTGTATGTTACTGTGGGCTTTTCTACACTGCTGCATGACTGTTCTAAGACAGTTGAAACAGAATCCAATGGTAAAAGTAAAAATACGGTAATGGGATAAATCCAGTTCTAGGATCCAACTGCAGTAGATTCCTCCAATTGTTAAGTCAACACTAACTAATCTAAGTTGTGTTAATTCAGTGCATATACTCTACTGAGGCTAATCCTCAAGGAGTTCAGCAACTGGCTCATGTCACCAACTCAGCCCCCAGTTTGGGGGAAATGGTGAGAAGAGTAGCTGACATCTCAGGCTAATTCTGGCTGTGTGGCAGCCATGCAAGCCAGTTTAGTTGGACTCCGCTTTGAAGCCTTTCTACAAGATCCCTTACAGAAATGCTTCCTTGGGTCTTTTTTTAATGAGAAAGCCAGTGTAAAAATATTTTAAATAAAATAAAATAAAATAGGAATAGAACCAAAGGAGAAAATTCCTCCTGAGCTATGCGTCAAAGCTGAATTTCACAAGCTGGCCACACAACTGATTGGCTTCCTGGGCCAGGACTGTGCTAAAACTGTAGTCAGTAAGTCACAAGCCACATATTGAAGTAGAAATGGTCCCCTCCCCTCCTCTGCTCTGTATACTAGGCACAAAGAAGAATTTCCAGTGTGCAGGGATAACTCTTGAGTCAAATACATGTGGATGATATAAACTAGACAGCACCAAAAGCAATCCAGATAGTGAGCTAATATGCCAGTGAGGATTGCCCTTACTCACGTATTTGTTTGTTAAAGCCAGAATCCTGTTGTCCCCTTCCATTTGATGAGGGAAATCATGCTGGTAGACCTACTTAGTTAGAAAGGCATCCATTGTGCTCCCTATCTCCTCCGGGTAGTGCAAACTATGTTGCACCTGACTGTACAACAGACAGCAGACAGAAGGAATAAATTTCTTGGGTAGTTGCCTTTTGCACGTAGGTTTCCCCTATAGAATTTTGGCCTACAGTTTGCATTGGATATTTCCCCCTACAGGCTAATTGTTTGAATCAACCATAGAAGGTGTACTCTGTGCAAAACAAGCAAGTTTCAAAGTCCTGAAGGCTTCTTCTTTAGGCTCCTCACAGGGGGAGGAGTGGGAAGAAACTGGAATATCCAGAGGTTATCCTGGTTCGATTTTGAACCGTCAGGATCCGTAAAATATCTATTAAATTGTCTAGCGGTGGCGAACACTTTTTCATCACAACTCATTCCCCCTTTCCCACTGTTTTCTTTGAGACGCATTGGTTTAGCAAATCTATATTTTCCTGTAGTTGTTCAAAAACATCTTCCAGTGCCTCTCCAGTTATGAAAATCTGAGCCAAGAGATGGCTAGAAATACTTTTCAAGGAATGTGGCACTCTAACAAGAGTAAATGGCCAATATTTGTTTTTGCTATTTACTATGGCTCTTCCTGCTTATTTATTTGTAGTAATACACCATGAGAGTGTGAATTTGCATAGGAAAAGCAATTGGGTTTCTGTATCCTTTCTGAATTATGAGTTTTTTACTCTCAATAATTCTTCTTGAAACCTCATGTATTTTAGCTGAAATATATGAAATGAACATTGTGCTTCTTACATTGCATCATGTCTATCTCAAATGTGAAAGCTAATGCCTCCATGTGGAAGCCATAAATCTGGGCACTTCAATTCTAGTGATAGGCAGCCTGAAAGGAGGCTGATACTGTACAATATATAATGTAAACAGGTTTTACATGTGAACAAATGGAGGATTAGATTCACCCATGTGTACTCAGCTTCACTGCCAGCCTGGTAGCAGCCCCTGCAAACTTCAGAAGTGCTGCAGTTGGAACTGCCATATGTGGATTGGCCCTTTGTGTCTAAGACTGGGTAGGTAAATAGACACTAGAGACAAAAAAAACTAAACAAACCATGCAAGCAAACTGGTGATGGATGCTTTTCATGCATAATGTTTTGCTATGCTTTGAGTCAAGTACAGATGCAAGAGTATATTGTACATGTGCCAAGGCTCTTCAGCTTTATTATAGCAACAAGAATGTTTGTTTTAATGTTGGTCAAAATCCTACATGCACACATGCATATATATTTCTTCATCTTGCTCATACTAAGTGTACATTAGTATTTACTGTATAAGGATACAGCACAGCCATAATTAAACATGTTTAAGTTCCATTCATTTTACAGTAGTGGAGTACCAAAAGGATGTTCATATCTGTTCCATCAAAATCAGTGGTTCTGGGGGCAGACAAGGGCATAGAGATAGCTGTGCATGTTACCTGGTTTCTTTAAGGAGCTTGGGTATGATACCCAATTTAAAAAAAACACCTCCAATGCAGCAAACACAAACCTGCCACAACTATTCACCATGAACCTCTGGGACTCTAATTTGTCTGCACAGTCTACAATACATTGATGCAGGCCTGAGGAAGTGGACTTTGGTCCATGAAAGCTTGCAGATTGTTCTTTTTTTTAAATGGTCACCTATCCTGAAAAATTCATGTGGCACCCACTTCCTAGCCTTGTGGCTATTATGTGTATTATAAATCCATAGTACTTTAGAATGCTTCGTCTTGACCAGATGATGCTGTAATAAATCCGTACCGATAGATATACTAGTAGTGAAATAAAATTAGTTCTGCACACTGTTATGATACAGTGTTTGCTGATACTCAGTTTTAATGTTATTAAAGCCATTTGGGAGGAGACGCTATATATCTCAGTTTAGGAGCATGTAGCCTTCCAAATGCTGTTGGACTGCAACTCCCATGGAGCCCTCCCTTGCTGCATATAATTAAGTTTGGCTGTATCTGAAAGAAAATGAAATTTGGTAAATTTCTACATGTTCCAATTACACATAATAAAATCCTCTTGTTTGTTCCAGCATACATACAGTGTCCCCCATCCAGGGAGGCATCGCTCTATTGGTTCACCTAAATGCTAGTGTGTGTGTGTGTTGTATCGTTATCGTTACAGTCGTGAACGACTCTTTGTGACTCCATGTCCATGAAGTTTTCTTGGCAGGAATACTGGAGTGGTTTGCCAGTTCCTATTCCAGGCGCCTACAGCACCTGGTATTCCCTGGTGGTCTCCCATCCAAGTACTAACCAGGCCCGACCCTACTTAGTTTCCAAAATCAGGCAAGATCGGATGTGCTTAGGGCATCTAGGCAGCTACAAATGCTAGTAGGCACAGCTATTAGTAAGATGGAAGTGTGTTAAACTGCCCTAATTAGTGTGATACTCCACTCTTCATTTCCATTTCAGAGAGGAGGCTTCCTGTGAACCTCCTGCTACTGGTGGGCAGGACAAATTTCCATCTCGTGCATAGACAGAATAGAATGTGTTTCCTATTTTGGTCTATACCAGTGTTTTTCAACCTTTTTTGGGCAAAGGCACACTTGTTTCATGAAAAAAATCACGAGGCACACCACCATTAGAAAATGTTAAAAAAATTAACTCTGTGCCTATATTGACTATATATAAAGTAATTCTCTTGAATAGGAATCAAATAAACACAAAGTATTTTATAATTACTTTATTATGAAATAGTAAGTAAACAGAAATATGAAAAATTATAAAATACTTTATTCAGTGCGCAACCTGGGCCTGTTTGGCTGAACACAAAGCTGATATTCTTCAGCTTTTCCAACGGCACACCAGGCAACATCTCGCGGCACACTAGTGTGCCACGGAATAGTGGTTGAAAAACACTGGTCTATACTTATGGCAGATTATTCTGAAGAGCCACAAATGGAACAGTTTCTGGTTTCCACTTATCTTGTAACTCAGGGAGATTTCAGATGAGAGGCATTCAAGTAAAAAATGAACCATTTGTTGGAAGGAGGAAAGCCACTTGATGCATCATAGTTCCTTCTTTAGAAAAGCCTTCACAAATTAAGGTGAATAGAAATTCATAGAATCTGAACCACTGCAACCTGTAAAGTTATTTCAGTCCAACTTCGTATCTGTTTATTAAATGTGTTTTAAACCATGGAAGGAGAATAAATATTTCATCCACTGGTAAACATTAATATAACTGCCTCTTGCAAAAATATGTCCTGTACATATCGTAGATATTGCTACTTTCAAAATAAGGCCTTTTCACACGACCCCTAAGATCCGCTGGCCACTTAAATTCGGACCAGAGATCTTAGGGGTTTGTCGCTGTTCCTGCGTTCCCACCCCCCACCCCCGCGCACTCCTGGCTGCTGGCTGCGTGAGGGGAGGGAGAAAAAAAGGAAGAAAAGAATGCCGCTCACCTCTGTTCTGCCATCCCGGCACTGCATTCAGATCTCTTAAAGGGGCAGGGGGCAAAAAAAGAACAAACAGAAGCAAGGAGAGCCGGGCAGTCACTACGTTATATCCGCATCAGGAATTTTCACCTCCAGAGAGCAGGTACCTGAAAAGTGCGCTGGGACGCGCTTAGGTGGGCGTGGTCGCACTTAATTATCTGTAAACTCCGGAGTTGGTGGGGAAACAATTTTAAGCTCCGGAGCTGGCAGCCATTTGCGGCGGAGTTTAGGGGTCATGTTCAAAGGGCCTAAGTCTAAATATACTGAAAAATTAGTTGTTGACAGATTATTTTTGTTTATGGACCAATTAGATTGCATCAGCACAGTCTGTCAAAAGCGATTATTAGTGAGCTCAAGTAACATTTGAAATACTGTATTATTTGTGTGTGTTTATTCAGAGAATGAGTTGTGATCAAGTGCATTTGTTACTGAATTACCTTCTCTCTAGAGCACTCCTGTGATGTCGTTGCATAAAGGAATTCAAGGCCTACAGTAAGAGTTGGAAGCATGTAAATGGAAAAATCAAGTCAAATAATTAAAATTTAAATAGGCTTTAATGTTTCTTTGTCTTGTAACCCAGATTCTTTGGATGTCCTTTACAAACAGAATAAGGGAATGTCTTACTGAACTTCATAGGCATGTAAAATGGCAATACCATCTCTGTCTCACATTTTGATACAGGGCAAAGTGATTTTACCGCTTATATTTTTCCTTACTCACCTATTTCCTACTTGCTTTTCACAAGCAATATCTGCAATCATACGATGATTTATTTATCTCTATTAAATTTTAAATGTACCTTTCTCTGCTGCAGGTAAGAAATTCTTCACATCTTTCTTTTATTGCGTCTTCTGGTTGACCTGCACATTTATTGCGTCTTCTGGTTGACCTGCACATTTTGTTTTACAGAGACATGTGACTCAATCTAGTGGTAACCGAAAATTCAAGTGCACTGAATGTGGAAAAGCTTTCAAATATAAACATCACTTAAAGGAGCACCTACGAATCCACAGTGGTAAGTATCTGTTCAAGGTTTTCTTTGCCAGAGTAGGATTTCTTTATTATATTCTCAGTTCTTTAAAATATGCATCTCATTCTAACCTCTTGCATGATATAAACCAGACTAATGAGCTGCATCTAACGTACTGGTGATTGGATAAAAGTAATTAATTAATTAATTAACATACCACTGACTTAGTGTGAGACACTACTGTAAGTGGTTTACAGAGATAAACTAGATAGTAACTCTGACCTTCCAGCAAAACCAGTAAGATAAGAGCCTGCATTAAATAAATCTCCAAATGATGGTTGAGTAAGTGAAAGTATGGATGAACAGGCTGAAGAGGTTCTGTGCAGACAAATTTCACTGTACAGTGTCAAAGCAGTTCAGCTATATAGCTGCTGTAGTGGCTAATGTTAGACAACAAATATGTTGCGCCCACCATTACGTATCTAGTAAAATTTGGATACAGCTGTAAAATTTGTTTCAGAATAGTCACTTGCTTGGATGCAAAGGTATATTTTAGTTACTGGCTAATTTGAATCTTCTGCCACAACCTTGTGTAAAAAAAAGATAAAACTCAATAATAATAAATGTCTTATTACAGCTTCTTGTGCAATGTTTTGTACAATCTGAAGTAATAGAAACATTAACGTGCTAGATACAATATCAGGTGACCTGAATTTATGGAGCAGCACTAGCAGCTGCATTCTTCAGCATAACATACCTATTTGATGTCTAGTTACCTATGAATGTCACAACAGCTCTCTGGGATTTTGCCAATTTAAAAATATATATACTGTATTTTTCCATCTATAAGAAGGAATGTATAAGACAACCCCCGCTGTTCCAACCCAAAATTACAATTTGGTAACTGCACAATTCTCTCCTCACCTTACTTCTGTTATAAGATCACCTTCATTTTTAGTCTAACAGTTAATATTGGCTTATGCACAGAAAAATACTGGTATATATCCTTGGAAGAAAACTCAGCATAACCAAGTAAAAGGGAATTATGACCAAATTCCAATTAGTGGAAAGAAATGAATAATTGTATGCAAACTATGTTGCTTTTCATGAGACTTAGAAGGTGACTACAGTACATGGACATTTAGCCGTGCTTTGTCCGCTGAAGAGAAGGTTTATTTGCTCCTTTTGTTAGCAGACAATACAACTGCTAGAGTAAACCAGCCCGGCTTCAGAGCATTCTTACCCACACTTTTTCTGGTCTCCTGTCAGGGTTCCTCTTATTTGAGGTGAAAATAGGGGTGGCTCCATTTTGGTTTGACCCCTACATGTATGTGATTGCTAGGATTAAACCAAAATGGCTGACTTTTTGGAGCAGCTGCTTAATAGGAAACTTTCACTGAAGTCTTCTTTGGAGGGCAGGGGAGGGACAATGTTTTGAATGTCATTTTAATTGTCATTATGATATCAGAGATGCTTTAAAAACAGGGTTTTTTTTTAAGTGAGGTCCTTTTATGTCTCTCTTCCTCTCCAAAGGCAAGGAAGTTTTTAAATAAATGGAAAGCTTTCCATTTCTCAATTGAAGATTAAAATGGAAAGCTTCCCATGCAACAGAGAAATGAGATGCTTTCCCTTTTAATATTCCTTGTCTTTGGAGGGAAAGTGAGACCCCTCCAAAAAAAGCTTTCCTTTTGTTTTTAACGGTTGCTAACTGATGCAGCATATCCATGGTGATTTAACAGCGCTTTGGAGGTGGGGGAAACATTTCAAAACATCGGTGTAATACCTTGGCAACAATTTTTAAGTAATCCAAAATGTCACCCTTTCCTTGCCTTCCAACGGATTACTCAGAGGAGGTTTCTAATTAAGCAGCTTCTCTAAAGGGACAGCCTTAATGATCTTGAGAAACCTTCCCCTTTAAAAAGAATCACTTTCTCCTTTTAAAATCAAAAAGTTCTTAATCGTGCTAGACAAGGGGAGTTGTAGTGTGCATTCCTGACTTGAGACTGCCCAGCCCTTGCATGTACATATAACATGCACCTTAACTAACTTGAAGCAACCCTATTTAGCCTGATGCTGCCCACTTCAATTTGACTATCTAGCCAAGTCCTTGGTAAATACGCAAGCATTTACTAGATAGTGCCCATTGTGTTTTTTAAAAAACACAACCTGGTATGAATATATGCATGCAGCTCAGTTTACTGTTAGTTTTTCATCTAGAGACTTGAGGAGTTAGTTCGGATAGTTTTTCCCCTCAAGAGAGACTTTTTACACCTCTTGTCAGCTTTGTGCTAAATTTGTGAAACTAAATCCAAAGCATTACACAATCTCATAGGCATGAGTGTTGTAGAACCAGCCTTTTTTAGCTACGAGTAAAATTTTGTGTAAGCATTCTGCCAGCAGCTGTTTTCCTTTCCCACTCTCACTTCTTTGATCCAGCTCTACAGTCTAATTGAGAGATTGTGACTGGTATTTCTTTTTAACCGAAACTCCTTCGCTGCTCTCTCTCTCTTTTTTTATGTGTACATAGGAGAGAAGCCATATGAGTGCCCAAACTGCAAGAAACGTTTTTCCCATTCTGGTTCCTACAGTTCCCATATAAGCAGTAAGAAATGCATTGGTTTGGTGCCTGTGAACGGCCGAGCACGAACAGGGCTGAAGACATCTCAGTGCTCTTCCCCTTCCCTTTCTGCATCACCAGGTAGCCCAGCAAAGCCACAAGTACGACAAAAAATAGAAAACAAGCCCTTACAAGAACAACTCCCCGTAAACCAAATTAAAACTGAACCTGTGGATTATGAATTCAAGCCTATAGTGGTTGCTTCAGGAATCAACTGTTCAGCCCCATTGCAAAATGGGGTCTTTACTGGTGGTAGCCCCTTGCAGGCGACCAGTTCTACTCAGGGTGTGGTACAAGCGGTTGTTTTGCCAACTGTTGGCCTGGTTTCTCCAATAAGTATCAACTTGAGTGACATTCAAAATGTACTTAAAGTTGCCGTGGATGGCAACGTTATAAGGCAAGTATTGGAGAACAGTCACGCCAATCTTACATCCAAAGAACAAGAAACAATCAACACTGCATCCATACAGCAAGCTGGACATTCCCTCATTTCAGCTATCAGTCTTCCTTTGGTTGATCAAGATGGGACAACCAAGATTATCATCAACTATAGTTTGGAGCAACCTAGTCAAATTCAGGTTGTACCACAGAACCTGAAAAAAGAAAACTCTGTCTCAACAACCAGCTGTAAAATTGAGAAACTACCAGAAGATCTTAGAGTGAAGTCTGAGAAAGAGAAAAACTTTGAAGGAGACACTAATGATAGCACTTGCCTTCTTCATGATGACTGTCCAGGAGAACCAAATGCACTTCTAGAATCAAAGCACTATGATATCAAAAATCCCACTCAGCCATCTCTGGTCAGTAGTGCAGAAACGGAGAAGTCTGAATCCCTTCTTTCACTAGAAGCAGGGGAGGCTAACCTATCTCCTGGTCAACCTCCTCTGAAAAATCTCTTGTCCCTTCTAAAAGCATATTATGCATTAAATGCACAACCAAGCTCAGAAGAGCTCTCAAAAATTGCGGATTCAGTAAATTTACCATTGGACATAGTAAAAAAGTGGTTTAAAAAAATGCAAGCTGGCCAAATTTCTTTACCACCATCTGGACCATCTTCCCCCGAGCCTGACAGATTGAAAAATGCTGTTGATAATGATGACCAGGCAGAACTTCCACTTTCAAATGAAGACCAGGATGGCACATCTAATTCTGTAGCCTCTCTCAGTGTGGATAAACCACAGACTGTACCCACAGCATCAGATCATAATGGCTTACGGAGTAACACACCATCCCCATCTCCCCTTAACCTCTCTTCATCGAAACATTCAGAGGGTTACTTGTATCTTAATGAAGGTGCCCAGGAAGAGCCACAGATAGAACCTCTTGACCTTTCACTACCAAAGCAACATGGAGAATCATTGGAACGTTCTACTATAACCAGTGTTTACCAGAACAGTGCTTATTCTGTCCAAGAAGAACCTTTGAACTTGACTTGTGCAAAAAAAGAACCACAAAAAGACAGCAGTATTACAGACTCTGAGCCAGTTGTAAATGTAATCCCACCAAGTGCCAATCCCATTAATATTGCTATACCTACCGTCACTGCCCAGTTACCTACAATTGTTGCCATTGCTGACCAGAACAGTGTTCCGTGCTTAAGAGCCCTCGCTGCCAATAAACAAACCATTCTTATCCCACAAGTAGCTTATACATACTCAGCTACAGTTAACCCTACAGTTCAAGAAACACCAAAACAGATGCAGTCCAGTGGAAGTCAGGTACCGAAACCCTTCAGTTGCTTCTATGTAAATAACTTGGTATGGGGGGCAGGTGTCAAATCTTTAAAACATGTTTGGGGAAATGTTTTTCCATCATTTGGTTGTTTTTTATATGTATGGACAATAAGTTATTCTTTCTGTCTGTGCAAAAACAATACTTCACACCCTCGAGTACATGCAGGGGGCTGCCATTTCAGGATTTCTGTTAGATGCCGTATAGTTTTACCACATGACCTCATATAATCTTAGGGGAACTAGAAACAAACTAGATCAAAAATCTGAGACTTGTATTCACTTAAATCAGGGCTCTCCAACTTTGAACAGGCTGAGGGCTACTTTTTCCAGACGAATGTGCCTGAGGGCTACTACACTAAAACCTCTACTTATGAATTTTATCTGTTCCGAGCATATGCTCATAAGTAAAAAAAAAAATTATAAGTAGAGCAGTGGTTTCCCATAGGAATGCATTGAAAGTCAATTAATCATTTCTGGAGGGAACATGTTTCAATGCATTCCTATGGTAAGGCTGACCATGCACATGCTTCACTTATACCCACTCGAGCCGGTGTGGACGGGTTCAAGGGAGGCACGTGCATGCTTGCGCAAATAGCCCCTTCTGCTTGCCCGGACTGCTAGAAGATTTTTTAAAAAGGTGTACTTTCCCTCCCTACCCGGCCGGGGCCTAACGTGACTCTACTTCTCCTCCTGTTTTCCCCCTTCTCCCTTCTAGGCCCCTCGCTGCCACTGCTGCTACCAGCCATAGCTCTCACTCACTTCTGCCATGTTCTCTGTCGCCACAGTGGCGCAAGGAGGAGGGAATGGCTCAGAAGGGGAGCAGAAAGAGTGGCAGGTCACAGTCTCTGTGAGGCAGCTGTGGGGGTGGGAGGAGGAGGAGGATGGGAGGAAGGAATTTTCAAGGGGGGGGAGAAGAGGGGGACGTCACCACGCAAAGGAGGTGGGCATGCCCATGACCCCGCCCCTCACTGTCCCCTCCACTCCCCTTCCTCCGCTCTGCACCAACAACTCAATAGTTCATGAGACAGCGGCACATCGATCATCTGACTGGTAGGGAGAGCAGGGGACTGTGCCATGGCCTTTGAACTGCCCCACTCGGCTGAGACAGTGGGCTGGCAGACCCAGAGCTTTCCTGGGGCAGTGGTGGTCCTTGGGGTGGGGGAGGTAGAGGTGGAGAACTTATCCCTTCACATTTTTTATTGATGGCTGGCGGGCTACTTTTGAACCCTTCACAGGCTACTGGTAGCCCCCGGTCTACCTGTTGGACAGGCCTGACTTAAATGTCACTCTGTTATAGAAATGACTCTACAAAGGCATATTTCACAGTTCTGGCAGAAGTGGTGTGATTTACCAGTGTTTATCATGCTCTAATGCACTTCTTAAAAATATCTGAATGAAACAACATACATGTTTATGTTTCTCATGTCTTAATCTGCACATTATGGCTAAATGATAAAGCAAAATACCAAATACAGTATTATCTAAGTTGCATATATGCTTATTTGACACTGTTGAGCAAGTTATTATGCAAATACTGAGTTTGCCAGTAATTGAATTTGTTTCAAACCTTTATTTTCCTTTTTCTTCTGAATACTGTTTTTTCTTTGGGCTTCAACTTCCTTGTTATTTTAGCATTATTTTCCTTGAAACCTTTTGCCACTTTGCCACACTAGTTTGTACTCCATCTGGGCGAGTGTTATAACTTCTGTTTACATTGGTCTGTGATACTCTCACACAATATACATAGTCTCATAAAAGTACCAGCTACATTGTGATCTTACCACCTCAGACATATTTAATGGCAGTAAGGGTTGTTAAAGCATAAAATAACATGGCCTTCTAATATGTAATACAGGGTGTGTCTGTATGACTGGTCAAGTACACTACAGAACCCACAGTAATATGCCTGCTACCAAGGGCTCCACTTGCCCCAGCAATAGAGTTGCTGTAGAGGTCTGTAGGACCCCTGCTGTTAAACATTTGCAAGGTCCAAAAAGAAATAATTTAAATGGAAACCAGCCTGAGTTTTGTAGGAATCATGGGAAGGAGATTCCTGTTATTACATCTGTTGTTTGCTATACAATAATAACCCTAAAATCCTTGGGGGCTGGCAGATGGCAGACCATAAACACAGTCTTTGTGACCCCCTTTATGCACATGTTGACATTTTGCTGTTTGTGCGCTGAGGGCAGAACCTCACCAAATGAGTCTATTTTTTATTCTTGGAGGACATCTTAAAATTACTTAGCTTTCTCACTCACACAATTTATTATTTATTATTTATTTATTTATTTATTAATCTTGTATCCCACCCATCTTCCCACTGGGAACTCTGGGCGGCTTACAACAATAAAACAGGTAATAAAAACAGTAAACAGAAAGGCAAGACCCAAGCATAATTAATGCGAGGGGACAAGATGGCGGCAAGACCCATGCATAGTAGAGAGAGGGAGGGGGGAAAAACTAACTGGAAAGGTCACCAAACACCTCCCTGAAGAGGTGGGTCTTCAAGGCCTTCTTAAAGGCGGGCAGGGACTCTGTCAGGCACAGCTCACTGGGGAGATGATTCCAAAGCATGGGGCCCACCACAGAGAAGGCACGGTCACGCGTACGCTATTTCCATGCCTCTCTGGGTGTGGCCAGCCTCAGTGAGCGCGCCTGCGCCAGTCTCGTGGGTCTGGACCCGGTTGATATTTGAGAGATACGCTCCGCCAAGTACTCTGGTCCCAGGCCGTGGAGGGCTTTGAAAGTCAAAACCAGGACCTTGAACCTGATCCGGAGGACAACGGAGAGCCAATGCAAGCGAGCCAGGACTGGGGTGATGTGCTCGTATATACGGGCACCCACCACCAGCCTGGTCGCCACATTTTGCACCCGCTGTAACCTCCGGACCAGGGTCAAGGGCAACCCCACGTAGAGGGCATTGCAGTAGTCGATCCTTGAGATCACCAGGGCCTGCACTACTGTCCTCAGGGAGGACTCATCGAGGTACTGGCGGATCTGGGCGATTCTGCGGAGGTGGATAAAAGTGGCCCTGGAAGCAGCCATCACCTGGGCTTCCAGGGAGAGGGCTGAGTTCAGGACCATGCCCAGATTCCTGGCCCTGTCCGTAGGCTGGAGGGAAACACACACCCCCAGCTTAGGGAGGGGGCCATTGTACCCAGACAAGAGCGCCCCGAAGAACAGAACCTCCGTCTTCTCCGGATTCAACTTGAGCCGGTTATCTCTGGTCCATTCCAGAATGGCCTCCAGACACAGATCAAGGGAGCGAACTGCCTCCACTGCAGACGACAAAAAGGAGAGATAGAGCTGCGTGTCATCAGTGTACTGATGACAGCGAACTCCAAATCTCCTGATGACCTCCCCCAGCGGCCTCATGTAAACATTGAACAGCATGGGTGAGATTGCCGACCCCTGGGGCACCCAACAAGGGAGAGTCCAAGGAGCCGACAAATCATCACCCAGCTGAAGCCGCTGAGTCCAGCCGCCAAGGAAAGAATGGAGCCAGGCCAAGGCCTGACCACCAATTCCCGCCTCCGCAAGCCGGACCAGTAGGTTACCGTGGTCGACGGTATCAAAGGCAGCTGACAGATCAAGGAGAACCAACAGGGAGGAACACCCCCTGTCGGCCTCCCTGAGGAGGTCATCCTGCAGAGCGACCAGGACAGTCTCGGTTCTGCGAAGAGGTCTGAATCCAGACTGGAAGGGGTCCAGGATATGATTTACCTCCAGATATGACTGAAGCCTGACAGCAGCCACCCTCTCGACAACCTTGCCCAGGAAGGGAACAATGGCAATTGGACGATAGCTGGATAAATCGTCCGACGCCATGCCAGGTTTTTTAAGAGTGGGTTTCACCACGGTCTCCTTTAAGCCGGCAGGGAAACATCCCTCCCTAAAAGAGGCCGTGGCAATAGCGGAAACCCACTCAGGCATGTTCCCTTCGGCAGATTTAATAAGCCAGGCCGGGCAAGGGTCAAAGGGAATGGCTGCCAGCCGGCAACAAGCCATAGCTCTGGAGGCCTCCGCCGGAGATACCGGCCCAAACTCATCCAAGAGGGGAGAACGGAGGGGTGAGGCCGCAGAGAACTCAGAGGGTGGACTAGAGCAACTGGGGGGCAAGTCAGAACGGATGGCCTCTATTTTGGATCTAAAGTGGGCTGCGAATTGCTTACTAATGAAATCACTAGGAGGAGGCCTCAGCTGACTGGGATTGGCGAGGTCCCGAACCATCCGGAACAACTCCGCCTGGCGATTCGAGGCCTTGCCAATTCTCAGGGAGACATAAGATCTTCTAGCGTCCCAGATCGCGCGAAGATAGTGGCCAATCAGCTGCTTAAGAGCAGCCGTATTCTCTTCCGTCCGGCTTGCTCTCCAAATGACCTCCAGTCTCCTGCGTTCTTGTTTCATCGACCGCAACTCAGCCGTATACCACGGAGAGGAGCGGTCTCCACAGCGCAGGAGGCGCTTGGGAGCGATCCGGTCCACCACCCAGGTGGTTCCCACATACCACCTATCCACCAGGGCATCAACCGGATCATCTGCCAGACCGCCAGAAAGCTCCCCGAAGGCTTCCATGAACCTGGCAGGGTCTAGAAGCCTACGGGGCGGGCCCAGATATATGGCCGACGCTCCCCACGAGGCGGGGGGCGATCGACAGGGAAAATTTTAGCAGGTGGTGGTCCGACCATGACACGGGCAGGGGCAAAATACCCCTAACCCCCAGACACGAATCTGATGACATGGAGGAAAACATCAGGTCTAGGATATGGCCAGCTCTATGGGTGGGGCACACAGCATGCTCAGATAAGTTCATGGAAGTCATGGATTCCATGAATTCCTGAGCCGCCCCAGAGAGTTCCTCCTCGGCATGCAAGTTGAAGTCCCCAGCCACCAAAAGGCGGGGGGGTCTCAACAAAGCAGCCGAGACGAACTCAGCGATCTCTGAGAGGGATTGTGCTGGGTTGCGGGGAGCACGGTACACCAGCACAATGCCAAACTTATCTCGCTGACCCACTGATAGATGGAGGCATGATACAACTAATATTATTATGTGTTCAAGCTTGATCTAAATCTAAACTTAATCTTGCATTACTAAGGAAAATACAGTTTGAAAATACCTGATTACTAAATGATCATATTGTTATTAAAATGTATTGCTAGAAAATTTCTTTGTTTACCTTCTTGATAGCATCAGGCTGGATGGAATGGTGGAAAAGAAACCTTTAGCACAGGAAAATCAAAACTATGTTAACATGTATAGAGATTAATGTGATTTTAAAAACATACATGTTATGCTTTTACAATAGCTTGGGGAAAATTTCTGATTGAATATGATCATGCATGTATGAACATCCATCCACAAGTTCTCAAGGAACTTAAAGATGAAATTCATCCAGATCAGGCGTGCCTGATGACTGGAAGGTAGCGAATGTAACACCAATCTTCAAAAAAGGATCCAAAGGTGATCCAGGAGATTACCGACCAGTCAGTTTGATATGTGTCCCAGATAAAGTGATGAAAACCATCCTACAAGTTAAAATTAATAGGCACATAGAAGAGATGACACTGCTGAAGGAGAGCCAACATGGCTTCTGCAAGAGCAAATCATCCCTCACAAATCTGTTGGATTTTTTAAAGAGTGTCAACAAGCATGTGGATAATGGAGATCCGGTTGACATTGTTTATCTGGACTTTCAGAAGGCTTTTGACAAGGTCGCACACCAAAGGATCTTGAATAAACTTGCCAGTCATGGAATTAAGGGACAGGTCTTGTCCTGGATCAGCAACTGGCTAAGGGACAGGAAACCGAGGGTAGCACTAAATGGACACTTCTCCAAGTGGAGGGAGGTAAAGAGTGGGGTCACCCAAGGTTCAGTACTGGGACCCCTGCTTTTCAACCTCTTCATAAGAGATCTAGACGTAGGAGTAAAGAGCAAGGTAACTACATTTGCTGATGACACTAAATTATACAGGGTAGTAAAAACAGATACATTGTGAGGAGTTCCAGAGGGATCTCTTGATACTGGGGGAGTAGGAAAACCAGTGGCAAATGAGCTTCAACATTAGTAAGTGAAGAGTTATGCACACTGGGGGAAAAAACCAATTACATTTATAAACTGATGGGGTCTGAACTCTCTGGAACAAACCAGGAAATGGACCGTGATGTCCTGGTGAACAGCTCAATGGAGGTGTCAACCCAGTGTGCCGCAGCAGTAAAAAAAGCAAACTCAATGCTAGGGATCATTAGGAAGGGTATAGAAAATAAATCAGCAAGTGTCATTATGCCTCTTTATAAATCTTTGGTGAGGCCCCATCTGAAGTATTGTGTACAGTTCTGGTCACCATACCTTCAGAAGGATATTATGTAAATAGAAAAAGTGCAGAGGAGGGCAACCAGAATGATTAGGGGACTGGAAGACCTTCCTTACCATCTGAGGCTGCAACGGCTGGGCCTCTTCAGTCTTGAACGATGGCACCTAAGAGGTGACCTGATTGAAGCTTATAAAATCATACACGGTGTGGACAAACTTGATAGATAAGGAAAAGCTGTTTTCCCTATCACACAACACTAGAACTAGAGGGCACTCCATGAAACTTGGGTGCTAGATCTCAAACAAATAAGAGGAAGTATTTTTTCATCCAGAGGATCACTGCTCTGTGTTTCTCCCTGCCAAAATAAGTGGTGACAGCTGTCAGACTTGACAGCTTTAAGAAAGGATTAGACGAGTTCATGGAGAACAAGGATATCAATGGCTATCATTATGATGTCTATGGACAACCTCCGGGTTGGAGAGAGAGGCAGGATATATCTCAATGACATTTGCAGGGAATCGTAAGCAGATGAAGACATCTGCTTAGGAATACCCTGAAGCAAATGGTGAGCTGCTCTGTGAAACAGAATGCTGGACTGGATGGGCTGTGGCCTGTTCCAGCAAGGCTGTTCTTATGGCAGCACTAGAATAAGAAGGCATTTGGGCCGTGTGTTCATCACGTTTTCTTACATTTTTCATAGTAATAAATAAGTATGTAAGAAATCTTAATAATCACATAGCCTAATTGATTTTTTTTCACTTTACACCCATACCCTTCTTTCATATAAAATAAACTTACAATAGTTTTCTGTGCTTGGAAACCTGTCTTTCAAGCAACTCTTAAACCTACATATCTGCTGCTTGATGACATGCAGATTTTCATGGCCTCTCACCTAGTTCATTAAAAGAGAGAAATGCCGTTGCATAAATTTTAATTGAAATTTGCATGTTCCCAAAGTCCAGTAAAAATAAGCTTAGATTTTTACTGTTTATGATATAACTGGTTGTGTCCATTTCACTTGAATAGCTTTAAGAATTTTGTTCCTTCATTCCTTAGGATGAAAGACAAGACACTAGTTCAGAAGGGGTATCAAATGTGGAGGATCAAAACGATTCTGATTCCACACCACCGAAGAAGAAAATGAGAAAGACAGAAAATGGAATGTATGCCTGTGATTTGTGTGACAAAATATTCCAGAAGAGTAGCTCTCTCTTGAGACATAAATATGAACACACAGGTATGTGAACAAGAATTTAAATGATGGAATTCATTTCTTGAGTCCCAATCCTGCTTAATTCATAGACAGTGAATAATAGCAGATAGACCAAAACTGGCATCATTGTTCATGTCAAGTCACCTCCAGCACCACTGGATTCAGATGAGTATGGCTATTCATATGAGAATGTCTCTACAGACATTCATTCGCTGGAAGGCTACACATCTTCCTGGCTGGATCAAGATGTTTTTCAGAAGCATGAACATCTGTTTCTAGCAGTGGTTCCCAACCTTGGTTAACCCAGGTGTTTTGGCCTGCAATTCCCAGAAGCCTTTATCACCAGCTGTGCTGGCTAGGATTTCTGGGACTTGCAGTCCAAGAACTGGATTGCCAAAGGTTGGGAACCATTATCTTCATGCATTAATTTAAAGTGCAGTTTGTACTTCAGAAACAATGAGCAATTGTCTGTGCTTAGGAGGATAACATGAGAAAGAAAATACATATATCCTGCCTTGGCTGTGGCCAGATGGATGTCATGGGGCCAGCCACGTTTGTTGCACACCTGTTTTTCCCATTCATGTCTCAAGTTGAACAATGGGGAAAGTGAAGCCAGGCTAGTGAAAACATGCCAGAAGGCTTAAGGTAGACCAATAAGAGTTTCTGCTTTAAAAGTTAGACTTCACCCATCCAATTAATTTGTGAGTGGGGCTGATACATGTGACAAATGTAGCTGCTTTGTTACATCTATCTGGAAGTTGAGTCATGGCAACTGGACTTTTTTGTTGATTGAAATGTTTCACTGTTCATCCAAACAGTTTTGTCAGTCTGAGGAAAGCTAGTTGCGAGGCCTTCATTTTATAGTTCATTTTGACCTCATGTCACCCTGGTCTGAAATAGGCTGATAAGATGAAAAATGGCCTGAGTAGGCTTGGCTGTTTTTCATTTTTTTTTTTGGCAAAGGTTTCAGACAAAAAATTTAACTCTGCCTCACTTCTCTCCGGCCATTAGGTGGGAAAGATGGCCTAAGGTCCAGGCTGGAAAACCTCAGAAAAGTGGAGGGTGTCCCCCTAAAGTATGGACACAGTCCGGCGCCCACCTAGTGGCTATGGCCCTGGTGGTTGAAAAATACTGAGGTAGACAATAGCCTCACTAGGCCATTAGGTGGGAAATGGCCTAAGGAGCTAAAACCTATAAAGTATGGGTCGTTAGCTATGGCCCTGGTGGTGGAGTGTGGAGTAATTTTGATTTGTTTGGGTATTGTTTAAATCACAGCCTAATAAGTAACAGACTGTGCCTGAGCCCCCCACCTCTGGTGAGACAGGGGTTTTCAATAATCACAGGGCTTCCCTGACCCCTCTCTCAAACCGCCTATCCTCTCTGTCTAATATGTGTACTGTACAGCCTCATCTTTGAATGAGTGTCCTTTGTCCTTCAAGTGGAGGTATACTTTGTTGCATCTAGTTTTGTTCTAGCCTCAGTGTAGCACTGGAAAGCCAACACTAACAATTCATGTTGATGGAAATACATGATGTAAATAGAAGTGGTCAACTTCCGTCTATATGTAACCTGAGGTGTTTAGAAGCATTGAGTGCTTTCTTAGGGACATATGGTTTGTTTTTCTGAGCTACAGAGATCCCCCCACCTATCACGGTGGTTAGGGACCTGACCTGACCCGCGATAATTGAAAATCCGTGATATGTGGATGCAGGTCGAGTCAGGCCTGGGGGTGGGCTAGCTGGGGGCTCTTGTACTTACCCCCAGCCTGGCCCTACCCCGAATGGGCCTGTGAGAGCCTTCCGGGCCTTCTGGAGGCCCCAAAAGGGCTTCCCTGTGAACCAGAAGTGACTTCCAGTAAACCGGAAATCGTTTCTAAGGCTTCCGACAGGCCTATAAAAGGCTCTCGGAGGCCTCAGAAATGATTTTCAGCGATCCGGAAGTCACTTCCAGTTCGCAGGGAGGCCCTTTTGGGGCCTCCAGAAGGCCCAGCAAGGCCCTCACAGGCCTGTTCGGGGCAGCTCCAGTCCTGGGCTAAGTATGGGATGCTTGAAACAGGACTTTTCCCCCTTACTCTAGGGGGGCGTTTTTTCATATACTGCAGTCCCGTGATATAGCAGTATATGAACCGCGAAGGGGGCGGGGGACCACTGTAGTCTTTTGGGATAACAAATTGTCCCAAAATATTATTGTTACCCCAAAATAAGGTTCACTACTTGATTTCCTTAGGTTTTCCTCTTTTTGCAAAATGATTGGTTTTTGTTGTTTCCTTTTGGTTCCTAAATTGAAATATGTGCCTATTCACTTTAACTCTTCTGGAAAGCTTAAATCCCATCCCCACCTTTCCAAAAGAAAGCTTAACATACACACACCCCATCATCCCACATGCATACTGCTGTAGAGAACTCACTGAAAGATATGCAGACCTTCAAACATAGTGGCATCTGGCCTTTTTAAGGAGCACTCCCCAAAAAACCCATTCACAATAAGTTCATATGTTAATTAGTAGGAAATAGTAGCCACATTTGTTTAGTTTTGGCTTGAAATTATCTGTATATGTGGTTCAGAAAGAAAAATCAGGGGTCATTGCATGTGAGTGCAACGTGTAGGGCTACCTAAGCTACCTGAGCATAGAAATACTTTAAATGTCCTTGACTTTTCTTTTTCAGGTAAAAGGCCTCATGAGTGTGGGATCTGCAAAAAAGCATTTAAACACAAACACCACTTGATTGAACACATGCGACTGCACTCTGGAGAAAAGCCCTATCAATGTGACAAATGTGGGAAACGTTTTTCGCACTCGGGGTCTTACTCTCAGCACATGAATCACCGCTACTCCTATTGCAAAAGGGAAGCAGAGGAACGTGACAGCACAGAACAGGAAGAGACGGCACAGGAGCACCTCAACAGTGAGCGTGCGGGGACTGGGGCTTCTCCCTCACAGCTTGACTTGGATGAGAGAGAGAGTTTAACGAGGGAAGAAGAGGAAGAGGAAGAGGAGGAAGAGGAAGAGGAGGACAGTGAGAAGGAAGAGGAAGAGGAGGAAGACAAAGAGATGGAGGAGCCGTCAAAAGAAAAAGAACATGGGAAGTTAGAAGAGGAAGAGGAAGAGGAAGAAGAGGAGGAGGAGATAACTGAAGGTAGCACGAATGTGGATAGAGCTGTAAATGAAGAAAGCTGTGTTGAACAAGAAGTGACACAGAAAGAGGAGCCAGTTTCAGACAAAGGAGGAAGTAAAGCTTAACTGATGTGCTTTTACACAAGAAAAAAAGAATCGCTTAACCGGTAATGAAGGTTGCTCTGTACTCTACATGCTTTTCATGGAAGCACAGTACCTTGTGCACTGTGATTCCTGTTCACTACTGTGTAACAAAAAATTTAAAAAACACACAGAAAATATGAAATATATAAATATATATATATATATATCCAGGTGTGCCTGAACCTCAAACCTAATAATTTTTCACACAGTTTTCAAAGTTAGGAACAAGTTTGTGACCTAAAACAGATTAGAAGAACATGGTGACTCTGGAAGCAAATAGTTAACATGTTGTAGGAAACATGTTTTGTTTGATATGTGTTGGACATCAGTTTGTTTTTATCAGTATTAATTTTTTCACCTTTTTGTTGGTTTAATTTTTCAACTGTACAATTGGGAGAGATTTATGTTGCTTTTTTAAAAAAAAAAATTATCAGTGAAACGATTCCGCTTCAGTATTTTATTATATTTTTAAAATGTGAGATCTTCTGCACTACAGAATTCCCTTAAGCATAAAGGTATGATGCAGTTCCAAATGATGCTTGACTACCTTTGTAAATTCAGCTTAGAAGGTAGCAGTTTATAACATTTGTATGTTGTTAGTAGAACGTTCTCATTTAAAGTGTATTGTTAGCCTTAAGAAAGCAGCTGATAGAAGAACTGAAGTTTCTTACTTATGTGGTTGAAAATGTAGTTTGAAAAGATTGTGGTGGGGTTCTGATTGCAGGGACTAACAGTGTTAATGCTGGTGAGGACAGCCAAGTTGTCAAAATCAGTGTTTGTAATTGTGTCGGGGGTATGTAGTAAAAATATGAAGGATATGACATGAAGCTTTGTATCTCCTTTGGCCTTATGCAAGACCTTGTGTGCTGTAAGTGCCATTTCTCAGTATTTTAAAGGCTGTGTCCAGCCTTTCTCCAATGTGTGGCCTACAATAACTAGCATTTGTTGATTTGTATTAAACTTCTGTAAACTAAATCATGGGGGAAGAACACTTAGCCACCTGAAAAGCAAAAGCACTGGTACATTTCATAATGCAGTTGTTCAGTCCTTTTTTCTTTGATTACTTATTTGGAAATTGTCTCTCGAGTAATTATGAAGGGAAATTTCTAACCTATTTTATTGGTTTAATGAATTTCAGACACACACATGACATGTTATTGGGCTCATATGTTTCCAAATGTTAGTTATTCTGGACCCCATTTATTGACAACGTTACCTGATTTTAACCTATCAGTATTATTTTATTTCTTTTAGTTTTTAGATCTGTGCAACATTTTGTACTGTATGTTTTCAAACCTGGCAGTATTAATACCCTTCTTACTGACATATGTACCTTTTTAGTTTTAGAAAACTTTTATATTTATGTGTCTTATTTTTATATTTCTTTATTTATTACACAGTGTAGTGTACAATACTGTAGTTTGTATTAATACAATAATATATTTTAGTATGAAAATTTGGAAAGTTGATAAGATTTAAAGTAGAGATGCAATTGGTTCTCTTGCATTGAGATTTGATTTAACAGTGTTATGTTAACATTTATACTTGCCTTGGACTGTAGAAGAGAAGAATTAAAATGGGAATGTATCAATTTTACAATTGCAATCAATTCATTTTACCTTTTCCCAGTTTTTAATATAAAGCTCTTAAACTTTGAAATTCACTGTATGACTAATAGCATGATGCTGTGCAGTTTTATTAAGAGATTGACCTAACCATAAAACACTCATTTCCTTAGATAAGCCATGCTAGAGTAATCTTCAGAATAGCGTTGGGAACAATGTTTAACATTTCTGTGCCAATTTGTTCCTGTATTCATGTATGTGAGTTACAAATCTGAAACTTCATTTTTTAAGTTCCTTGTTACATCATGGTCATTTTCTAGTTTTCTACCAGATTCCCCATCTCACAATAAAAAGCGTCAACAAGCCTGACTCACTGTCTTTATTGTAGTAATAATGTAAAGCGATTACCCTTTGACATATTGTTGCATTACTGAGATTGTATTATAGCGGGAGTGTTCAAGTCACCAGCCATGTGTGGCCCATGATGGCTACGAAACATCATAAACTTCCTTAAAACATTATGAGATTTATTTATTTATTTGTAACTTGATTGTGCAGTTCTCTTAACTTTGTAGACAACTATTTTCAAGAATGAAGCACACTAACAGTAAATATCTGATGAACACCTTGAGAACTTACTGAGAATTGCAACTACTGTACTTCCATCGAACAGATGTTGATGCATTAGATTAGTTTGTCAAATACCCCACTAGTCTTCTGTTACCCTCTTTTCTTTTATAATTATAAATATCAAAAAAATAAATGAGGTTTATTACTTAGATACAATATGTTCATTTTCTATATTAGTGGTTGCAAACTTGGGGCCTGAGCAAAAGTTTTAAAACACTCTCCAAATGGGGATTATTATGTGAGGACTTTTTTTGCTTAGTTGGGGTGGCAGAATTACAAAAAGTATGTACAGCTCTGTGTTTGTTTTGTTTTGTTTAAATATACAAATGCTTTCATTAGCATTTATGTATTTAATTTGTGGCCCGAGACAATTCTTCCAATGTGGCCCAGAGAAGCCAACATGTTGGACACCTCTGGTATATAGACTTATTTCCGCACAGCAAGAGGGATGACTCCCCAAACTGATGTCAATGTACCAGCTTTCATTCCAGAATCCATAGGTTGTTAACTCAACAAATATAATGGGGACATTACAGGTGGTAAGAGATACTCCTGTAAAACAGCAATATTGTCTTCCTAATTATAGGCGCTTACATCTGTTGAACTAGAACATAACATCTAGGTCAGTAGATGTTAAGTGGATCAGTTTCGCCGTTAAGAGGGAAATAGCCATTTGTTTCAATACAGATATGTATTTGCTGGAGCGGCTATCTTTTCAAATTCACAGATGCTTTGTGGTATTTTAAGGGATACCACAGAGGACTTTCTACACAGAGAGGAAAACTGATACTCATCTATCGCTGTAGTAAAATACATGCTCTGGAAAATATGCTAAGAGACAACTCAGAAGCACGAGTATGTGTAACGTAAGGTTGGCCAGAGACTGAGAGGATGTGTAAGTGAGTGGCTGTACCAAAGCAGTGACGGATCTGCAGCACATTTTCCAGATGGCTGCAGCCTGCTTCCAATAACCAGGTTCAGCTTGGTGAGGAAGCAAATCTATTAGGCCAAGCATCTGTTTTATGCAGACCAATAGATTACTTGAGTGGTTTAGTGGGATTTATGAGGTCAGCAATAAAGCAACAACCCTGAATCTGCTTCTGGTGGGGTTTTGTTGGGGTTTTTAGATTTTTAAGAAGGTAGAAAACATCTTACTGACTTGTTATTTAAAGCAGGATATTTTTTGTTTTTGTATTTGTATCACATGTACAGGCAAAACAGTGTTGTGCCCTTTTGAAGGGTAGTTTAAATAGTCCAATCTTGGCCTATAATAAATAAATGGAAAATGGCAAAATGCATTGTTTTATGCAACGTTTTCTATACAAATTATTCAAAGCATATTGAAAAGTATGTCAGGTAAATTAATGTCGAACCGTATAATGATTTCATTGTGCCATCAATCTACACCCACTAGATGGATGGATGGAGTTCCCAATGTTGTAGGATTTAATGGCTGCTTAACTAGCATGCTTAATAAAAATACTAGACTGTTATCCTTGGTTATAACCATGGAAATCATATTTCAGCAGCAACACTAAACTATCATTGAATATCTAGAGATAATAACAGAAAATACATTGGGATACTTGAGTAAAATTACATTTATATCTCATAAATGGATACATCTTCTGAAATACTTTAAAAACTTTTTTAAAAAATTGTGGGGGTTTCCCTTCTGTTGAGATTTATAAAATACTTAGTTGATGTTATTGTGAACTGCTCGCTAAAAGTGGAAGGAACACTTGCCTGTGAGTTAATCACCTTGAACCTGAAATATCTTTCACTGAATTAAGGGGGACTGAGAGGTTGTTTATAAATGATCTGGGTTTTTCTCTCTCCAATGGCAGTCTGTGGTACAGTGGGGAATTTCTTGCTCCAAAATAGTGGAATGAGATGCTCTATTCCAAAGGACTGTTGGTAACCGATCCTATTTCTATCCCAGTTCAGCTGTAGGAATAGCAGTCAGGAGCATAAAACCTTGCCCCACCTGTTCTAAAAAAAAATCTTACACAAAAATCTTCCCTCGTGAAGAAAAGATCTATACTGAATGAGAAAGGGTTAGGATACTGCGATCCATCTTGTGCTTCTAGATTAGTGATGAAGGACCATTATTCTGTGGGCTAAATGCAGTTGTCCAGCCAGTCACCTCTGGTTTATGGAAACCCTGTGAATAAGTAATTCCAAAATATCCAGTCTTTGTCTGATCTTGTAGACTCAAGCCTGTGGTTTCCTTTAGGGAGTTAGTCCATCTCATATTTGATCTTCCTCTTTTCCTGCTCTCTTTTCCCAGCAGTCCCAGTTCTCTGTATTTCATGTCTTTGCACTGGCCTTACCATATGAGGAAGTTGACAGGTTTTGACTCAGATCTTGGTGAGAAAAAGAGACCACTCTAGAGGGCAGTCTCAGATATTGCTGCTAGTAGCACCCAATGCTAAAAGTAGATTTACAGCTGAAAAAGACAACAACATACATGTACCTAGAAGGACAAAAGAAAAAGGCTTCAAGCTGGGCCAATCAACACCAGCCAACCACATTTTATTTACAAAAAAAAATTAGCTATGCCACTGCCTAGTGGTCTCTGGATGGTGTACAACAATTTATTAAAACTATAAAACAATAACACTGTTAAAACTATAAAATGCAATACAATTTAAAAGAACCAACATAAGAATACACATTATAAAACCCTGCTGCTCATGTGTCCAGGCAAGAACATGATCTAATTAAAATGCTAGCCAAACAGGAAGGTCTTTGCCTGGCGCCGAAAAGCCAAAAGTGTCCGTGCCAGGCAGATCTCTGTAGAGAGGGCATTCCAGAGTTGGGGGGGGGCAACTGCCCAGAAGGCCCTGTTTTAATATGTTATCCCCCTTACATCTTGGCCCAGTCACAAAATCTACAGTACCTCCTGGCCAAAAACACCCAGATATAAACAAGTGTGCCCTAAAAATCTGCAAAACACACTTAACCTAATAAATGCTGTACACAGCAAATTGACCAAACTAATTTTTAGAAATAAATAAAGCGTACACAGGCACACACTGCTCTATCTCCCCAACACCAAGAAAAGCAAGCAAGGGATAAAAATGCAAGCCTAACTAACTCCACACAACTAGAACATGAGATTTCTCTTCTACCACTTGATTTCTTTTGTGAGCCCAGAAAGCAGGCCGGACTCCCCCCAGAGGGGGCAAGGATTTAATGGTATAACCCAAGAAAGGAAAAGGCCCAAATACATGGACATATCACCAAATGGATGTGTGTGGAATCCAGCAAAAAGTCCCAATGAGGCTGTTTGGCATAGGCAGGCTATTATCAGCAGCAAAAATAACCCAAAGAAAAGAGGTGAGTGGGTTTTGAATTGCCAGGCAGGCAGGCAGGCAGCAATCCAAAATGAAGGGCACGAGGAGCTCGGCACACAGTAATCCCACAGTTAATGGCAAGCTAAGAGCACTCCTCCCTAGGTTCCAGACTGTTTATCAGGCTCTGAATTCCCATTCCAGCACATGTACACACACCAACATTATGATTGGCTGGCTGCTGAGAACCTCACAGTGCTATTGACTGAAATCTTGTGTCCAATTTGATCGGCCTGAGTGAAAGGTCTCAAAAAGGTTACACAAAAGAGGAAACACAAAAGAAACCCACAATGTTTATGTGCCCCTCTAATGTAGGCATCAATCAATTTTCCTTAAGAGATTCAGAAGGCCTACCCCTCTGGTCCACATGATTAAAACATCTTTTCCATTAACTACCGAACATATTATTTTCCACATTTTTGTCACCTCCAAAGGTAAAGGTAAAGGCTCCACCCGCACATGCGTGCTGCCCGTGTCTGACTCTAGGGGCGATGCTAATCTCCATATTCAAGCCAAAGAGCTAGTGTTGTGCAAGTCAATGGCCATGTGGCCAGCATGGCTGCAAGGAAACACTGTTTTCCCTTCCTGCTTTTTACAGCGGTACCTATTTATCTACTTGCATTTACATGCTTTCGATCTGCTAAGTTGGCAGGAGCTGGAGTTATCAGCGGGAGCTTGCTTCGCTGTGTGGCACCCGGGCTTCAAACTGCCGAGCTGCTGACTTTACAGCCAACAGTTTTCAAAGCCTTAGTCCATTGAGCCACCATGCCCCAGTGTCACCTCCTAAAGCATGGCTTAATTTTATTTTTAAAATTATTAGTTTTAGTTTGGTTTGCTCTAGTGGCAAAATAAAGGACTATGGTGCATCCCTGTGCTTTCCCAAGGTCAAAGTGTCCTCCAAGAGAATTCTTCAATTATTGTATTTTTTAAAAGTTCCAAAAGAGAGCTGTTGGTTTATTCATCAAGATGTCCTCTTTTTAATGGGGGTGTGGTGGCTCAATGGACTAGAGCGCTGAAAACTGTCATCTGCATAGTCGGCAGCTTGGTGGTTCGAATCCTGCTGTTAATCCCAGCTCCTGACAGCCTAGCAGTATGAAAACATGTAAATGCAAGTAGATAAATAGGTACCGCCACAAAAAGTGAGAAGGTAAACAGTGCTTTGTGCGCAGAAATGTGTTCAGCCATGCCGGCCACATGGCACTGGACTTGCACAACTCTGGCTCTTTGGCTTGGAAATGGAGATGAGCACCGCCCCTGGAGTCAGACACGACTAGCAAGCATGTCCGGGGGGGGGGGGCTTTATCTTCTAATCGGTCATAATTTCCTTGTCCAAGGTACTCGGGTTACACACACTTACGAAGCATTGCAAGCTGAGAAAGGAATTCATGGCTTTTTTCTTTAAGTCTGAAAAAAGATTTTCAAGATTTTCTTGCGACAGAAGAGGCTTTCAGAACAACATTTTTTAAAAGCGAGTTGCAGAGATCAAGACTGGGTAAGCCCTGCAACCATCCAAGGCAAACAATGGAGGCAGAATATTTCTTCTGCCTAGAATTGAGCGAACATCCATGTTTCTTGTGTCTTGCTTGAGGCTGAGAAAGCAAGAAAGCAGGAGACCAGACAATATTCCATACCAAGTTCATCCCATTCTGCATCATATTGTCGTCTGTCACTCTTTTTTCTGGACTTGCACTTTGGTTTTGTGATTCAGGGACCGATTTTCATTTGCAGCACAACACCTTCCTTCTGTAACTCCAAATTTTGTTGTGTTCAGTTATTCCTTTCTGATAACTGTCCTCTTTTAAGCCTCTTTGCTATTATCTATATCCAAAGACAATTTTAAAATCACTGCTAAATGTCCCTTGTCATCCATTGATACAATCTCCTATGTATTTTTCCAAGCCTTTAAAGTTTCCACATGGTGACATGACATTTTTTTCCTAATCATCTGGATTTCTGGTTTCTTACTAATATTCCAGACAGATTGATCCAGCTGTAACTTACCTGTCATGAGAATCTCTTTCTTTGGAAACTAATCCTAATCAGTCCCATCTTTCATTGGAATGTCTTTATTATGATTTGGTTTCATTATTTTTCACTGAGCCGGTGGCATTTTATTAAGACTACAGCAGCTGTCCATGAGGTGCTTTTTTGCCCCCTCTCTCTGGAAGTTGAGTCATGGCAACTGTTCTTGAGAAATTCTGTTTGCAAGATTTATCAATAAATATTTAAGTAAACAAATATCCCTATAGAACTTAAAAGTGTTACCTTAACTTGTGGCAGTTCACTTCCAAAACTTACACCATTTGGGTAACCACCATCGGATTTCAGCAATTGTGTGGGCAGCTGAAGAGAGGCCAGGACACACTTCAACTGGTCATACTGGGAAAGAATGGTGGTGTTCATTCGGATTTGAAGCCACTTGCTTCTATCAAGAGGTTCCGTCTATAGATCACTCTACCAATGCACGCCCCCTGTGCAAACTGGGCACTAATGTCAGTAGAGATGGGCACGACTTAGCGGTATTCCCGTTTCCGTTTCCGTTACTCAGTTCCGTTACTCTACAGAAACGGTAACGGGAATTACTCTGCCAGACTTTGAGCTCGAACCGATGAACTGAATTGAATTGAATTGAAATTTTATTTACGGTCAACGACCAAAAACGATGAACGAACAATTTTGGTCTGATTTGTCGTGCTCGTTCCTTGCATCGCGCGATCGCGCAATGCCACGCGGCACAGAAAAAAAAAGTTTTTAAAAGTTAAAAAAACCCGGTTCCTGGCCAAAAAGCAGGCGGAAAAATGCCTGCCGTGCCTCAGGGCACCTACCAGAGGGGTTGTTTCTGGAGGTCCCCGGCCTCCCCCCCCCAATCCCCCGTCCTGGGCTGCTCTGGTGGGAATCGCCGCAGGCTCACAGCCAGCAAAAAGCCCAGTCTCGCCGCCAGCCGCCACAATTAAAGCGCAAGCAAGCGGCACGGACGGCACAGGAAAAAACTTTTAAACTCTCCCCCCACCCATTCCCAGGCCAAAAAAGCAGGCGGAAAAATGCCTGCTTGACTAAGGGCACAGGGCACCTACCGGAGGGGTGGTTTCTGGAGGGGGGGTCCCGCCTCCCCCCCGTCCTGGGCAGCCGGACTCGCCATGCCATGCGGTGGGGGCGGGGGATCCAAACTGGGGCGGCGAACGCAATATTGTTTTTGAAATCGTGGTCCAAAAACACACAAGCACAACAGAAACACGCGAAAATTTATAAACTGCCAGATTTTTCACAGTAGCAGTGGGTTTTTTCTTGCAACAAAATGTCTCTCCTCTCCTCCTCTGTCCTCCATTGATTTTATTTTATTTTATTTTATTTACACCTGCGCAATGATGGGCTGGCCGAGTGGCCAGCCATGTGGGAGTGGACGACCATGCAAATTTTTGGAGCCATCCCACCAATCGCATGGCCACTTGGCCATGGAGACTTCTGGGATGTGCCAAAAAGCCCCCTAAAACCTGCCCTAGCCCCCTAACCCTAACCCTAATCCTTGATTGCTTACTTACCCATACGTCACAGACTATCTTCTTAGTGGGTCAGAGAGGCACCCAGAGGTGCAACCAACTAGCCCACCGTAACCTTACCCGTCACTAGCCTAACCCTAGCCCTTGCACTAACCCACCTTAACCCTAAGCCAGATCTACTTGCATTGCACTACACGCAAGTACTATTCCCTTCTTTGTGAGACATGGTGGTGCGAGAGCCTTAGGCATCAACCTATGGCTCTGGGTTCACTGCCATCACTAGTCTCACTGTCTGCAACTGGTATGCATATCCATATGGCTATGCATGCATTTTGCAGCAGCAGGTGAGGAGGGGAGACCCCCATGTTGAGGGGTCTCTTGGAGCCTGCTTCCCCTTCCTAGTAGGTGAGGATAGGAGGCACCCACGGGTGCCTCCAGGAGCCCGCTTTCCCTTTATAGCAGGCCAGAGGAGGCACCCACCCCACAGAGGTGCCTCCAGGAGCCCGCTCCCCCCCAAAAAAACCAGTACTAACAAAAACGAAAAACGAAAAAACAAACCGACTAATTTTTGCGAATTTTCGCAAAAAACGGAAACGACCCGAAACGGAACCGGCCCGACTAACGACAACTCGAAAAAATTTTTTTCAAGTCGTGCCCATCTCTAAATGTCAGTGCTTCCTCTTTTAATCCTTCTATCTTGAAGCTATAGGACTGAAGTTAGGGGCTCCACCTTTTCCTCATCATCATACGAAACATCCCCTCCCCCCCCCAATTTCATAGACAGAAATAGAACTGTTAAAGTCGGAAGTTTGGCCTAAGGTAGTCATTATTAATTCTTTCCCCGCATTTAGAAATTTATTCTGTTTTTCTACTGAGTTTTGCCATGTAAAAACCTGCCTCTGAAAGCAGCATTTGTCAGCTCACACTATAATGTGGTTTAATAAGTTAATTTGTCTGTCACATTTGTTATTACAGTGTTTCCATCATACTACTTAATATACAGAATCTCCCTGCTGTGAATTCTGTCTCATATGAGTAATCCTCCACTGTTAAGTAGGAGTGTTGAACTTGAGCTTTCTCAGTTGGAATTAGCATGCCGGCAAACCATATTTATGATGGGCTGGCCTACCCCAGAAGATGATCAACCAAGTGCATCCTTTTAGGCTGGCATGTACAGGATGATAACATTATGGCTGTCTTGTTTTTTGTAGAGAGCTAATATTGCCTGGCAATATCACGCTAATGCAATGCCAATCACATCTAGAAAGCCTTGAACACCCTTCAACAGGGCCTTGTGCCACTGGTTATTCTTTGCGGCATTTGTGAATGTGCACGTTAGGGTTCAGTGTGCCTGCGCAGAATGCACTTGGAGTCTTCTAGAGCTTTCCTGACTGTTAGTGACTTCCTCTTCCCAAACTGCGTGCTCCTTCCTGCAGCGGCGGCGCCTCGGTTCGTTTTTGCCACCGCTGCAGATAGCACATGGACGCTGAGCTCCTGCAGACAAAATCAAAACACCATTCACAACTGTGAAATCCTGAAAGACCGTACCTTTATCCATATATTTCTCTCCTACCTCCTTTTCATTGGGTTTAGAGAGAGAGAGAGGCTTCCCCTTTCTCCTGTTTTCTCTCCCCCCCCCCATTCCCACCATTTTATGGCATTATAGGGACCTTTTAAAAGGTATGTCCCCTTCACTAATAAAGTGCCCCTTACAGATGGAGACACTGGGTTTTTGTTTTGTTTGGGAGAGTCCCACCAGTTTCACACTTCTTGTTCTGTCTACAAATGCCTACATTGCAGGTAGATAACTTCTTTTTCATTGGACTTCCACACGTGTATGAATTCCTGTTCATGTATCATAAACAATGCTCATTTGTCAATTTGCTATGCAGATGAAGACGGGGAACTTTACTTAGACTTTCTGAGAGTATTTTATTGGAATAATAATGCTGTCTTCATTTCTGCCTTGCTGCAGCACACTGACACATTATGCATTACTCATCTCTTTGCACTGGAAGTCTATACATCACCACTGTGCTTACATCTTCCATGGACGGAAAATTCATTTTAATTAACTGGAAGTCCAGGGCTTGGACAGGCTGATATTTCAGCTGAAGAGGACCAAGTACCTTAAGACTTTTTATGGAGCTTGACTTATAAAATGTTTGTAGGCAAGTGTTATAAACTGTGCTGCTGTTATCATGCTGGGTAAATAAGATTTCATAGCCTCTGTCCTCTAAAGGTTGTATATACAATTACATAGAAGGCTGTTTCCAACAACAGGGTGAAGAAGAATCCAGGTTAATTGGTACAGTGGAACCACATAATGTATCCGGACATGAATAATTGCTTGTAGCTGCATTGTTATTTGTTCTGCTGCATTTATATATTATCCTCAAAATCCCTCTTAAAATTTTCTAGCCATTTCCAGTAAGCCCTTTAATAACCAGAGACAGACTATTTTATGACTTCAATTTTCTAAATTAATATTGCAAAATCTTCTTAAACAAGCCAAGCCTTTTTCATGGCCAGATGATTTATAAGGGCAAAAATCACTTGTACATTAAAAAAAACTTAATCATGTAGCATTGTTGATTGATTTATGAGATTGTATTGAGGTTCAGCTGTCTTGCTTTTTAAGTAATTGATTAAACTGATTAAAATCAGCAGCACTGTATCTCAATAAAAAAGGCATGTTGCAATATAATTAATTGATACCGCTATGGGCAACATAGCATAGAGAAGACATTCACAAATTGGTTACCTGCACTGGACAGTTGGGAACTTGGTGGACGGAATCCTGACCCAAAGGCAGTAGTTTTGTTTAAAAATGTGCACTGAAATTCTTACCGCACTTAGGCTTTGAATCGCCTTTTGCTTAAAGTCAAATCGCCTTAAAAATCACCTACCACATTTCCAATCGCTTTTTCTGCACAGCCCCCTTGGCCACGCCCCTTTTCAGCCACTGTGTTGGTTTTTCTTGTGACGGCCACCAGGGGTGGTGTTTTTTTGAACCAATTTCTAGACCGCTTTTTGAAGTGATTTGGCTGAAACTGCAGACACCATGTGCCAGGACCCTGCCTGTCACAGAACCTGACTCTGAGGGGTTAAATGGTGAAGAGCTGCTGGAGGAGCCTTGCAGCTCAAGTCAGCAGGCAGCTGGGTCTGATGACTCAGCTGAAAACATATCTTCTCCCCCTAGAAGGGCCATGAGCAGGATTCTGCAAAGACGTGCTACCAGGAGGGCTAGGGAAAGGGTCTTTGATGCTAGACGGGGGAGCAGGAGCCTTTCCAGATGTAAGGGTGTGTTCCCTGTTTTGAGATAAAGCTGGTAAGCTCACCTTGAGCTCTCTGTGGGAGCAACGCATCATTTGAACTTGCAACCATGTTCCTGTCTGTGACCTTGGCTCTGTTTCCTGATTTCGGACTGGCTTCCTGGACAACGGCTTGATCTGTTCCCTTGGGTTTGGCATCTGGTTTACGTAAGACATTCTGGTTTTGACTTGGACTGTTAATTGCTGGGAGTTGGGTTCTGTTATTTATCTGGCACTTGATTGTTGCAAAGGACTTGAACTTGCCTGGCTTTCCACTAAAGATCTTGGCAAAGAACTGAACCCTGTTTGTGTGTGTGCTCTGTGTGCGGGGCTTGAAACCATGCACCATTTTTTCCCGGGTTTCCTCCTCTGAATGCCTTATCCTGCCGTCGGAAAAGCGGAAAATTAGCTACATTACTTAGAATGGAAGAACAACGGCATGACGTTACCTTAAAAAAAAATCCAAAATAGAAGCAGATGATGGGGAAATGACGGACAAAATCAGAACAAAAAGCAGTTTAGCAAAGTGCAGACGGGGAAACCAGTTCATGAGAAAATGCCAAGTGTGGAATGCTGAATCACTTCAGCAACCACATGACTGGGGGAGGGCAGAAGGCGATTCAAAACAAAAAGCGGTTGCTGTTCAACTTAGGTGGTTACCTCACGTCCTTCCTCGAGCCGAGGTGAACTTGCCTCCATGTTGAAATCGGTTTTCAACACGGATCGAGAAGTGGATTGAAAAGATTCCCGAGCTCCAGGACGGGAATCTCTCACCCCGCTTGGAGCGCAGTTCAGGAGGCGTGGTCGGGGTGAACTCGGATTGGCCCCACAAGGACGTGAGGTTCCGTTCCTTCGAACTCAGATTTACCCCACAAGGACGTGAGGTTGTGTTCCTTCGAACCGGTCTCCAGCGGGGCTGCGAACTGCAGCGAGAGGGACGTGAAGTATCAGCCATAGAGAGAGAAAAGGGGTTAAAGAAAAAGAAAGAGAAAAAAGCATATATATGCACACTTTTGTTCAAAGTTTCAGAGGACATTGTCTAGAGAAATGTATTTAAAAATTCAGATGGCTGCAAGCTATAATGTGACAGCCTTTGAAATGTGTATGACATAGAGTTGTGGCAGCTGTTAAGATTTATGCCTTCTTACACGAGCATTTCAGATCTGTTTCAGGGGCTGCTGTTGATACTGGACCATAATACATGTTCTTCCTCCATCTTGTCACCCCCTTTTCTATGACAATCCAGCTCAACCTCAGGTAAACTTTCCTCCTCTGTTTCCTCGGTTACAATGCTTCAAAACACCCTTAGGTTGCATCTCCTGACTACTATGGGGCAATATCCTGTATGAATCTGGCCCATCTAAGATAAACTGTATTTACTGGCCTAATATATAAGCGAGCTATGACCACAAGCCATATAGGAGTTTATACATTTAATTACAGTATATTTCTTTCTTTTTTTTTTTTAAAAAAATATTTTGCCCTATGTTTCTCCTTAAAAAGACCCAAGGCAGTATACACTCTCAAGAAGATAATATTTAAAAACTAAAAAGGTGAGTATACAAATATTTAAAAAGAATTAAACAAATACCACATTAATAGTGAATAAAATCAGTACTAAGATATTTAAAAGCAACAAGTACAACAACCTATTTTTTAAAAAAAAAACTCTCAGTCACTAAGGCCAATGTTTCCTGAAAAGAAAAGTCTCAACCTGCTTGTGGAATGACAGCAAAGATGGAGCCAGACTGGAGTTCCACAGGCCAGTAGCAGTGACAGAGAAGACTCTCTCCTGTGGTTGGAGAGAAAGGCCTCTCCTGATGGTCCTAACACCGGGGCAGGCTCATAGAGTGACACGTGGTCCTTGAGATACCTTGGACCCAAGACATTTAGGGCTTTACAGGTTAAAACTAGCTGGTGAATTGAGCACCGAAAGAGACTGGCAGCCAGTGGAACTGCTGTAACAGGAGGGTTACATGATCCCTGCAATCAGCCCCATTTTTATTTGCATGTCACCATGATATGCAAATGATTCCATGTAGATTTTTCTTTTCTCAGCATAATCCCATGTCAAGCAATGGGATTATGTTGAATTCGGTGCCTCTTGGTGCTAGGTACGTAAGCGACCATAGGATTACAACCCCTTTCTTCTACCACAGCTTTCCTTGTTGCTTTTAGAGTAGCTGCTTTTGCTGTTGGCTTAGCTATTGCAAGAATGTATAAAATTTTATACATTCCCAGGAAGAGACCCTCTCATTCAGTGGTAAGTGTCTCTGAGAATGTTTGCATACAAATGTTTGCTGGTTTCAAACGTACAGTATTCATGTAGCTTGAAGTGCTGGTAGTTGTTCTTGGCATACTGCCATCTTTCCTCTATTCCTTGTTATATATTTTATTTCCTGTGTCAGTAATATATGGAGTGATGTATATGAGTCCTCAAATGAAGAAGATGGATCTAATCATACAGTCTTTAACTGCTTTGTTTTCCATCTTAATTTCCAATAGTTACTCATACATTTGATTAGTTTGTCTTCTGTATCTAACAATAGGTTGTAACTTGCAGAATTCCTGACTATTCATTGTGCCAGCTGAGCCTCTGAAGTTGACATCCAAAACATATTAAGAGCTTAAGGTTAAAGAGCAGTGGTCTTGAGGATCTGTAAAGAAAATCTACCTCTCTGCCAGACTATCTGTTGAGGATGCACTGAAAGAAAATATATACAGAATATACTTGATATGGAATAAGCCAGCTGCATCTATTTTCCCTTGAGTTGAGGTTGTCTCTATGCACACAGTTAAGCATTCATGTGCAACTGAATTCACTAGAAATCAGGTATGATCGATGCTTGCTGGCTTATGCCTCTTGCTGCATAGCTGCCATGCATTCCAAGGGTGATTACGCAGGATCTATAACATCCCTCCTCAAACAAATAAGAGTTTGCAGGCAGCTATATGTGAGGGTTTGCATACTGATAAGAAAAGTTCAGTTCCAATGTTGATGTTCTAGCATTTGTTGTGTTTCACTTGAGTTACCAAGACTTATAACTTTTCATCACAGTACCTGTATTAAACCTTGGGGGGGTGTCACAAATTGTTTTTGCTCTTCATACATGTCAAAAACAACAACAACCAAACAGCTGTGAGCCGTGACAATTGATCCATGTTTATTATTTATTTATTTTAGAGTATTTTTACCCCACCTTTCTCCTTGGAAAAGGACCCAAGGTTGCTTACAGTAATGAGGGATAATATACAGTCCAGTACAATTAAGACATGTTCAAGTATTTGAGAACAAGGAAATGGGGGCAACTTACAGCACTAATAGACAACATTACATTAAAGCAACACGGTTATAAGTAGTCATAAACACAAAGTCTATGTGAACCCATAGATTCATATAAAAGACACATAATGGTAGACCATCATTCAGGGAAAGCTTGCCTGAAGAGAAAGGTCTTTGCCTGTTTCCAGAAGGAAACAGAGATGAGGCAGTCCTGGCCTCTAGTGGGAGAGAGTTCCAGAGTCTGGGCGCAGCAGTCAAGAAGGCTCTTTCATGGGTTCCCACGAGCCGTATCTGTGAGGGTGGTGGGATGGAGAGAAGGGCCTCTCCTGATGACCTTAACACCCGAGTCGATTCATACTGTGAGATTCAATCTTTGAGGTAGCTTGGACCCAGGTCATAGAGTGCTTTGTAGGTCAAGGTCAGCCCTTTGAATTGTGCCCGATAGCTGATTGGCAGCCAGCGTTTAGGTGAGAAGTGGTTATCTGATTAAATATGGAATCAGCTTCTGGGATTTCCCTTTGCTTGGTGTCAGCGTGAGTGGTAGTGAGTACAATAAGTTGTGCTGCAAACCATTTTGACCACTACCATCGGTGCTGTCAACATTCAGGCTGCCCTTTGCTATGTACAGCTTGGCATCCTTTTTTCCTGCTGGCAATACATGCATGATACTGTGTTTTCTAGTGCTTTGAATAATGGTCAGAAAAGCAGAATCTCTCACATTCATAAACCAAAGTGTTGGGGTTTTTGTTTTGTTTTTGTCCTGCTTTGTTTTGTTTGTTTGTTTGTTTTGAAGAATTGAATATGCTCTTGTTAAGTGAAAGAGCAGTCAAGCGGCAGCTCACATTTCTGCATACTTTTTCGACTTTTGCATCCAACCAGTATTACCTGTGTTCTGATTGTATAGTTCTGTCTGCAGGGGAGCAATATAAATTAATCAATCTAAATATCTACATAATCCGCTCTGTGTGATCAGCAAGTTAGCCAGATTTTCCTTGCCAATCCATAAGGAAGAGAAATATTGAAAACATATAAAGTTGCACGTATTCACAACGGGAAGCTAGCACTGAAAGATGTTTGAGTGCCAGGGTAGAGCAATCAGATTACCATTGGCTCTAAGTAGGCCTCCCACACATGGCTAATTCACTACCTGCAGCTAAATTGCAATTAGGAAAGTGCAACAGTCTTTCTTGTCATGGGGAGGGATGGAGATGAGGCAAGTGAAATCCAGTTATATTTTTTTCCTCTCAGTACTACACCCTTATCAATTTAGTAAACACAAAATGTGAGTCTACAAAAACCCAAGGGAAGAAGCTTTCAAAAAACAAGACTTAATCCATGCAGACACTCTCTCCGATGGTGAAAGCTGTGGGAATTGAGTTCACTCTCTGACAAATGGAAGAGAGCACTCTTTAAGAGCAAGGTGAAATTGTGGCCCAACACTCTGCGGAAAATCCAAGCTGAGGCAATATGAACAGAAATGGATAAAAGTTTTTCATGTGCAGTGTTTTGCACCCTTTGTTATGCACTCTTTGTTATGGACCAGCAGACTACCACTGTAATTGTAACAGTCAAATGAACAGCTATTAATGTAGTATTCCAGAGCATCTGATATATCCAGGCTGGGCCAGCTCCGCCTTTAGGCATAATGTAGTAACCCATCCTCCACACACAATAGCTATTAGGGGTCAAGGAAGTGGTGACAACATGTAATAAAACCAAGGTGCAGAGGCTGGTCAGCTTGCCCTGTGCTTACATGAGCCTGTTGCCTTCCAGAAGATCATAACCCATCACTTACGCTAAGATTCAACTGCATGTGCATTCAGAGCTCATACATGAAGGAGGAATGGACTTCATTTTTTTTTAGTCTCAGACAAAAAAATGTGTTTTTTCTTACAGCCATGGATGCAGGTGGATAGAATATATACATGAATTCTACCAGCGACTCACAGATAGCTCTTGCTATCAAGAGCCTGTTAGGAGTTTCGGTTTGATGCCTCTTTTGCATTGTCCCAATTTCTTAACTCAACGTACAAGTTATAAGAGAGTGAATGAGAGAACAGGGCCCAGATTTCCTCAGTGTTTGTTCTCTTTGCCTTCTCAAAGAAGCAACAGGACTCTTCACATGTCTTGATACTTCCTGATCCTGATTAGATCTGATGGCTTAGACTCAAATATTCATTTCATCCAATGAATAGTGCTTCCACTGACATAAGAAGTCATTTTCATTAGGCAAAGGGAACATTTGGGAAACACCCACTGTGAATAAAAGCAAGTTTTGTACTAAATAAGAAAATCTTACCTCAGACATTGTTGGCAATGATCTGAGTGATTACTGGACCAAGAAGCTGTTAAAAAATTAACATTTTAAACAGAAAATGTGTTTTTAACTTTCTGCAACAACGAAGAGCTGGACATTTAAAACAGAAGTAGCTGCTGATAGGTGGTAGTGAGAGAGGTTGGAAAGGATTGGTATTAGAGCAGCCAGTTGAGGGGTGAATGGGAACATAAACTTTCCACCCAATGCAAACAGCAATTTGAATGAATGTTTTTGTCCAGTCTGTGAGCCAGGTTACAAGAGTTACACACAGCCTACTTTTTTCCTGGTCTTGTTTATTTGTTATCGCTGTACGGCATCAAGTCAAAACCAACCTATAGAAACACTAGTAGAGATTTCAAGGTGACATATTTAAGGGGTCTTTTTACCTGCTCTTCTGAACCAATAGCCAAGCAAGGACAGAAGCCTTGGCCAGCATAAAGCTCCTCTTCTGCTGGCCTATTACGTGAACAGGATTTCAGCCAATGGGCCACTGAAAAGGGACCTGCAGGTTTTGCCCTTCGTGTTTGGTACAAAAACCTGTTGCTTGAAGAGCATGGGGCAGAACTCAGTGATTTTAACCAAAGTGCAAACCCAGCATATTTCAGACATATTAAGATTTAAAATTGGTATGGCTGATGTGTTAGAATCATGGACAATTGCATTCTATTTGCACCCCCTCATCCCCTGCTTTTTGTTCATTGCACAGACTGTGAACCATATGGGATTGCACTCAACAATAAATCTTGATTCCTTCCTTCCTTCCTTCCTTCCTTCCTTCCTTCCTTCCTTCCTTCCTTCCTATTATTCCTAATACAGTATTCCTAACAGTTGTTTATGTTCATAAAGATCTTGGCTGGGATATACATAATTCAAATAATGACATTACTCCTCTTGGATCTTTCCAGACGGGTGAATTTCCTTTTTTTATTGTCTCCCCACTTCACCCTTCCCCTTCTTCTCCTTTATCTAAAGTTGCAGGAACCAAGGCACTTGGCCTAACCCTCATTGCCCTCTCTGCCTGAAAGCAAAAAGGAATTTAAAAACATGAATGTTATGAGTAAACAAATCAAGGAGTTCTTACTCAAAGACAGACAGGTGGAGCAATGGCTCACATAAGTCATTATTGTTTTTTCCCAAAGCCATCTTCAGGATACAAGACATACTGAAGTCATACATCATGGAGTACTGACAGAAAAGCCACGTCTGTGCTTAAGTGACTGAATATGTTGCTTTGCACACTGTTGGTATATAGCCAACAATAGGAAAGCATGGGTCGGCTTGAGAAGGCAGCTGTGCTACAGATGCTGGGCACAATCCACCAAACTTTATTTAGAATTCATACCATTGGATGCACAGAGACCATTGCAAATCTTTTAATACAATTAAAAGTTGCAAAACAGCCATTCTGCAGGGGCAGCTTCTGTTGACATGCAAAGTAACAACATAAATTAGAACTGAGTTGGCAGGACATTGTCATTGTTCAAGACCAGATGATGAATGGCAGCCCTGAAATGTACATCTTAGTCTTAAAAGATATTTAAGAAAGAGCATCTTGTGCCAGTTAGGTAATTTTTGAAAGTTCCAATAAAAGGATTTGTTTCTCACTTTGATCCAAACCGAAGAATCGTTTTTTGAACCTTCCTGCACTTTGTAATCCAGCGTGGCAGCTCTCTTTGTTTCCAGGGACAAGACCAATTTTGGGCTATCTTTCCCTGGGTTGCAGGTGTGTGACCATTTAAACCAATTTCTGCTGCCAAGCTTTCCCTGTTGATAGACTGACGTTTGCATTCTGTGACCAATGGCTTGTTGATTCTTGACCATTTTAATATATTGTGCTGCTTTTTTCCAGCCAACTTGTGTTTTTGTCATTCTGATCTGTCGGCTACTTTGGGCACATCCCATAGAAAAGTGAGAGCACAAAATGTTTGGAATAGGAAAATAGAAATGACAATGACAAATTACTGGGCATTTTTCTGTTCTGTCAAAGTAGCTGACCTGATAAATCTGTGACTGACAGATTTAGTTCTAGTCTTAATATAGATTTCCACTGCAGTGCCCCTGCTAGTCTGTGGCTTGTTGTAGAAAAACTTTGGCTGCACTCTTATGAGGCATAAGCATTGATCAGTTTTCTTGCAGGATTTTTAGAAGATTGGTTGTGGGAAACCTATGTCTGGGGTCTGATAGTGATTAATTTGTGTACACTTGGGACCACAGCACCATGGGAAAAGCTAAACTGAACTAATACAGTGATTCTGATGTGCTCTATAGAATGATTGCAGATGCAACAGGGCAGATCTCAGGCTTAAGGGACCTATTAGAAATCTGTGATCCACTGACAGCAGTGGGAAAATAAATCATTTAACAATAGCAGCAACCTGGCAACTGTTTCTCTAAATTTTACTATGAAATATAGAAACTTTGAGATTACTAGGGATGGATTTTTATGTGAAAGAACTGACATTTCCATTCGTTTCTGGGACTCAGAAGAAAACTTGGATTTTCTTTGTTTTCCTTTTTGTTTGTTTGTTGATTTTAAATGTACTGTTTGTTTCTTTTGTTTACAATAATTTTTATCTTTGCTGCAACTTTTTTAGATTGCCTCAGCAAATCAGCTTCTCTTGGTCCCATTTATGATGTGACAGTAACACTGGATTCCTTTATAATTCGTCGTAATGATAAACACAATAAGTGCTTGAAAATCTGGGAAAGAGCTGTATAAATAGTAAAGATTATGATTTAACTGCTCAGTTATTTGTTTAAATAACTAAATTTACTCACATAACAGTTTTTAATCTTTGCTTACTCTGTAATTAGCTCCAACAAATGCACTAACTGTTCCTAAACGGAATGGGGTTTGTTTCGAAGAAACAGCAGTACTTGTCATATACCAGACTTGGGCACTCCGCTGCCTACTTCTTTCAGTGTAGATAGAGAAGAAGTATGGGATTGGCCATATTACATATTGACAAAATGGTGGAGGAGAAAGCAACTGCTTTGCCTGGGTGCAGATTTTCGACACCTTTCCCCAAGTGTTCTCTAAACTTGTCACCACCAGTAAATTTTGTTTTGTTCCAAAGTCCTCAGACCTCAGGTGAAGGTGTTGTGACGTTCACATTCATTATGCAAATGAACTGTGAAAATAGCTCAGTTCAATCTTTTCCCTCCATTCTCTCTGTGATATTAATCTAGAGCTGGATTTGGGGAGAAAATCACTGCCAGTCCATATTGCCTGTGACCTGAAGCTGCCAGATCTTCCCGTACATCATGAGGGCTGATAGGAAAATAGAATTTGAAGAAAAAAATTAAACTAAGACTTAGACATGTCTTGGCAGAAAATGGAATTCCAAGTCAATTCCTCCAAACTTGCACTTCCCCGATAGGCCATAGTTTTCCTGGTTGGGAGGCGAAGCCACCAATATCATCCCATCATTTATCACAGTGGAACCATATCATGGGAACTAGCCTGGCTTCACTTAACATCAGCCTGGGAAGATTTGAAAATAAACACTTCTGTTCTCTTCATGTGGCAAAGAAACATCTGCTCTGGAGCAGATGTGGTGGCGAACTTCCTTTACCCTCTTAGATTCTTGGCATTTGATGTCAGTGATTAAATGTGAACACTGACCGTTTTGTCAGACTGGGCAAGCTATGATAGTAATGCTGTTCTCAGTTTTATCATTCCTCCAACAAATCTGTCTCTCCCAGGAAGAAGCTACAGAGGAGATAAGGAGAGGGAAGATGAAACAACAAGGCCAAGCTGGGGAGAGGAAGCAGGTAGGTTGATGTCAGTACAGCTCAACATTCTGGAAGTACCACAATTTGAAGAGGCAACATCTTATTCAGACTGATAGAAGTCCAGTTAAAATCACTATAAAGGCTCGGGAATAGCTGATGGTGATGCTGAGGCACAAGGGCTTGGTCTTATTGCTCACAACAGCCCTCATTACAGATGAATCTTCATAACCCAGGCTACTTTTGGCCATAAGCTGAGAACGGGAACAAACAAAGTGCTTTGGACTGCAAGGCAATGTAAGACAAGAAGTTGTGGACCTGTAAATAACTCCCATAATTCTTCCTGAACATGTTAGATGCTGAGTCTCTGACAGGGCTTTGTCTATGGAGAAAGACTATGAAATCTACTTCTTTGGAGATGAAACCTGGTACCTCAAGGTAAGCCTACAAGGTAGCGGCCACCATTTTGGAACTTCACTTTAAAGGCCAAGGACCTGGCCTCAACATCTGGATCTCCTCTGTTTTTCCTACCTCTCAAGCTTTGCAGCGCCCATCGTGATAACAAGTCCTGCGGGACTTGAAATCTAGCCTGTCTTCTGAGATGTTTGTGGACTTATTTCAATAGATATCACCCCCTTATTTTTTTATGATGGGAAAAGTCCCAAACTAGAGGTGGGCCATATTCGTATCCTAAGGATAATATGAAAAATACGAATTTTGGCACCACAGGTGTTGGTGCTCAGTACTCCCCCCCATAACCAGATTGGCCACTTAGTTGCTGCTGTAAGGCATGTGTGGCTGTCAATGTCATTGCTATGCCCTTTGCAGTACTGTAACAGCTCGGCTGTCTTTTCCCTTATTCCCCATGCAGCCAACCAGTTGTTGGCAAATCGGGGAGACAACTTTGGGAAGAGCTGACCAGGCTGCTGCTGTGATTGGTGCAGAAAGAATGACAACAGCTGTGTGCGCTCCACAGCAACTGGTAAGTGGCTGGACCAGTGGGTGGGGGGGAGGTACTGGGCCCCATCTGCATCTGTGCACTTGTGCATTTAGTTGTGCCGGACACATGACCATGGCAATATGTCTACAGACAAACACCAGCATTTCGGCTTACAAATAGAGATTAGCACCGGCCCTTAGAGGTAGAAACAACTAGACTTAATTGTCAGGGGGAACCTTCACCTTCACCTTAGCTGTCCAAGTCTTCACAGGGTGGCACTAGCATTCTGAATTGAATGTAGGAGCAAACTGGTGAAAATTTGTAGACTCATTCAATTTTTTATCTTTGTCAACTTCATCCATGCCATAATGGAAACTGAGTTCCACGCCTCTTCCACCTGCCTTTCCCACCTCTCAGATGTTTGTCCTGTCTTCCTGGGAATGAAGGGTGGTTTGCAGGTATGGGTTGACATTTACTGCACCATTTGTTGTTATATTGCTGTGCAGTTGCACTCTGACAAGACATTTGTTTTTAATATGAAAAGCACCAGAGGCTCAACGTTAATAACCCCCAAGCAGATTTATTTCGGGTATTTCAACACATATCTTTGACCTACACACTTCTTTCCTCAACTATTTGGAAGAGGGAAAATGAGCACCAGGAGGGTGGAGATGCATGTGAGTTCAAAGCAACAGAAAATGGGGCAGAGAGCAAAGAGAAAATGTCTGAGAGAAAGAGACCAAAAGTGAGCCAGAAACCAAGAGCCCCTGGGCTCTGAACAGCTGATGATGTGTGTTTATCTTTACCACAAACCCGAAGTATGTTTCCATTTGAAATGGTTGAATCCACAGCTGTTGTAAAATCCCTCGGTACTTCTGAGACAAATGATCCGAGTCGGGCTGTGCTAACAGGGTCAGCTTGGGAGCCAAGCGAGAGTTGTGACTGATGCCGAATCATGGCAATTCCATCCTTTTGCACATCAATCACTGCTCAATGGAAATCCTGGGGGACTGTCAGACTCTCGCACAGTACTGTTTACATTAGGTGATGATGTAAAGCCCCTCCTCAGGTCCTCGACAACTCCTGCCGGATTATAATCCTAGCTAAACGGACAGGCAGAGGTTATTATTACAGCTGCACAGGGAGTGCAAGAAGGCACCAAGACAGCAGCTTCCTCAATCTTTGTGAAAGGACAAGCACTGATGTTTTGTGAAGCAGCCCCATTGTGTCCTCTCTGCGGGGCAAATATTATCTCTTCATTCCAATTACTACAAAGCGCCTCAAGGGTGAGTGTATGGCCCAAACGCTCTCTACAGCACTGACTTCTCGTGTCAATGTAATTGCTAAAGGAGCTTGAATGCATTTCTTCACAGTAGCCATTTTAATTCACTTCAAAAAGGGCACGCTGTCAGTAATATAATATTTTTGCTCTATGGATTCATGCCCTAAGGTGGTAAATGTGCCATAAATGCCAGAGCTAATCTGTCACATAATGTTGCCTTCCTTCCTCTTTCTTTTTCCCTTTCTACTCTCCTTTGATTGCTGGTTTCCACCAACAAATGTGAATAAGGATCTTTAGAAAGCACGTACACGAATGCATGGCATTTGAAGGGTCAAATCAGGATTTAAAAACAGTAACTAGTCTACAGTCACAACGGGTCTAGCTATGGTTTTGTCTGTTAAAGGAAAATTGAATGGCAGGCAAACCAGGGCTGAGAAACTAGTGGTTCTCCCTAGCAGTACAGCCAGCAGGAAGGGTTTATGGGAGTTTTGAGTGAAAAGAGTCAGAGGCCCACACATTCCCCATCCAGGTAAAACTGACTGAGCCTCGTGGTGCAGTGCTTAAATGCCTGTACTGAAGGTAAAACTGTGTCACGACCTGGGGTTCAATCCCAGGAAGCAGGCTCAAGGTTGACTCAGCCTTCCATCCTTCCGAGGTCGGTAAAATGAGTACCCAGCTTGCGGGGGGGAGGGATGTGTAGCCTGCACACTGTAATTAAAATTGTAAAACCGCCCAGAGACTACTTGAAGTGGTATGGGGTGGTATATAAGCAGAACACTTTACTTTGCTTTCATTTTGACTGACAGATCTCAAAAGGTAGCAGGGTGCCATCTGGTCATGAATATCTATCTACATGAAAACCACTTTTTCACATACTAGGTTATCCCTTATTTTTGTCACTAAGTAGTTATTCGTCAACATCCTCACCTTTCTGCCTTTACGTTACTATGACCCAATCCATCCTCCCTAACCTTAGACCCTTCCAGCCTTCCTTCACACAGGCATTTGGCAGTGTTGCTCTCTCTGATGTCCATTATAACAGCAGGAGAGTCAATGTTTTGGGGAAACCCCAGAGGTTAGAGATGGGCAGACTTTATACCTGAAGAATTTACTTTGATTTTTGCTCGAACACTAAGATCTATTCACCGTATCCTGATATAAAAGAACCATGAAAGCAAGAATTCTTAAACAATTATGATCCCAGGCATTTGTTTTTGAATAGTGCAACAAAATGAAACTGAACCCAAATTTTCTGCACTTTTGCAATACAAGTCAGGGTAAGGGATAAAAACACAATTTTATAACACTATTGTTAAAAACACATGCCAGTCCACAAATAGCCCAGAAATTGGATCAGTCCCCATTGATCTTCTACTTGCTGCTGCGATAGACTGTAGGTAACAAACTCTGCTTACTACACTGTATCTGTGTGTCTTTTTGCTGCTAATTATTTATCACATTGAAAAATTGGGAATAATCTTTCTGTTGTTTATTATGAAGAGTACTTCATTATGACATCTATGAGCATTGGAAATATTCTTTAAATATTCTTTAAAAGCACTTACAGTATGCTTGGAGAAATTGCGAAACTTGGCTATAAATTTGGCTCCATATTCCACAATCTATGAACTAAGATTATATAGTGCCACTTAACTTCTTTGGCTCCACCATACAAAATCCTAGGATTACTAGTCTTATGAGGTACTTCTAATTCTTTGCTATAGTTCAGGGAACTGAGTTTTCTATAAATCTCTAACAAAGTACGTCATGTACATTGACAGTATCATCTTCAACCAATAAAGACTAACTCTTCATGTCATCATATTTCTGATCAAACTTTTGCCTTGTCGCCTGAACAAATTGCATGACAGAATGGAAACTTCATTTAAAAATCATACTTGTGTTTGTTAAGAGTTAATTAAAATGCCTCCCCAGGCGCATCCAATAGAAGAATGACTAACTATGATTTAAATGTGCCAGAATATGGAACTGAACAACAAACCATGGCTTCTAATTGTGAGTTGTTGCTTGCTAACAGACCATGGGTTCTGGAGACATGCTTAGATAGAGCAACCTGAGATACTTACCATGAAAAACCTTATTTACAGAAATTTTCCACTTAATTTTCTTCATTGTAATATAGATTGTATGCATTTTAGAAAGTCACTTTGGTATATTTTACTTATCAAAGTCACTGCATGTATCTTGAATATACTTGTTAATCAGATTCACTAGGGTAGCCATATGATTACCAAGTCATCAGTATCTTATTTGCTCAGATTTTCTGACCAAACCCTAAAATTGGGCTGGATGATTAAAGTAATAAATCATTGTGAAGTCAACAGTAGACAAGGGTTGAGAGAAAAAGCAACACAACACACATATAAACGCATATTTGCCAAAGCCCTGGGGAACTGAGGCAAAAAGATGCCTAGATAGGAGCCTTGTGGTACAGTGGTTAAATTGCTGTACTGCAGCCAAAACTGTGCTCATGACCTGGGGTTCAATTCCAGGTAACAGGCTCAAGGTTCACTTACCCTTCCAGCCTTCCAAGGTCAGTAAAATGAATACCCAGCTTGCTGGGGGTGGGGGAAGCAATGTGTAGCCTGCAGAATTAAATTATAAACCTCCCAGAGAGTGCTTTAAGCACTATGGGCCAGTACACAAGCAGAACGTTTTGCTTTTAGATGTTAAAGACACCTCAAACACCTTACACAAAAAGATGCCTAGGCGTTAAAGACACTTCACACACAAAGGTCAAAAGCCCAATATGGTCCATTGAGATTTTTGACCCCACCTGGACATTTAGTAAATAAAGCAATGCCAAGATTTCATCTGGCAGCCTGAGACCTTGCAATCCTAACTCACAATGAGATGATATAACATTATAGTATATAGTATTCTTGCCTTTACCTCAACGGCTTACTATAGCAATTAAGAATCAGTAATGTTTCCAGTATTATCGAGTAAATTTATTATTATTATTATTATTATTATTATTATTATTATTATTATTATTATTATTATTATTATTATTATTATTATTATTATTATTTATTTATTTATTTATTTATTTATTTATTTATTTATTTTAATACTTATCTACCACCCATCTTCCGGGGGAACTCCAGGCGGTTTACAGCAAGAGGAAAAATGCTTTATGTTACCACTACAAAGGTTATCTGCCTGTCTCTAATATATGCACATGTGTGCAGAAATTTTTGTTATTTCCCTTGCAATGCCTTGCCCACCAAAAGAGTTGATTGGCCTTTCTAAAATACATATATCTGTATATTTGTGTGGGAAAGGAATAACTGCATAGGCTATTGGATTTGTTATACAGTAACATCAGTAGAGGAAGAGTATGAAAACAAATTATTCTTTTAGTTGGGATGTATAGATGAAAATGTTCAATGGTACCACCAGGTATGCGACTAAAGGTTAGGGTTCTTTGTAAAGATGAAGGAAACTTTTTCTTTTTGAATGCAAACTCATCCAGAGGCCTGGAAGGGCATTCAAGTGTTTTACTGTGCCTGCCCTAAATTAGAACATCAAGACAAAAGCAGACATCTGAATAAGAACAGAGTCTTTTCAACACCTCCTCTCTGTAGACTGAATAGTAGATAAAAAGAAGCCTGAGGAGAGTTTGGAGTCCATTATATATCTATCCCCAGGGGCCCTCCCCTCCATTCTGTGGATCTATGTGCTGGGCCAGATTGGGCTTTTACATCTCAAACTGCAGGGGGGCAGGACTTGCACAGCCACAAGAGTGGAGCTGGGAGCAGTCCCGCTCCCCAAAGCATTTTATAGGCCGAAGCAGCTTGTGCCTTTTTTCTGCAAGCCATTGTGAATGGGGCCCAGGCCATAAGGCTTCAGTACAGATTCTCAGCTCTCCCAGTTACCACGGCAACAGGAATATTGAGTGAGCCCCAAGCTCTCTGTCTACCGCAAGATACCCATCCAACCATGGTGATAGTGGTCAGACTATGTTATAGTGTCAAGAAGATCCTTGTTGAGATGTGTTTCTTCAATAAAGGACTTGGGAAGAAAAAGCAATGTCTACAGACACTGTCACTTACCTATCTAAATGCATTTAGTTATACTACCAAGAGAAGGGCTTTAACGGGCCTCGCGATCTCATTCTTATATTCCCCGGTGAAGATCAAAGGCACATTATAGGTTTTTATACCCAAGAGGACAGTGTTCAGAGAAGTCATGTGGGTTATGAGTTCATGTACACATTACAGACCTCTATTCTGTTATTCATTTATTAATTTATTTAAAAAAATTAACAGCAATTGCTTTCTTCAGGGGGACTGCAGGTTGGTAAGAAAGATAAATCTCTTTGCCCTGAGCTGGCCAAGCTCCCTGAGAAGACCAAATAACTAGTCAACAGAAGTTCAGAAATGTCCTAAAATTTCTTCTCTTTTCACTTTCCTCTGGTGCAAATAACATCACTTGATGGGGTCAAATATGGGCAATAGCATGTTATTAGAAGTTGAACTCTCTTTAGAGGTAAAAAAAATCTGTTTATCCTAGCAGGTGCTTCTTTCTCTCTGTTTGTTACAAATTCATTGGCTGAAATCCTGTTACGCAGCCCCGTGTGTGCAACACTGATGATGTCATAATCAGTGGCAAATTAATTAAAGGCTTCCTTTGGCTATTTCAGGGTGTACTTTGTTACATTGTTTACAGGTTGCATGCACCCCTGTCATGATTTGCATTTAATGAGCAGTAATTTGCTGCTGTTGCTGCTGTCATCCCCATACCATTTGAAAGTTTTGACATCAGATGTTTTGTTACTCATCCAAGCAGCTTCTTCAGTCGGACAAAACTGCATGGATGAGTAGTGAAACGTTTCAGTCTCACAAGAAGAGAAGTCCACTTGCCATGACTCAACTTCCAGAAGACCCAGGTTGGCTTGCAAATGGTTTAAAAGATATATACAGTATCAAGAAGAGCTAAAATACTTTGCTTAGTATCCTGTAGCCTAAATGCAGAGCAAAAGGGAAACCCACCAACAAGTTTCCTGTCATGCTGCTATACCGGTTGCAAGATCAGTCATGCAATTGATTGTGCAATGGAAAGTCTGATAGGGTGCAAGGGACACATATGAATCCCCGTCCAAGTTATATTTAAGCAACAATGCACTAGTATCTAAATTTCAATACTGGAAAACATTAGTGTTGCTGAATTTAAAACATATTTAAAAAGGAAAATGATACAGTATTACCTCATGGATTAAAACCCCTTTCTTTGGCAGGCAATTATTTACCAATACTTGAAAAGAAAGCTCTTTGGCTATCAGCAGGAGGGCAGAAAAGAAGGGTTCAGCATGGTTTTGTTTAGTAAGCACAGTCATCAGGAGATAAACACGAGCTTCATTTGCACATTTGCTTGTTTGGGCTCTACACTTTCCAGAAACTGCACCATAGAGGGAAAACATTTTATCAGATGGTGATTGTGAAATTGACCATTTATCCAGTTTGACTTTGATGGATATGATAAAGGACAAAAATGGTAGGGACCTAACTGAAGCAGAAGAGATCAAGAAGAGATGGCAAGAATATACAGAAGAATTATATCAGAAAGATCTGAATGTCCCTGATAACCAAGATAGCGTAGTTGCTGACATGGAGCCAGCAAGTGGGCCTTAGAAAGCATTGCAAACAACAAGGCCAGTGGGGGTGACTGCATTACAACTGAACTCTTTAAAATCTTAAAAAAGGATGCTGTAAAGGTGCTGCATATGATATGCCAGCAAATTTGGAAAACCCAGCAGTGGCCAGAGGACTGGAAAAGATCGGTCTACATCCCAATCCCAAAGAAAGGAAACGCCAAAGAATGCTCCAACTATCGCACAATTACACTCATTTCACATGCTAGCAAGGTTATGCTCAAAATTCTACAAGGCAGGCTTCAGCAGTATGTGGAAAGAGAACTTCCAGAACTACAAGCTGGATTTCAAAGGGGCAGAGGAACTAGAGATCAAATCGCCAACATGCGCTGGATTATGGAGAAAGCCAGAGAGTTCCAGAAAAACATCTACTTCTGCTTCATTGACTATGCCAAAGCCTTTGACTGTGTAGACCACAACAAACTATGGCAAGTCCTTAAAGGAATGGGAGTGCCTGACCACCTTATCTGTCTCCTACGAAATCTATATGTGGGACAACTGACTGGTTTAGAATTGGGAAAGGAGTGCGACAAGGCTGTATACTGTCACCTTGCCTATTTAACTTAAATGAAGAGTACATCATGAGAAAGGCAGGTCTGGATGAATCATAAAACGGAATTAAGATTGCCGGAAGAAATATCAACAACCTCAGATACGCAGATGATACTACTCTAATAGCAGAGAGTGAGGAGGAATTAAAGAATCTCTTAATGAGGGTGAAAGAGGAGAGTGAAAAAAATGGGTTGAAGATCAACATAAAAAAAAAACTAAGATCATGGCCACCGGTCCCATCACCTCCTGGCAAACAGAAGGGGAAGAAATGGAGGCAATGACAGAGTTTATTTTCTTGGGCTCCTTGATCACTGCAGATGGCGACTGCAGCAACGAAATAAAAAGACGCCTGTTTCTTGGGAGGAAAGCAATGGCAAACTTAGATAGCATCCTAAAGAGCAGAGACATCACTTTGCCAACTAAGGTCAGGATAGTCAAAGCTATGGTTTTTCCAGTAGTGATGTATGGAAGTGAAAGCTTCACTATAAAGAAGGCTGATCACTGCAGAATTGATGCTTTTGAGTTGTGGTGCTGGAGGAGAGTCTTGAGCAGGGGTCCTCAACCTAAGGCCCCGGGGCCGGATGTGGCCCCCCAAGGTCCTGAATCCGGCCCCTGGGACCAATAGCAACCCCCCCACCGACCCCCTGTTTTGTGAGCAAGCCAGCCTCCGCAGCTGCTTTTGGACTGTGATCCGGCCCCCAGTGGTGTCTGGGTGGTGGTGGACCGGCCTGCTGTTTGAAAACTTTGAGGACCCCTGGTTTTGAGAGTCCCCTGGACTGCAAGGAGATCAAACCTATCCATTCTGAAAGAAATCAACCCCAAATGTTCACTGGAAGGACAGATTTTGAAGCTGAGGTTCCAGTACTTTGGCCACCTCATGAGAAGAGAGGACTCCTTGGAAAAGTCCCTGATATTGGGAAAGATTGAAGGCAAAAGGAAAAGAGGACGGCAGAGAATGAGATGGTTGGACGGTGTCATCGATGCAACCAATATGGATTTGACAAAACTCCGGGAGGCAGTAGAGGATAGGAAGGCCTGGCGAGCTCTGGTCCATGGGGTCACGAAGAGTCGGACACGACTGAACGACTGAACAACAACAACAACCAGTTTGACTGATGGATAAGAGACTACTAAAAAAACTATAAGGGATCACTAATCCTTCTATGTCCACATAAATAAATAATTACCTAACAGGAGTAGTAAAATGTATTAAAATGTTTTTTAAGGTGCATTTGTGGAGATAATTGTGTGACCATGGCTTCTGTTCCCATACGTTAGCCAAATGTCACTTGTCATATAACTCTACTAGGACACAAAAGAAGAGCGGAGTGCTGTTACTACCTCCATCTTTTGTTGGATAAAAATATAAACAAATCAGCAAATGAAAATCTGGTAATGAATTTGGTTGCCCAAGAATGCTTAGTCCTATCTGCTTCTTGAGCTTTAGATAAATAATATGCAACATCTCTTTTTTAAAAAATGCATATTTGCTTTTGTGTTTCTATTCCTTGCTGCTCTTAAAGTGTGAAGGTGACCCCTCCGAACTCTTCAACTTTTATAATGTAGCTGCTGCCATCTCCAACAGGATGGGAAATATCCTTCAATAAACCCCAAGAGCCAGCTTAAATTTTGCAAAGTGTTCTGTTTCAAGAGCATTTGTAAAGATTATTTTCTACTCCCCCAACACAGGAGGTTAAGAATTCATTCTAACCAGGCAAGCATGATTTTCATGCCTTGAACGCTTTCTGTTACCTCCATGCATGGGTCATATTTTGAACTGGCTCCTTCTTGGGAACCAATACAGGAGGAGAAATGAAATTGGATAGCAGCATATTGGATATTTAAAGGAACAGCACAGCAGTAATAACCAGCCTTTATATAGCACCATCAAACTTAATTAGGAACACTTCTAGTCCATAAAGCCTGTCACACAACTAAGCAGGGCACGAGGAAGTTCTGCAAGCCTGCATATTATTGCCTCCCAATTTATAGTGAACCAGCTGTGTGCACCTGTCAACACACAGAAGATTCACACTTCGCACACAAGTAGTTGGAAATGAATGTTTGTTTCCTGAAACACAGATCTAGCACCAGATCAGCTGCATGTCGTTTCTCCAATAGAAGCAACTTTTCAGGCTGGTGCTCATGTAAACAGGCCCTAATTCAAGGTTGAGGCATCATTCAGAACATACTTATATAGATCATTGTGTGTCTGCAAAGAAGTAGGGCAAACCTGGACAGTAATCTGCGGTTTTAAGCGATTTGTGAATACATTAAACATTCCTCGTGTTTCCAGCTCAAGTGATAACATTTGAATAGTTTCTGCACATTAAGTGGGCTTAGAGGTAAGCCCTCTAGACTTTTCCCCTGTAATTAGTGTGACAGGTGGAGCCAAGGTGTTTCAGGAATTATATTTATTCTTCAAGGAGTGAGTACTATAATAAATCCTGATTTTGGAGCATTTACATGCTAGAGTTACAAAAGCTGATCTCAAACCACCAAACATACGCTGCTGATATTAATTTTGTTTGGCATCTGAATGATCTCTTACATTTAGCTGTTCATATGGAAGATCCACTACAAGAAGAATATTATTTGCATGTAGTTTATGCATTAGCATCCACTGTCAAAATTATAGAACTGTAAAATAAGAAGTGCAGCAAAAAATAGTGCCATGGTTATTATCGGCTTACTACCCCTTGCTCTTTGCTATAACCTTCCACAAATCTGATCAGGAGAAAATCCCAGGTGGTTCCATAGCCATGGTTCTCAACCTTGCATCCCCAGTGTTCTTGGACTACGACTTCCAGAAATCCTGGCCAGCACAGGTGAAAGCTTCCAGGGTTTTAGTCCAAAAGCATCTGGGTACCCAAGACTGAGAACTACTGGTCTTTAGGGAGACTTGCAAACTGGCATGAATCCTGCTGAATTCAAGGTACCCTAGATTTCTGTTCATTTATGCCTATGTTTGGTAGTAGTGTTCTCTCTACAACTCTGCCTAGAATGCAGTGTCAACATGCCACACTGCAAACTCTCCATGGAACGAATTCCTTGGATTTACATTATGTTACAATTAGTTGTACCTTCTGGAAGTCTATGAACCAAGAATACATTTTGCAATCACAGTAAGAAAGCATAGACAGAAAAGCCTCTGGAGATGGCTTCCATGCTTGCAGGGCTATTGCTTTTTTAAAACTAAAAGGCAAGAGTAAACAACAACAACAACAACAACAGGAACTGTTGTGAAAAAAAAAGAAAACCTATAGTATCATCTTGAACATAGATTTAGAAAATACAAGAAGGCAACTACATACTTGGTCCCATCTGAATATCTATCTGCCCAATAAGTCTCCTGCTCAGATATAGTAGTACAGCTCACAATTTGCTACTGTGTTTGTGCTGTGCTCCAGCATCATTAGATGTTCAAGAAATCCTCTGGATGTGAAGGGGTGGAACCACCTCTAGGATATATAAACAGAACCGTATTATGCCAGATAGTCAAGTTTCTAACTCAGTCAGTATAACTGACATCTTGGCTTATAGCTCCCAAAAGTAACTTTTCCAAGCCCTTGGTTTTTTAATCTTTTTATTATTTTATTTTATTATGCACAAACATACACACCTGTTTTGCTATATTGCAAGGTTCTATGAGAGCTCTTATAAATGAAAAGTGGTGTATAAAAGTCCATATAAATACATAAATAAAAATAGAGTTACTATAATACAGTGATGGCAAATCTTTTAGAGACCGAGTGCCCAAAATGCAATACAAAACCCACTAATTTTTCGCAAAGTGCCAATACAGCAATTTAACCCGAATACAGATGCCTGTGAAGGGGTGATCTGGGGTGTCCACAGAAAGGGCTCCGAGTGCCGCCTTTGGCACCCATGCCATAGATTCATCAACTCTTCTCTAGTATCACAAACCAGCACAGAAGGGCCTGTAGTTCCTCCATGTGGCTCCATTAATGGAAACATGGACAATCTTTAATTCCAGTCTGAATTGAACTGAGCTCAATAGGGATTCAGAGGATGCCTATTGCTGAATATTACCGGTCCAATAAAAAAATACAACGTATTCTCGAAGGCTTTGAGAAGCACAGACAGAACTCTTAGTTCCCTGAGCTCCTTTGCTCTCTGAAGATGCCAGCCACAGAGTAAGGTGAAATGTCAGGAAGAAAAACTTGCAGAACATAGCCAAACAGCCCAAAAAAACTCACAACAGCTAATAAAACTACAGTCTTACAATGGCCCAAACAGATAATTGGTATATTTTACAAGAGCAGGCCAAACAGTCTAGGTGGGCAAAAGAGAGAAAAAAGAACATTTACTCATTTTGCAACTGTTAGTTGCCATTAGCAGTTAACCAGGTGTAAGCTTTGTGAATATCTGAAGTCTAATTTAATTTAGCACTTGCATGAGGTGTGTGCTATTTATAATCAAGCAACACCAAACACTTTCCTGGCACTTGTAGCAGGTGGGAGCCAATTTAGCTCCAAGTCAGTGCACACTGTACATAATTCAGAGTTTTGTGCCTTTGCCTTGCAAAGGGAAGCTGGGAGAGCCATGTGCTCCTCTGTTGGACAAAACCAAATGCATTGACTTGTTCAACGATGAAATCAAAAGCTGCCTTGTAGAATGAATACACCTATAGGAACTAGTTGTGGGAATGTCACTTCCCATCCTTGTTACAGAGCACATGCAGTCCAGGTTATTTACTTGAGAAAAGTCAAAATGGTTTATACTTCGTGTTAGGCGTCTCTCCGAGTCTGGTACATCCCCTGTGATATAAAGAACTGGCTTCCCATTGACCATGAAGGGAAGAACCTTGGAAAGCAGTAATGATTGTTCAGTGCTCTCTGACAGATGAGGGTTGCGTCTGAGGACGGAACTGCAGCTGCTGGTCTAAGTGCTGAGCAGTGTCTAGACACTGTGACTTTTATTAGCTCTAATTCACTCTGTAGTCATTCATGGCTCCAGCAGAGTAACCAAAGTAACAAAACAGAATAGGAGACACTGGATAGATAGAAGGATGGTAGATTTAAGCTGCAGGATTCACACCTCTTGAAAACTAAGTGGGAGACAGAGCAAGGGTAATAATTGGGTTGTGAGCAGAACAGGGGAGTAGTTGGTACTGCAGCAAATACTCAGCACAAGTCGAGTGGCTCTTCCAGGCCCAGATTCTATAAAACAAAACAAAACAAACCAGCTGTCTGACTCATATAGAAAGGCTTGGTCAGAAGAAACTTCTAGCATTTCACAATAGGTGGGTGACGATGTATCAATGCCAACAGTTACTGTTATTTAATTCCATGGAACCTGCAAAATGAGGCATATATGCTTCCAAATGCCCCCCCTTATGATTAAGGGGGATGAAGCGAGATGTAGTGATACCAGAAATAGACCAATTGGCCAAACTCCAATTGGCCAAAAAAAAAATCAAAAACAAAACACAATACGACACCCTATGCATATCATGCAACTGTGCATCTGTTTTTCTTCTCCAGTTGGCTGGTCTTCGCGCATTTAATCACATGACCAGTCACACACCCAATTTCATCATCACTCCAACTGCAGGCATGTGAGACGGAAACTACCAGAGGAGAGGAAAGGCATGTGCAATTGACTTTCCAGAAACTGAAACTGAAAATGTTACATGCCAGTATGACACCTGCACAACGTGCTGAGATGAGCAAAACAAACTCACATCAAAGGTACTGGTGGTCACCATCTTGGGTGGTTTTAAAATGAGATTTGCACAAATTAAGAAAGTGTTTTTTAAAATGAGAGCTGCACACATTAATAAAGGCAAGCAAGATGCTGGACGGAATAGTCTTCTGGCTGCGATGCCACTTGTGGTGAAGAGGTAAATCCACTCAACCTGAACTTTAAGGGAAATAACCAAGTTGCTTAACCATTTTTGGGAATAAATTTCAGCACTTTGGATAACTCCTGTGAGTTTGGTCTTAGATCAGGAGTAGGTTCATCACCTTGTGAAATCAGAATTGCTGGCTTTGTTCTGATGGCTTTTCTTATGGTCATATGTTCCTGCATCCACAAGGATGGTTAGGCGATAAATTCAGAATTAGTTCTGAAACTAGTCTTCTGTTCATACTAAACTTGTGTCAGCTGAACTGATGCCCAATGATAATTTTGTTGTTAAAAGCTGATTCAAAGCAACATTTTTACTGGCAAAAATCTTTCCACATAATCATCTTTGTTCATGTCCATGCTTCCAGGTACATGAAGCAAGAAACAGCATAACCAGCAATAGCATTTTTTCCAGTTTATTAGCACAGCTTTATGGCATTGTTCTGAGAAGTTATTGGGAGAAATCTCATTCATATAGTCTAGTAGGAGCATGGGCATCACTTCCAAGTCCCAACCCCTGTGTATGCTGAAAAGCACGGAGGTATTTCTCCCCTGTGTAATGATACACTACTAGGGTAATTCATGTAGAAATGCTGGCAGAAAAACGAGGGTATGGAACCAGATATGAATTCCAGCAGTGTCCAGCTAGCTACATGCTGTCTCACTTTCTTGTTAATTACCTTTCCTTTAAAAATGTCTTCTGTGTAATCCTGGCAACAGTGCCTCCGAAGAAGAAACACAGCAAGAGGAAGACACAGAGAAACAGGAAGAAGAAGGAGAAAAATGTGCACAGGCCCCATGTGGCAGGAAGAAGGGGAAGGTGGTGGTGGTGGTGCTGAAAGTATGTACATGGTCTTAGACATTTGGTGTGAAAGCTGACCTTCAAACTGGAAGAGCTGGGTTTTTATTTGGGCCAGTTGTCTTCTCTTCAAGTAGTTTACTTAACATGGCGGATATAAGGACAAGCTAGAAAGGAAGATGGATTCACTGTCCTAATTTTCTTATGTATTTATTTATTTCAAATATTTTTGCCCCACCGTTCTCCTTAGAAAAGGACCCAAGGTGGCTTACAGTATTGAAGGATAACCCAAAACATTTAAAACAATATTCAACGTTAAGAACAATGAGATTAAAGAGGCCTCTTACATCATTAGAAAGGCAATATTAAAGTTAACAACTGTAAGGGAACAATTTAAAGAAAAAAATCCATTATGAGAGATGGAAAATTAAAAATGGAAAATACAGTACAGTGGTACCTTGTATAAAAGAATCAATTTGTTCCAAATGAAATTCTGTTAAGCAAAGTTTCCTTTGTATAAATTTCCCATAGGAGTGCATTGAAAATGGATTAATCCCTAATTGCGACCATTGTGCTGTTGTACGTATTCACCCCATAGGCGATTCTGTTAAGCGATTTCCAGCTATCTCCGAATTTTTTTCCTTTAAGCGGATTTTTGTTAAACAAGCTGCTTGTTATACGAGGGCCCACTGTATTATGAATTCAGTAAGCAATAATGCATGGCAATCCATCTAAAAGTCACATGACTGGAAAAAAGTGGAATAAAAGTGTGATAAATAAATAAAAGGTTGGGTTTTAAAGATTGTATTAGCAAAGCTTGGAAGGAAGGAAGGAAGGAAGGAAGGAAGGAAGGAAGGAAGGAAGGAAGGAAGGAAGGAAGGAAGGAATATCCCACACAAAACATTCTGTATAACAAGAAGTCCCTGCCAGCATTTTAACACACTATTCTTTGTTAAGTTGCATGCCAACTGCTACTACTGTACATTGACACTCACAATGCTGAAGGTGTTAATCTCTGCTCATGTCTGAATATCAGTCTGCATTTTGCCACTAACTGCTTGGCCCTGTAAAACGTGACTGTCACGCTGGCTTGGTCTTTAAATATCTGAACTCAAAATAGATGCCTGCACAACGTGTTGGGCCGAGTCCCATTGTTTTGTGAGGCAGTGTTATTCATTTAGCTTCAGCCAGCTGCTCGCTATATTCAGCTTGGAGAAACAGACTGGAATTTATAACCAGACAGGCAGGCTCAGAGGTTACAGGCTGTTCTCCAAGCTGATAGGAATATAGCAAAAAAACACCCACTGGGAATGTGTGTGGCCTCCAGGAAAAAAAATGTTTGCAAAGTAGAATTTCCTCTCTCTTATAAAGGATACGATGACAACTTATTTTCACCCTTGAAAGCCTTCCTACCTACTGAATGTTGAAGAAGGCATTTTCCCGCAGGATATAATGGAGCAACTCCATATTTTTAACTTGAAGGAGGCAGGAAAGTGTGGTCTTCTGGGGAATGGCAAATGCGGCCCCCTGAGCCGTGTTTGAACAGATTTCCCCCTAGTGGTATATTTACAACAGTGCTAAATCCCTGATCACACCTTCCATTATATCATACACTGTTGCATGAAAGAAAAGCTATAAAGATTGGGTGTTCAACGTGGAGAGAATAAGGAGGACATGCACAGATTTCACTGACAATCTCAGATACTCTTTCAGATGAAAAAATAAGTTCATTCTTTGAATGGCATCTCTCTAAAAAGCTTAAAATGGAAAGGAAGAGGAGGAGGACCCGTGTGATGCAGTAGTTAAACTGCATTGCTGCAGTCAAGACTCTGCTCATGATCTGAGTTCAGTCCCAATAGGCTCAACATTCACTTAACCTTCCATCCTTCCAAGGTCAAGATTCCAGATTGATCACAGCCAGTTTTTGATCTTATTTGTTGAATCATAAAATAATGGAGTTGGAAGGGGCTTATAAGGCCATTGAATCCAACCCCCACTGAATGCAGGAATCCAAAACAAAGTGTACCTGACAGAAGAGGTAAACATTTTAATCTGTGCTAGCATATCAGGCCAAAGCAAAATTAAGAAGAAAAAAAGAGGGTGCAGGAAGTGGGGGGTAGACAGGGCATAAGCAGCAACTCCAGACTGTTCTGCACGCCTCTTCACAGTGACATCCATTCAAAATTGGTAGAGAGCTGAATAAGAACATAAGAAGACCTATGCTGGATCAGGCCAAAGGCCCATCTAGTCCAGCTTCCTGTATCTCACAGTGGCCCCACCAAATGCATCTGGGAGCATACGAGACTAGATATCTGGCTTCTGATACCACCCCCCCTGCATCTGGCCCTTGAAATACCCTGGTTTTTTTAAGCACGGAGATTACACATCTCCATCATGGTTTGTAATCTGTGAGGGACCTTTCCTCCAAGAATCTCTCCAATCCGCTTTGAAGGCATCCAGGCCAGATGCCATCACCACATTCTGTGTCAGGGACTTCCACAGACTAGCAACACGCTGGGTAAAAAAAAATATTTTATTTTGTCTGTTCTCACTCTCCCAACCCTAAATTTTAGTGGCTGTCCACTAGTTCTAGTATTTTGTGAGAGGGGAGAAGTGTGTCCCTCTATCCACTTTACTCATGCCTTGCATAATTTTGTATGTCTCAATCATATCCCTCCTCAGGTGCCTTTTTTCCAGACTAAAGAGCCCCAAATGTTTTAGCCTTTCCTCATAAGGGAGGTCTCCCAGCCCAGTAATCATTTTAGTCACTCTCTTCTGCACCTTTTCCAGTTCCACTATGTCTTTTTTGAGATGCGGTGAACAGAATTGTACACAATACTCCAGGTGCAGCCTTACTATCGTTTTGTACAATGGCATTATAATGTTGGCTGTTCTATTTTCAATCCCCTTTTGATAATCCCTAGCATGGAATTGGCCTTCTTCACCGCTGCCACACACTGGGTACACACCTTCATTGAGCTGTCCACCAGCACACCAAAATCTCTTTCCTGATCCGTCAGGGATAGCTCAAATGGAGCATCAGGGTAGAGGAAATGAGTTTTTATAGACTCTCATCATTCCATCCCTCTGTCTTTCAGCTGTAGGCTGCTGCACCACAGAGTAGCCTGGTGAAAATAACCGGGTGAGACAAACGCCTCCCTCCTCTCTCAACCAGATCTTTGTAATATAAGAGAATATCATTCAGTATCGCCTATTGTGCAACTACAGTGGTACCTCGATTTACGAATGTAATCCATTCCAAAGGCATGTCCTTAAGTCGAACTACTCTTAAGTCGGGGTATCTATCTTAAAAATTGAAAAAATAAGTTAAAAATGAAAACAAAATGGAAAAAAATTGTAAGTCGAGCAGACCATATCTAAAATTTGTAAGGTGGCAAATTACCGCTGTAATAATTTTCCTTCTGCTGCCTGACATTAAAATGAAGATTTTTAAGGCTGGAAAGCCTACTTTCATTGTCATTGTGCCTTCTTTAGTTAGACTGCAACCTGAAAGTAGGGAAGGGAAGTCAATTGCATGAACTCTCAAGCTGGGTTCTCCCACCCTCTCTCCATACCACTATAACCACCAATTACTTGGATAGTGGCTCTTGTATTTTTCCTAAGATCCCACTATCACAGACACATCTTTATGGTCTAAGAATACAGCGATAAAGTTGGTCCCTTCCTTTCCCATTCCTTAAGTTGAGAAACTGGCCATTACTCTCCTGTCCTGCCAAAGCAGCTACTTCAAAAGGGTGGGCCACCTTTCATGTTGCATCATTTATTTTCATTTATTTATTTATTTATTTATTTATTTATTTATTTATTTATTTATTTATTTATTTGGTATTTATACCACCCATCTGGCAGCAACACTACTCCTGGCATTTAGCAACAATTAACATGGACACTGCCCATCAGCAGTTCAGCTTGTATGCCCTTTCTGAAGACCTAAAGTAATTCAGAGGTGGAGGAGGGGAGCAATCATTGGCAGCAAAAGAACTGACTCACACCATCGTAACTCACAAAATGGCATCCTCTCTGGAGTAAGCTGCATTAAGGGTTTACAATATGCTAAGGCCTTAATGCCTAGGTGCCCTGAGCACATCTGATCTCGCCTGATCTCAAAAGCTAAGCAGGGTCAGCCCTGGCTAGTACAGTACTTGGATGGGCGACCACCAGGGAATACCAGGTGCTGTAGGCGCCTGGAGCAGGAACTGGCAAGCCACTCCAGTATTCCTGTCAAGAAAAGTCTGCGAACATGGGGTCACAAAGAGTTGGTAATTATTGTAATGGCACAACAACAACAATGTGTTAATACATCAGGGTACATACAGCCTGTCTTCCTGGTGGCAGTCAGAAGGATACCTCTTATTTACCTTAACATATTTTAACACACTTTTGTGTACCCAATTATGTTGTGTTAAAGAGATTTTGATTCCTTTAGAGTGCAAACTAAAGTTGTACACAAAGTAGTTCATCCCACCTCATCAAAATTCATATGCACAGCACCTACGGTACAGATTTTGACAAAGTGAAATGAAACAGTCTGTACCCATCTCTAGTGCAAACCTTAATATAGTTCAAGCTAAAACGAGGCATGGAGGGTCTGCATTGCAAGATAAAATGCATTTAAGCCTAAGAGTGATAAAGATCCAGATGCTGGATGTCTGTAAAAGACAGACTTTACACAACTGAACAGTCAGGGTAAATGACGTGGAAGCAAAGACAAACCAGAAAGCAAGTAAGAGGACACGTTTGAGGCAAGGTAAGCAAGGTAGGACAGACAAGGGCAGAGCAAAGAATGAGTTGGCCCCAGAAATGGGAATGAATTGAAAATTGAATTGCATTTTTTGACAAATTTGGCCAACTCATCAAAATTCATCGATTTGTATTCATCATAAATGAAATCCTCTGATGAATATGAATTGATGAATGTTTAGCAAATTTTGATTTGTTAATTTGTTGGGCTATAAAATGGCTCCCAACCAAGGCATGCAGAGACATCACATTTGTAAGGAGGCTTCCTCTGACTCTCCCCTACAATCCCTCCAAGTTGGGTGGAGATTGTTGATATATCACTTTCACTGCCTGCAGTGAAGAGGCGAACAGAGAATGCTTCCCTCTGAATTGAGTGCTTCTAGGTGCCTTGGGGGCCATTTTATAGCATTTTAAAGTGGAGATAAAACTGATTTGCCAATTCGTCGATTCATCATCGGAAATCTATTAATACATTGATTTGTTGATTCATCCACCCTGACGAATCATGAATCATGACGAATCACCATTTTTGGATTCGTCCCAGTCTCTAGTTGGCACATATAGGCTGAAATCCAGAAATAAATTATAACTAGAGTATGTCCATTGAATCAGCGGGCATTATGGAGAGTCCATTAATTCAGTGGACTTACTCTAATTGCAGTTTACTACTGGATTTCAGCCAGTATGGGATGATCAGGGTGCTTTCAAGAACACCAACAGACCAAGAAACTTGTATATAAAGAAATAGGCAGGGATGGGTTCGTAAAATCTCCAAGAGTAAAGGGTAATTATCTATTATACCTCAGATGAATTTTGATATGGTTGTTAATATTTGTTTGGTGGGATAAATGCTAGCTTTTCATTTTTTCTGATTTTTCTCTAGAGGTCTATACAAATTCTTTAGGGAACTTTGGGATCATGTTCAGTCCTACAGTGTAGACATTGTAGACAAGTTGGGAGAGACAGACAGTGAACAAAGAACTTTGGTGGGTTGCATAACCCTTCTGAAAGAAGCTAAAAGTAATACTGAGAGCTATCTTGGATTTTACAAACTTGCCTTTGTGGATATTCTTCGAAAGCACGAACTGAATGGGAGATTTCCGTGGTGATACCTTTTTTAAAAATAGTGATTCCCAGTGTCGTTTAGTGAATGCCGTGACAGACTAGCATTCTGGAGAATAGGGGTTGAATTGCTGCTCAGCTATAGAAACTCCATAAATATGTCACTTACCCTGAAAGCCCTATACTGTACGTTACTCCTGATTTGACCTCATGTAACACACACCTTTTTAACTATCTCACACTGATTGTATACCATAGAAGCTCGGAAATTGTAGTTTTATTAGGATGTCAATGAGCAGGAAGGATTTCATACAGTGCCAATAAGAAATCCTTTGCATCTCCCCCTCAACCCTTCTTCTGTGTTCCTCAGAATTCCTTTGGGACTATCTCTGATGGCTAGGCACTAGTGTGCTGCACAGATGTGGCTGACAGACTCCCTTCAGGCTGTTTGATGCCTTCAGAAGTTCTATGTTGAACTTGCGTTGAACAGGGATTTGGCCTCAAGCCTTTCACAACAACAGCAACAAAGAGCCTTACCAAAAGAATTGTATTTTTCTTGAGACTAGGCCCAAGACTTTGATACAAGGCAAAATGTTGTCGCATGTTCTATCAAAATAAAAACCGGAGTGAACATCTGCTACAGTCTGACGTAGGATTTTGGAGTTTGGTCTCGGGGAAAGGAATGCCGGTGGAGTCAAGCAGGAAGGAAGCTCGTAATAGGTTGGCTTCTCATCAGATGCCATCTCAGTCAATGGAAATATTGACAAGAAGGTGGGGAAGGAACCGCGCAAAACACCAGGATTATAAAGTCTGAAAACAATGTGGGTCAGATAATGAGATGGGAAAGATCTGCTTACAAAGAAGAGGCTGAATTTAGCTCTCCTTCCTTAAAAGTGTAGCTTTAATTGTTAAATGCCTGAGGTTATACATCTCTCTCTCTCTCTCTCTCTCTCTCTCTCTCTCTCTGTGTGTGTGTGTGTGTGTGTGTGTGTGTGTGTGTGTGTGTGTGTGTGTGTGTTTGCTCCCTGCCATTTTTTTCCATACATGCCTTCTTCCAGTTTTATTTAACTTAAAGGCTCTCTATTTATAAGGTATCTAGATTCACAATGGCAGGCATGATAAATATTTATCAGCACTACTGTGCTCCTATCCCAAAGGCCCGGGTCTCCTGTCAGAAAAGTCTCTCAGAAAGAGGTGGTGTGGGACTGCCAGACCGATTAGCGTGCGCTGTCTCCTGCCAGTTCTTCCATTACGGATCCCCCTGAGGCCACATAAAAGATTTAAAAACAAAACACTCCAGACGTTTCCTTATCAAATAAATAAATAAAAGCAGCATTTCTGACTTCAGCCATTCCTTTGACAGGAGAGGAACAAGAAAGGAACGGGAAGAGAAAACACAGTCGAAGGGCGGTGGGGGGGAGAGAAAGAATTCATAACTGGAAGACTTTAATTAGGCAGAAGGCGGGAGGATGAGAGGAAGGAGAAATGGATAGAAGGATAACTAGAGGCAGCTACAGTAGGAGAGATAGCAGAGAGGTCAATTGAGCAGCATCATGTGGACTAAAATGTGTCTGAAGAAGCTGGTCTCACACCACAGACCCTCATTTGGAAGACCAGGCCTCCAGGACAGAAGTGCCTGCTTTGAAACAGGACTATTTCCAGGACATTGAAATGAAGCATGTTGACTCTTACTTGACAAATGGTTAAATGCTAGAATAAATATTTATATCCTTAAATTGTTTCATTTAATCTATTACTGTGCTGAATCTAGTCATGGGCCGCTGAGCTGGCCGACCACTCTCTCTTTCTTATAGTGGCCTCCCTAGCCTGCTGAGAATCCTGTGGGACCCTCCTGAATAGGATAAGCTGCAATGTGGGGCAAAGGGAGCAGAACCACCATCAGCCAATGGAGCATCACTCATATAAGGGCATTCTGCTCCATTTTGGAAAAGATGCTTTACCCAGCTGAATAGTACACCCTTAGCTTTCATAGAAATAAATACAAAAATAGCTGACACTTTTTACAGACCACTGAGAAATCATCACATGATGCACAAGCTTTCATGGATGAAAAATCCACTTTGTCAGGATCGCACCATCTTAAAAGTTTTTAAAAATGGATTTTACTAGGAAAAGCATTCTTAGATGTCAAGTTCAAAAGCTCTTGGCAAGATGGAATTTGCCAGGCATCTCTCTCTTACCTAATAAAATCCTGATGAAGTGGATTTTTAGGAAATCTTGTATTGTAGGATGATTTCTAAAGTGGTCTATAAAGGTATTGCCTATTTTTGTATTCTTAGCTTTGGATCTGACATTATTGTTATTGGGTACAATGCAGACTTCATCATAATCTGAGTGGACCCACTGAAATCAGAGGGTTTGCATAAATACACTGCCTAAATTCATTTATATGCCTATTCGGTTATTCGTTTTTATTATTTAAAAACAAGCAATAAAATATCTAGCTCTTTTAGTGTTCGCTACTAGTCCTCAAGAAGCAGCTGCCCATCATTTGCATCACGTGACTCACTATGGGCCATCCGGTTCCTTCCTCTGCATGCAAGTGAGGCTGAGAATTCCAACATCAATATGTATAAGTCTTTGGCAATGTTGTTCATTTGTGTACTGTCTTGGGTAATGGGTCCAGAATGTAGACTTGCATCCATCAATACTCTTCCAGCAGTATAAGGAACAACACCGGTAGACAGAACTCTTATTCCTTACTGTAGTCCCCTACACTATGAAAAGTAACATTTCCTCCAGCTGCTTGGGGCATCCTCCACCGTTGATCTGGGGTGTATGTTTGCAGGGTCAAACAGGGGAGCAGTGCTTCCAGTACATGAGTGCGTGTCTACCTATGTAGCTTGGGATTTACCCTATCGTATAGCCCATGAGCCAACAATTTATTATACCAAGTGTGTGAGCATTATTCCGAGTACACTTGGTTTTTTCCCACATTTTTGGTTGAAATAAGAATAAGGAAAATGGCGAGAAATAATTTCTGTTTACCTCCTAGGCTGCACTAAGGAAGAATACTTTAGAACCTGTTTTTCATCGTCATCTGCCACAACAGATGGCCTTTGGATTAAACAGACCAAAGAGATTTACTTGTTTTGATGTCCTAGGTAAGGCCTCAGTAAATCTGGGTTGATATATTGATCAACATATGGGTTCCACTACCAGGTTGCTACCTCCTTGTCTTATCCTTTTGATCACTTTGTGGAAGGTGTTTCTTTTGCTGTCTTATGTTGCTGTTGTTGTTGTTAACATGTTTGTCTCTGACTTACGGAAACTCTATGGATGAATGACTTCCAAAAGGCCTTGCTCTCAATGGCTCGGCTCAGCTCATGTAAACTCCAGACAGGATCTCCTCCATTTCCTGCCACCTTTCATCTTTCCCAGCATCATGTTCTTTTTCCAGACAATCCTGCCTTCTTATTATGTGCCCAAAGTAGGACAGCCTCTGTTTTGTCATTTTTGCTTCCAGAGGTATTGATTCGCTTCAGAAGAACCCAATTGTTCAATCCAGGCAAGCCCCTTGTGGAATCATTTCTTTTGACTGTGGAATCATCTTGAATCCCACCCACCAGGTGTCAGGGGTAATTTAAATTTGCCCCAATTCAGCCAACATCACTTTTACCCACTTTCTAGCTACTGTGATGGCCGGATCTGATGCAAAGGGGCATTTGGGTGGGGTGGGGTGTTGTGTTGTGTATGTGTGTTTGTGTGTGTGTGTTGTGTCGTTATGGTCGCAACTGACTCTTTGGGACTCCGGTTCCCCTCAATTGAGTGTCTTTTTGCTTCCAAGCAGAGTCTTTAAAAAGAAACATTTTTGTAGTAATACTGGAAGAGAGTGTCCTTAGGATAGTTAGAAAAACCAAATTAAAAAGAGGGGGAGGATCTGCCTGTTGGCTACAGAGATGGCTACTGGTGAAAAAAACAGATTGAAGAATGTCAGATCACAGAGGTTTCAAGCATATTTTTCCTGCTGTGTAATCTCACTCTCAGTCTTTGACTATTAGCAGAAAGGCTGAATAACATGTCTATCTATTTAGACTAGAACATGTTTAGTCTTTATATGACTTGAAAGTTAAGGTTAATCTAACTTAAGCATCTTATATGACATGAAAGTTAAAGTTAATCTAATTTAAGCATCTACCTAACATAAACATTCTGAGCATTTCTAAGCATGAGTGAATGTATTCATTCTTTAAACAATCTGGACCCACCAGGATCTTTTGGATCCCAAAATATATAGGGATATAATTTACAGGGATAATTTACAGAATCATAGAACTTTTAAAGGAGCTTTTACTGTGACCAGAATGAAGCCATACTGACCATAGCATCTGTAACAGTTTAAGCTACAACGTAAAGGGGACAGCCTGTAATCACATGAAATTATAGTCTGCCAATATCAGGAAGCGGGAAAACCAAGGTTGGCCAACTCCTGATGTGCTTATATGAAAGGGTAAATTTAGTAAGATAAGCCTAAGTGATCAAAAGAGGTAAATTTGGCCACGTGTGCCACAAGAAAGCCAACAGCAACAGCCACCCCAAAAGAGAATACCAGATTCTCCACCAAGCCTAATTTGGATGGCATTTCCTCCCAGAGAAAATAGAATAAGCTACTTAGACCAGAATTTGGGCATGGAAACGAGGAAATGGCTAGATTTTTTTTTCCAGCCAAGGGTGTCGACAGACCATATTCTGCGAGTGAGGAGGATGCTATAGAGCAGTGGTGGCAAACCTTTTTAGAGACCGAGTGCCCAAACTGCGATTCAAAACCCACTAATTTTTCGTAAAAGTGCCAATACGGCAATTTAGCTTGAATACAGGCGGCTGTGAAGGGGTGATGTCGAGTGCCCACAGAAAGGGCTCTGAGTGCCACCCATGCCATAGATACACCAACACTGCAATATAGTGTATGTGAGCCTAGTTTGCACACACCACTACCATACAGCTCATATGTCTGTGTAAATTAAAATAGCGAATAAATGTAGGATTCCCTCAATGTCCCCCACCCATAGACACTGATTTTTCAAGTCTTCCCAGAATTGTAAAGAGAAACAAAGGGGGCGGGAAGAGTAAAAGTCTGAGAATGTGTGTGAGAGAGAGGTGGGGGAGGGGAGAGAGAGAGAGAGACCATGTGCAATGTGGGTTGGAGCAGAAATGTTATTTTGGAGAAAGTTTTTCAATGATAATATTTGATTGGTATTTTGAGGAAATTTGGATACCTATGAAACCTGGGAAATAAACGAGCGCAGACTTTCAGTGCTAAAATGCAGTATTTTGAAATTACTGGCAACTTGGGATCACTGGTCTCTGAATTCTGAAACTCGTTTCTACAGCTACATTCTCAGCAGTGACCTGCTCTTGAAAAGTTCCAATGAAGTGCAAAGAAATGTGGCTATGCTTTTATTTCCTCACCCATAAAATCTATTTTGAGACATGTCATTCAATCAGTCCAGGGTCCAGGATATCCAGGTATTGTAAGCATTTTTAAGGCAGCTAACGTCACTGAACTAGCTGTGCACAGGAACCTAAAATGCTGCTTTGTTAAGGGAGTTTAATCAAAAATGGAATACCAGAGCAAACTGCAGGGCGGTTGACAACAAAGCCATTTTCTGATGCCATTCTTTGCATTTATATTTAAAACTGTTTAGTTGCATAATATTCAACGATACAGTACAAACAGAACACTAATATGCCGAAGAAAGAACTGGAAAATTCATTCTCAACCTATAAACGTTCTAGCTGCTAATGTATGCCTTGTAAAAATAAGCTATAGTAACTAACAGAGAGATTAAAAGCAAGGCAATCCGTTGAAAATGTTGCTTGCTAAAGGTGAGAAGGCACTTTTGTTTCTGTAAAACATTCATGTCAAGATAGTTGCTAATAGTTTGGTGCTTTAACACAGCCCGAAAGAGAAAATAACAAATGAACATAACCTAACTGAGCTTATTTTACATCTTATCTTATCCTCTGCCAAATTAATCCACACAATTTTTATGCAATAAAGTTCTTGCGCCATGACACTACCCTGCTATTGTTATAGAATGAAGTAGTTATATGAAAATAAGATATCGACATTGTCAACATTAATTTATGCTCATTAATGTTGATAAAGAAGAAACAGAAATTGTTAGAGGTTTTGTATACCTAGGTTCAGTCATCAATCCAAATGGAGACTGGTGTCACTAGGGCTAGGAAGGGCAACAACAAAGGAATCAGAAAAGATCATTAAGTGTAATAAAATACTCATTTTTCTTAGTGCTTGTCCCACTTGGAAGTGGGGTCCACTATTCTTGTTTTGGCCCTCCACTTGGCACAGTCATGGGCTAGGTCCAGGTGAACCTGGGACAACTTCATGCCATTCTCGAGGGTGTTCGTCCAGCATTGTTTTGGTTGACCCCTCGGTTAGGATCCACTGACATGCAAGGTGAGACCCTTTTTGGCCAGAGTTTCCTCATCAGCACCCAGGACATGACCAAACCAACGCAGTCAGGCTTCATGCATCTTGTCAGCGATAGGTGTGACGCTGTAGTTTTACTCTGATGTCATCATTGTGCACATGATCATTTTATGTGAGGTCAGAGGTCCATCATAGCATCTTTGTCTCCATGACGCCAAGGCGACTTTCAGTTTCTTTAATTTCTGGCCAGAATTCTGCACCATAGAGCGCAACAGGTCAAACAAGGGTGCGATATATCAGGCCTGCACAACTGGTTGACCGTGGGCAACCTCTGACAGCGCTGTCAAAGGTTGCCCACCAGGTCCCTACCAGCCTCCTGACTGGCATGTTGGGGGGTTACCCAAACATGGTCATTTGGTCTGGATTTCTTCCCTTCCTACCTTCTGCCACCACCACACGCCCTCGCTCGGCTCCTCGGTAGGAGACTCCGCCCTCCTACTTAGGAGCACCAGCAAAGCATGTGTGTCAGACATGACCAGCACGCATGTGCGAGGGGAAACTTTACCTTTTAAATCTGGATGAATACCCTTTTTGTATTGAGAAGGGCAATGAGATCCAAATCTCTTTGTTATTTATTCACACAGATTGTACAACATGTCTAGAAGCTGCTCCATCTATTAAGTGATTTTTAAAAAGTGCCTTAATAGGCAAACGTATACAGTGGTCCCCCGCCATTTTGCGGTTCATATACTGCGGTGCCAGTATATTGTGGGACCGCAGTATATGAAAGGGGCAAGGGCCCCTGGGGTAAGCTGCTTGGGCCTGTTTGAGGCCTACTGCACTTAACCCAGGCCTGACAGGCTGCCCCAAATGGGCCTCCGACGGGCTTTCTGGGCCTGTCAAAGACCCCAGAAGTGGTTTCCAACAAACCAGAAGTGAATTCCGAAAAACCGGAAGTGACTTCCAGATTGCAAGAAACTACTTCTGGAGCCCGGGAAGCCTGTTGGAGGCCCGTTCAGGGCAGTGCCATGCCCCCCAGTCCTGACCTGACTCAGCATCCCCATATTGCGATTTTCAATTATCGTGGGTCGGGTTGGGTCCCTAACCCCTGCAATAGATGGAGGATTACTGTACACTGTTTATGTACACCACTACCACCCTCTGCCCTGGCCTTGCAACTAATCTGTTTGCAGAAGAATATATATCTCAAGTGAATACTCTCCTGCAACTGTTTGAAACCTGGGTTTTCATAATCATAATTAGCACAACCAAATCTTTGAGGTCCTCTCCAAGTACATGATTCATGCTGACTAAATGGCTTCTGAATATAGATTATAGAATCATTGAATAATAGCGTTGGAAGTAGCTAATAAGGGCAACAAGTCCAACCCCCTGCTCAGTGCAGGAATCCCAATCAAAATATATCTGGCCTATGCATATTCATGTGCTAGCAAGAATGGCAGTCATTAGTATTTGGGTCATGTGCTTTTCAGTATATCTGTTTCTTTTCCTACACTACAACTAATCAAAAGAGAGAAAAACGCAGCTAAAAGTCCAGTTGTTTTCTGTTCAGGTTTGCTTCAATTTTGCTCTCATTCCTTCCTAACTCTGATCCAGCCAACTGACGACCACAACAGGAGAGTGCTATTGTTTCTTTGGCCTCCTGTGTCATGTTGGCAAGAGAACAATTCCATCAGCAAGAGGTAATTAAGTCTACTAATATGGAATTAGCACAGCTTTAACTATAAGGTTTAGCTGTTAAAATAGATAGCACCTTCCCAGGGAAACTGACAGTGCCCAAGGTGTTTCTCGGAGACAGACTAATGCAGCGGAGGTCTGCCAGGCAATGTTGGCTAACGTGTAAAAACTTTTATATTTCTGTCATCGACTGTGAGCCCCTCACCCTCACCCACCCCCCTGACAGAACTAGCAGCTTGAGGAGCTCCCATCTATAATTCCATAGTCTTCAGGCTGTTGATGAGATGTCTCTGTATTAAACAAAGCGGTTTACATACTGGTTCCCCATCACCAACTTCCGGCGCCCCAAGGGACTCAGTGTCCCACATTCTTTCCAGTCCCCTAGAAACAGTTCTATACCGGCCTCAGTTCCCGCCAATGAGGCAGTCCTTGTAATAAACAAGCCACACTCAGGAATGGGCTTGGAGCCTTTCAGAAAGGACTGGCAGAGAAAGCTAGTGGGTGTCAGCTCTCCTCCTACTCGCCATCAAGCAGCCTCCTCCTGTCATGCTGGCCCTTGTGCCTGCATCACCTCAGCAGAGTAGAAGAGGGTGTCACTGGACCCGTTGGCTGCCTTGGATGCCTCTGAGCCGGTAGGCCTGGGGCATCCTTTTCTCCAGCCTCTGCCCCTACTGGAAGCCGCTCAGAGGCCCCTGCCAAGGGTCATCATTCTTCTCCCAGACCAGCTCTCCAAATACACAGAGGACAGGCTCCTGTTCCTCCACTGTATACCTCTAGGCCTCCTCTTCAGCTGACCATTCACCCAGCATCACAGACTCAGTAGACCCTGGCATTTCTCCCCTGCAGTCCTTTAAGAGCACCAGCACACCACGCTCAGTGTTTGTGAATTATAGAAGTGACTATGCAAGTGCTTTGAACTTTTAAATGGCTCCAGTAGGTTTGGCCAACGACCTGTACCCTTTCCCCAAAGTTTAGAAAGGCTATAAATACAAGAGCAATGGAAAGTCCAGGAACTCAACCAAAACTTGCCAGATGCTGTGAAGGGTTGTCACAAGACAGTGAAATTTCTTCATTAGAGGCTAGCTTTTGAGAGCTTTCTAGAAATCGCAGTAATTGTCTATTCCCATGAAGTGTGTAATTGCCCTGCATAAGGAGACTGTGCAAGTTTTAATAGCTACGCCTTACTGCACTGTTAGGCCATTTGGTGTATGAAACATGGCATGCTGGGTTTGGTAACGAAGACAGAGAGAAAAATCAGCATCCTTGTCTTTTAGAAAGACTGGCGAAGAACTTTCAACTCATTGAAAATGTTGGCAGCCGATCAAAGAGCAGAACTAGTGTTTTACTCCTGGGATCTGCAATGTCAGAAAAAACAGTAGTGCATGGAGACTGAAAGAATGGGCACCAATTCTAGAAATATATTGCTTAGTCCTAAAGTAGCACAACTTTCACATATAGACTGGTGTAACAGAGAGGAAACAGGGGCATCATGGGAGTTGTAGAGAAGCCAGTTCCATCAATCTCCCTCCATCAAAGGGAAGCTTGCAACAGCTGTTCCATCAGGTTGCAATCGGAAGAAAGAATGGATGAGATGCTGCACTATCATTCTCAGCTGAGACACCAGCATCTTTCCACTAGTGTTCTCCTTGTGTCAAGGAAAATTGAGCATCAACAGTTCTAAAACTCACCTGTCAGCATATGTCTGTGAAGATTATTAGTCATCCAGCTGAGTTTATCTGAAAGTTGAGTCATGGCAACTGGACTTATTTTTCTTGAGAGATCGAAACCTTTTGCTGCTCATCCAAAGAGCAAAATGCTTCGCACTCTCAAGAAAAAGACCTCCAGTTGCCACGACTCAACTTCCAGACCTGTCAGGATAGAAAGCACGAGTACGAGCACGAGTACGCCAGGCTGTTGTAGGCATAGACCTTAAGAGGAAAGGCATTCTTGGCATGGCTTAGCTTCTTTCCACAAGGAGATAAAACAGCAGAGCTAAAGGTGAAAAGTGAAAACCTGTCCTTTGGCAAGCAAAACTCCCAAAACAAGATAAAAGATTGCTTCCTGCCTATACTGCATTATCCAAGGACAAATAGAACTCAAGACTAATTTGAAAGAAATAAAACATAGCAGTCAGAGGCCTTTGATAAGACTAGTTCATAAGAAGTAATAGCAAGCAAAAATAAAAAGGGCTAATCACATGTTGTTTTTTAATTGCTGATGATAATAGACACCGGTGGTATTAGGCACTATTTTGACTACGGAAAATGGATGGCAAATACAGAATAAATTTGAAATATGATGGCAATTATAATATCTATGAATAAAACACTGAAATCCAGTTTAATAAGGCCATAATTATTGCTGATAAAATACTTTTACAAGCAATTATCAGATAAACTACATAAAAAGTAGATTTGCAATACTCAATTTCCAAATTGAACGTATAATCGCCCAATTGCTTCTACCATATGGCGATAAGGCTCACTAGCTACAACCTCTCTTATTTGTTGAAATTAGTTGAAAAAATATCAGAAAATTGAGTAAAGAAAAAGGAGATGAATATTCACGCTAGAGGCTTCTATAACAGCATTATTCCATCATGTTTCTTGTAAATATTGTTTATATTTTTAAACTCAGTTTATGGCTCTTAAAGGATTTTAAAAACTCTAATGTTAAACTCTTTGGAGTAATATTCAAATTTTGTATCCTTGGAAAGATATTTTCTGCTGTACCTAAGATAGAAGCTTGCTCCATAAGGAAGGGGAAAGATCTATATCAGCTTGCCTGCCACTCCATTCTCTATCCAAAATTGCAAGGTAGAGATTTTCCAAACGAATGAAGCTATCCAGATTATGATTTATGTTGCACATGAATTTATAGATTCTTCAACAAATAAAAACTCTTTATTTGAAGAGGAAGGTTTGGTGTGAGCTGATCCATAGATATTTCCTTGTATTTTGGAGCTCATATAAGTAGGAGCCAAAGAAGATGTATTATATTAGACCTATTAATCCAGTGATGGAAAACCTTTTAGAGACCGAGTGCCCAAACTGAGATTCAAAACCCACTAATTTTTCACAAAGTGCCAATACAGCAATTTAACCTGAATACAGGTAGCTACGAAGGGGCGATGTCGGGTGCCCACAGAAAGGCCTCCGAGTGCCACCTTCAGCACCCGTACCATAGGTTCGCCAACACTGTATAACCTAATACTGTACTTGAACAATGTTGGACAATGTAACAACTTTAGGACTAAGAACGGTTTTTTGACCTTCTTTTGCCTCCTCTCCCTTCCCCCAACATCTTGTTGATTTTTTTAAATACAAGTTTGATGTTGGGATTCTTTTTCAGTTTTGGACCCTGGCATACATTTCCATTTTAGACAATAACGTAGATGGACAAAATGAGGCATCTCAGATCTGGTACCAGCACTAGACAACAAAGATTGGGGTCGTGCTTCATGATACTGTAGAAGTACTACTCAAAGCTTGCTGGTAACTGGCCGTGCAAGGTAAAGGTTTATTCAGACTCCAATAGAAGGAGGTGAACAGATGTCTACAGAGATGTCTTAATTTTTAGCAATTTATGTTATAAAAGAGCTGCCTAGATGGCCGAAGCCAATGGTTCTCAACCTTCCTAATCCCTCAACCCTTTAATACATTTCCTCATGTTGTGGTGACCCCTTGCCCTGCTTGGAAGAGGCCATGAGTCCTCTTTGGCATGCCACTGCCAGAGGTGCCATAGAGAACTTCCCTCTGCAGACATCCTCAGCCAATCGCAGCCTCCAGTGCCATTGACTGACATCCCCTCCAACTTATCAAGCTGCAACTCACTCTCCCCCTCCTCCTCCAAACCCAAGCCATTTGTGCCTTTTTCTTCACTGGCTCATGGCGACCCCTGTGAAATGGTCGACCCCCAGGTTGGGAACCACTGCCCTAAGCACATCCAATCTTGCCTGATTTCGGAAGCTAAGCAGGGCTGGCCCTGGTTAGTACCTGGATGGGAGACCACCAGGGAATACCAGGTGCTGTAGATGCCTAAAGTAGAAACTGGCAAACCACTCCAGTATTCCTGCCAAGAAAACTCCATGGTCATGAAGAGTTGGTCATGACTGTAACGATGCCACACACACACACACACACACACACACACACACACACACACACACACACACACACACACACACACACACACACACACACACACACACACACACACACACACTATAAAAGTTATACTGTTTGCATAACTGCGCAACAGGATTTTAGTTATGGTGTTGTAAAAAATTGGTAGGAGGCTTTCTTTATCATAATACTATAGCACAGAATCATTGTATGAAACTGAACAATGGTAATTTCAAGATAGATAAAAGCAAGGACATCAAGAAACACATCCTTAAATGGCAGAATTTGCTGTAACAATATTATGTGGCAGCTGCCAATTTAGGTTTAAAAGGACCTTGGACACATTCATGTATTCATGGATACTGTGGGCATTATGGGTTTGCACTTCTTCCCATACCAGAGACATTTAGTTTCTAAATATCACTTGCTGAGAAACATGAGATGGCTGGTGTGCACATGTTCTCAGTAGGCATGTCATAGGTAACTGGTTGGGTGCTGGATTTGATAAAGCAAAGTGTTCTGCTTATATACCACCCCATACCACTTCAAGTAGTCTCTGGGCGGTTTACAGTTTTTAATTACAGTATGCAGGTGACACATTCCCCCCCCCCAGCAATCTGGGTACTCATTTTACCGTCTTTGGAAGGATGGAAGGCTGAGTCAACCTTGAGCTAGCTACCTGGGATTGAAAACCAGGTCATGAGCACAGTTTTACCTGCAGTACAGGCATTTAACCACTGTGCCACGCAGTGTCACATAGCTTTTTTACGTTCCTGTGAGGAAAGAAAAGGATGCTGAAGGTCCAGAGTCTAGTCTTAAGTGGTATCTCCACATAAAGGGATCAGAACAATTCCTGTTTAAATACATGGGGAGCTGTTGTCATTCAGCGTTGACGTTCCTGCTCTATATTGGTTGAGGGTCTTGTCCAAAGATAATTCAACCTCCTATGCTCCTAGAGCCGCCACTAAAGATATTTTAAACCATCTTCGTGAGAAGGAGAAGGATGAACTTTCAAAAGGTAGCTCACTGTCTCTAGCTGTGCATGAGAACATGGTCTTTGCGCAAGAAAAAGTCACTTTGAAGCTTGAGATGGGAGGTTTTTAAAAACAACAACACATTCCTGCTATTTCAAAGAAGGGCCAGCCACGGGCCTGTCACTCTGCGAAGAGAACAGTCCTTCAGGCAGTACCAATAGTAGGACCATAATTAATGTTTACTTATAATCAGCATCTTTCTGTGCCAGCAATCACGACGGGCTGAAACGAAGCTGAGGGAACGAGAAACCCTGCTGCTTTCAGCTGTCTGGAGCAATAATTACACAGCGCCACAGCACCTCTGGGAGTCTGACACCATTTATCCTCCTTGACTTCCCTCATTGGTCACCTGCCACGAGGCAATCCCTGAAGCAGCCAATCGGCAACGCCATTTTGATACAAAAGGTGGAAGAATTGCACTGGCGTGGGTGGATGGGTGGAAATACCCACTCCTCTGGCAGGAAAGCACGAGCTGGTGCCTTAAATGAGGTTACAATGAGCTCCAATCCGAGAGGTAAAAAAACACAAGGCTACTTAATCCTGTCCAAATACTGTACAGGAGAGAAGCAAGTGAAGGAGAAGGGAGCAGAATAAATGTCTCTGGCAGGGTTTCTCTAGAGGATAATTATTCACTAGGCACTGAACAGATCGAACGGGGAGCAAGGCTGCTTAGCATTCATGCCCCAGCGACTCAGACACAGAGTCACCAGCTAATTTGAATTTGAGGGTGGGCTCCCCCTCCCCCCTTTCATCTGCAGAAGGAAAGCAGCGTGGTACTTATTCTTCCCTGGACAGTGATGGATAAAATCAATTGTCTTCTAATCTGCAGTCTGCGTGCACTTCCATGTGTAATGGAGCAGGGATTCCTGTGGCACACCACCACCGAGCACATCTTTGAAAACCAAGAACGCAATTCTAAACAGGTTTATTGGAAAGTAAGCCCCATGAAATAACTAGGCCACAGTCCTAATGCTTAGTGTAATACATCACACTAGAGTAGAACCACTGAACCAATAGGTATTTGTTGAATCCAGTCTTCCATAAATTGCACTGATTCAACACAGGTCTCCTCTAGGTATGATTTACCACACCAAAGTCAGTCACCACTAAAGTAGACCTGTTTAAATCAATTCAATTTATGAAGGAGTGGACTCATCAGAACCCTAATGACTTTAATGGGCGTATTCTGATTGGGACTTACTCCACTAAGCATTAAGGATTTCAGCCATTATGTTAGTATTAAGATCAGATTATGTGCACTTTTAGTCCATCAAAGCATACACCATAATGGTTTCTGAAAGACTGTTCATTGAACCTCTAAAGGCTCTAATAAATATGGCTTGACTTGATGAAGTGAAGCTAATGTTGGTACTAACTGACCCTCTTGAGGAAAGACATTCCACAGTTGGGAGGCTACAGCAGAAAAAGTTCTGAAGGATGTTCGTATCATTTTAAAGGTTAGCCTCAAATACAGTGCATTCTAACCAGGAACTTACCAGGGACGGCAGTAGTTGTCAGTCCAGTCAAAGCTGAGTCCAGGCACTCGGAGCTCATATGAGCCTCCCAAGGTGAATTCAAGAGTATTGCGGGACCGCAGTGTATGAAAAAAGGCCCCCTGGGATAAGGAGGGGGGGAAGGCCTGTTTCAGGCCTCCCTTACTTACCCCAGGACTGGCACTGCCCCAAACAGGTCTGTGAGGGCCTTCCTGAGCCTTCTGGAGGCCCCCAAAGGCCCAGGAAGGCCCTTGCAGGCCTGTTTGGGGCAGCACCAGTCTGGGGGTAAATAAAAATGTCCCCAGCTAGGTGCCCCAGGCCCGACCCGACCTGTATCTGCATATCGTGGATTTTCAATTATTGCGGGTCAGGTCAGGTCCCTAACCCCTGCAATAGGAGGGGGATCATTGTAACATATTCTGTCTCTCTTAACTCCAACACAGTAGGCACAATTTCTCAGTCGTCTCTGATCATATTCGCCAACTCTGCTTCACAATAGCTTTCCAAGGATTCGGGCATGGTTCATGCTGACTTAACTCTACCTAGAGATCCCTATTACCTACTGATCAGCGATCACCCTTTCCAGCTCTGCATGGCAGCCGACCCCTACCGGAACCACTAAGCCTGAATCCCTTTCACTGTGCAGTTATAACCACCCTTGGGATTCAGTCCTATCTATGCACACGTCCTGAATGCTGTGGCTTTCCTTCCAAGTGGGCATGCATCGGATTTTAAAGAGGAATATAGACGAAGGGAAAACTGTTCTGCTTCAAGTCACATTTGATCAGTTGAGTGTCTCTTGTTTCCAAGTCCAGACTCATTAGAAGGCCATGGCAGGCCTGATTCAAGCCCTCTTTCTCTCTCTTTTAAATACTGTCTGCAGGCAAAGCAGCAAACCAGGAGCGCTTGCCAGGAAGTGCACATTCCTGCTTACATTCTCAATGAGGAGATTGTACAAATAAGGAAGCAAACAACCTCCAGTCACGCTGACTTTCGGGACAGGCAAAATAGCAGGTGGGTGGGTGAAGAGATGGAGGTGGGGGGGGGACGCCTCTACCCGTGGTTACCAAAAAGGGAAAGGAATGAATAGCAATAAAAGAAATGGTTGTGAGGGAAGGGTGGGAATAATAAAAAAAACTAAAAATGAGAGCAGGTTCCAGACTCTGAACCAAAAGGCCTGGGAAAGATAACTAAAAATGTGAATTTGCCTTGCAACGGGCAACCCACTCCTTGGCAAACTTACTCAGAAATATATTCTATGGCCAGAACCTGTGTTCAGCTGACTTCAGTGGCTTGGCTTTTCTTTGACACCATATCATGTACCTTTGCTTACTTGTCCACAGAACTTGGAAAGTTGCTTTTGCAAGTAATTCCTTTCTGTTCCTCATTATAGCGCAGGCAAGTCCTTTTTTTCCTGATAGTGGTGGCACTGGTTTCCCCCTTTTTTTGTGAATTTTCAGTGCTTAAAAACAAACAAAAAAAACCCTACATGTCTTAGGATAACGAAATGGCATAACACTTGAAAATGTTCAAAAGGCCTTAAAATATATCCATTAAGAGTACAGTGGCACCCCGACTTAAGAGCAGCTCGACTTAAGAGCGAAAAACCATTGGCATTTTAACTGCCACCTTACACATTTTAGATATGGTCTGCTCGACTTACAATTTTTTTTCATTTTTTAAACTTTCTCCCCAATTTTTAGATAGGTACCCCGACTTAAGAGTAGTTTGACTTAAGAGTATGCATTCGGAACAAATTAAATTCGTAAGTCGGGGTACAACTGTATTTTTATGCTTAGTGAATATTCTTATTCCCTGAAATTTCCACATTTTGCTTGACTTGTGGCATGTGATGTCCTCAACCCCCTTGCTGAGAAAATAACAAACCCACGGCCATTATATATTTTTACTTGTTAAACCCTGTTTGTTTCAATGGCCCCAGAACAACTTCCAGTCAATATCTCGATTTTATTGTGCCCCAAAATACAGAGACTATAATCTGAAAACAAAAAATTGGGAATAATCCTGGAGACCCCGATTGTCTCAATGACTGCAAAGCAACTTTTAGTGACTATACTAGTTTATTGCACCTCCAAACAACTGGATTGTAATTTCATTACCAATAGAGTGGACCCTTGTATAACAAACAGCTTGTATAACATAAAATTTGTACAACATAAAAATTCTGGAGATAGGGGAAATTTGTTTAACATAGTCGTCTATGGGGAGAATCTGTACAACATAAAAATGGGATCACTCCGTTTTCAATGTATTCCTATGGGAATTTGTATAAAGGAAAATTTGCTTAACATAGTTTGATTTGGAACGAATTAATTCCTTTATACAAGGTACCACTGTACTTGGGAATAATTCTACTGCACAGTGGGACCTTGTATAAAGGAATTAATTCGTTCCAAATGAAACTATGTTAAGCAAATTTTCCTTTATACAAATTACAATAGGAATGCATTGAAAATGGAGAAATCCCATTTTATGTTGTACAGATTTTCCCCATAAGCAATTATGTTAAGCAAATTTCCCCTACCTCCGGAATTTTTATGCTGTACAGATTTTATGTTATACAAACCGTTTGTTATATAAGGGTCCACTGTACAAGGATTTACTGGAGGCATACCTCTGCATAAGCATATAGAGTATAAGAGCATTCTGTTACATTGCATTTCCTGTTAAAACTCGCATACTGTCAGATAAGCTAAAACAAACTTCTTTGCCACTGTAGATCCTGCTGGGGTGCTTACAACGACCACATTACTGTACTTGCTGTTACTTGAGAATAACTGCATTCAGGTTATTTATCCTTCTTTCTATTTGCCTATTTGTAGTACTATATGGTTCACTGACTTTTTTTACTAGACATGCACACCAGCCCCCATCTTGGTCTAGTCCTACCAGCTAGCCCAGTGGTTCCAACCTGAGGGTCAGGACCCCTTTGGGGGTCGAACGTCCATTTTGCAGGGGTTGCCGAAAGCCAGTGAAGAAAAAGGCACAAATGGCTTGGGTCTGGAGGAGGAGGGGGAGGAAGGGGGGAAAGAGTGAGTTACAGCTTGATAGGTTGGAGGGGATGTCAGTCAATGGCATCGGAGGCTGCGACTGGCTGAGGGTGCCTGTAGAGGGAAGTTCTCCATGGCACCTGCAGCAGTGGCCTGCCAAAGGGGGCTTGTGGCCTCTCCCAAGCAGGGCAAGGGGTCCCCACAACATGAGGAACTGTATTAAAGGGTCGCGGCATTAGGAAGGTTGGGAACCACTGAGCTAGCCAATTGATGGCTTTCCCATTTTGGAGATACTCCACCCTGATCTTTGCCCATCTCTGCATCAATATTTTTGTGGAATTCTCAGTTCTAACAGATGCCGAAACCCACACAGTTGGGATTTGTGAAGTTATACGTCATCAGAATAATTCCTAGCAGAAACACTTGCTTACCTCCATCCCTCCCAAAAAGAGGATCTTTGGCAGAGACATGACCATATCAAGAAAAGCAGAAAGCGGGGTTGCATGGGGAACGGGGAGATGGACCCCAACACATCAAGTTCTGACTTGACAAGAATGCGGCCAATTGTCTACACACGTGGAGTCAGTTCTAAAAGTGTGATCATGTTTTTTTAAAAAGAAGGGGGAAAGGCAAAGGCGAGGTAATATTATGCACTGAGAGAAGTCTTGCACTTCACACTGCAATTTTTTTTTAAAAATGTAGAGTGGCAGAAAAAAGACTTCCTTGGTTTCTCAGCATTTGGTGTGTCCAGAGGTCTGATGGGTTCAGTTGTCAAATTTCCTCCTCCTTTGGTGTCTGCTCACTCTTCCAGATGCTACTACTAGAAGTAAGAGTCTTGCTCATTATAATCATAGACCAGCACCCAAGACTGCAGTCTAAAATTGCATCTAAAACAGCACAACATGAAACGGAGCACAACATTTCACAAACATTTTATTACAGTAGGAGACATCATAAAATTAATGAAATAATGAATAATCGTATCAAAATGATAAATTTGTAAAGTCAGACCAAGTTGAAACAACACTTTGTTATTAGGGCACTTCAGAAGGCTACAGTAGTTATGCAACACTTGGCCACTTTATACATAATAGGCAAAATGTTGTTCACAACAGCAAGAGTGCTGTGTCCAATAGGAAGAATCCATGTGGGTTGCTCTCCTGCTCTGTGGGAGGCTACTTGCTTAAAACCATGCTCACTCCGGGACCAATCAAACAGCCATGCTCAGGTCTGTATTTACCTTCTTTAAAAGTTTATTAACGCCTGTATCTTTCACCGAAAGATTTGTAAAGGGCCACTTGCAGCATCGAGGGGTGACCTGACGCGTGCTGCTCTCCTCACTTGTTCTCCTGCTGAGACTCTGCATCAGGTACAACATCCACAGTGTCAGGCTTCAGTTTCCATACATGGGTTACCAGGCTAGTTCAGTTCTGAAAGAAGCCACTGACTCTTCATACACAGCAAATCCGACATGCTGCGCTATCAACCTAAAGTGTGACACAACAACACTCCTCTGTGTTGACTGTGCTGAAGCCTTCTGGACTTTGGCAGATCTTCTGTCTGCGGGGTCTTAAATCTGTGTGAGTTTTCCACAACTTAAAGCCTAACAAAGTGCAACTGACACTTAATGGCAGGGGTCCTCAAAGTTTTCAACCAGCGGGCCGGTCCTCCACCACCCAGACACCACTGGGGGCCGGATCCCAGTCCAAAAGCAGCTGTGGAGGCTGGCTTGCTCACAAAACAGGGGGTAGGTGGGTGGGGTTGCAATTGGTCCCAGGGGCCGGATTCAGGACCTTGGGGGGCCGCATCCGGCCCCGGGGCCTTAGGTTGAGGACCCCTGCTTAATGGTATATACAAGCTTGTCCTTTGGTATAACCGAAAATTGGGGTAAATTCTAACACGGGTGTTCTAAATGTGATTATGTACAGTATAAACTATAATTATTTCTAGACTTACTACAGGGTTTTATTTTCCAGAAAGCACAACGCAGCAGGTTTAATTGCACATTGTTGACATCTGTGAGCGTTCATCAGGCTTTATTCCATTCTAGCAAGATAGTTAAAAAGAACTGTTTTCCTATGTCTTGGGTTCATCTTGCTTAGTCTCCCTTCTTCAGTAAATAAAGGATAGGTGCATAAAAAACCTGCTTTTTCTTTTCCCAGGTAAAAGGTTTCTTTTGTGCAAGTTATTCGAAGAGGCGATATTGCATGTATTAACACACATTCTACAAGCCTTCATGAGGAGAGAGAACCAGTTAGCTACAGGTTCATAAGCTTGCTCAGCAGAATTCTAAACATCACTGACATTCTGATCAGTTTGCAATGAAAAATGCAAGGGTTGATCAAAGCCAAGAGCAATTAAAAAAAATTCTTCAGTCAAACAATGAAAACCAAAATGCAAAACTCTACCTCAGCAATTCCAGTTCATGATCTTCCAAAGCAGTCAAGGAACGTGGAGAGACTTAGAAAGAGATGGCAAAAATGTTCCCTTTAAGCAAAACGGCCATGTAGAAAACACTTACTTAAGCCCCATTATTGTTAGAACAAGCAATTTTGTGGAAGTTTGATCCAGCGAAAAACCAGCCTCAGCAGCTGCTCGTCCACACAGCCGCCCAGCAATTGTGAAAACTCATTAAGATTCCCTGCAGCAGCTCCGTTCTCTTGCATGGCTTTAGAATTCCTCATTAGACATTCAACGACCAACGTCTTCCTCAGACCACAGTGTCCAGCTGGTTGTAGCCAAAGGTTATGGTGTATAAAGTAGCAATTCCAACATTGTTGTTTTTTCGGCCTTGGCATGGTTTTGGTTGCTCACCAACAACTACCAGTGTTTAACTTTACCCATAACCAAGGTCAACTTTGAAGATATACTTTGTTTCTAACTTCTTCAAATGATCAAAGTCAGAATTAGGATTCTGCACAGCCACAATTCAAGTAATGATACTGTCAAGAGAATGTTCGCAAGGCTTCTGAGTGCTACCAATGGGTGAAGTGCAGAAACACATGAAGAGTTTTCATAATGCGATAAGCACTGAAGGAATAGTGAGACGCCAAGTATTAAAAGTGCATTTTAACATACAAAAAGTATAATGTTCAGTTGTGTTGCCGGCACTCCACAGTAAATCCACAATGACTATAGAAAGTTACTAAATTTGCAAAGCTTGAGGTATTTCTGAATGTCACTAATTAGTGGCCTCCTCCAGCACTCTAAGGAAAGCAATGCTACTTTTTCTAACACAGGAATCCCTGAAATGGCAGAACTCATTTCTTCTGAGGCACAACCACACTTCAGCCGAATAGATGCTGATGTGTAGAACTGACAGCTTTGATATGTTAATTGCAATTTTATGCTCCACTCCAATTATTTATGAGCCTTCCTTCACAACAACTCCTACTAAGTCCAGTTTCGGACTTGCAACAGTTCCTCCCACCTCAACATTAAATTATATATCATTGTTTAAAGGGTACACAAATAGAAAGGAGAGGCACTGTGCACTGATAAAGCCTATAAGGATTTGTCTGTTCTGAAGAACACAGTTAACTCCTGATACAATACAAATCAATTAACATACATTAAAACCAAACCCCTGTTGCTTAGTATAGTAAATCATGCTAAAGTGTGGCCATTGAATCTACAGAGATTTAGTAAGTCAACTTATCTGCAAATTCCATCAATTCAAATGCAAAAGTACACTGCAGTTAAAGTAGGCCCATTTGAATCAATGTACATACATCAACATAGGAGTTGAAGGTATAATTTACTATAACAAGCAATCACTCAGCATAGAAATTACGAGGCATGCCAATTTGCGCCATCCATCTTTCTAAACCAGTACTGTAGCATACCTTGATTGGTTCTAGTTTTCCCCCAGATATTTCAGGAGTTTCACACCGAGATACTACTGAGAGTTCATTTCTTATATTTATATCCAATGCATCCTTCAAAGACAATTCTCCCTATTCTCTCAACAACCATGTGAGAAAGGCTAGTCTGAAGGAGATGACCTATTCCAAAGTTTACTAGTTACATTCACAGCAGAAAGGGCTTAAACATGGGTCGACCAACGCTCTAAAGCAGTGGTTTCCAACCCGGGTCTCCTGGGTGTTCTTGGGCTAAAGCCCCCTGAAGCCTTCACCACCAACTGTGCTGGCCAGAATTTCTGGGAGTTGTAGTCCAAGAACATGGAAACCACTGGTCTAAAGACTATGCCACACTGGCTCTGGTATTGTTGTGTTTCCTTTTTGCCCTCAGGGAACAATTTCACATATGGAGATGTTGAGTTACCTTTACAGATTTCTAGCATATAAGACTTTTAAAGCTGTCATTCATATTTTAGCCATCTTACAGGTTAGATACTCTCACCGGCCTGGCATGCCCTGAAAGTCAAACTCCAGATCCGGGGCAGGAGGCTAAAATAATCTTGAAGACTGAAGCTGACAGTGGCAAGTGAATTACAAAAATCCTTACTCAAAACGACTGGCTGCTCGTTTTCCTGCAGGTTGCTTTTAAATGCTTTCAAGAATCTGATCTCATCGTCTCTCTTCCATATTCGTTTTTTGTTGTTAAAATGTAAAGAACAGGGTCAAGGTCTGCTCCCACAGTACAGTAGGACTTCAGTATCCGCTGGGGATTGTTTCCAAGCCTTCCCATGGATAATGAAAACCATGGATAACAGAAAATGCTAAAATATCCCCAAAACTGCTGTTTTGTGATAGTAACTGCTGCTGTTTTGCAACAGTAGCTTGCTTTACAGCTGCTGTTTGTGATGGTAGCTTGCTTTACAGCTGCTGTTTAATGATAGTAGCTTGCTTTGCAGCTGCTGAATTATTTATTTAGTTTTTCCTCTGCCAACCGTGGATAACTGAATTAGTGGATAATGAATCAGTGGATACGAGGATCCTACTGTATAGCCCTAGTTTTGATGTCATTTAATCAAATAAAATGATTGGCCCATCTACTTCTTGAAGATGACTAAAGTAGTACACAGGCACCAACAAACAGATGATGGGTTAGTCTGCATGCCTAGTTTCAGCATATGCAATATATTACCAACCAAATCTGCAGCGCTGGATTCAAAAACAGCTAACAATTTTCTTTATTCAAATTCCACATAGCAAATGTCAGATACAGCAGTTAGTCTAGAAAAATACATTTAAAAAATCTTTCACAGACTGTGTCTCCTGTAACAAAATCTTCTGAAACCTTTTTTACAAATTAATCTACATTATTAATGTAAAAAGAATCCTGAACCTTAGCATTTTCATTATATCCAGACACCCATCTATTCAAACATAGGTCTTGCTATTTAATGTTAGAATTTTAATACATTTATCTAATGTAGCTTCTGTACATATTAAATAATATCAGAGGTTCTGCTTGTAGTGCATTCACCATGTAAGCAAGCACACTCAGTGTTCTTCCAGTACCGTATGCATCACAATTACTGGCATGCAGATGTAATGGCCCTTTAAAAGTGCAGTTTTCCAAGTAGTCCACTACTATATAGAAACCCAGAATCTGCTGGTGGCATCACAATATCAGTTGCATGTGGTTAGAAATGTAGGACTACAAACTATTCTGAGATCATTGCGAATAGAAATATTTATGGAACCGAACACAGTGAAGGCTTTAATCTATATTTACATCCAATTTCATTACCACAGGTTCATAGCAACATTTCAGCTCAGTATTAAAATCAGCTTTCAGTTAGGGCTGGTTGGTATAATTCCATTTTCAACAAAGAATAGCAAAAAACATACCCTGAAAAAGAGAACTTGACAGCTGAAAGCTCTGGTTTACCACAGACCGTGGAGTATCCCCTGCTAGATATACGTACCACTTTACTATTTGAATTAATACTAATGTGCATTCAAGAGGAACCAGCAAGAGTCTGTGTAGCAGAAGTTAAGACAATGCCAACAGCCAAAAAAAAAAAAAAAAAAACCCTTCTGTGAGGAACCTCTACTAGCCACTGTCAACATTTGTTTAGATTTATCAAATGAACACAGAAATTCTAAGAAGATAACAATTACCTTACAGATTTCATGTGTAAGCATATAATTCTTCACTAAAAATGTCCATGGAGGTTTTCCAAGTCAGTTGATGTGGTTCATCGCCCACCCCCTCTTCAAACAAGTGAGCTAATATTAAAAATAAGTATTAAAAGGCTATTCCAAATTTACCTGGACTGAGATTTAGATTGAGCTTCTCTCCCCCACAGAATCCAGTGTGAAAATCCCTACTAGACGTACAGTTTAAGTGTGACTAAAAAGGCATAAACTTTGAAATATTCACAATTATAATTGTGCGGAAGTTCCAAGTTGGAATTGTTTCCAGGGAATCCCGGCGGACACAAATCACACTCTTCCCTCTCCCACAAAAGTGCAAAAATATCAAGTTGCTGCTTGGTCCACAAATGAATCCTGACTGAAAAGAGATTAAGTATCTGCCCAAGAAAAATGGCCCTCTTCCTAAGGCCAGTTTCATTGGAAACATTCAGCGTCCAAAGATGGAGTTCAGTTCCAGCAGAATTAATTCTACAATCTGGTTCTGATACACTGTGTGAACGGCTATGTTACCAGTCTCTTTCTCAGGTTTTAAAAGGGTTGGGCCGAAGACTATGGCTGTGCTCTGGTAGGTCATTCGGTTCTTCTCACCATTTTCTACAACTCTGAAAGGGAGGAAAGAAAAGGAATATTCACAGACACTCAGAACCATAACATGGCATTTACCAAAGGCAGTTGCTTTGAACAGATGTGTATGTCAAGTGCCCAGTCTGAAGGCTATGACATAACGCACAACGTTAGCTGCCTTGGACTCTTTATGAGAGAGCATGAGTCAAAAATAAAACAAACCAAACTTAAGCAGTGTCTATGCCTTGTCCTCGTGGTGCTGATGGGAGATTGGCCTGCCCACAAAATTAAGTACACAGCCAACATGCAAAGTTGTGAAAGTTGGCAAGAGGCCAGGGCACATGGCAACGCACATCGTCAACTTCCAATACCATGCTGAAACATTTTACTAATAGCTGAGATCACTAGTTCCTCCACCCAAGCAACCCGACACATGCGCACGCGCACAGACACACAAACAGACACACACAACACACACACAATCACAAATGGACGCCAGACTGAGCTACATCATGCTTGTGCTCGTTTTCCGAGAATGCAAGGGCCCGGGAATACAGAACAGCCTCAGGCGTCGTGACTTGCGGGCAACCAACAAACAAACCCTGCTTCCGCTTTTAGCTCTCTTTGTGTCATTTCTCTTCTGCTCAATACTACTTGCCTCTTGAGGTGTTTGAAGAGTACTTGCATGGTATCTTGATTTGGCTTTGGCAACTGTTTAATCAGCTCTCGGACAGCCTGAACACGTTGTCTTGGCTCTTGTTCTGCAAAGGAGAGGGGGAGGAAAAAGACAACTTTTCTGCACGTTCCTCTTCAACGTTTGGAAGGAGGGGGACATTAGCTAATGCGTACTACCACCTGGTGGCCAAAATGAACACAACTTTTGAAAGCAGAGGGCTTAGCAACTTAGGGCCTTTTTACACGACCCCTAAGATCCGCTGGCCACTTAAATTCGGACCAGAGATCTTAGGGGTTCCTCGCTCTTCCTCTGTCCCCACCCCCCTCCGCACTTCCTGGTTGCTGGCTGCGTGAGGGAGGGAGAAAAAGAGAAAGAAAAGCATGCCGCTCACCTCGTTCTGCCTCTTGCCTCTGTAAGGCCATCAAGTCCAACCCCCTCGTCTCTGTAAAAGTAGCTCTTAAAGGGGCCAAAAAGCAGCAAACAGAAGCGAGGAGAGCCCCTGCACTAACTATCATTGTACCACATCAAAGATTTTTCACCTCCACAGAGAAGGTACAAGAAAAGTGTGCTGGGTCGCGCTAAAGTGGGCGGGGTCGCACTTAATTGTCTGCAAACTCCGGAGCTGGTGGGGAAACATTTTTAAGCTCCAGAGCTTGTAGCCATTTGCAGCGGAGCTTAGGGGTCGTGTATAAACACCCTTAAAGAGGTCTGTAGCATCTGAATCCCCTTGGGGCACACAGAAGACAATGGCTCCATGGGCCGAGTGTTCGGTGTTGTGATCTCAGGCTTGCAGTGACACAAGTCAATGAAAGCAACGATGTTATCATGAATGCAAGGTGGTAATATAAATATCTCCTCACATTTATCTCCTTGCACACACACACACCACAAAAACGATGCTTACCAAGTCATGGTTAACTTTTCACAACATTACACTCTTAACAGATGCCTGAAGTATTCAGCTAAGAAGAACAGAAACTACACCCTGAGTACAATATAGAAAAATACTGAAGATGATAAAATGACGTCAATAATGGCATCAATGCAATCTGCCAACAATAACTTATTTCCTTTTTTAAAAGACAAAGGTTTGTTTCTCAGCAATGGAATAAGTAGGTAGAAATAAAGAGATTTTTAAAAAGAATTAAGTGGAAAAACATTTGAACTCTCTTGAATTTCAGCAGCAGATGGTAAAATAAAACAAACCAAAAAGAATGTTTTTCAAAACTGGAATTTGCTACCAATTGTGACTGATGTGGAATTTGGTGTCAATGAAACCTAGGAATGGCTACTTCATGAGAAAAATGAAATTATTTACATTATTAATCTTCCCAACCCAGTGGCTGCTAGGCAACAGTGGGTCAGATCCACGCCATTTCAATTGCGCACTTACGTGGACTGCACTGCACTAAAATAAATTTATTATAATCTCTTGTATTTCCTGAACGTTGGGCCTGATTGTACTCTCATAAAATCATTCAGGCATGTCCAAACTTCAGCCCTCCATATGTTTTGGACCACAACTCCCACAGTCCTTTGCCATTGGAAATACAGGCTTGGAATTCTGGGAGTTGTGGTCCAAAACATCAGGAGGGCCAAAGTTTGGACATGCCTGATCTAAATGATCAATTTTATAATCTGAATCATGAATGCTTCAACATGCTTAATCCTTGATTTCCACTTCGGGAGAAAGGGGCATAGAAAAGCAATAAGTAAACAAATAAATATATAAACAGTACCTACACTAAGGTATACATGAATAACACCAATTTCTGCCAAGACTTACTGATTGCATTGACAAAGTCATTGAAATGACTGAAAGTGAACAGTGGTTCCGGCAATTCTCTAAAAAACATTTTCAAAGCTCCTGTAATGACATGGATGTCTTCCCATTTACTGTCATTCAGGTCCAGTTTTTCATCTGAGAGAGAGAGAAGAATCACACAGTTAGCTGGCTCAACCAAATCAAAATGAGCTTCTGTTGGTACGGTTCATTCTCCTGAATGCATGAGTACAGATAAGGCAGCTAAGAATCTTTGAATAGAATATTAATGCTCAAAACCTTCTGTGATTCATTTTTGGCTAAGGTCAAATAGAATACAATTCCTCTGTCCCACAATGAAAATATAGTCTGTCAAGACTGTGTCATGGGGCTGCAAAACAATTAATGACTAATGACTTTTGCTTTGCATTGTGAAACAAAAATTGTTACAGATAGGAACTTACCATGATTAACTGCAAATCGTAGCTTCTGTATAACCGCAAGATTGCCACTCACTCTATACAAACCATCCACATTTAATCCTGTAATAAAATTAAATTTTGTTCATATTTTTAAAGGTGTGGTATTTACCATACATATTTTCTAACATTTAAAAAAATATAAATCTGCAAAAATGTAAAGCTTCAAGAACAAATACAAAATTTTTCATTAGTGTCTAGGATCACTTTTCCAGAGATTTAAATAAATAGGTAAAGGTTTCAGAAGAAATGAATTTCTCAGATTCTTTTAGAAAAGCACAGATATATTAAATACTACTTTCAGTACATTTGCCTTTCCCCCCTTTCTCGTGATATTCTAAGGCCACAATCTACAACCCTAGTTGTAGAGGTAGCTGCATATTAATTTGAAGCACATGTTCTCTTCATACATGTGTAATGAACATGTACAGTGCAACTGGGGCTATGACAAGTGACAGTGACTGAAATCTTGTTATCCTGTGTAAGGTTGATGATGCCACAAGCAACTACAGTTTTTCAGAAATTGAACATTTCTGACTTCTGTCGTAAATCGCTGAAGCTCCCTTGTACAGTAGGAGCCCTGTATCTGTGGGATCAGTATCTATGGTTTCACTTATTCACAGTCTGAGAATATTAAAAATAGTTAAGAAAAATCCAAAAAAACCCCTATTTTCTTATGTATTACCAAAACTGGCCACTAGAAGGAACCAAAGAGTATGCCATGAATATTTGACATAGCATGGTCACCCGTGCCCCCTAGTTGCGAGTTCTGGTCATCCATGTAAATATGTGAATACATTTTCTGGGATTTTTAACCTTTTAGCATGTGCGCTCTCTCTCTCTCTCTCTCTCTCTCTCTCTCTCTCTCTCTCTCTCTCTCTCTCTGTGTGTGTGTGTGTGTGTGTGATATTATCTGTATCAGGAAAAGTGGGCTTAAAACTAATACACAGTGGATATAAGAGTCCTACTATAACTCCTTTTATCATCAAGAACCCATGTGGGCTAAAGGACAAGATAAAACAGTCTTTAATCACCAAAAATCACTGCCACCAGGTTGACTTTACTGGTGACAACAATTTTCAGTAATTAAAGCTCCCCCTCCTGTTTTAAAAGGCTAACTGAGGTGTGTATTATTCAATACTAAATATTTTTTTGTGTTGTTACAGTCATGACCGACTCTTTGTCACCCCATGTCCATGGAGTTTTCTTGGCAGGAATACTGGAGTGGTTTGCCAGTTCCTACTCCAGGCGCCTACAGCACCTAGTATTCCCTTGGTAGTCTCCCATCCAAGTACTTAGCCAAGCCCGACTTTGCTTAGCTTCCGAGATCAGATGTGCTCAAGGCATCTAGGCAGCCAAAAGGTAACTCTCACTGAATCCGTTGGAATTTATTTCTGAGTATAAATGCATCACACTTGCATAGCAGAACATAGCATAACAGTACAAACTTAGCAGTACTATGACTGTGCAAAATGTTACTTTACAGGAAGCACCAGAGTGAGGAGAATGAAATTTCAGGCATTTGCAACTTATATATGTAGGAATCATTAAAACAGTTTTCAAAATTTCAGTTGAAGTCTCAAAATTTTCTAGATAAAAGGTTTCCAGCAGTTAAGGAAGAAACTGCTGAGCCAATAGCATTATCCCCAAATTGGCACTCTGTTAGTGAAATTACCTAAGGAAAATTAAATTAAATTAAATTAAAAGTATCTTTCTCCTTACCATGTTCTTCAACGTGCTCAATACAAAGCTTCACAAATTTTGGAACAGTGCTGTTCTCTCTTTGACATAAGCTGCTTAGGTTACAACCAAATACTTGATCTGAAACACAGAAGGTTTACAGGTGAGTGAACTGAAGCTTCTTAGAACTGAAAGAATATAGTCACAAAACTGATTGAGTCAGAATGTAAACTCTTTCAAACACATTCTACAAGTTCTATCCCAACATGACCTCCCCTTAGCTGACAGACAGCAGCTCAGTGACGTTACCGAAGAATAAGGATCAAGCTTCCCCATAGCGTGTGTTGCGTCATTACAGTCGTGACTGACTCTTTGTGTCCCCAAGTCCATGGAGTTTTCATGGCAGGAATACTGTAGTTCAGGCCTGCCCAAAGTCTGGCCCAGGGGCCAATCCGGCCATTCTGAGTGGCCTGCGGCTGGCTGGCTGGTCTGCCCCTCCCCCTCCTTCACCCCATTTTTTAAAAAAAATCTTCCGCCAACACTGACACCGCCAGGAAGCTTGAGGGGCTGGGCGGGCCAGCCAGACGGTGACCAGAAGCTTGTGGGGCTGGGTGGGTGGGCGAGGGGGCAGGCTACCACCAGCAGCACCGCCAGGAAGTTTGTGGGGCTGGGCGGGCCGGCCGGCCAGCCATCGCACGGGCTGCTGCCACTGGCACCGGCGGCAACCATGTGCGGCTGGGTGCGTGCACAGTGGTGGCGCGCGGGCAGGCCGCCGCCACCGGCATAGCCGGGAACATTGTTAGGTTGGGCGCACGCGCGGGGCAGTGATCGGGCGGGCTGCGCCACCAGCCCCTGACACATTCTCAGCCACCAAATCTGGCCCTCCTTAGAAAAAGTTTGGGCACCCCTGCTGTAGTAGTTTGCCAATTCCTACTCCAGGCACCTACAGCACCTGGTATTCCCTGATGGTCCCCCATCCAACTACTAGCCAGGGCCAACCCTGCTTAGCTTCCGAAATCAGGTGAGATCAGATGTGCTTAGGGCAACCATGCCCAAATTTAGACACAGAAAGCAGGGCCTCTACTCCTAATAACTAGAAATTTTATTATAAGGGGGAAGGCATTACATTGTAGACTTACACAAATCATCAGAACGTTTGCCTCTGAACACCTGGTTCTTTCTCTTTCTCTCCCCCACCCCCTTCAAAGAGTAGAAAGACATTCCTATCACTGACCTTGTACAAAACAAAATCTAAGGTAACTTTTTTAAGTAGACAGTTATTTCTTTAAAGGTGTAAAAATAGTTTGTCTTGAAGATGGGATTGGACACTGCCTTTCTTGGAAGGTTCACTGCTCAGTCAGAGCAAGAAGGGAGAAGACTGTTCAAACTAGCTATGGAGTTAGAAACACACACAGAAGGATCTCTCAGTTCAAAATCTCATTGCAAGGTTAAGATGAGAAGCAGGTTTATGCGACCCTTTCCCCCTTGGGAATCTACTGTCACCCCAGGAAGACACTTTCCTTGCCCATTTATATTTCAAGGCAGGCTGACATTAGGAGATGTGGTTGCTTAGATGGCTTGGACCCAAATCTATTTTATTTACTCCAAAAAAATTGCCACAAGCTGACTTGTGAAATAGACATTCATTGTCTACCTATCTTGGATCTAGATGCATCATGCTACATTTTCACTGACTCGTCTCCATTTCCTAGGGAAACAGTTATCATAGGAGACTTTTAAAAAAATCAGAACTCATTTTCACTCACAAATGCTCCTGGCAGGGAAAAGGAGTGATAAATCCCTTACCTTTGATATAGCCTTTCTCACGGACTGCTTGTAACGTAGGCCGTCGGGTCAAAAATTTCTTTAGTTTTGTTTTGGTTTTCTTCTGTTCTGAAGAATCAATGCTGCTTGATGTTTTTATAGCTGGAAGCAAAAGCAAAGGGAGTGTGGCTTTTACAAAACACAACAACTGTATTTTTGGCAAGTATATCTATTGCACAGCTAGCACTGATGGTGGAATTCTCTGAAGAAGGAACAAGCGCCACCCCCCATCATATTTGACTCAGCTATGTTACATCCTATCAGTTGAGATGGGCACTTGGGGCATTATATAAAGCACAAAGCATTGCTGCCCAGATGTTTCTAAGCCCTCTCCTCTCTCCCCCCAGATGCCCCTTCCATTCACCAGGCCCCATGTGCTGCTGGGATATTCCTTCCACACCAATCAATGCTGGAGCCTGCCCTGCCCTTCTGTGGTATCTCTCCAGGCAGCTGCCCACTTGACAGGTATGAGGGGAGACTGTCCCTGCTGCCTCCGCAATGGAGTGGTTGGCTGCCTAGGCAGGTGTGCAAGGTCTGGCCAGGCTCCAACACTGACTGGTACATCGCCACCACAAAAGAAGGACCCTGGCAGTGTGTGCAGCCCACTAAGTGGACCCAGGCATCTACAGGGAGGGAGGTGGCGGCGGCACAGAAACACGGGCATTGGTGCTTCATGCACCCATCTCTAGCTATCAGCTACGACTGCCAACAAGCAATTTCCAGAAGTGTACGGCGGGAAGCTGAAATGTAACTCAAGGATTGAGGAGAATGGAGCCTCAATAGTAAACTTGAAACAAACATCTGCAACAGGTAACAAAATTTATATAAGATTGTGCACCTTAACACCTGTTGTCCTCACACTGCTATGAAAAAAACTGCCTGAAATGCAAACTTTCAAAGGAGGTTGCCGCGCCATCTAGAAAGTGATCTGCTTATATACCGCCCCATACCACTTCAAGTAGTCTCTGGGCGGTTTACAGTTTGTAATTACTGTATGCAGGCTACACATTGCCCCCCCACCAAGCTGGGTATTCATTTTCCCGACCTCAGAAGGATGGAAGGCTGAGTGAGCCTTGAGCCTGCTAGCTGGGATTGAACCTCAGGTTGTGAGCACAGTTTTACTTGCAGTACAGACATTTAACCACTGCACCATGAGGCCAAAGAGGTGTGATGGAAACAAGTGTTGCTATCTCCCCAATTATACAACCAGACCTAACCCGTGGAGATTAAAAAACAAACAAACAAACAAAAAACAAGCAGCACGGTCCAAAAACAGACTAGAAATCTGTAGGTCTAAAAGAAAAGTGTTCACTTTTCTTTGTAATCAACAGCGGTAATGTACTTTATATTTGACACTGCAAAATTTGACCAATCCTGGGTGGAGTTTCTACTTATTAAATTTTACCTAGTCCATGTCTACTTACTCAGGGATGAAACTAATAAATAGGAAAGGAGAGACAAAGCTGGCCTCATCAACGTACTGGGAAGATAGGCAATGGACGAAATCTGGCACATAACTTAGGCTGAAGTAAGGCTGTTGACATTATCAGCCATATACAGCATACGTCACCATGCTGGATTTCAGTCAACATGTCAAATGCACACAATCCCTATGCACAGATGCCAGAGACTGTGTTTGAAAGTAAGTGAAAGAAAAAGAGAGCAACTTACAGCGAAGTTTTCTGGTGTCTTTATGGTCCTTCTCTTTGTCTTGTTTTTCTGCCCCAGGAGAATCTGGCACTTCATCATCTAATACTTCATCAGACTCTGCTGCCTATTGAGATTACAGAAAAATATTCAGTGAGTCTTCCTTCTACAAAATTTATCAGCTTTGTCCTAATTGAGAACAGTCGGTGAAATGAACATTCTTTACCTTTCTGAAACAGCAACACCATAAGTATCATTTTAAACTGCTAAGGTCTTATCACACAAGTCAAGGGTCAAAAGTGTGTGGTCAAGGATGTGGTCAGTTCTGCACTTGAAAGGCGCAGAACTGACCAGAAAAAGATGTAATAATGCACAAAGGTGCAAAAAACATATCCGTGATATATGGCACTGAATATGAAGAATTCCAAAACCTGCATCCATTGATCTATACAGCAAACAGATATGGGTTTAGATGGCTTCACAAGCTTTTGTTGGACCAGAGGCACCTGCAGTCTTGTCTGACAGTAGATCAGAGCTAGGCAGTGAAGTCAGTCTAACTCTCTGACCTGCCAAGCTTCTGAAAGCTCCTTCCTCTGTGTTAACAGCAGATGTTCAGCTGAATCATTCTGCTACGTAGTTATCTGTATGGCTAATTATCACCGCCAGGCATCCATTCAAAAACTCTGTACATGTCAGAAAGCTATTGAAGGGGGTCTCAGAAATGCCATGTGCTTGCAACCTGGTGCCCAGGATTCTTTCCAGCCTATTGACAGTTTTAGTGAATCCCTTTTTACAACAGCTACATGATGTGCTGCCAAGTTGGAACTGACTCATAGCAACTCTAATAGGGCTTTCAAGGTAAGTGAGACGTTTAAGGAGTAGTTTTACTGGTTCTACTTCCCCAGTGAGTTTCTATAGCCAAATGGTGATTTGACCCTAGGTCTCAGTCAACCACTCGATCCATGTTGCCAGACTGGGTTCTCGATCTGGCTTATAGTGACATTAAATAATGAATGTAAATCACCTGACTCTTCACTGTTGTCCAAAAAGTCTGTCCTAGGCTTGCTACAAGGTTCTTTTTTTTTCCTTTCTAGGTAAGATAGTCCATTATCACTGTTCAGTATGCTGAGTCCACAGTAGAAAAGACCAAGCAAACAGTAACTAATTCTTTATCAGAAAGATAACGGCCAGTCCTGATCCTTCCTACATGATCCAATTTCCTCTTCAAATCCGACAGATAATGACATATAAAACTTCTGGCGGAGTAGAAAGGAATCATAGGGACGGATTTAATCCGAGAGACTTTAAAACAGTTTCTCCAAGCCAGCATTTCATTTTAAGGCGAACCATATGCATAATTTTCCAGTAATAGCTTCTGTCCCCAAGGACTCGGTTCCGCACAGATCACAACTTTTGCAACAAAACCCATTCAACGCCACCAAACAATCCATTGGCATGGACAAAACAGACATATCCCTATCCTTCTAAACAAAAGAAATGTTGGCTCTCATCAGTGGACAAACCATTAGCACAGCATAATTGTTAACAGAAAGAATTGTAAGTCACGGTTCAAACATGATTCCATTCACCAACCCACTCAATGGACTTCAAGCAAGGCACTCTCTTTAAGCCTCAGTACTTCACCTGTAATGGAGATAACAGTAATGGAGATAACAGCAAACCACCTAATGTGGCAATTGTAACAATTACTGTACTTAAACAACAAAGGTGAAGTGCTTTGAAGGCACAAGAGTACTTAATATTTTAAGCCATGGAAAACTAAGCACAAAATATGTTCTGAAATCAAGGAGGAACAGGACCATGAGAGAGGAACAATGGTGGTCAAACAAAAGACACAAATGGGATTTCTCACTGCACTTCCACTCCTATGCAGTATACCACTTCCTATTTGCAAAAGGCGATCAGTCTGCTGTTCCACATACTTTCATATAAAGGTCCTAAACTTAAGCTACCAAACCCTTCTTCCCTGAACATTCAAGAATAGATGAGTAAGATCTACGTTCAAACTATTGCTTCAACTAGTTGTTTTAGGCTCAGACATTTATCACAGAGCGAACACACATTTTTGAGAACAGGAGGGCACTCTATAAGTACGTACCTGATTACTGATAGCAGAGTTAAGAACTTTAAGCCATTCCATTATAGAAATATCATTATCAGACTGAATTAACAATTCAGTTCCTTGCCGTGTTTTCAGCTTAAGAGAGAGAGAGAGAGAGAGAGAGAGAGAGAGAGAGAGAGAGAGAGAGAGAGAGAGAGAGAGAGAGAGAATTTGAAAGTCAGAATTAACATATACATGCTAAATATCTCCCTCCACTTCTCCAAATACAAAACAGTGGTTGGTTACATGGCAGCTCATTAAATGAAAGCCATCAACAATTGCTTTTGAATTTCGAAGTTTATTAGGATTCATTGGAATTTTTTAAAATGTCAAATAAAGCACCCTTTCCCCCATCAACCAAGTTAGTGCATTAAACTTAGGCAATAAATAAATAAATAATAAAAACTGAAAATTAAAAGAGATTATAAAAAGTCACCTCAATTACGTTCTTCTTGCTAGATTTCTCCTTGGAAGCCCTCTCAATAACTGCACCTCTCAGATCCACTGTGAACTCGGGCTTAGATTGGTTGACCCCGAACTTCTAGGGGGAGAAAAGCATTTGTGATTTCTCTCAAGTGCAATGGTTCCCGACTGTTTTTGAGTTGCTCCCGCCTTTGTTAATAGCTGAGTAACCTGTCACCTAGCCTGTTTGCATAAAAAGTCATTTTGAATGTGGTCAAGGCATCCCTTCTCAGAAAGTAGAGGCTTCCCCCCTACTTCCCCAGAAACGGCCTGTTTCTCATACACACAGGCACGCTAACCTTAATACCTGGCTCTAAGATAGGCATCTCCAGGCCCTCCTAATGTTTTGGACCACAGCTCCCAGAATTCCAAGCCTATATTTTCAATGGCAAAGGACTGTGGGAGTTGTGGTCCAAAACATCTGGAGGGCCAAAGTTTGGACATGCCTGCTCTAAGAGGTCAAGAAAGAAATTATTTAACAAGGGGTACAACACATATAGGGTAACCAATGACCACCACCACCCAGAAAACACTCTGAGATCACGACCCTCAAGACTGGGAAACATTGTTCTAGAGTACGTCTGTGAAGATTCTCAGTCATCCAGGTTCGTTTAACTGGGAGTTGAGTCATGGCTACTGGACTTCTTTTTTGAGAGATAGAAACGTTTCGCTGTTCATCCAAACAGCTTCATTGCTCTAGAGGGCCTGCATTCCTGAACCTGCTACTTTGATCACTGCAAAGCCATAACCTAGAAAACAAGGAGATACTATTACTGCATCTCCTGAAGTGCAATCTTTTAGGGATCATCACTACCTAAAGCAGTGGTTCTCAACCTGTGTCCCCCAGATGTTTCTGGACTGCAACTCCCAGAAATCCTGGCCTGCTCAGCTAGTGATGAAGACTTCTGGGAGTTGCGGTCCAGGAACATCTGGGGACCCACAGGTTGAGAACCACTGACCTAAAGGAATTTTTGCCATCTCGCTTTTATATGCCACCGGCCTCTTCCTGCTACCATGGAAAGTGGGTATGGGAGGGTTTAGAGATTTCAAAATAATGTTAAATTGCCAACAATTCCCTCTTCCTACATGACAGGAGGAAGAAAAAATAGATGGCAGGTACAGAACACGTTGCAGCTGATTGATATGACCTTAACAGTTGAAACAAGAAGGAAATATGTGTCTGCTAAGCTGTAAGGCTGTTGAAGGGGCTTATTCCTTCCCGAAAATCATTGTTCAGAGCTCTCACATACTGTGCCATGGTCAGGATTAGACCACTAAGTATCAGGTTCCTGAACGTATAAAGACACTTAAATATCCTACCCTGCTTTCCACTTCAAAACTTCAAAGCCGTTCACATCATGGACAAAACCATTCATCACCTCAATAACCCCAAAAATGACTTAACAAATCACTAGTGTGAATCTAATATAAGTTTTAACAAGATTTAACAAAAGGCAGTAAAAGCAAATCACACAACACGCATGAGGTAGAATATATTAGTTTATTTCCTACAAGAGAGCATAATTGATGCCATGTGAATATCTCTTGTAGAACACCACCCACTTATCTCAAAAAATAAAGACATCCAATACTCTACAGAGTTTCTAGATTGGATACCAAAGACCAGATGGGCTTTTTCACATGTGCACACATTAACTATTGCTGTGTCAAAGTCTACAGCAAGTGGCACAAATTATCTGCAAGGCAGGCGATTTGGAAAGAGTCACAGAGGATAAACCAGAGGCAGAAATGTGCTGATTTGCTGCCTGCCCAAATTTAGTACATTAAACATACTTAAGGCTTTAATCATCAAAGGATGCCTAACAAATAACAAGCATTGCCGATATTCTGAGTTTAATACTTTTGATGACTGTGGGATGCTTTTTTAGCCTCATGTCTGAATTCCTGCAGTTGAAAAAGCCACTCGCTGGCTATGCTGAGACAATTCACAGAGCTCGCAACAGTTCTGAATAGTTGCCCCTTTAGCTGGAGGATGCGTGTTAAATCATCTGCTTGCACTAGGACAGCTGCAGCAATTTCCATGACTGCATCTGTTCTTTTTTTCAGCCAATACAATCACTTCTTCAATATGAATGCAGCTGATTCCTGGAGCCCTTTCACATAGTTTCTCCTCTACATTTGCATTTGGAGAACAGTGAGAATAATACAAGAACATTAAAATAGGCAATAACATAATCCTATTCAAGTACTTACCCAACTAGTCCCTCCTCCCTGAGTCTTGAAGGTAAAGAGCAACGAGGAGCCCTGCAACACTGCCCACGAGGACATCCAATTCTTTCTGTGAAATAGGCAGAGATTTGTACACAGTTAAGGATCATGATGTGACCTCACCCAATGGAAGCTGACAAGCTCCCTTTTGTATTGCTATGCCTACAGGTGTCCCTTTTAGAAAAAGTGCCAGTATTGTTTGCCCCGTGGCGCAGTGGTTAAATGCCTGCACTGCAGGTAAAACTGTGCTCATGACCTGGGGTTCGAACCCAGGTAGGAGGCTCATGGTTGACTCAACCTTCCATCATTCCAAGGTCCGTAAAATGAGTACCCAGCTTGCTGGGGTAGGGGGGCTGGAGGCAATATGTAACCTGCATACTGTAATTAAAACTGTAAACCACCCAGAGACTACTTGAAGTGTTATGGGGCGGTATATATAAGCAGAACCCTTTTTTGAAATCAAAAATATATGGTAACATATGTTAAAAAAACCTGACCAGACTAGTATTTATTTTATTTATTTATTTATATATTTTTATACCACCCATCTTCCCAAAGGAACTCCATGCGTTTAACTATGGCAGTATAGAATAGTAGCTCACAGATACAGATCCTTTGTTCACATACATGCTACATTTGTCTACAGTTCTAAAGATTCTGATCTGTCCTACATATACATATAAAAAGACACCTACATAGTAACTCCACTGTGAACCCCCCCCAACTAATAATGGTAGCAGTGAAAAAAGTAAAACCATCCTCCACATTATGTTTTCCAGAATGAGTCCAATTACAATCTTTAATATGCTGCTCCATTCTGTTTAAAATTAAGGCTCTTCATTATTTTATTTTTATTTATCTCATTCATGGGTCACTTTTCTCCCAATAAGGAGACTTGATTCTGATTCAAATAGGCTTACACACAGAATTGTTGCAACATGTCCCCAGGTGGGATTCTGACCCAATCCCCCCTGTATCTTAAGAACAGCTAAGATACGACCTTAATTGATGCAACATATTCAAAATTTCACCAGAAATAAAGATAATTAAATCCACACCAATTTTTATCTGGCACAGGGGGGGTCTCCCTCCAGCCTGTGGAGAGGGCGCGGAATCTGGGTGTGGTCCTGGACCCGGCGCTGACCATGGAGGCTCAGGTGGCGTCGGTGACCAGGGCCGCTTATTTCCATCTTCGCCAGATCGCCCAGATCCGCCCGTACCTGGATGTTGACTCTCTGAGAACAGTGGTCCAAGCACTGGTGATCTCGAGGCTGGACTACTGTAACGCGCTCTACATGGGGTTGCCCTTGACTCTTCTCCGGAGTCTGCAGCGGGTACAGAATGCGGCAGCCAGGCTGGTGGTTGGTGTGCGTCGTTATGACCATATCACCCCAGTCCTGGCTCGCCTGCATTGGTTGCCCGTTGCAGCCCGGATTAGATTCAAGGTCTTGGTTTTAGTTTATAAAACCCTCCATGGCTTGGGACCGGAATACCTGTCAGAGCGTATCGTCCAGCGATCCATCTCGGCCCGCCCAGTTCGGCATCGCTCCGGGTTGCCACCCCTCGAGAGGCCCGGAAGGCGGTATTCTCTGTGGCAGCCCCATCCATATGGAATGCCATCCCTAGTGAAGTGCGCTCTGCAGAGTCCCTGCAGGCCTTTCGAAAATCCTTAAAGACCTTTCTTTTTCGAGAGGCCTTTGGCGAATTTTAATTCCCCCCCCTTTTTCTATTCCGCCATCGCTAATTATTACGACCATTGGTGCCTCCAATTTTATTTGTTAGGATTACGTCTTTGACGCACTGGGATGCATTGGAGGCCTTGGATTCTCGTATTTTAGGATTTTAGGATTTTAGGATTTAATAGGGCAAATGTTTTAATTTGTTTGTATTGTGATATCTCTTGTTGTTAGCCGCTTAGAGTCCCATTGTGGAGATAAGCGGGATACAAATGTAATAAATAAATAAATAATAAATAAATAATACTTACCGAACTTTTTTCCCATTTTCTGTAATTTTTGTTACATTTAATAAGCCATACTTCTCTTGGTCCTAGAGGAGAAAACAAATAAAATTTTGTTAAACAGAAACAGGAAAAAACTTCTGTTTCTTTTCAAATCCTTTCAAGAAGAGGCTGATGCCTCAACTGTAGAGATGTGGTTTTCTGAATCTAACAGTAAAATCCTATAAATAATGTCTAAAGAAATCTAGCTTTTGAGTAAGTGGGATATGGACTGCAACTGAGGAGAGCAACTGTAACCCAAACAAAGGCTGACTTAAGGAATTTTATAAAGGGATATCTCCATCAGGAGCCGACTAGATGCCCTAAGCCAGGGGTGCCCAAGCTTTTTTTAAGGAGGGCCAGATTTGGTGGCTGAGAATGTGTCAGGGGCCGGTTGCTCCCCAACCCTGCCACCCCACTGCAAGCCCCACCCACTTTCTTTAAAAAAACATGGGGTGAAGGAGGGGGAGGGAGGGGCGGACCAGCCAGCCGCAGGCCACTCAAAATGGCCTGACGGGCCGGATTTGGCCCCCGGGCTGGACTTTGGGCAGGCCTGCCCTAAGCACATCCAATCTCGCCTGATTTCGGAAGCTAAACAGGGTTGGCCCTGGTTAGTACTTGGATGGGCGACCACCAGGGAATACCAGGTGCTGTAGGCGCCTGGAGCAGGAACTGGTAAACCATTCCAGTATTCCTGACAAGAAAACTCCATGGACATGGGGTCATGAAGAGTCGGTCATGACTCTAACAACACAACACAACACAACGCACACAGACACACAGACACAGACACAGACACACACACACACACACACACACACACACACACACACACACACACACACACACACACACACACACACACACACACACACACACACACACACACACACACAATCTCCATCAGGAGCTCTACAAGTGGGGCAGCTCCAAGTCCCCAGAGAGACCCAATATACCTATGGAAAGTTGTAAGATCCTTCTAATCCTCCCCAGTTCTAGGACCCTGCAGGGATATAACAGGGCTGGCGTTTTTGATTAACTAGATCCAAAGCCTCTTCATTTCTTTGGGAGGACCTTGGATCTACATCAAACTTATGCCAGCACAGGAAATCCCCCCCTACTGTTTTCAAAGGGAACATTATTCTAAAAACAAACGCTCGACCAGACAATAAAAAGAAACAAGAAACGAAAAGCTTTTTGTCACATCATATTCTGTCTTGAAAAAGCCAGGAGGACTGTGGAAGGTTCTGATCACCCACCCCGAAAGGCCCAACTCCCAACTACTGTGAAAACTAAGTCAACTGCAACATGTATACTGACGGTGTCTTGATGCTTTGGCGAAGAAGGGGAAGAGTCATTTTCCGGAAACGTGGATTTTGAAGCAACCAGAGAATCCTATGAAACAAGATTATTGAAACGGTTATACCACAGAAATGAAGCAGAAGCTCTTTAAATTTAAAATACTGTGGACCCTTGTATAACAAAAAGTTTGTATAACATAAATCTGTACAACATAAAAAATTCCGGATAGGGGAAATTTGCTTAACGTAATTGCCTATGGGGCGAATCCGTACAACATAAAAATGGGATTACTCTATTTTCAATGCATTCCTATGGGAAATTTGTATAAAGGAAAATTTGCTTAACATTATTTCATTTGGAATGAATTAATTCCTTTATACAAGGTATCACTGTATTTGGACATAAATAGGTGATTGAAATTAATGTTGTCCTGCACAGATTTTTCTTACATATAAAAGTTTTAATTGTCTACTAATAGTTTAATATTTTCTATAAACAGAGCACATTTGAGATAGTAATTTGCACGTGGTGTCTTGGAATAAAATATGCAGGATTAGGCAAGAGAAGTTCAGTAGAATTAGTTGGCAAATGTAAAAATGCAAGAACTACTTGAATATAAGACTGTTGTCTCACAGATGAGAATCAGGAATATTCTGAAGTCATTTTTAATTATTTTACTTTATTTTATTTTATTTAAAAACATAGATCCTTTTTTACAGGATCTTAGAATGGGTTACAGAACCTTGGAGGTGGGGTGTGTGTGTCAGAAACATTTCTTGAATACAAAAAGGCTGCAGCTGATGATCTATGTTCTTTTGGACATTTCGTACCTTGTCATTTGTGTCCAATACAATGGAACTATGTCTCCATTTTGTTAGAACGATTGGTTCCTGTAGCCGCCTGTCCAGACTCCGGCTTTTAATTATCTCCCTTGGCTGTTGTGGTGAAGCATTATACTAAAGAAAAAGAAGGGAGGGGGAAAAGGGAAAGCCATAGTACTATAAATATACTCAAACCTGCACCACTAGCAAAGCAAAAGAGGCATAAACCCACAAATGGCTTCCTATGTGTAGCCCCTTCACGATATATATGAAATGAAAAATACAAGACCTACATTTTCTCTCGCTCCATCTGCTTTCTTGGATTTAGTTGGAAAAAATTGTTGTTTCCCATGCAACCATAGCACTTACAATGCAAATCACACAAGTGGCAAAACATGCCAATGTTGCAGTCATGCAGAGCTATAAACACAGGACTTAACTTAAGACAATTCACCTTCATAAACCACACAGCTTGCACTGTTCTTGCCAATGTAACGAGCAGGATTTGGGCCATTAAAAGTTTTAAAAAGTGTTCTGATTTTGGATGTCTGCTAAAGGATGTCAGTTTACAGAACTGACGGTTGACTAATTCATTTTGGGGGGAAATGATGAAGAAAAAGATAATTATGAGAAACAAATGATGTCAAATGTCCAACGTTTCCCCCTCACCTTTTGCCACTGCAGTGGCCAAATATCCTGTGACATAGCTCTGCCAGCATGGTGAGAATGACATCACCAGCAGAGCCAAATCACTGCACTTAAAGCTTCCCTACTTTAATTTTGATTTGTGCCCAACTTGCATAGAATGAGAGAAAGTTGTGTCCAACGTGAAATCAAAGCAGGACCTTTTAAATTAGCATCACTGTGCTGCTGCCGGTGACATTATTCCCACGGGATTGATAAAGCCACATGACAGATTTTAACTAATGCTTACAAATATACAGTTGACAAGCTGTTTATATGTAAAGGAAACAGCTGGAGTAGTACAAAGAGCAACATATCATGTACAACATTATTTAAATCATCAAAGGGAAAAGGCCACTTTGGGCAATGATCCAAATCATGTGTCCCACTGACACTCTTCATGTGTGTCCTAACAATGATGCAACTCATACACAAAACCATGCGCCCCATGCCTAACTGTTACTGAAAGGAGTATTACTTAAGATTCTTAATTCTACAACTAGGCCTTTTCCACTCTTTGACATACCACATGGATTCCTCAAACTGTCATCTTTCTTTAACCTACAGAGAAGGATTGTCTCTGCACTATTTCTATAAAATTTCATTTCCTACAAAAAATGATCTTTGGTGAAATTAAGTATGAGAACCTTGATAAAACTGTACAGATAACAATTTTGTCTCTTTTTACAGGTGTTGTTACTCAAATTTTGCCTAATTTCATCCTTCAAACACTCTACAGTTTTCCAAGTAAAAATCAGTATCAGAAAACCAGGCTGTACAAGTGCAAGACAGGATATACATGAAAAGCAAAAAACCAGATTAAATATAAACTAAATCTTTGCAGTACAGTAAGTAGACCCTCGTATAACGGAGGGTTTGTACAACGAAAAATCCGGGCCCCCTCCCCCTCGCGGCCACCTCCGTCCACCACCTGCAGCTGCCCGGGAAAAGGACGGGGGGGTCGGGGAAAGAGGGGATGGGAGGGGAGGGGCGGCAGGCGCGGAGGGGGGCGAGCCTTACCTGGCACCTGCGCAGGGGTCCTCCGCTTGAGGGGTGCCCTCCTGCCTGCCTCCGGGGCTCCGCAGGGGTGAGCCTCTGGGCGGTCCCGCCAAGGCCGCCCGGGAAGGACGCCTCCTGGGAAGGGGGGGAGGGAGGCAGGCTGCCGGGCTCTGCCTCCAGCAAGAGGTGAGCCAGGGGGAATTCCCGGGCGGTCCCGTCCCAAGGCCGCCCGGGAAGAGGACACGGGCAGGAGGGGGGGGGGGAGGCAGGCCGCCGCCGCCGGCGGTGCGCCCTCCTGCCTCCAGCAAAAGTGAGTCGGGGGAATTCCTCGGTCCTCCGTCCAAGGCCGCCCGGGAGGTTCGGGCCGGGAGGGGAGGGGAGGGAGGCAGGCCCACCCCCCCTCCTGCCTCCAGCAAAAGGTGAGCTAGGAATTCCCGGGTGGTCCCGTCCAAGGCCGCCCGGGAATGCATTGGAATGGATTAAAGGCCAGTTTCAATGCATTCCTATGGGAAATGCATTAAATTTGTTTCAATGCATTCCTATGGGAAATTGGAATTTGTATAACGTAATTTGATTTGGAACGAATTAATTACGTTATACAAGGTACCACTGTACCTAGATGTGTTCCACATGCTAGTCTCCGTCTGGGGGCAAAATTAACCACTAAGCATGTGCTCTCGGGCCCTCATGGCTGAAGGACTAGCATAGAGGATTCTATCTGTTTATTTACACATCTTTTGTAGCTCATGTACCATATATACTTGAGTATAAATCGACCTGAGTATAAGTCACGGCCCTTAATTTAACCCCCCAAAACTGGGGAAACGTATTGACTCGAGTATAAGTCTAGGGTGGGAAATGCAGCAGGGCCTGGCAGCTCTTCCTTTGTGAGCTGGGTGTGTGATGTTTAAAATAACTTTTAGCCACTGATGCAAGTGCTTGGGTCAGTGGCTAAAAGTCATTTTAAACATCATGTGCCACTACCCTGTGATGCAGAGGGGGGTCATGAGAAGCAGCATGCAATGTATAAAATGACTTTTAGCCACAGATGACTTGCCTCATTGGCTAAAAGTATTGACCCGAATATAAGCCGAGGGCCCCCTTTTTCAGCCCAAAATTAGGGTTGAAAAACTAGGCTTATATTTGAATATATACAGTACTTTATTATTCATGTCTATATACAGTATTTCCAACCAGCCGAGAGCCTGTTACATAAAATTATGCCTGAGTAAACTGGATCCAGTGCAAAAAATAATGAACTGAAACTAACTGAAAGATTTCTACCCTCCTGTTGGGTTCTGAGGCTGTCCAGGGCTCCCTTGTGCCCTGGGAACCACCCCTGGTGGGATGCGGACCATTGGCAAGGATCTGGCAGAGAATCAGCCCTATCAGGGGCTCTGATCCCAGAGGCTCCAACAGGGTCCCTAGAGAACCTCAGAAGCAGAAACAAGGCGGGGGCAGGAGGTCAGGAAGCTTTCAATTGTTTTGAATTGATTATTATTATTATTAACTGAATTGAATTATTTTCAATGCTGTATCCAGTTTACACCAGAGCACTGTTACACAATCGGATATTGTTTTGTATAGAGCTTGAAATATTCATAGACTGGAAGGCAATACATTTTTTTCTGAATAAATGATATTAAAATATTGTTCATATTAAAAAACAAAAAGGACACCAAAGTTGAGTTGGATCCAAAGATGGACTTCCCTGATACAGAGCTCAGGATGTGGGAATTTGTACCAATTCTTTTTTTCCTTTGGAGATAAAAAAGAGCCACCATAGACAGCTGAACGAGTTCCTCAATGCTTGAAATAGGTATTTCAAAGAGACGGGAAAGATCTGGTCTATGAATACCTGCTTCTGTGCTACTCTTCCAGCCTAAAACTTTTCAACTAGACTTTATTGGAACCCTAGATACTATATATTAATATCAGTTTCAGTAGGTTTCGTACCTTTTGAAAATAGTTCTCTTATATAAGCTGTAAAATCACAAAGATGATCACAGCTTTTCTTATACAATTTCAGTGTGGATCATTTGTGTAATCAGACCATTTACGGGACACATTTTATGGTTAAAGACAGACAAATCTGTCCCTCTCAGTTCCTCTTTGTTTTCATTTTTTCCAGTTGAATCACATTTCCACATGAGTTTATGACAATTTTTAGGAAGTCCACATGAAATTTAAACATGTACTTTTGGTGCCTTTCTGCAAATATACACCTTATACTGTATATACCATTTTCCTTAATATACAAAAATGTTTGCATTTTAAAAGGTTGAAAGAGATAGTTGACGTCATTTCGCACACGGACTAAATGCAAATACAGTGGTACCTTGTATAAAGGAATTAATTCATTCCAAATGAAATTATGTTAAGCAAATTTTCCTTTATACAAATCCGCATAGGAATGCATTGAAAATGGAATAATCCCATTTTTATGTTGTACGGATTCTCCCCATAGGCGATTATGTTAAGCAAGTTTCCCCTATCTCCAGAATTTTTTATGTTGTACAAATTTTATGTTATACATCTGTTTGTTATACAAGGGTCCACTGTATACACACATATCCTACTAGATATCCAGTTTCAAGAAATTTCAAACCACTGCTGTTACGCATACATGTAAAAAAAATTAATGTCAAAAATTAAATTAAATCAAAGAAGTCTGGAAACCTTCAGCAGCATTTCAGCAGGCAATTTTTAAAATGTCATATGAACATAAGAAGAGCCATGCTGGATCAGGCCAAGGGCCCATCTAGTCCATTTCCCTGTATCTCACAGTGACCCCGCCAAATGACTCTGGGAGCGCACAAGACTAGTTATCTGTCTCCTTATACCACTCCCCTGCATCTGGCCTTGGAAGTACCCTGGTTTTAAGCCTGGAAATTACACATCCACATCATGGCTTGTAACCTGTGATGGACATTTTTCCTCCAGGAGATCTGTCCAATCCCCTTTTGAAGACATCCAGGCCAGATGCCATCACATGAACAAACTAACAACACGCTGGGCAAAGAAGTATTTTCTTTTGTCCATTCTCACTCTCCCAACCCTCAATCTGAGTGCTTGTCCCCTAGTTCTGGTATTTTGTCCCTCTATCCACTTTATTCTTGCCGTGCATAATTTTGTACGTCTCATAATTTTGTATGTTGCTTTCCCCTCCCCCACACTTTAGAACTACAGTTTCACTACCTCCTTCTAAAGTAGGAATGGGCAGTCTACAAGTCACATGACACCCCATGCTCCTCTAATGTTTTTAAAAAGTCCACCTGCCTCAAAAGGCATGGATCCCAATTACTTCCATATTTTATTCTCAGGCATTTGAAACCTTTGTTCAAACTTGTTCAGTGGTTCACTTTTGTTTACAGCATTTAATTAAAGCTATACGTGTACAACACACACACACACACACACACACACACACACACACACACACACACACACACACACTTAACCGGCTTAATTGATTCAGGAAATCTTCACTACTTCCTGGTTTTTGACCCTGTAAATTGACACTTGGAAACCATGATGCACTTTGTCTGAGTGAAGACAACCATGTAAATTAAGGTTTTAAAATGCTACAAAAAAATTAACCACAAAACAAGTTCATGCAAGGGTTTGGGTTTATAATTGCTGCAGATAAAATGGGAAAGCAGCTGGGAGCTCTGCCTCCATTATTTTCTCAGCAGTTGGTTAACAAAGGTGCTGTGCAAATACTGTGCATCATCTGGAAGGCTCTGATTTAAATCTCAGCTCAGTTCTACATTCACTAGGTGGCCTCAGCAAGCCACCCTCTCTCAGACCTAGCCTACCTATAAGACCTGGTAGAACACGAAACAACAGTAACTAAGGCTACTGTGAGGATTAATAGGCACACGGCGCCCCATATAAGGCTAATTGTTACAAAGAACAAAATAATATTGCTACATTTAATTAGCCAGCTATCATTCTGTTTGCTTACAAAGTAAAAAAAAAAGTTCATGTGAAAACGAAAACATGCTGAGACAGGTAGTTTTATTCTGTGAAATAATTCAACCCATGCAATTCCATTTGCAATTATTATTCATGTCCCCAAAAAGGTTTGGTTAAGGGGTGGAAGGAAAGGAGGAGAGCTCAATTATACAGGCAGATGCATGCATATAAGACTGATGATTTTAATCCATGTGCTATTTTGTAGTCTGTAAGACAATAAGGGAAAACATATGGGCCCCATACTTCTTAAAGCTTCCAAGTATCACATTGCAAGCAACAATGCTACTGATGATTCAATTTGGCATCAATTTTTAAAGTTACTTATTTTTCTGCAAAATGCAGCCAAATGAGTTTTAGTGCAATGAACAACTTATTTGGATGGTTTTACTTCTGAATGTATTTTGTAAAACAGTAAAAATAATGAAAATCATAAAAAGCAAGACAAGACTGTCTTTGGTATATAATAATAATAATAATAATAATAATAATAATAATAATAATAATAATAATAATAATAATAATAATAATAATAATAATAATAAAGCAATACATTAGGAGCTCATTGCAAGCAACATTATTCAGGGGCAGAGAATGAATAATGTTACTACAAAAACACAATCCAAATCCTGGTTCTTATTTTTTTAGTTGTCCAGTGTAGTGCACCTGATTGAAGGTTGAGGGGGGTTGAGAAAGGGGGGGCTATTATTTTAAAGATCTCATCATTTTTGATATCAGAAAAATTACAGGGTAAGCAGCCTTGACTCACCTGTCTGCGGAATGTGGGGCATGAATTTCTGTTTTCCCCCAGTAGCAATTAGATCCACAGCTAATTCTTTCCCTCTGCTGTGAATGGCTGCAGAAGGTAGATGGAATATAAGCCTATAGGACACACAAAAGATGCCTCCTGCTCATGCAGTGCCCAACCAACCAATTTGTCAAGTCTCTAGATCTCCCACAAAATGACAACAGCAATGTATCTGTGTCAGGTCCAAGCAACGTATGCACTTATTGGACTATCAAAAACTAAAATAGAAATGATATAACTTGAATGCTGGATACAGCCTTAGAAAAACAGGAGTGTTCCTTCTCTAGCTTTACCAGTACAGTAAGAAAGAGATCTGGAAGTTGAGTCATGGCAATTACACTTCTTTTTCTTGAGAGATCGAAATGTTTCACTACTCATCCAAGCAGGTTCATCAGCCTGAGAAAAGTTAGTGGAAGAGGGACTCACCATTAATTTTCCTTGGACTGGCGAAGCAGCTTGGATAAGCAGCTAAATGTTTCAGTCTCTCAAGAAACAAAATCCCGTTGCCATGGCTCAACTTCCAGACAACCTCACCTGGATGACTGAGAATCTTCACAGACAGAAGAAAGACAGCAATGGAGTTTTTATACAGTGAGAAACCTAAGGCATTTTAGCCCAGTTCCAACTGACAACTATCTGTTGCTATAGGAAGTCACCACAAATTCCACTCTGGAATCAATCGAACCCACTTCTTAAAACACTTTTTCCTTCAAATAATGTTCCTCAATGTAGTGTTCCCTGTTACAGAACATTACTTAGTTTAAAAAATTGCAGTGGACTTCCACTTAAAGTAACAAGGGGTTGTCCTAACGTTTCTACAAAACTCTGTATAGTCATTTGAAACTATTTATGTCCAAAGCTAGTTCCAATTTCACGGATTACGAAAATCAATAGAACGCTAACTGCAGAACCTGTTCTCATTTCAAAGCATCTCAGCACAGATACAAAGCAGTCTCAAGATTCAGGGAACCCACCTTCTTCTTGCTGCTTCTATATACAATCAGATATAAATATAGAAAGACTACCTGTAAATTGGGATGAGGCAAAAATAGATATCTCGAGGTATACATAATTGTAATGTCCACCAAAGATGTGGGGTGAAATTAAACATCCCAGTACATCCAGCAAAAAAAAAAAAAAAAAAGTAACCAGCAGCATTACCCATTGAGTGTCTAGGGCAGGGGTGCCCAAACATTTTATAAGGAGGGCCAGATTTGGTGGCAGAGAATGTGTCAGGGGGCGGTTGCTCCCCGACCCTGCCACCCCACTGCAAGCCCCAACCACTGACCCATAAGCCCCACCCACTGACCCCTTGCAACCCCACCAGCAGGAACGGAGGCAGGGACCAAGGGAGGGAGGGAGGGAGGTGGAAACGAAGAGAGGAAGGAAGGAAGGTGGGGAACAAGGAAGGGAGGAAGGAAGGAAGGTGGGGACCAAAGGAAGCACAGGGAGCCTGTTTAAAAAAAAATGGGGCGAAGGAGGGGGAGGGAGGGGAAGGCCAGCCAGCCACGGGCCACTCAGAATGGCCAGACGGGTCGGATTTGCCCCCCCCGGGGGCCGGACTTTGGGCAGGCCTGGTCTAGGGCTTTTTGGCCTCAGGTGAGCGGTAGAGAAAAAGGTGTTCTGAAGCTATTTTCCTAGAATAAGATGAAAACCACCCCCCATCATGAAGATCCCCAAAACTTCCCCAAATTACAAAGGAGCCCTATTTGAACCTTGTCATGGGGAGTGGGGAAGGAATATTATGCCCTTTGACACTTTTAAAACGGAGGTGTTTGCCGTGTAAAACGAATCACGGAACAACTTGAATCTCATCTCATCACACAACACGGCCATCCGTATGGATTTCATCAGAAGAGTTTTCAAGTGTTGCAGCTCTTCATTACAAGGGAGCACATACAAAAAGTACAAAGATTTCCAAGCTATTCAGTTCATACTGAGGATAAAACGACCAAATCATGTCCAGAAGCTATCAGTAGGAGGATTATCGTGTGGCAAATGTAGTTGTTTTCCAAATAATCCAGATATAGCAATTGCCTTGAATCAGAATAATTTAATCCCATTTCTTCAGACATCATTAGGGGATCTCACAGTACACCATTCTCAGCTCTATGAAGGGATGGATGAAAACTTACAGCTTTTCAGTCACGGTGCAATCATGATTGCTTTACTCCTTTCCCACCAAATCAAAAATTTAGTAAAATAACTTTACTTGTAACTCATTGTCATTACTACTGATATATCTAGAATGTTGGTCTTGTAATGCTGAAACTGCTGTTAAAACAATGTTTGTGGAGATCCTCCTCTAAAGGAACAACAACGTGGTCATATCAAAACTGAGATACAGTATAATTTATCCCCAATCTCAAAAATTTAAAAAGTTTCACACCTAAATGCAACATTTGATTGTTTTAGATTTACAAGACTGAATGAGTATTTACTTCCTATATTGGGATTTCAACCCTGGAAACAAAATCCCTAATATGATGTTTACTATTTACTTAATCTTATAGATTAGATAGGATATCTTAAATCAAATTTACTATCTTCACCCTTTTTATTAGATGAAAACAGATATACATGTATGCCTATCATATATTCAGCTAGACAAATAGATTTTAAAGTGCTTAGTAAAATGAAGAATTAAGATTAAATAGGCTAGTTTAATACTGTACTTTGTTGTTTTCACTTTTTGTACTAGATGAAGATGGAGATAAGTAACAATAAATACAATTATGGAAAAGAAGCATGTAAATTTGGAATATTCCAAACACTTGGGCTGAAATATTGGGAAAATATTTGTATTTGAACTATGCAACATGGCAACACACAAACAATGTATTTGTTTTAACTTGTAATGTTTAGAATATTCAATAAAATATTTTTAAAATCCCTAATATTTTCAAATGTCTCCTGCATTCCTTCATATTTTGAAAAATTTTCTCATGCCTGGAACAATTGTGACACTCAGTTTTTTTAAGAAACCCTTCTCCAGATCCCGAAGGGGCTTTAAAAAAAACAGCCTTGCCTTTCGTGGTACCATAGTTGTATAAATATACTGGGAAATAACACACATCCTAAATGTTGTTCCAACAACATTTAATAGTGAGTCTATCTACATTACCTCAAAGAGGATGTCCAGAAGCCCAGAAACATACCAATAAATCTATAAGCACATTTCTGATGAGTACATTGTAAGACTTTTGCCTGCTTGCTAGATGTGATGCCACATGTTTGATTACTTCCACAACTTAGCATTGCTATTTTCCTGCAATGTGTCTGTAGAAGAATCCAAAACCCAAACTGAAAGTGCCAGAGATTATGTGCCATTTCCTCCCTTCTCCGAACAAACACTCTGTTACAATAATCAAGTACAGATTTAACAATAGGTTTGTTGTTATAAGCTTGGGTTGCAGAAAAAAATTACAGCAAACCTCCTCTTCCTCTACTTTAGCATAAAAAGAGAAGAGATAAGAAAGCACAGCTGGAACCTGCAAAAGCTGCTTGTGCCATCTACCCAGAGTGGGTGGGTTAACATGAGTCTCCAGCTGGAAAAATACCACTGTTCATTCTTGCCACATGTCCAAACTCTTTTTATGCATTTGAACATCTAGAAGAGCAAATATTCTGCATTCAACTGAGAGCTGGCTTTGGCCAGGAGGCCCAAGAGTGCAAACGCAAATTGACTGATCTTCGCTGCAGTCTGGGAAGTAGAAGAATTTGTTTTTGACAGCCCACAATGTTACACTGCAGAATTTTAAGCTACTCTTTTTCTTGGGAAGACCAGGATACGACAGTGACTTATGCTGTAAGATTATTACTGTATATATAAAATTCTAATCTGAACCCAAAATATGAAGATAAAGTACAATAGATAGAGCCCCAGTGTTATTTTAAACTACTTTCTCAGCCTTGGCCAGATTCCCGAAAGATAACTGCAGGGTCATTGCAAACATCCTGCAACATTCAAGGTAAAATGCGACACAAGGCCATCAATAATAACTTCTCCTCCTCAAAATTTTCATGTACGTCTGAAAATCCTGGGGTTCCACAAGACTGTGGGTGTTTCATCCTCCTGCACTGATGGTGTCATTTTCACAGCGTACAGATGGGCACACCATGCCAACTTCACAAAGGGGAAAATGGGCCTATGGGACAAAGTGGAATGCTCCTCTTTAGAGTTTCTCAACCCTGTTGATGTCTTACTTTGGATTAATCTACTGCTTTTCCTTCTCATTTTCCTCTTATTCTAGTCCCCCCAGAAAATAAATATTTGCAACCAATGAGCATGCTGATACCTCCAACATTTTTAGAGGGAGGGGCTTAGAGCTTTTCCTACTTTCACAAAATCTTTGGGATTACTCTAAACCGGTGGTCCCCAACCCCCGGGCCGCGGACCGGTGCCGGTCCGTGGACCGGTCGGCACCGGGCCGCCTGGGGAGGCCGGGGAGGCTCCTCCCCTTTTCCTACGCCGCCCTCCTCCTCCTCCTCTTCTCTCCCGCGGGCGGCCGGTGGAGGAGGAAGGCTGGAGGAGCGCAGGAGGAGCCGCCGCCGCCACCTTTGTCTTTGCTTCCCTCCTCCGCCCGCCGCCGGCGGTGGCGCATCCTCCTCCTCCTCGCCCTCCACCAGCAGCAGCAGCAGCAGCCACGGCGGCGGCGGCGCCTCCTCCTCCTCCTCCCGCCGCCGCCGCTGAAGGAGCAGCAGCAGCAGCAGCGAGGGCAATTGCCGAGGGGTGGCGGCGGCGGCGGCGGGATGGGGGCGATTGCAGCAGCAGCCACCCCCATGTCGCCCCCGCTGCCGCCGCAATCGCCCCCATCCCACCGCCGCCGCCACCCCTCCGCACCCTCGCTGCTGCTGCTGCTGCTCCTTCGGCGGCGGCGGCAGGAGGAGGAGGAGGAGGAACCGGAGCAGAAGCAGGAGGTGGCGGCGGCGGCTCGTCCGGTGCCGCGAGGGCGCTTCCTGGCGCGGCCGGGCGGGTGCCGCGCGCGCGGCGCCTGGGCCAGGAGCCGCGCGGGTCTCGCTGCTGGCGCCGCGCTTGCTCCTGCTGCCGCCGCTGCCGTGGGCCTCCTCCTCCGCCGGGAAAGCGCTGCTGGCGCCCGCCGCTTTCCCCAGCGGAGGTGGAGGCTCACGGCAGCGGCGGCAGCAGGAGCAAGCGGGTGCCAGCAGCGAGACCCGCGCACGGCTCCCGGCGCTGGAGGAGGAGGCGGGGGCCCGCCTGCCCAGGAGCCCCGGGTTCCCCCCCCGCCCGTGTGTGGGGGGGAGTGGCACCCCCGCTGCCCCAAGCCGGTGAGTGCCGCCGCCGCCGCCGCTCTCGTGCCTCCCCCTCTCCTTCCCTCCCATCCTTTGCTTTCCCCCCTTTTGCCTCCCCGCCGGACCCCCCTTTCGCATTCTCCCCCTCCCCACCCCCACCCCCAGCTTCGGGCCACAGAAAAATTATCAAAAATTTCCCGGTCCGCGGGGACAAAAAGGTTGGGGAGCACTGCTCTAAACTCCTCTCCTGTTTTGAAGTGGAGTCTTTCTGGCACCATAATTTCCATACCACTGTAGTGTTATTTCAGCCCTGGTATAGCCACATATATAGTTTGCACCATGCTGTTTATCTCAATACGGCATTTCATGGTATGCTGAAGCTGCTGTTTGTTCCTTAGTTTGAGACAAAACGAAGAAAAGTACTTTTTAAATATATTTTGATCAGAAGCTTCTCAGTGTGTCCACACATTGTGGTTATTCACGATAACTGAAATTCCTCCTCTAGGATAAGACAATTGCTAACAAATGGCCTACTCAGTATGCAAGCTGTGCTTTTTAATTAATTAAACCTCAGGCCTCAAAGAATAAGTGTAAATATATCTAGGCTTCCTTCACCAAGACAATAAAAGCATTAGAAATGAATGTATGATAATTAAGTGCCTTCCAGAGATAAAATCATGTACTTTTATTCAAAATTCAAGCAATATCCATCTCTTGAATAGGAGGCAGAAACGGTTGTGCTTTATTATGTTTACTCACTTTTGGGAGTGCCCATTCTGATCGAGATCCATCCGCATTGTAGTAGTATGACCGACCTTGTTCATCTACATGCCTTATCCACTATAAAAACAGGAATTAATGAAATATTTACAATATTAAAATAAGAATATTAGATTATTTCTAATAAACTGAAAGCAGTTCTGGTTTTGTATCTCCCTCTTTAAGAGAGTTAAATAGACATTATTAGCCAGAGGAAGAAAAAGAATCTCATTTAAGCAACAATAAAAGGGAAAAAAACTACTAAAAACTGTAATTCCAACATTTAAGAGTATATTAGAAAATAAATTAGTTGGAGAGAAGCAAACTATTACTCTGTTGCCACTTAAACCAAAAGCCATCCATCCCCAAGACAGGAGAGAAAATTTAACCATAGCACTGTTTTTTTTAAAAAACAGGATCAGATGCAATATAGCCAACAAATTATTTCAGGCCATAAAAACACAAAGCAAAAAACACTCTATATTATTCCATAAAGCATGATATGCAAGACTGAAAATAGTTTTTATAACCCACCCAGAAGTACTATCTTTTACAGTAAGGTTGCCACAACTAATTAGCATTACAAAAATTAAGAATCGTCATGAAGTACAATTCTACCGCATAACTGATCAATCTTAAGCTTTGATAATTTATAAATTTAAAAAATCAAGTTATATGAAAAACACTTGCCTTCATTAAGAACATTTTCCTAGACATGGAGCTGCTAAGAAGCAAATTTTTATTTACTCAAAATATTATTATCATGCATTCAAAAGTCTTCTCTCTCTAGTCTTAATAGTTTTAAAGGTGCTCTTTCATGGGTATTCTGTTTATATTAGAATCCAATGTGTTTAAAAAGCGTCAGTCACGACTGTAACGACACAACACACACACACACACACACACACACTCCTGGGGTGTGGTGGCTCAGCGGGCTAAAGCACTGAAAACTGTGGGCTACAAAGTTGGCAGCTCAGTGTTTCCAATCCCAGGTGCCACGCAGTGGAGTGAGCTCCTGGTGTTAACCCCAGCTCCTGCCAACTTCGCAGTTCGAAAGCATGTAAATGCAAGTAGATAAATAGGTACTGCCGTAAAAAGCGGGAAGGCAAAACAGGGGTTCCCTGCAGCCATGCCAGCCATATGCCCATGGACTTGCACAGCACTGGCTCTTCAGCTTGAATACAGAGATGGGCACCACCCCTAGAGTTGGACACGACTAGCATGCATGTGTGGCGGGGGGGGGACCTTTACCTTTACCTTTTTATACTCTTGGGAATTCTTCACAATGAGCTAGAATGAAACAGATTGAATGATTTTGAATATGGATGGTTGTCTAAGAGAATGAAAACGGACTTAGGGGCCAACACCTGTTGCATAACAAAAGCAAAGTCATAGGTTTCAGTCTGTTCCATGTCAGTAAAAAAAAACCCTTGTCACAAATGTAGAGGGTATAAAGGCACAGCAGGGGATTTTTGTTACCAGTAATTAAGGGAGAGAAACTTACAATTTATCTTATATCAAGTAATACAATTTTGGCCATGGAATCATACCAAACTCCACCAAGTCCAGCATTACTTGAAATAATTCCAGACAAACGCAGATCATAACACACCACATACCTTGTCAAGGTCCTCTCTAAGGCACCTGGGACCCCCCAGTGCTGCACAGGGATTGGAAACCTTGTGCACCCCTTGCAACTGTTTTTTGTTATGATTGTGACAGGATTGGCTGTGGAGGGCGTATTTCTGTGCATGTGCATCAAAAAAAGCAGCAGGGATGAAAGTTAGAGGGCACATTCCATGTAGTATGCCATTCATGTGAAATGAAAAAGAGACTAGCATGATGTCAATGGTATGTGTTGAGGACCAAGTTTTTCAATAAAGTTCTTCGGGGAAAGGGGAAATAATAATATAGTGGAGTACATTGTATTAATATGCATGTTTAATAGAACAATGCATTTCACTAAAGTTTTCCCTCAGGCATGCTCCAAACTGTGTTGATTCAGAAGTCTTATATTTATCATGGTAGAGATGGAAATGAACTTTAGTCCAGTGGTTCATGGTAGTTTGTACACATGGCATCACAAGTGGTGCACATTCCCTTTCCCCACCCCACCCCAAGTCAATTCACCATTGACTTTGCTCTCCTCCTCCTCCTCTTTGGCTATTTAACCAATCCAGGGAAGAAGCATGGGTATCTCTAGCCTGCTTCCTTGTCTGAATGGCAAGAGGGCCACCCACATACCTGCCTGAGATTAGTTCAACAGCTAAAGTGGAGGGGGGGGGAGGACCTGCCTATGGCTGGTGAATGGGGGTCCAGCTAGGGAGGTGGAATGCACAGCATACCTGTGGTGCCATGCATATGAACTGGTGGAATCTCCAAACCAAGGTTTGTGGCCAGCTCTATTCAAGAGAATAGAGATCATCTCTATGTATTGTTGCAAATATACTTCATTTCAATGACATATTGGAGATATTTAATATATATTAATTTAATTTAATATTTAAATTTAATATTTAAATAATATTATTGATATTAATATTTTCTTTTAATGTATTTAATATTAATTTAATATTTAATATTTAATTAACATTAAAACATATTAAAATAAAAGCTAATAACCAATCTCCTTGGGGATGGTGGAAGGACAAGTCACTTTCTGATGAAGGGCTTGCTAGAGAAAATGTTTGGCGGAACAATCCTATGCTTCATTTCCAGAGCAACCGTGACCAAGATAAAAAACACTGATGTCCCAATATCATCAATTCCTTTAAACAAAAGCAAGCAAGCAAAAAACATAAACTAGGAAGTAAAGAGATAATCCTGTATTTTATCGAATATCAATTCAGCATCCTACTGAACCCAAAAGCAATCAGGTTTATGGTAAATTTGGCTTCCTTTAGTTGGTGGCCAATTTCAGCTCATTTGGAGCAGTCTAAGAACACTATGATTTGTGACTAGGCAAGTAACAACTTCCAGAAGGTTATGCCTTCCAAAGCCTCTATCTCCAGAGGCATGAAAGTCTAAAGGAATATGAGAACAGACAACTGCCTTTGCAAATTTTATCCATATTAAAGTAACCCAAAACATCATCATGGCTGCTAAGTCTCCTAACAGAGTGTAATGGATTGCTTTGCCAGGGGGTACTCAAAGGTTCTGCTGCACATACTACCATATTGCAATCTCTCAGGCAATTCCTATACAGTATGTTAGCAAAAAGCCAGGGGCTGCCCTTTGACCACCCAGCTCCTACAAACATTGCCTACCCATCCTCATTTCCTTAAATTTTGAGATGATAGCAAAGTTCAAGGAGCCATGGAATTTCTCTTACAACCCCTACTGGCTCACAGTTCCCAAATGGAAGAATTCTATGGATGAATTCCGCATGAAGACGCATTGTAGCTCGTCTCCACCACGTATGTTCTGTTCTTCTGCTCGAGGACATAATGAAAAATCAGAGTTTTATTTGTTGAATTTGACTGGCATGGTGCACACAGATGGCCAGTTCCTCTGGTTCCCCATTTCTGTGTCCACTTCCAGCAATATAAGGATGAAAGTGGCTCAAGGCTGACCAGCTATCATCCTTCCAAAGAGATGGCAGAGCTACAGTAGAGTGCCCTACTGTTCCATGGGACAAATCTCCATCCTCACCTTCTCAGAACACAGCCTTAAGAGCAGAAAAGAAGTTATTCTCATGGCAGACTGATATCTCCCTAGTTATTTTTAAGGTATATGCAATACAAGTCTTCATAAATCTCTCAAATTTTCAAAATTATGCTTCTCAAATTAAAATACTAACATTAGATAATGTCTTCTTTATTTTAGCCACAGAAAGCTACAGCTCTCCTTCAAAAACCAGTCTTAGAATTGCCCTTATGAAATCAACAACCTTATAATACAGATGGAAAACAGCTCTTGAGGCAGAGATGTTATTCACAGTCCATGAATGAAAAAAAATCTGGAATTGCAGCGGCCAAACAAACAAGACACTGACCTTGCAATACATACAGTATTTTTAAAAACATGATTTGCCACCTGTACCACAGAATAATCTTGTAATAAAAGAGCCACAATAAATGAACATTAAAAACAGAATTAGAGGACAATCTGACTCCAGTTCCTGTCTTTTCAGCACTGCTAAATAAATTCCCACCTATTTAAGTTTTTTATCCGCCAAGTTTCTGCCACTTCAGAAGATATGTGATGAAGTAAAGTGTGTACCTTTTCATTAGTATAGTCACTGGTATATAGCGTTTGGCCACGTTCATCCAACTCTTCTGACCACCCTTGGGGAGGTGAACCATACTGACTATCTGACTGGCTGTTACAAGAACTGTGGGAGTTTTCTTGTGATGAAAGAGTCTACAAGTGGTCAAACACAGAGAAGTATAGAGAAATCATATGAGTTTCAAATTCTGGAAGCAATTAGAATAGTTCTAAAAGCTAAGACTTAAAATTAGAATGGATTTATATTTCATAGGAAATAAGTAGAAACAACAATTCATTTTTTTGGAGGGGGAAGATCTGGTTGCTGAACAGAAAGTGTCTGCAGCAGAAAACTAGACTAGATTATGATACCTTCTCTACAAAGAAGAATTGCAGAGGAGAAATCTTCACTTAGCTTTAATTTAGGGTGCAACACCTAGTCAGCTACTGTCAATGCCAAAACATAATGGCTGCCAACTGAACTGTTATCTACATTGCTCCAAGGACAAATATGGATAGAAGTGGGCACTTGCATAATCAAAAATCAATGGATGGGAATATAAGAATCCTACAAATTCTACAAAATCATCTCTGGTAAGTCTAGCCCTATTCACCACCCAAAAGTTTAACCTTTTTTCCTTGGCCAGTCTTCTAGGACTTAGGTTTCTTTATTTGATTTTCACTCATCTGCTTATTTTTCTTGGGGCAGTGCAGTTACCCAAAAGGGGGGGGGGTTGTATTTCCCAACGCTACAGACTGCAAGTAGTTCAAGGTCTGAAGAGAATGTACAAAATTAAAGCAAATGTGAGTCTTAGAACCAAGGGCTGGATCTAATAACATATCAAATAATTTTATAAGGTAGAGTAGCAAAAATAACTGAACTACTGAAAAAAGTAAACCTCTAGTTCAGGGAGAACAGGGATATCAATAGCTATTGTTATGGATGCCTAAGGACAACCTCCGGGTTGGAGAGACAGGCAGGATATCTCTCAATGCCACTTGCAGGGAATCGTAAGCAGGTGACGACATCTGCTTGGGAATACCCTGAAGCAAATGGTGAGCCACTTTGCGAGACAGAATGCTGGACTGGATGGGCTGTGTGCCTGTTCCAGCAAGCGTGTTCTTATGTTCTTATTTTAAAAGCTATTCCTGGGTGAGGAAAAAACTCAACATCTGGCATTAATACTTCAGAAAGTTCAAGGAAGATCATATGGAATAATAGGCCCCAAAACTAAAATTCTAGGTGTTTGAGTAATGCAGTGAAGTTAAATCCTACAACTTTGGGAAGCATGTTCCACTGCTATCCCTTAGGCTTACTCCTCAGTGTTGGTTGTGAATATGGACATTCCCTCATGTCTGCCCACAGAGAACACAACTTGTTATTTGGTCTGCACAGCACCATCTCACCCACACTAACCAAAATAAAAGCAAAGCTATTTCTCTTTAGAAATTTAGAGCTGATAATGTAGCAAACAGCATAATGTCACAAACTACAGTGTTAGTAATTGGTGGCAGTGCCACAACACAAAACCAAAACCCTTTTTCTTCCCTTCTGGAAGAGAAGAAGACTCTTGCCATAGAAGTGGAGCAGAAACAACTTTGTCCTAGCCCGCTAGGTAATTCCAGGGAGACACTAGGTCCTGCCAATTCCCAAAAGGTGCCTATATGAGATTTGAAGAAATTAACCTATTTTCCCTCAAGTAAAGACACAAAGGCACACAGGGAAAATATACCTTCCTTATTTGGGAAATCTATGGGCCACAGCACCACTTAGAAGGATCAAAAGGAGAAAGGCTACCTTTCTTCAAGGCTATAGAGGACACTAGATCCAAAACCAAGAGGCCACTAAACATCTAATACTTTTAGCACCCTGGCACCAATGGGATACAACATTCAAGACAACAGCCATTGCAAACACATGACAAATTTTAAAGCCATCCCCTCATAATCCTGAAATTATCAATACCATAAAGCTTTTTCCTCAAGCTATTTTCGCTAATTAGACATAAATTTGTAGCTCAAAATCATACCTGTTCCCCTGAAAAAGGAAAACAGAATGCTTCCCCAGAAAAATGATATTAGATATCTAACATTAGTCTAGTAGTTTTGCCCTACCTTTACTGTATAGTGAGAACATGCATCATCACTGGGAGTTATGGTGGGAAATATTTTGTCTTAAAAATATATTAGTCTCAGAAGACATTTAGAGAAGGGCTATTTGGTTTTACTTGGCTCTAGTTTTCTTATGGAACCAAAATAAAAAGTTTAATCAAACCAGTTCAACACCCAAGGTAGAAAATTAAAACGGTCTGAAATCAAAGTTTTTCCCTTAGCTTATGCACACATCATCATTCATTCACTTATAACACATTCCCTACTGGACATCAGATAAACTTGCCTCTGGATCAACTTGATTTGAAGAGTCTCCTTTATTGATGCTTGGATCCCTCGTCCAACGCGGAGGTTTCCAGGTTCTTTCTTGTGTCCCTTTGTTGTAATAGTAACAGCGTCCTGTTGCATCTTTATGGGTCTCCCATTCGGCATTAATCTGGATTGGAGGACTTGTAGGTAAAGGTGGGAGTGCAGACTGAGATATTTTCAGTTCTTGCAAGTTAGCATACACAGGTGAATCTGGTCTCCCTTGGCTTGGTGGTGTTGTTGGCTAAAACAAAAAAGACGGCATAATTACTTAAAACATTTGTCAAGTATACTGTAAATAAACAACTGAATATTTGGCATAATGCAGCATAATGCACACCATCATAACTCATAAGAAGATATGGTATAGATAGGGCTAAATCTTCACAATTCAACAGTTCCAAAATCTTTTCAGCATCACAGCCCTTTCCTGTTTTTTGAGAAACCATTCTGCTTTCAAGTTTCTCCTTTAATGCTATACAAAAATGCCCTTTCATGACTTAAAATTAAAAATAAACACATCTTAGTTTTTTAAAAAACACTAACAATAAGCACATTTCTTGAGAAACCTTAATTTTTTGTAAAGATATCTATTAAAGAAATTTGCTCAAGTTGATGAAAAATTATTTGATCATTTTATGTTTTATGCCCTCCTTGCTCATTCTTCATACTGTTGTTCAGCAGCTCTTATTCAAAACTGGTGCATAATGTAAGATAGTCAAGATTCCAAACATCTGCCGGTCACATTTTTTAAACACTAGACCAGAGGCCTGCTTTTCTCAACCATGATAACCAATTCTATATGTCAGGCCTGCCCAACAGGTAGACCGCGGACTACTGGTAGCCCGTGAAGTGTTCAAAAGTAGCCTACCGGCCATCAATAAAAAAAGTGAGGGGATAAGTTATCCACCCCTCCCTCCCCCATCCCAAGGACCACCACTGCCCCAGCAAAGTTCTGGGTCTGCCAGTCCACTGTCTCAGCTGAGCGGGGCAGTTCAAGGGCCATGGTGCATTGAAATCTGTTCCCTCCAGAATGGATTAATTGGTTTTCAATGCATTCCTATGGGAAACCGCTGCTCTGCTTACAAAAGTTTTTACTTATGAGCATGTGCTTGGAACTGATAAAATTCGTAAGTAGAGGTTTTAGTGTGGTAGCCCTCAGGCACTTTGGGTCGGAAAAAGTAGACCTTGGCCTGTTCAGAGCTGAACAGCCCTGCTATATGTGATGGTTATGGTAGAATGTTTATAGACAGGAATTTCATTTCTTGATATAATTTACTGAAACTGGAGAGACAAATGAAATGTTCCTGATGGTATATAATTAGCTACTTCTAAACCAATACAGCAGCAATTTGTTTGTATAGTTGCGTTCACACCTCCATGTCACCACAGCAACTCTTCATGGCAAAACACAAATTATTTTTCAACTCCACCAAATACACTATCAGGTAGTTCTTAACTAACAGTTGCACACTACCCACATAGTTCTCTGAGCATATTACCAGTCATAAACAAAACATTGACTCTGAGCATTTCTTATTGATATACAGCTTTTAAAAGGGGCTACCATTAGCATCCCATGCAAGGTTATTAATCAATTCTGCATCTACTCTGGTTTTGCAACCCAGTGGCTAATGGACTGCACGACCTTCCATTAGAAAAAGAAAAAATCTTAACAACAGATACCAATTGTGGCACAATTGTTGAATTGCAGTATTGTAGCCAAAATTCTGCTCACAACTACGGTGTGGAAAAAGTAGATGAGGAAAAACTGTGTTCCCTATCGCACAACATTAGAACTAGGGGGCACTTCATGAAACTTTTGGGTGCTGGATCTCAAACAAATCAGAGAAAGTACTTTTTCACCCAGAGGATCACTGGTCTGTGGAACTTCCTTCCAGAAGAAGTGGTAACAGCTGTCAGCCTTGACAGCTTTAAGAAAGGATTAGACAAGTTCATGGAGAACAAGGGTATCCATGGCTATCATTATGGATGCCTAAGGACAACCTCCGGGTTGGAGAGATAGGCAGGATATCTCTCAATGCAATTTGCAGGGGAATCATAAGCAGGTGAGGACATCTACTTGGGAATACCCTGAAGCAAACAGTGAGCCACTGTGTGAGACGGAATGCTGGACTGGAATGGGCTGTGATGATGATGATGATGAGGAGGAGGAGGAGGAGGAGGAGGAGGAAGAAGAAGAAGAAGAGGAGGAGGAGGAGGAGACCTATGCCTTTCCATACAAGACAACATTCAAAGGAAGCATATATATAAATTGAACTGCTTCCTCAGGTGATAAGGAGTAATATAGCTCGGAGTCTATTCTTTTCTATCTTTTCTCTCCTTCTATGAATGAGAACACTCATTCATAGGGTAGGTCCAACTCAGAGGTGATTTGTTGCCACATAACACGAGGTATATAAAACAGCAATACTAAAAAATTATTGTGTGAGATATTTCAGTTTCTCTCTTTTTCTATGGCTGTGAATGTATAATTCATGATTAAAGCATGTGAGAAATATATTAAATGTGTAAGTGTTTCATGTATTAATTACAGGCACTGTGCCAATACTAAACTAGAAAATTTTATTACATTCTTCCCAACATCCCTTTCTATACTGTGAAGCTGCACTGTTTTCATAAACTGTGATATTAATATGCAAAGCCAGTTAATTGATAATTAACAATAAAAACTAAAACTTATCTCTTTTTAAGCAGACAGGAAATGTATTGGACAAAAATTTGAGCTGCCAAATTTGTTCAATATAAATCCTGCAGGTCCATATATTGTCACTCAGTAGATGCATCTGTCACAGTTATAGCAGTTTATGCCATCAATGATTTTCTAAGAATGAACTGCAACATCTATAATGCAAATTTTATCATACACTTTCTTTTTTAAAAAAAAAGTTACATATGTTTTAAAGGCTTGTTCTGAAATGTCTGGCATAAATTTGTTACTGATCATCAAAGATATGCACTCTAGTATTGGCATTGTCCACATCAAAAGGAAGCATGTCAGATCACCAGTACTCCAAAGCTGAGATGACAAGAGCTGACAAAGCACCGTGCAATAAACGGGTGACATGCCATTCACACACACTCACACGGTTCAGTTACAAAGCCATGCTCAGCATTTAGAGGATCAACTAGAACAGCAACTCTCTGGAGGATATTTTCATTTAAATTTTGTAACAGGATAATAAAACGACACACATCCCCACTCACTGGAGTGCTTCCAACATACACACAAGGCCTCTGCACGTTATCAAATACAAGACTGTATCCAAAAAGTCAAGAATTCAAGAGTAAAAAAACGATTGAAACTGCCAACCAAATGATAATGCAACCTAAAACAGTGGCCATGAACTAGGTTCTCACTCACAGGAAGAAATGATTCTAGGCCAGTGATGGCGAACCCTTGGCACTCCAGATCTTTTGGACCACAACTCCCAGAATTCCAAGCCTGTATTGTCAATGACAAAGCACTGTGGGAGTTATAGTCCAAAACATCTGGAGTGCCGAAGGTTTGCCCCCACTCTTCTAGGCAATCACCATCAGGACTACAGTGGGTAAGGGCTCTCCCTAAATTTGGAACGGTTACTCCACCTCTACTGTGTTGCACCCAACATAATTGCTTCATTCATAGCTGCTATCTTTGCTCCCACACAACTCAGGATTCCTAAAAGCCCACATTCATGTCAATGAATTGTCCTCTCACACTGCTGGAGATGAAATGACAAGGTCACCGTATTGGGGAGGGTTGGTCCTCTCCTTCCCATCAAAGATACCACCCTAAAGGTGTTCCCATGGACCAATTAGATTTTCGAAATCCTGCCCTGAGACTGGTGGGTTTTTAATAAAAGTCGTACAAGCTGCAAGGCAGAGAAGAGGAGAAATCACTTGTCTACAAATCCTGATCAAAAGAGAATAGCAGAGAAGCCTCTTGCAGGCTATATTTAACCTGTGGGTTATAGGATCCACATCTCTGATCTAAAGTTTATTCCTGTTTTGAGAATCCCAACTGATGTGATCTACCTATTATGGACAAGTGGAGTACAATTCCTTCGATGCAGGCAGCAAGCAAGATCTTCCTTAAAGATAATTGAATTTTCAGCAGAGTACCAATACAAGCGAAATGGTATTAATGGAATCAGATCATGTGCCAAAGGGCCGAAGCTATACAAAAAGGTGGTTATTCTGGTGGTTTACAGAAAGCTGATATGTGCATTTCCTGACCAAAATTCTGCAAGTGACCACATCCTGTTTTAGGCTGGCAGTTGATCTTGGGCCTTTTTGGAGGAAGGATGATTTAGTTGCTGAGTGCTGAAACACCACAGAGAAATTTCATGCTCTTAAAGCCACACTGTCAGTGAGTCTCAACTTTGTTGCTATAGATCAGTGTTTTTCAACCTTTTTTGGGCAAAGGCACACTTGTTTCATGAAAAAAATCACGAGGCACACCACCATTAGAAAATGTTAAAAAAATTAGCATATTGACTATATATAAAGTAATTCAATTCAAATAAACACAAAGAAAGTATTTTATAATTACTTTATTATGAAATAGTAAGTAAACAGAAATATGAAAAATTATAAAATACTTTATTCATCTGTTTGGCTGAACACAAAGCTGATATTCTTCAGCTAGACACTAGTGTGCCGGCACTGCTATAGATGACACACAACAAGACCACGTTTGCATTAGAAGACATTCTCAATAGGGTAAAGTCATCCCTTCTCAGAAAGTAGAGGCTTCTTTCTCCTGCGACAGGGAGGACTTTAATATCTGGTTCTGAAAGGTCATGGAAGAGCTACAACACATACTGTATAAGGTGACCAGTGACCCCTGAGCAATCACTTTGCAATATCCTTGAGCTTCATGACCCCACAGGTTGAAAAACACTGGGTTCAAGTACTGCTTGAGGTCTGCTCACAGTACTACTCAACTGCACAAGGTTTTTTTTTAAATAAATAAGACCTCATGGCATATGAATAAGATGATTTCAGAGCCCAATCAAACTCTTACAAGCCCCCAACCGCTATCCCAAGACCAAGGAAGTCTCAGGATCTTCAAGTGGAAAACAAAAACTATTTCATTTCCAAAAAATCAACATGGTTGATGATGTTATCAGCCAGTTCGCTAGGGCTTCTATCTGTATTCAAAGTACAAATGCTATCAATACTACACCTCAACAATATCCTTACACTAGGTTCTAGGCCAGTGTTGGCGAAGCTATGGCACGGGTGCCAAAGGTGGCACTCGGAGCCCTTTCTGTAGGCACCCAACACCGCCCCTTCACAGCCACCTGTATTCAGGTTAAATAGCTGTATTGGCACTTTGCAAAAAAAATAATCTGTGGGTTCTGAATCACAGTTTGGGCACTCGGTCTCTAAAAGGTTCGCCATCACTGTTCTAGGGGATACCTTTACAGGCCACTAGAAAATACAAAAGTGGAACAGGTGATACCTTTAGGCTACTAGAACATTAACAAAAACATTGCTAATATTTCAGGGGTGAAACCCCCTTCCTCAGAGCAGTAGCAGTAGGTTATAACATGGCAAAAGATGGATATGCCAGGAGTTATTTTTTAGATGTAAGGTCCTTGGCAAGATGGGAAAAAGCCAGGCAGTTTTTTAGTTGAGACTCAGAGCTTGGATGTTCTTAGGCTGCATCCGAAATGAAGGGGGGAGGTGTTTCATCTGCAGGAGTCCTTCCAAAGACAGGTCACGGCTCATGTACACACATTCATACCTCTCCTCAATGTGGCTCATCAAGGCCATTGGCCCCTGCCTTGCCAGCGAAGGGGGAGAGGGGTTGGTGCAGAAGGCCCATGCATTTCGTTTGGGGATTGGGATAAAATTTGGAAAAGTCCACTCGGTGAAGCCAACTGGATCAAATAAAAAGGAAAGCGATTACCCAGTGTTGCAGTCTTGCCATGTCTCCGTTGATGGTCCATTTGCCACTAGTAAGTGAGTGAGGGTGCATGACAGCTATGCCCCTTTGTTTGAAGGACCTGGGAGTGAAATCCAATCCTTGACTTTAGATCGAGCTTTACAACAGCCCTGCTGCTTCCCGCCTCATCTAAGACAGATGTGCCTGGCAAAAATCACCTTGCCGAAAACTTTACATTGAACAATAAACTCCTGGCAAATCCCACCTGTTGCTATCTTTGGACTTTTGATATTTGCTTTGAAGTGGATAATTGACCACAAAAGCTTGCAATGATTTCTTCTATTATTTTTTACTAGTGGCCTCTAGAATCGCCTATAGCCTAGTCTTGCATTTGTGTTTTGTAATGGCCACACGGCTGCCCCTTTTTATTTCAGTTATCCTATTAGGGTTTTTTAACACTGCAAGTTCTTCACAGAATCTGTAGAAAAATACTTAGTTATCCCAAGATGTCATATAAACATGCTAAAATCATTGGAGGTTATGTAGAAACTTTTAAGACAAATACACCTCAAAGTGAGTGATTGAACATGTTTAATTTGATACTTTTTTCAAGCAGATTGATACTTCACATTAGCATGACCAGAGATTAATGACGATTTATTAGAGCCCCTCTTAAATAGCATTAAGTTTCCAAAGGATTATAGATTAGCTGCTGAAACTTCCCTCTTTCCCCTCAAATGACCTTTAATTTGGCATCTTAATCACACCTGAAATCAATTGCCTTAAGTAAAATAGCCTACATTCACATTTAAGCACTTGTACATATGTATGTACCCACACAGAGAGCAAACTTAATTAATGGATCCAGGAAATATGTCCCCTCTGAACTCCTGCATCTGTTCTATAATAACCTTTTTGAAAGGAAACTTGAAAAACGTTGTTTAGAATTACAAAAATAAACTAAAAAAACTGCATGCATTTACAAGCAAAACTAGCAACTAACATTATGGAATACTAATTTGAAAGTAACTAAAACATGGAGTATCACACAAAGGTTTTAATAATACAGTCTTCCAACTGAAATCAAAGTGAATCAGTAAACATTCAACTTCAGTTTGGTCGTGCTCATACTGATGAACAAATAAGATGTCCTTTCAGTATTTTAAGAGTACTGAATCATGCATCTTTCTATAGATTGCATCCTATCATGCTTCTCTAACATTTAAAGGTTAAATGGCCTGGACCTTTCTTGTGGAATCAGCAGGTGAATGAAGCAATGTTTGAAGAGCACCATCAGAAGACACATTCATTCATTTATTTGCCAAGAGAAAGCTTGCCAGCTGGAAGCAGTGGGATCCCTAACCTCAGGTTACTGAGCTGTGGCTACTCCAAAAATGAGAATAATGCAACACCCTCCTCCTTCTCAAATACTCTCACCAATACATCTAGGTAAAAAGAATGAATTGCACAGATATGGGATGGGGGACATATGGCTGGAGAATAGTACCTGTGAAAGGGATTTGAGAGTCTTAGTGGATCACAAATTGAACATGAGTCAGCAGTGTGATGCGGCGGCCAGGAAAGCCAATGCAATTCTTGGTTGCATCAACAGAACCATAGTGTCTAGATCAAGGGAAGTGATAGTATCACTCTATTCTGCTCTGGTCAGACCCCACCTGGAGTACTGTGTCCAGTTCTGTGCGCCTCAATTTTAAAAGGATGTTGACAACCTCGAGCGGGTGCAGAGGAGGGCGACCAGGATGGTTGAGGGTCTGGAGGAAATGTCATATGAGGAACGGCTTAGGGAACTGGGAATGTTTAGCCTTTCAAAAAGAAGGCTGAGGGGGATATGATAGCTATGTTTAAATATCTGAAAGGATGTCATATTGAAGAGGGAGCAGATTTGTTTTCCATGACCTCAGAGACTAGGACTCAGGGCAATGGTTTCAAACTACAGGAAAAGAGATTCCATTTGAACATTAGGAAGAACTTCATGACAGTTAGAGCTGTTCGGCAGTGGAATATGCTGCCACAAAGGGTGGTTGAGTCTCCTTCCTTGGAGGTTTTTAAGCAGAGGCTGGATGGCCATCTGTCGGAAATATTGTGATGGGGTTCCTGCATGGCAGGGGGTTGGACTAGATGGCCCTTGAGGTCTCTTCCAACTCTATGATTCTATGATTCTATGAATACAAATGGCCTGAGAAAGCAAGGGGTTAGTAGCAAGTGGCTGATGGGTCTTTTAACCAAAACATTCCCAAACATGCTTTTTGAACTGGAAGACTCTGTTAGAAAAGCCATTATGGTCTAGAATAGTGCATGGGGTTTGGAACTGGGACTCCAGTGATCTGGGTATAAATCCATGGGGGAGCAGAGTGCAAATAGTACAACATTCCTTAAATAACTCACATACCTCAAAAATCCAACCTTAGAGAAAACAACGGCAGAAGTGACTTGACAACACTTAACAACAGCAACAACAACAACAACTCTATAGAATGGAAAGACATACTCATGAAAATAATGAATTTTTATTTGCTCCTCTCTGTACTTAGAGAAAGATTCGAAAGGTTTCCTAACAAAATTAGGAAAACAACATGGGAACTATTGTGTGAAAACACTGGTGCATATTATCTTTAGGTACCAAAAAAGAATGGGAAATATACAAATTGAAAAGACAAACTGAAACTGCCTCAAATAAATCAGGACTTATTCCAAAACGAAGTCTAAGTACAGACCAAAGTTAGATAGTTACATACCAGAGTACCAGAGCCCAAGTTCACAGATTATTTTTGTATTTGTATAGACAGCAGCTGATGCTAGTAATACATGAGATTATGTGCCTGGAGTCAGTGGCAAAAATATCATGGTCATAATCCTGTTGATAAAGTAACTGGGCTTGGCAGTTTTTGTACATTAAATCCTCCACTTACCACCACCCTGAGGCTCTCAAAGGTTTCCACAGGTTAAAGGGAGACAGGGAGAGGAGAAAACTTTCAATTAAAGACTAAATTCTGTAGCTGATGACATCACCAGCCTTTACACACATGGAATTGCGCAACAGGATTCTGTGGCCCATGTATGCAGAATTTTCCAGAATAAGTTTCTATTATACAAGATAAAGCCTGTAGTATATGCAGCAAGGTATCTATGTTACAAAGTCATCTTAAGTGCAGTGTTACAGTTAACAGATAAATTTTGAAAAGGGAAGATGAAATACCACTTTAGCAAATGTAAACATATAAGAGACATTAATGGCTTTAACAATATTTCCATTACATGTGTTTGTATTAAATTCAGAGTGCATTTAAACCTGTGTGTTACTGTTTCAAAAGAGAAGCAGTTATTCAAAGCATTAAACAATGGGATATAAACCAGAGCCGATATTCAAGCTTTTCTTCACACACCCTGTTTATCCTAAAACTGATGGTCAAAATCTCATCAGCAACTGTAGAGTGAATCTTCTCTGTGGTGGACTGCTCAGCACCTGTTGTAGCTTCCAGGCACAGAAGCTGGAAACTGCCCCTTGCACAAGGGGCAAAAACAAAACAAAACAAAACAAAAAGCAGACAACCATACATACAATAGGCTGTTGCACATTGCAAAAACAAACAAACAAACAAACAGGTCAATGTTTTCTTTTCTCCTCCTTCAAATGCCCTCTGTTAAGCAGTTTGAAGAACAGAAGGCTCAGTTCCTGAAGCAAGAATTCCTTTGCTCACTGCCCAAGTTAGATACAAGAGATCCTATTCGTAGGTTTTCGGTCCCAGTGTGTAACAGAGAGGGGCAAGGTAATCCTTGTCAGATTTTTTTTTTTTTGCTGTTGTCAGTTACTCCCCATTATTCCCTCCCAAGTGGCACATGTGTCTATCTGTTGGAATTGACTTTCACACAGGCAAAAGCATCACAAGGTACACCCTCCCCTTGTCTGTCTGTCTGTCTGTCTGTCTGTCTGTCTGTCTGTCTGTCTTTCTTTCTTACTTACTTACTTACTTACTTATTTACTTACTTACTTACTGGCTGGCTGGCTGGCTGGCTTTTCCTTTGCTGATATCTTTCTTGCTTTCTACAAAGGCTTCTGTGTGTGTGTGTGTGTGTGTGTGTGTGTGCAGGTGTGTGTGTGTGAGAACACAGAGACAGAGAGAGAGAGAGAGAGAGCAGGCTTAGAGAATACCTCCTGGATGGATATACTCATTTCTGCAGGTCTGATTCTTTGTTCCCCCAAGGTACATTCACAGAAGAGCTGGGAGCAAGTGTACAGGATTTAGAGGTGAATTTTGAGAATGCAGGGTGCCCTACAAATTTACCTTGAAGCTTTTCCCTGTGTCTGTGAGGAGATTTCAACTGGTATTGTGGATGACTACACTGCACAAGTCTTGCGGGACATGAAAACATGTCTGTTTCTGAGATTTTGGTGGACTTATAAGGGTATTTGCAAGCCTTGTTTTGAAGCTGCCTTCCCTTTTAAAAAATCAATATGAAGCTTTTTTTAACTTTGAAAAGGGAAGATTTCAAAAAAGTACAAATTGGCCCAAATCCTGTTGCTTAATGTAGTAAATCATATCCCAGTAGGACAATGAAAGGGGGGATTTGTTGAGTCAGCACCTCTGTGATTTCCATTGATTCAACAGGGACTGCTCCAGTTACAATTTACTATAAAATAAGTCATGATTAGAGTAGTCTCATTTGAATTAGAGGAATGGAGGAGCTGACTCACCAAACCCCATTGATTCTATAAACTCTTACTCTTGTGTGATTTACTGTACTAGCCCACATGTTTTTGGCCACTATGTATATAAAGGGGGAGATGAAGTTTTTCTTCATGTAAGGGTCACCAAGTGCCTTTTATGTATATTTAGAGAAATTACTCCATTGAGACCGACTGAATTTCCTAGTGAGTTGCCAACCCATTTGGGCAGTTTTAGGATTTGTAGTCCACAAAAAAGTAATTTTCCCAAATTCCAAAAAATATGACTTTTTAAGCCATGTATATTTTTATGGAGGGGACACACATTAAAACGTGAGAGCCACTGATTAAGGGGACTTCAGTTAAACAAGTTCAAGGATGTTGGATCCATAACTAGCTAGGAGCACTGTGGTTCTGAATACAGATGTGGGAACAAGGGATTGCTGTTGTGTTTATTCCCTGCTTGTAAACTTCCTGGCGGCATCCTGGTGGCCATTGCAAGCATAGCAGGAAGCATTAAACAGATGGTTTGTTCAAATGACCAGCGCCTGTCCTCAGGTGCTTAGCTGTTCCAGTAATTTGGGGAGGAACCCTCGTCACACTTTCTAGAGAAACAAAGTGGACGTGAAGAAAGGGTCTTTCTGTTGCTAACTTATTCTCTTGGCCACAGACCATGAAGATCTTCTGAACATAAGGAGGAGAGTCAAACCTGTCTGTACCCCTTACCCAAGGCCAAAGGTCATCTTCACACCACGCCGTGCTTCCAGTGAGCTTTTCAGGAGAAGATCACTTGCCTTTAACCCTGCCACACCCGCCATGAGTAGGCAGCGGCTGTTCCTCGCAGAAGGCTGGTAAGGCTACTGTGTCCCTGGCTATGTCTTGGACAGCAGGGTGACCCCCCTCCGCCAACACACTCACACCAGATCTGATCCAGCAGGCTTAAGAATACCTCCTGGATGGATATACTTGGCCAAGATGTTTTTTGTTCACCCAAGGCTTTGTTTGCACAGATATGTCATGAGAACCTGTTCATATTTTATTCTATTCATATTTTATTTGCAGGTATTTATTTATATACTGCCCGTCTTCTGTAAACCCAGGCAGTTTACAACAATACAATAAATCACTAATAGCACAGTATATATATATATATATAAATTAACTAATACAACAAATAAAAACAACATCAAAAGACAATATACTCCAGCAAGACAGTCTTGTTCTATTGATTAAAAAAAAAACTTTGTCTTGGCATTATTATTTTGTTAAAAACTCTTTAGCCCTCCATTCCGTGTGCTTGTCTACCTCCTTAGATTTGGCTGCAGACAACCCTGCTGGCTTTCCTAAGACCAAGTGTTGCATTTCCGTGTAAAGATTTTGCTAATTTCATCTCCGAAGACAAGCTGGAGTTTGCTGGGCTTATCTACCGCGGAATATGTGGCCTCCACAACAAACCCTAGTTAATCATAGCAATATATTTATTTATTTATTTATTTATTGCCTATTACCTGTATCTGATTTTATATGTTTTTTACTTTTTATGTTGTTAACTGCCCTGAGTCCCCATTGTGGGAATAGGGCGGTATACAAGAGTTAAAAATAAATAATAATAATAAATAATAAATAACCTCAGAAAATCTATACAGTTGGTTTGTGTTGGACAACAAGGTACAAATTTTGTTTATAACAAGCATGTACAATGACTGTAATCTCTCACCACTGCCACACCCAGCAATGCAAGCAAAGTGTAGTCATAGGCTTATATTTGTTGTCTGACCAGAGGAAAATTCCTGCAGGCTTTTTACTCTTCCATTTTAACAAGGGCAATCAATGTCTCTTTTTCTCACAATGAAACTAGAATCAATGGAGAAGCTTTTTCCCCATCACTACACACTCTTCTTTCCCCTAACACTACCATGCAAATAGCATGTAGTGTTCAAAACCTGGATTTAAGAGATTAACAAAATTAAACTGTAATAAACAGGACTAACCATACTGGTAAAAAAATTGTGATCACCACCCAGCCACATAATTGCATACGGCCTTAATCTGTATCAAAAAATCAAGATTGATTTAACTATCACAGAGATTACACACCAAATTATCTTCCCTCCCTTACAAATGCAAGTTTTCGTTCTCACTATCTCCAATAATCCCAAAGAATGTTGCTAGATAAACTGCATTAACCTGACAAAAACTGTCACAAACACAGGACTAAAACATTACAGAGAAGCAGGTGAAGCCCTAACTTTCACTATTTCCCTCCTGCAAGATGTTCTCCCCCACCCTTTTTTATTTTTTTATTTTAAGGAGATGCACAAACCAGACTATGTCAATAAAATTGATCGTTGTGCATTAGATCCATGTGCAATTTTCTATTGTTCTAGTTTCTTTCTGTCTGGCTGCCCTTTCTGACAAAACGGTTGCTCATAATATCTATTGGGCCACCAGGCAAACACATTCTGGACTTATGCTGCTCTTAAAAAGACATTTTAAGGGTGGTATTCAAGAAACAATAGTTATAACTCTATCTTTCTTTAGGCTGTGTTCATATATATGCTAGTTCTCAGTTGATAATCTCTCTTTCTCGTCTTCAGTGTTTAGGTAAAAAGGTAAAGGTTTCCCCCGCACATGCATGCTAGTCGTGTCTGACTCTAGGGGCGGTGATCATCTCCGTATTCAAGCTGAAGAGCCAGTGATGTGCAAGTCCATGTGGCCGGCATGGCTGCAAGGAAACACTGTTTTACCTTCCTGCTTTTTATAGCGGTACCTATTTATCTACAGTACTTGCATTTACATGCTTTCAAACTGCTAGGTTGGCAGGAGCTCTTGTGATCAGCGGGAGCTTGCTCCGCTGCGTGGCACCTGGGATTTGAACCGCCGAGCTGCCGACTTTACAGTCAACAGTTTCGGAGCCTTAGTCCATTGAGCCACCACACATGCTAATTTACTGCATGCTAGTTCAATGTTTTGTACCCTCAAAATATCACTGTTTTAGAGAGGTTATTTGATTCATTCTTCAGTTTTGGGCCTTTTTACACGACCCCTAAGATCCGCTGGTCCCTTAAATTCGGACCAGAGATCTTGAGGGTTCGTTGCTCTTCCTCCGTCCCCACCCGCTCCGCACTTCTTTGTTCTGTCTGCGTGAGGGGAGGGAGGGAAAAAAAGCCTTAGACAGGGACAAAAGAATAAAGCCTTACCTCCGGTGCCAGTGGAAGTTGCTCTAAGGGGCGGAGGCAAAAGAAAAACAACAGAAAGAAGCGAGGAGAGCTCAGGCACTCTCCGCATCAAATATTTTTCACCATCAAAGAGCAGGTACAAGAAAAGTGCGCTGGGTCGCGCTTAGGTGGGCGGGGTCGCACTTAATTGTCTGCAAACTCCGGAGCTGGTGGGGAAACATTTTTAAGGTCCGGAGCTTGCAGCCATTTGCGGCGGAGCTTAGGGGTCGTGTATAAACACCCTTTGTATCACTGATTCAAGAGAACATGACACTAGCAACATTAACACTGAGAATGTATGAACTGGAAGATGCTATACATGAAAGCCCATAACTGATTTACAGAACTAAGAGTGAACAAAGTCAATGCATGAAGGTTGAAAACTCCTATTATCGATATTCTTACTAAGAAAGAAGAATTTAAGGGCAACAATATACCCTATTAAGTATAGCTAGACATGCCTCTGGAAGAACTGACTACAACGGATCCAAATACACTACACCCTTAGAGTAAATGGAAAAACACCAAGATAGCACCGTACTACCAAAGTATGGCAAAATAATATTTCCTGAAAATAATTTGCATATAACAGATAGACTTCATAACTGAGAGATATTAATGACAGGCTCATGCTCAAAATGCCATTTACTTGTGGTATCTTATGCAACTACAACAGTATTAAAGTTGTTAATTATTTCATTATTAAAATTTAGATGCAGAACTACAAAACGTAGAACGGAGTAAAAAGGAGGACCAATGCATGGAACAACTTCACTCAATAAACTACTCCTGGTCTCTTAAAATGATCCTAAACTCCTTACCTGCTTGTGGCAGTTAAAGCAGTAACTCAATTATCCCTGTAACACTTATTTTCCCTCAACAAGATACAATGGTTATTTTTACATTAATATAGTAATCTACATAGTAAAAACCTGTTACTGCAATTCATACAGTCAGTGTGCATTTCAGACAGGCAAACATACACAAAAACCGCCCATTTGCTAACATGGCCCGCTGCAACAGGAAGTTTAAACAAGAAAAATCACTCAACACACTTACTTGATTGCTTTTCATTTTTACAACAGCTACATCTTCTTTTTCCATGTTCAATCAACGATTGGAGAAACAATATTATTCTGAACAAAACAAATGCTACCTATAGAAAAGAAAATAAGTCCATACCAAACTGAACACCAAGAAGCTATTTCTCTGAAATACAAGTACTGTATTTACCCAGCACTAATTATATCTCACATAAGAAGCCAAAGTCCAAGATATCTGCTCCTTGAACTCTTACATAAAAGTAACACACTGCCCTTGGTACACGATGCCAAATACAGTGATACCGAGAAAGTTCACCGTATTCCGTGTCTTAAAGAAGTTCTGAAAAACGTGTTTGTCTAGCCCTAGTAAAATAATATTGTTGACCCAGTGGATGTGGGTAATTCTCCTTTTTAACTCTATGCTCAGTCCAATATTAAAGTTGTATGAAGCAGTATATGTGGACGCTCACTGAAATCACAATCTAAACTATTCTTACAAACTTTTCTTTCAGTACAGAACAACCCTGTGTGTGTGTTACCAACTATTATTTAACAATTTATTTCTAGTATAGCTCATGTTTTCAGTGATCTTAGATTCCCCTAGTTGTTTAAGGCCAACTAGATAACTTTACATTGCATTCAGATCCTTAAAAGAAGAATTGGGTATAATATAACTAGAGGTGGGCACGAACCACCCGTTCAGCAGTGTGTGCCGGTTTGATTTATCAGCCAAACTAGTGTTTGCCACTTCAAAGTCTCACTTCCTCTGGGAGATTCAGAGGCAGTATCTGGAGGAGGTGAGGCAAGGAAGCCAGTCGGTGTCCGCCAGCGGGGGGTGGGGTACTGAAGTGCCAAACACCTGTTCAGGTGATGAACGAACCAGCACAAACCACTGAACTGGTGATTCATGCCCATCTCTAAATATGAGTAAGATACCATAAATCTGAACTGGGTGAAGAAGATGCAGCACATGTCAACTGCCAACAGCATTCCAAGAAAAGGTTTTGAAAACTGAAGTGCTTAAGCTTTATCAACCTCTCTTTGGTGAAGCTGACTGACCAATTGTAAGAGTGCCTTAGTACAATTTAGGAAATGTAAGGAAGCATATCTTGATAACAAATACATTGGTACCCCGGTTTACATATACCTCGGTTTACAAAATTTTCCATTTATGAAAGGAAAATCCATAGGAAATACAATGCCTCAGTTTACAAAAATTTTGTATGGGAAACACTGGTTTACATTTCTTTTTCATAATGCATTGGGAAAGCAAGGGTTTTTAACTACACTTGGTGAAACATCTGTTATCAGCAGAAACTAGGCTATCCGACTTCCTCATTTCTGACAGCTTAATTTTACTGACTCAGTTAACACATTGGCTCTTCCTCTAAGAACATACGTGTCCTTATTTTCATTAACTGGTTTTCCTGGTAGTTTGGGTCACAATATAGTAAAATGAGAGGGAATAATATTAGCTATTGATATTTACAGGTGCGAACCTACAAATGAATTAAAAGCACTGGATCTTTGTATTGCTGCAAATGTATTAAACTATGCTATAACAAAATGCAAATGAATAATATAATTTAATCTGCATATTCAAAAGTTCTTAAATATTTTGCAAGAACTCTTGTTTACCCTGAAATTATTTGATTTCTGAATAAAAAAATCACTTTAGGAAGGCAGCCTGCATGTGTGTGGTACCACTAGATCTTTTCTCTCCTTGAATAAAGTCTAGTTTAATCAACAAGACAATCAGATATCCAAATGGGGAAAAATAAAGAATTTTCTTTAAAAAATTTAAACTGTAGAAAAACAATAATGCCAGACTAACAAACAAAAAAGATGGGAGAAGTAAAGAATATTGCTCAGAATCCAGTAGTAATGAAATACAGAACCTCTGCTTTCAAATCCATTCCATCATTTTTATCCATAATATTATTTGTGACAGAAAGAGACTACCATCTGGCACTTGATACAAGATAAAGGAATGGTTCCCATCTCAGTTCCTCAAAGCCAGATGTCAGCATGAACAAATTTGATCATAATTAGCATTCTTCTTGGCTCACCACACAAAGAATAGGACCATCTATACAGCTTAGTCAGAAGAATACATCTACCAAATGATAGAAGAACAAAGGCAAAGGGTACCTGCTTTCTAAAGATACCAATGTCATTGTGGACATTTAAACGGCTCATGGTAAATATGATATGCAAATTTCAATTCCTAAATAAGAAAAGCAAATATTATTAGATATACTGCAAATATTTCAGTACCTCTAAAGTGTCTTTGCATCAAAATTGCTCTGTGCTTTTTTAAAAAAGCCTTCCTAATATAAACAGAACACGGAGCCCCATGGCACAGTGGTTAAATGCCTGTACTGCAGGTAAAACTGTGCTCACGACCTGGGGTTCAATCCCAGGTAGCAGCTCATGGTTGACTCAGTCTTCCATCCTTCCGAGGTCAGTAAAATGAGTACCCTGCATACTGTAATTAAACTGTAAACCACCCAGAGACTACTTGAAGTGGTATGGGGCGGTATATATGCAAAACACTTTGCTTTGCTTTATATGCAATTTAAAGCATATCAAATTCCTACTCCTCCATCAAAATATTTATTTATTTATTTATTTTTTATTTATTTATATTTATATATAAATAAAATCCAGTTAGTATAGATAGCTCCATCCATGCAAGGCTGAATACATGACCAGCTGTGGCCTTTTACTAGTAATTAAAAGTGTGTCCAGTGTCCTCCAGGTTCTAAGCTTGCTTCAGGATTACTTTCATTCTGGGGAATCCTTTAAGGGCCTTGGGATAGGAAGAAGTTGTTAATGCTTGAAAATCACCATTACAGGTCCTGGTCTCACCAGCAGAACCAGCAGTAGGAATTTTCAAACAACAAGGACTTCCCTCCCTAATCCCAAAGCTCCCAAAGGTTTTTGCAAAATAAAAAGGGTGACTTAGGAGCTTCAGAAGCTTGGGGTGGGGGTGGGTGGGGAGTAGAAAATTTTAATGATGTTGACGTCATCAGTATGTGGAGCTTTACCTGGAGAATTTCAGCCAAAGACAGAGCAATTAATGACAGCCGGTATCAGATATCTGTTTTAAAAAAATCACTTTTCATTTTCTAAATATCTAAGGCTCACAATTTTAACAAAAGGATTCGTCCGAAGTGATATTAAGTCAAAAAGGATGTTTTACAAAAATTCCCTTAAGAATTATACCCAGTTGTGAATTTGAACAAAGTAAGCTTTCTGGGTTAGGAAAGAATCTTTTTCCAGAATCATTATTACACCAAATTCACCAAAGCAGGGCACAGTCTCCCTAGTGATAATCCCCTTTAGTGCTTTCATAGTTTATGCAATAGTCCATTACTAAAGAGGATGAAAGACAAAGGGCTCTTTGCAAATAGGCCAGTGTCTATATTTGTAATGATTAACACTGCTTTCTACTAATAGTAACATCTCTATAAATAGGAAATGATAATGAACTCAAATGACAAATGGTCAGGTCTTACACAACCACAGGTAAGCAGCATAAAAAATTACCAACCAACCTACCAGTCTATTTCTACTGCTTGAAAAGCAGGCCCAAATTTCTTAGTCAGACTGTTCTTTTCTTTAAAACACACACAAAACTTTGCAAATCTGGATGATTTTTTCTGAAGCTGTACTTATTCTTTATTTCATTCCAAGAGACTAATATTTGCATGGTTTTCCAGCTAAGACCCAAATTCCAATTCAGAATGCCAGTCTGGGAAATGAAAAATACATTGGTCCACAAGATACAGACAAGCACTGCCAGACAAAATAAGTGTTACAAAAAACAACAACCCTGTAAAACATAACAATCATACCAAGCAGTAATCATGGGTTAACCTCATATACCAGTTTTAGAGATGGGCATGAACTGGTTAATCCCAGCTCATAAAAGCAGAGGTACAGGTCTCCCCTTACCCACCTCCTCTGAGCCAAAAATCCACTCATTGGGCCAAGTTTGCTAGCTTCCAGAAGCTCCTCAAGTGATAGTCAACTCCCAACCAGAGTGCATAAGAACGTAAGAACATAAGAACAGCCTTGCTGGAACAGGCCACAGTCTATCCAGTCCAGCCTTCTGTCTCACACAGTGGCTCACCATTTGCTTCAGGGTATTCCCAAGCAGATGTCTTCACCCGCTTATGATTCCCCACAAATGCCATTGAGAGATATCCTGCCTATCTCTCCAACCCGGAGGTTGTCCTTAGGCATCCATAATGATAGCCATTGATACCCTTGTTCTCCATGAAGTTGTCCAATCCTTTCTTAAAGCTCATTTCTGCCCAACCCTCTTGGCTGATTCTCCCACTTAAACAAGAGGGCCTGACAGACAAGTCTATGCTCTAGCCGGGAGCGCAAGACCAATTGAGGAGCTGCTAGAAGCTAGCAAACTGGGCCAGGTGAGTGACTAGATCTGCTCTATGGCGAGGGAGGGGAACAGCAGTACCTGTGCTGATGCCTTTAAGAACCAGGACGAACCAAGATGAACTGGTTTGTGCCCATCTCTATGCTCTACATGCTCTACAGTGAGCAAAGCAACAAGAGTGTGTTAGAAGTGTACATCATCCTGAACTGTGCCCAACACAGAGAGTCCTCAAGAAGCAAGGGTGTTCAAAACCACAACAGATGTATCCTGCCTCTCAGATAAAAAAACAAGTCAGTTTAAAATCACATGCTATGGCAGGCATCCCTAGCACTTTTTAAAAAAAAATATGTTCTATGGATCAAATTTTTATTCAGCTCAAACTCCAGCTTGCATTGCACTCTGAAGTTAGTAAACAGCATGAATGTCTTAGATTTTCTTATATTGTTGTTACAGTCATGACCCCATGTCCATGGAATTTTCTTGGCAGGAGTACAGTGGAACCTTGACTTGCGTCATTAATCCGTTCCAGTGCTCTAGACTTAAGTCAAACATGTCTTAAGTCAAACGAACGTTTTCCAAAGAAAGTAATGGGAAAGCGGATTAATCCGTTCCAGATGATGAAAAAGACCCCCGAAAACAGCAATTTAGCACAAATTTGACTGGGATAGGAGATTCCTTCTGGGGATGTAAATGAAATGTCTCTTCAAAGAGAGGAGGAGGCAGTGGAATTATAGTCCACAAGTTATATGCCTTCACTTTTTAATGTTCATAGCAACAATGTCTAACATTTAAGTTTTACTGATTTTTAACCTGACGTTCCAAGTTCTGAACACCACTGCGCTTACCATTAGAGTCCCACAGCTTTACAGCTCCCCAACTAAAATGCTTCCATTGTGGACCAGACTTCTGCAGCCAGATTTTTTACAAGACTGAGCCGACTGTCTAACCAGCGAGGCCAGCCCCGAGCTCCCGGGCCTTCTTCTCCTCCGGCAGCAGCGGCGGCTTTGGGGAGGCCGAGGACCAGCTCCAGGTGCTCTGAGCTGGCCTCGCCGAAGCCGCCGCTGCCGGAGGAGGGGAAGAAGGCAGGAGCAGTTTGGAGGCGGCAGCCGTGATGCTGGGTTGTGGCTGCCGCCCAATTCCGGTGCCTTGCGCCGGGGCTCCGAGATGTAAGTCAAAGCCTGTGACTCAAGTCAAACAGGCCCTTTCTTGCTGCAAGTCAAATATGATGCAAGTCAAGCAGTATGTAAGTCAAGGTTCCACTGTACTGGAGTGGTATGCCAGTTCCTACTACAGGTAAGATAAGAACCTCCCTCTTCCTCAACCCTTCTTGAACACACAGTGTGTGTTACTTCATATATCCCGAGGAATGGAGATCAATACACAGAAACTATGACATTTTCTTAATCCCTCACTATATATGTACTAAAAAACAAAGGAATCTTTTACATCAAGTCAGACCACTTGCCTATCTAGTTTGGTGTACTGTAGTTTGTACTGACTAGTATAATCTCTTCATAATTTCAGGCTGTAGCCTTCCTCAGTTTTAACTGGAGATGGAAATGGCACAAACACAAGACCTGTGCTCTATCACTCAACTATAATCTTTCCTCCAAACTTGATGGGAGAGTTTCAAGGAAGCAGATGAACAGAATCTGGTAAGTAAGCAACACCACTATGTATGAGCCTCCAAATTATACGTGCCTTATAAATAAGATGAAAATATTTGCAAGGATGTACATTTAGCTATACTCTGTGCAAACATGGAAGACCTGACAAAACATCGAATAATTCCAGACAGTTTTGGAAAATAAGAATAGAATCTGCAGCTCCTTTTCATCACTGAATCCAAATTCAGTGTGGATTCATTGCTTGAAGTGCAGGTGTCCAGACTAACGTTAATGTTTTCCTGAAGCATTCAGTACAACAGTGTCAGTGCCGCTTTTGCCAGGTGGTTGTCCAAATGTTCTTGAATGCTTCCAGTATTGGCGCACTCATCACTTCTTGAGGCAATTGGTTCCACTGACATACTGCTCTAACAGAAAGTTTTTCCTGATATTCAGCTGATTAACTTGAGCTCACTGTTGCACTTCCTGCACTCTGGGATGATCGATAACAGATCCTGCCCTTCCTTTGTATGACAGCACTTCAAATATTTGGAAAGTGCTATAATACCACCCTTCTCGGTCTTCTCTTCTCTAGGCTAAACATGCCCAATTATTCCAGTTATTTACTCATAGGGCTTGGTTCCAAGCCCCCAGTTCATCCTTGTCACCCTCCTCTGAACTTTCTCTTCCTTCCTTCATCAGAACATAAGTGACAATGAATCAAAGTGCCTTGCCAAAAATGTTGTTGCATCCCATCTTTATTGTGCTACATCTCAGAACATGCACTGAGAGGCCATCTGATACAAAAAAATAAATGTGTCGTATTTCAAATGAGTCTATAGAGCAGAAAGTCCTTTAAAATGCAAACTGTATTGAGAATCTCCTTTGTCGATATGAAATTGAGAACAAAAGAAAGCAACCTGCCCAACGTCAGATAAAAACATGGTGGCAATAAATCCTTAGAAGCAGGATGCACAGGAACAAATACACAGAGGCATACATCATAACATCCTTCTCACAGAAATACAGGTAGCTTACTGCTTTCACCATAACATTCTAAAAAACCTGCCCGGGTCACAATAAGATGGAGAAAATGAGAATGCATGGGTGGTAAAACCACAAGATAAAAGAACTGCCTGTGGAAGTGCCATGGAGACTTCATGTTTACCAGGAGAACCTGGCATAGACATCACAAAGCTGCAAACTATTTCTTCAGATGTATGCACTGTTTTAGGCCTTTGCCATTTAAGGGTCTGGATCAGTCTCCTTTGATAACTAACTTTTCCTATCAAGGACATCCTGCCCAGCTTTACCCATGCCAAGTCCCTAGGGCGCACGTGCACCTTTAAACACACTGGTCAGAATCCTGCTAATATGTAAGGGCCGTTGTGTGAGTAGTCACTCTCCCTGGTAGGCTTTCCTTTGTGTGACTGGCTGGGGGCATGATCACTCATGCCAATGGCTGACCCCCTAGATGGGAAAAAAGAATGACTGCTCTTGCATATGTGCTTTTGGTTAATGGGATTTCAGCCAGTAACACAGCAAATACTATTTCTCTGTGATGACGGAATCCCACCACAGAGAAATACAAATTCAAACTATAATTTCCCGGAAGATTTATACGAGCTCTTTACATATCAATTACTCTGATTTTATTTATCTGTAGGTTACATAGTAGGGTAAATTAAAAGTACAACACTCACTGACTTCTTACAACAAGAATAATTAATCCACACAAAAAGATTGTGATACAAAAACTTAACAGAACTTATACACATATCTTTAGTAAGTGGAACTTTAAATAGCTGATTTCCCCACCCTACCCCCAGTATGAAAAATGCTGTTCTATACATTTAGCTGTAAGGGAAATATAAAATCTGAGTGCCTACCAGTGCTATGTGATCATTATCATCCATTGCGGGCAACCATAATATGGCATCTTATGCCTGCTAGGAAAATATACACACCATCCTTCTGTTTCTGAATGATAAAAGAAAGCTTTTAACATAGATGCCAGAAAACATAAGAATCAGAATATTACAAAAACTAAAATGTGATCGCGGTTTGTCTTTTAGCCTACACACAAAATCACCTAAAAGGGAATTAGCATCTGAAATTCACTGTGCAATGCACGCACACATTCAGCTTTGTTTCAGGATAAGTATATTCAGCCTAGAACTTCATGTTCTGACAACTAACAGCCCTAAGAACAGCTTGCTAAGCCCTTAATTTGCGCACAGCTGATTTTTGCCAAACAATGGTCATTACTGAAAGATTTACAGAAAGCAAAAGGGTTGTTTCAGTGCCTCAACTTGGCATTCAAATATCTAGGTTTGTGTGATTAAGAGGAAACCCGTTTCCTGAATTTCTATCCCAATGTACTGATGCTCTTCTGGGCTCAGAAAACTACAAGCTTCAAGTGTTTCCTGCAGTAATTTTACATATGTTACTTAAAAGACTACTTTAAAAATCACTACTTAAGTTTTTGCTAGTAAAAATTTTTTAAGTGAACCGTCTGGAATGGAGAAAATGAAAATTGTTTTCTATCTTGTTTTGAATAACACAGGTAGAATCTGGATCAGTTTATTTTCATCATTCCTGATTATTTGAAAAACTCTTATTTTAAAAAATGGTTTTGACTCATCTATCAGGATGAGGGGGGCGGGGAAAACTCTTGCATTAAGTCCCTGCTGTAGCATATTCTGACCCCATAAGAATTTCAAAATATTGAGAGTGAGCTATACCATACAGTTAAAACTGCTCCTGGGCTTATGGGAAAAGGGTTATACTATATACTTTATCTCCTGAAGCCACTCAAAAAGTTTCAGTGAAAGTTAGAAACACATTAAAAGAAATCTTTGCAAACAGATTGCTGCATTAAGAAGGTCACAGAATAAAATGGTCAAAAGATGTCAGGTACTTTTAGAAGTGATTAAAACCCTTTTCATCAACATCTTGAGACTTAAGTCTGACATCTTTGTTGGTTCCAGTGGCTGTTTGTTGGTTGTTTTATAAATAATAAATCACTCATCTCAGCAACTACTTCCAACTCACAATAAGAATAGTAAGTACAATAAAAATACTGTTTTGTCTTCAGAAAAGCTCTGTAACTAGGGGAGGAATATTGTACTACAAATCATTTCTGGGAGCATGTATCAGTCTAAAGAAGGTTAGGCAACTTTGCAAATGAGGAGAATCATTCTGAAAAATGTGAGTAACTGTTACATTTTTAGATTATTTTATTCCCTTAATCCAGGTGCAAGGATGGAAGTAATGCTGAGTGGGTCAGAGGACATCAGACAAGCTAGCAGGAAATTAGCAGGAAATAAACCATCCACCCTCCAACTCAGTATTACTTTTTAAAAAAATTCAAAGTTCTAAAACACATATTTGACAAAGCCATGGGCAGCTCTCCTCGAGTTTTATTTTAAAGCTAAATACAAAACAGTTCATTCATTGGTTTGTTGGTTGGTTCATTCATTCATTCATTCATTCATTCATTCATTCATTCATTCAATTTCTATAATTATGCCCATTGTTTAAAACAGTGGCAACAGCATAAAATGATACAAACATAATCAAAGTGAAAATTATTATTTTAAATTAAGCTAATATTAGTTTTATAGAAAGCTAATTGTGGATGTGATGTTACCCATGCTTCCTGGTCTTTCCTCACATTTTAAGCTCCATGTTCCTTTTCTATCTGCAATGAATATACCCAGACTTCAAGGCCATGTGCTTTTCTACAGATCAAGGAGAAATTATAAATCTTGACATCTGAATTTTTCACTGAATTGGCAACCACCATCGTGCAAATCAGTCTACCTTTCTGCCTGCAAGAACAGTTAATTTAATTGTAACTTTATCTTTTTAATATTGTAAGTTATGACCTACCATTTTGTAAACCGCCCTAGGTACTGCAGTTTGCACTATAAACAAACACACATCACAGTGGCCACATTTTTAAGGGGTTTGTGTTCCTTCCCCACCTCTTCAATTTTGTACCTAAGGAACACTTCTGGTGAACTTGAAAGCCTACCCAGTTTATAATTTGTTTGGTCAACCACAAAAGATACTAGGCAACCCAGCATTTAGCTTCTGCCCATGGATCAAAACTCAAGGTTTGTTTAAAAACAACAAGTGGTTCTCTCTAGTTCTAGGTCCTACATCGCCTAAAAAAGACATAATAGAATACATTAACAGTGTTGCATTTTGTGTTGATTACTGCAAATGTCTGCCAATTTTATCATGCAGGCAGGGCACAGAAATTCCATATGAGAATTTTTCACTGCCTAGAATCTGAAAGATATGAGGATAACTTCAAAAACTAAACTAACAACAAAACTGCATAGGAAATATGAATTGTTCTAGCTAAGAATAACCCAAGGATGCCTGACTGTTCTGGGGCTGTATATTGTCCCACGTTATTGTAAGCCGCCTTGGGTCCTTTTCCAAGGGAAAAAAGTGAGGTAAAAATAAAACAAATAAATGACTATTTGCTAATTCACGTGACCCCAAGGGAATGTGTAGCACAAGTCCAGCTGGATTCAGGGAGACTAAATACAGCTTTTTCAACCATTGTTTTTATGAAATGGGGAAAGTAGATGGGTGGTTTAAGATTTAGTCTATGCCCATTTGTCTGAAAGTCCAAGTGATGCAGTACAAGCCCTTGAGCGTTGTCTGGAGGCAATAATGGACTGGATGATGGGCAAGAAACTGAAACCTGATCCAGCTAAAATGGAGATTCTACTGTCGGGTGGATCCTCTGACATAACAGTCATTTTCCTGTTCTTCATGGAGATTACACTCCCCCACTAAAGTATCGGTTCACAATCTGGATGTACTCTTGGAACCTTCTCTCTCAATGGAGGTGCAAATATCTGCTATGACCAAAAGCACTTCATCAACCACCAGATCGCTCAACTGTACTTCTACCCAGATAAGAAATGTCTAACAACAGTAGTTCATGCTTTGGTCAACTACAAAATAGACTACTGTAATGCTCTCTACATAGGGCTGCACTTGAAGTCAGTATGGAAACTTCAACAGGCCCAAAATCCAGTGGCCAGACCAAGAGATATAACCATTTATCTCCAGTCTCTGCACATCTCCATTGCCTTCCTGTTAGTTTCTGTACTCAGTTCAAGGTACCAATCATCACCTATAAAGCAATAAATAGCTTGGGACCTTGATACTCATCACAGTGCCTCTCCCACAAAACAGTTACCCATCTATCCATTCTTTGCAGTCCAGAATGTTAAAAACAACATCAGAGAGGCCAAAACAGCAGAAATGGAACTTTTCCAGTTTTGGTCATAAACCCATGAAAGAAACTTCCAGCAGATGTTTACTGGCTGCCTTCCCTCACAGTGTGTAAGACATTAGAGAAAAACAGAACTATTTAAAGGTGCCTTTTATTAACTATTGTACCTTTGATGTTCAATGTCATTCTTACACATATTAGTAACAACAGTAATTATTACAACTAGCAAGCAATTGTATCTGTTCTATTAGTAGAATTAACTTGAATACTCCACCTCCTTGTTTGGTATGTTGCATGTATGAATAAAGAACTGACAACCAAATATGTGCATAGGAGCTTATTACTGGAATATCATTTCATATTTTTTCATATAAGAGAGTTTCTGTTTGAAAGAAGAATGTTTACTTTAGTTTACCTCCTAAGCAGCCTGGATAGCTCAGGCAATTGTGTATCTAGCTACAAAACCACTGGTTGGGAGTTCAGTTCCCCAGTATGCCTTCCAAGAAAAGAGACAGCCGAACTACACAGCTACAAAAGGCACCCACATAAAAAGGGAATTACAAACCACCTCTTTGTTGCTGTGTTGTTACAGTTGTGACCAACTCTTTGTGACCTCGTGTCCATGGAGTTTTCATAGAATCATGGAGTTGGAAGAGACCTCATGGGCCATCCAGTCCAACCCTTGCCATGCAGGAACCCCATCACAATATTTCTGACAGATGGCCATCCAGCCTCTGCTTAAAAGCCTCCAAAGAAGGAGACTCCACCACCCTTTGTGGCAGCATATTCCACTGCCGAACAGCTCTAACTGTCATGAAGTTCTTCCTAATGTTCAAATGGACAGGAATACTTGGCAGAAATACTGGAGTGGCTTGCCAGTTCCTACTCCAGATGCCTACAGTGCCTGGTATTCCCTGGTGGTATTCCCAGCGCCTGGTGGTCACCCATCCAACTACTATCCAGGCCCAACCCTGCTTAGCTTCCGAGGTCAAGTGAAATCAGGTGTGCTCAGGGCATCTAAGCAACTTAAACTACCTCTTAATGTATACCTAAAAAGGCTGCAATGAATCACCAGAAGTTGGACAGTATGTCATTATTATGACTACTGTACTTCATCTTACCTGTGTCTGTTCTGTGGAACTGCTGCTAAGCTCATCTCCAGATTCCGAATCCTGGTGGATTTTTTCTGAACCTTCTCCTGCAGAGTCACAAGATGGCTCCTGCAAGAAGCTGGTCTTTTCTATTTCCAAACATTCCGAGTAAGGAAAGTGGGATATGGAGAAGGTCCTGTTCTGGTTAGACACTTTAGGAAACTGAAATTCATTAAATTTCCCATTATTTTGGGCAAGGTCCGGATTCAGGCTGGTATTCTGACCTGGACTACTACTGGGTCCCAGATTCTGATTGGCATCCCGAACTAGGTCAGACCCTTGGACTGGAGATGATTTCCCAAAGCTGGAAAGCTCTGGAGACTTGTTCACATTTTCTGTTGACCTCTGTAACCCATGCATAAGTTTTAGTGAGCTGTTTGGCAGCACACCTGGTGGCTTAGTAGGTGGCATTAATGCTTTGCGAGTTACTTCCTTGACATACTGTGCTGGCACGTAGAAAGGCTTGGAATTCTCATCGGTTTTGACTTGCCACCAATCATCGTTTGTCTTTTTCACCAAGATGTATCTCTGCCCTTGTTTGATCACAATCCTTTTGTCTTTTGCTTCATATTCATAGTCGTATTCAACTTCAACGTATGATGGACCTGGAAGTATTTTTCCACTCTTGTCAGCCATCTCTTTTTAAAAGTTCTGTTCACCTTTGTAGGTGAAAGATAAGCCACATTATGGTTTTCCTTCTTCGTTTTCAGTCTCAGCACTGCTGTAAGAAAACACACACACACACACATATATATTATCAAACAATAATGTACTCAGCTTCCACTATGCTTTATTTATTGAACACTCCTGTGTTTTGAATAAGCTCAATGATAACATGTCCTAAATAATGACCCCACAATCACCGAAAGCAAGGAAAGTGTTCAGCTGCATTAGATTAATAGAGATCTCATTTCACGATAAAAACTCATCAGGTTTTTATACCAGGAAAATGTAACTAGTGGGAATCTCAGTACTAAATCACCCTAAGTTAAGACATTGGCACAGGCATTTGCTGTTGAACACCAAATCATGCAACACAATATGTGACAGCAAGTGCCTACACTAACTTTTTAACTTGCTGCTATACATCAGGAAACTTAAGTTAGTATGTTTAAGACATATCTACCAAAAAAATTAACAAATTAAAATTATATTAAATTGTCTTGTTCATTTCCTTGAAGAAGAAAAAATCTAAGTTTCCCTAATAGTCACAAAAAGCTGATCCGGGACATTTTTTTACTTGAAAAATTGCATCAGTTAACAGCTGAGATGTAGGTCAATGGAAGTGTGGGGAAAGACAAGACTGCTGGAATTGTAGCCTTTATTGGGCCTTTACTAATCCATTTTGATTTTATTTGTAACTCATTTTTTAAAAATTCAACAACAAGAATGTGGAATAGTGATCTCAGCAAATACTTCATGGAAAAATTCCTGCCCTGCCTACTTACTAAAATCTCTTTTCAGAGCCAGCCAGTCTGTTTAGTAAATGTTAGTAAGCTACTGGATTTGCTCTTACTTGATAATTCCTTAGTGCGAGAGTCACTGCAGTGAAATCCCAAGAAGTTACTATAGATACATATTCTGCTAAAGTGGTACACAGATATTTTAGTTTAATCTGCATTAATGTTGTAGGACTGTAATAGAGAATAAACAATGACACAACTCTTCAAGACACACAAGAGTAACAGCCAAAGAGCAAAAGACTAAGCCTACTGTTTCAGTTACTTAGTAAATGGATAAAGTCTTTTTTTAGCTCAAGACAATCTCTTGCTTACGTAGAGGATTTATTTAGTTCAAGCATTATTAAATCGTGGGGAGGGGGAACAGGAATGTTTTGCTTATTTTGCATCCCATCTTCTTTTTGCAGAGATGCCTTTAGTCTAGTTGTCCAAGTATATTATCATTCTTCCATAATTTCACTCCCTCCAAAGTTAATGGCTGAAATCCCATAAATTGCAACTTACTGCACTAAGCAATGGGATTTCAGCTATTAACTTTGGAGGGAGCAACATTATGGAAAAATCATAATACTATATACTTATAATCAGTGGAAGCCAATGGAAGAACTGACTTAGCAAATCCCCACTTTGGTGGGTTGACTCTAATGCAACTTACTAGGTGAAGCAAGAGGATTTCAGCCAATATATCAGAAATCATTATCCATTATCGCTCCATCAAATTAATACAGCAGACATCACTACTGTACCAGAAGTAATGGAATTCCACTAATTTTATGCTTAGCACAACTCTGACTCAGTAGATCACAATGTACCCTCTATGACCATGCTTAAACAGCTAGGAAACACTTCTAAGAAATTAGCATTGTTCTTGTACTAAGCATCTCTTCGTGCTGATGGTTTATGCAGCCTACCTTCTGATTTCACCTGTACTAGTGAAAGAATGAGCATTTTGTCATGCATGCACAGTAAACTCAGACAGAATGTGTATTTTCACATGTTTGAAACCTGTTGTCTGAAGACACACACACACAAATACATTTCCCATATTGTTGTTGTTGTTCAGTCATTCAGTTGTGTCCGACTCTTCGTGACCCCATGGACCAGAGCTTGCCAGGCCTTCCTATCTTCCACTGCCTCCGGGAGTATTTCCCATATATCATTTCTCAAAAATCTCCTTTTTGAAGTATACCTGTTACTACTGATGGGGAAAAATACTGTATGACAGACTTGAGAAGAGATATACAACCTTGTTAAGGAAGACCCATTAAAATGCCAGTTCTGGGAATAGTATCCATTGAACTCAGTGGTGATTAATTCTTAAGTAGGTATAACTGAGACTCTGCTCCAAAACCCATAAATGGAGTTGAGGGGTTAATAATTATCACACTGCTAAGATGCTTCCATTTCACGGCAGGGTCTGAATTAGTGTTCTAAGTACTCCCCTGATCTTCAAAACAGCAACAGCTTTAGCAAACAGACTTGATACACAATAATATTTAGATAATACTATACTAAACCATAGCACAGCTAAATTTCTACCTCATTTCTGATTCCCTTACTGATGGATGCTTCTTCCCTAACAGGTTTTGCATTAGTCTTCCCAGAGTCTCTGGTGGGGGAGGGAGGAAACCCCCCATGCTATTTACACAACCCAAATGAAACACACACATTCACATTATTATTTCACTCTCCTACTGCAGACTGTGGCACTAGCAAACGTTATTCCCTGACACTCCAATGAACACATAAAGGGCATACGAGACAAAGTTAAATTACCAACACTTTGGTTAGGGAATGTTTAGATCCTCACCATCTTAGGTTCTTACCCGTTCAAGGCCAAATGAAGTACAGTCCAGCCAACTGTCCATTACACAATGAATGTTTTCTTTTGTGTTGTGACTTGTCAGCATCTCAGAAGCAAGCTTGAGTTCAAGCATATTTCTATTAAGCCCAGGACTTCTGGGTACATATCATAAATAAATAAATATGAGAACAAAACAATTCCCTCTACCTTAACAGCTTTGTCCTATATTTTCTACATCCTGTCATCTCTGTTCAGACAAGGATTTTGTTTAGCCAAGGAATGCCAATAACTGAGTTGCATGATTTTTTCATGTGTAAGATCAAAATTGCAAACAATAATCAAGCACACAACAATCATAATCTAGAGCAAGAACAGCAGCATTTCTAGTCACCATGGCAGAAAAGTAAACATTCCATGCAATGCCAAGTTCATGGTTTTCATAACAACATTCTCTCCACATTTTCTGAAGGGAATCAATTTCACATGCGGAAATGTCATCAGAACGATTTTGCCTGACAGTCTGTATGACTCATTTGTACTCAATTTTATATGAAAGTTTCAAAATGATAAAAAACATTAAAATGCAAACATTAAGCGGAGACAGCAGTTGGCTAAAAACAGGTTGATCTTCTCTAAATATGCACATTTCCCTTTGAATTTGGACTTCCTTCAAAATGAAAGCCTACATCTCATAAACTCTCTTCAGAGTTTACTAATGACTCATGTTTGGCAACTTCTTAATGGCATTTAAACTCACCTGGCAAACAACATTGAAAAGCAATTTTTCACAAGTTAACAAAAAATCAAGGGTATGCTGCAATACCATTAGTTACATACGGTACTGAAAACAATCAGCAGCCCAGATAGCTAAGGGGTAAAAATCTGTGGTTAATACACGCTGTGGTTGACTCAAGTCAAAAGGCTGGTGAGGCAGAGAAAATGTATAGAACTTTCCCTCAAACTAATCACAAACCTTTTCATCGCCCCACCCTCCACACTTGACTATTTACCTTAACTGGTGAAAGGAAGTTACACAACACAGTCTTCCTCTACCTTGAGCATATGTCAGTATTAACTATTATTTGGTCGCACACTGGTCTCATATACACTGTGCACAATATATGCAGATAAAGAGAACTACTTGACTTTCTACCCAAACCACAATCTATTGCAAAAGCGAAAAATCCAACGTACAGTACAATACTCCCTCATATAGGAACTCTCCCCCCACCCCACCCCACCCAATGGTCAAGATGAGTGCCATATCTGAGCTGTGTGAGAAGAGCACAAACAGGAAGGCTGCCAGGCACACATCAGTTACTGGCTGCTGAGCTGGGGGTGGTGGTGGTGTTTTGTGGAAAGAATCTCCCTGTGGGGCTGTCTTAGCACAAAGGCTCCTGCATATTTCCGGAAGCAGGTTGAACTAGTTAAAAAAAGAGAAACCTGAATCTAACACCAGGCCTAGCAGGGAGAAGGCTGGAATGCAGGTCCTTTCCCCTTCTCTCACTTACACATATCTCAAGTTATCGGGTCGCTATCATGGAACAAAGGCGAAAGGCCACCTGAGCATGCACAGAACAACAACAAAATCCATGCGATGGAGAATGCCTTTGTGAAACGAACTCCCAAAGGTTGGTTAGGCCATTGTGACCCCACTCCCTGCGCCAATATACACACTTATCAGCAAAACACCCTTCCTCAACAGCTGTTGCGTTGTCTGACCCTGCCCCCAAAAAAAAAAGCGTTGCCCAAAGGAACCGGGCAGATCCTCCTCCTCCTCCTCCTGCTCCCCATGACCAAGGGGACAGCCAAGCATTCTGCCACCGGGAGCTGCCTAAGATCACGTCTACACAAGAGACATAAAAGAACACACACACACATACATATACACTCCAAGCCAGGCAAGGCAAAAGTGTGGCTAAAAGAGGCAGGATCCACACCCCCTTCCCCTCCTCCACCTGTGGGGGCTGGGTCGCAGTGGAACCCTGTCTCTTTTGCAAGGAGAAAAGGTGGGTAAAAATACTCTAAATAAATAAATAAATAAATAAATAAATAAATAAATAAATAAATAAATAAAGGGAAATTGGGGGGACACGGAGGGCAGGTAGTTGCTCCTGTGTCATGAACCCCAGCTCAACGACCAGGGGAGTAGAGCCGAAGGCGTATAATAGAGGAAAGAGGGAGGGAAGGGGGGCAAGCCGGTGGGGTTTGGCTGGGAGAGGAGGAGGAGGAGGAGGAGGAGGGCGGCAACCCCTTCCCCACCCCTCCGCAGCAAGGCGAGGAAGCCCCCCCCCGCTCCCAATCCTCTCCCCTTCTCCCAGTTCGCCTCGCCTCGCCCACCCCCCTTCCCAGTGAAAGAACGCACACGCGCGCGCCCCCCATATCGCTCACCCAAAGTGTGCGTGGTTTTTTTTTTGGGGGAGAAGAGGCGTCCTGATGGCGCGGCGCTCCTCCGACGGACTCTCTGGCGGCGGCTTCCTTCTCCGCCCGCCCCGCCTCCCGTCTTTCCCTCGCCCGCCCGCCCGCTTGCCCGCCCGGACTCCCGCGAGCCACCCAGCGCCGAAGCCCCGCCCACTCACCCACCCCCTCCGCCGGCTCCACGGCCCGAGTGTCACCTCCCGGGCACACAGCGCGGGCGGCGTCAGAGGTCCCCGTCACGTGGCGGGGGGAGGAAGGAAGGAAGGAGAGAGAGAGAGAGAGAGAGAGAGAGAGAGAGAGAGAGAGAGAGAGAGAACGGGAAGGCGGAGCAAGGGTTAAAAGGAGGGCGGGAGACACGGACGAGGGTTGTCTGAAGGAGGGGCCGCGTCCCTCCTTCGCGAGTCACTTAAGGGCCACAAACTCCCGTCGGGCAGGTCCCAAGCCAACGCCGCCGCCGCCACCCCCATCACTACTGTATTCTTATTTTTACGTTTGAATGAATGACCTCCCAAATGGCCTGCCCTGCCCAGCACTGCTCAGCTCTTGCAGGCTCCACCCTGTGGGGTTTAGGGAGTCAGTCCCTCTGATATTTCATCTTTCTCTTCTCCTGCTGCCTTCCTCATTTCCCCGTATTTATTACTTGTGATACCTTTTAATAAAATAAATTTTATTTTAATGAAATAAAATAATGCAAGCTGAGCTATCTTTATCAAAGCATTGTCCCAAAATGCATTCTTGATAGATGACGTAGTCTTATCAGACAGTAAACTCCTAAATTGCTGGAGTGTCTGGCAACCTGGCACACTTTGTCAATTAAGAACCCAGACACCTTTAGAGCTTCAAAATTCAGTTCTCTGACCCCCAAATATTTCCAGATTTCAGGGGTTACCTAAAATCACTTGAGGTAGATACCCCTGCTACTTTGGAGCCCAAGGGAAGTAAATTTTATTTTAAAATATTTTTAGTGCATATTTTGAAAAAAAATGCACTCAAAATTTACTTACCTTGGGCTACTTTCTTCAAGTGATTTTAGGTAACCCCCTGAAATGTGGAAAGATTTGGGGTTAGGGGACTGAGCTATCAAGGTCCAAAGGGGGTACCCCTAGGAAAAATTCTTTCTAATTGGAACCAATGGGAAGCCACCACAGCGCTATCACTCACCCAATCAGCTTCTGATTCCAATTTGAAATAATTTTTCCTAGGAGCACCCCCTTTGGACCTTAACTGCTCAGTCATCTGACCCCAAACCTTTCCAAGTTTTGGGGGGGTGACCTAAAATTGCTTGCTCCTCTGTTTCTTTGGTGCATTTAAAATGGCAATTTTCAGCTATAAATCTATGCACACTTGCCTGGAAGTACCATAAGTCTAACTTAATAAAGTTCAACTATTGCAGCTAAAGAGAGTTTTAAAGGGGGGTTATGTGCATAGAAATTATTCCAGGCAAAATAACAAACAAAATAAAAATAAAGGACTTGGTTTCTTTATTTTAATTTTTCTTCTTTTTAATACAGTATTTATTTTCTTTGTGCCTTATATGTTAGAATAGTGTTGGTGAACCTATGGCATGGGTGCCAAAAGCGGCACTCGGAGCCCTTTCTGTGGGCACCTGACATTGCCCCTTCACAGCCACCTGTATTCAAATTAAATCGCTGTATTGGTACTATACGAAAAATTAGTTGGTTTTGAATCACAGTTTGGGCACTCGGTCTCTGAAAAGTTTGCCATCACTGTGCTGGAGCAAACTAACACAGCAACTTCCTCTAAAACTATCCCTAAGTATTTAAAAATGGTATCCAAAAAGGTGCTAGTATCTGTATTTTTTTCCAGCATATATTTTCAGAATGGAAGTCCTATCTGTGTTAGTCATAGTCAAATATCATCTTTTTAATTATAAGTGATGCATCACATCTGCAGTGCCCCAATACAGGTCATGGTTGTTGGTTTTTTTTTTAAGTTTTACTTCTCCACAAAACAGAGGAAATGTTTAATAATAAGTCACTAAATGATATGGACCAGAAAGAATTAGGAAAAGATCATGTGGTTGTTAAGATGACAAATTGTAAGAATGGTTGATACCTTTTTTTTTTAAATTACGCAAACAAGTTGCAAGCTTTTATGCAGTTGTACATTTTTGACATTGGTTTATTTCCAGTTCTCTCACACACATACACTGGAAAGGAACCAAAATGGAGCAGACAGCAAGTAGGAGCCCATGGGAAGGACTCAGAAAATGGTGGGCATGGGTGCTGTTGGGGATGGGTTGGCTTACTCCAGCAATTACATCATGTGATCACTGGGAAAAGGAGGGAACCAGCCAGTCTCTGTGGCGAACCAAACGGCAGAGCAAATGCTCCTCTACACACTCAGTTGCAGTGTAAGCAATTAATCTATTGGCACCATGCAGAAAAAATAAAATTGAACTTTGTATCTGATGAATCTTTTGTGTGTGTACATATATGTGTTGATTGGTTTGCTTCCTTGGCACTATTATCTATTGCAATTTTCTTTCTCTAGAAATCAGTCCCAAAATATGCCTAATTTCAGCTTACTTTCCTTGCAGTGATAAACTTGTCAGTGTTTGTACTATTCCCTCTGCATATGTCTGTGAAGATTCTCAGTCATCCAGGTGAGTTTATCTGGAAGCAGACCGATGAAGCTGTTTGGATGAACAGCGAAACGTTTCTATCTCTCAAAAAAGAAGTCCAGTAGCCATGACTCAACTTCCAGATATTCCCTCTGCATTTCTTCTATAACCTGTGGATCAGAAGGTGTTTAAGATGTCATGTTCAGTTCAAACCGATGGGATCTCAATGTGCCTGTGTTCACAAGGTCCCTCTCAAATAGCTGCAGTTCATACCAGCAATAATTTAAGCAAGTAGATAAATAGGTACCGCCGTAAAAGGCGGGAAGGTAAAAACAGTGTTTCCTTGCAGCCATGCCGGCCACACGGCCATGGACTTGCACAACACTGGCTCTTCCGGCTTGAATACGGAGATGAGAGTCGGACACGACTAGCACACATGTGCGGGGGGAACCTTTACCTTTTTTCCTCTTCTGTGCCATCTCACTTGAAATAAATTATTCGTTTTCTTCTGCCTTATAGTATTCACCAGGTTATGGCATTTTGTCTCTCCCTTAACCTGTTTTGATGCAAAACAAAAAAATAGCTTGGGTTCACTTTGTGTCATCTCCAAGCAAAGCTGTGAAAGAATTCTGGCTGGGAATTTCTGATCTGGGAAAGTGGGTGTTAGTACATAATACTGCTCTATGTGATATTGAATACTTTCTTTTGTTCTTCTTTACCTTCTCCTCCTCCTCTTTAGTCCTGTAAGATGGCTGAGAGCGGTGCCCTGCCATTATTGCCTATGGAACTTTAACATAGCACCGTACACTGATGATGGCTGTCAGGGGAAGTGTGGTGAATAGACATGGGCACGACTTGGCGAAATTCTCGTTTCCGTTTCCGTTCCTCATTTCCATTACGCAACGGAAACGGTAACGACAATTAAGCCGTCAGAACTCAAACTCGAACCGAAAAAAGAAAAATTGGGTCTGATTTGTCGTTGTCGTTCATGGCATCGCGGTGATCGCGCGATGCCAAGCAGCACAGAAAAAAAGTTTTTTAAAAAAACCGATTCCCGTCCAAAAAAAGCAGGTGAAAATATGCCTGCCTGAGTGAGGGCACCTACCAGAGGGGTGGTTTCTGGGGGGGGGTGTCCCCGGCCTCCCCCCCTCTCCTGTCCTGGGCTGCTCTGGTGGGGGGCATCCTCGTCGTCTCGCCATGCCATGCGGTGCGGGGGGATCCAAAATGGCGACAGCAATATTTTTTTTGAACTCGTGGTCCAAAAAACCCACCAAAGCACCACACAGAAACATGTGAAAATTAGGTATTTTAACTGCCTGAATTTTTACAGTAGCAGCAGTGGGTTTTTCTTGCAATAAAACGTCTCCATTGATTTTATTTTATTTTATTTTATTTTTATTTTTTTACACCTGCGCAATGATGGGCTGGCCATGGGATGGGACCATGCAAATTTTTGGAGCCATTCCACCAATCGCATGGCCACTTGGCCAGGTTTTGACTGAGACTTCTGGGATGTGCCAGTCGGGCATAAAAAGCCCACTATAACCCTAGCCCTAACCCTAACCCTAACCCTAACCCTAACCAATATGCCAGTACATTGTCCTTCTTAGTGGGTCAGAGGCACCCAGAGGTGCAACCCACTAACTCACCCTAACCTTACCCGTAATAACCCTAAGCCTAGCCCTTGCCCTAACCCCAACCCTAAGCCAGATCTGTACTCACATTGCACTACACGCAAGTACATTTCCCTTCTTAGTGAGTCAGAGGGTGCCCAGCAGAGGCATTTTTCTCTCACCAGTCCAAAGTTCCAAAAAACTCCAAACCTGTACGCCAGTATGCTGTCCTTCTTGGTGAGCTAGAGGCACCCAAAAGAGAGGTGCCTCTGCCAGTGCCACTTGGTACGCAATGGCTACACGGTCACCCTTCCTTTTCCCTTTGTAGGGGGCCAGAGGAGGCACCCACCCCAGAGAGGTGCCTCCAGGAGCCCGCTACCCTACCCCCCAAACCAGTACTAACGACAAACGACAAACGAAATGATGAAACGACAAATTTTTGAAAAGTTTTGCGACAAACGGAAACGAGCCGAAACGGGCCAGCTCCGACACACGACAACTCGAAACGTTATTTTTCCTGGTCGTGCCCATCTCTAGTGGTGAACTCATAAAATTGGTCTGAACTTGCAGCTTTCAGAGCAAAAAATTCTTCAAAGGAAAGTAATTGTTGTGTAATGCTGGTAAACAGAAGAGACATATATAGAAAAAACTGCCTCCGGGAACAGTTCCCCAATTAGTTCATTTTACTTTTCTTTTTTGTTGAGTGCTTTTTTTTTTTTCAGTTCCTCCTCCACGGTTGGGTGTTGCCAGTCTACACAGCTGAAAGGTCATTTCCCTCCTACCAAACTCCTAAGTCTTTCTACTCTCATTTATGCTGACGAACAGAAGCAGGAAGTTTGTGAAGGGCATGTGAAGACTGCTCCTGTTTTGAGGAACAAAATACCCCTGACAGCAGAAATCTGAAATATGCTCTCCCTCATCCCTCGTGTAATTCATCCACAGTCTGAACTCCAAATACTAACATTCCTTTCTCTTCACCTCCTCCTCTCTCTCTTCTTATTAAATTCCCTCCTACTCACATTCAACAAACTAACTTAAGTCTCAGTTCTTCAGAGTCCAACTAAAGGCCATGTAAAGCAACTCCTTTCACGCATATTATTCCATCATGACCATAAGGGAAGGATGCTGATCACTCAGTAGCTCACTGTGAAGATTTTGTATTGCACTTTGCAGAGAAATTTGTCTGGATCCACTCCAGTTTAGATGCTGTAGTTGACGCAAGTCCTGGCGATGTAACTTGGGCTCCTTCTTGACCCTTTAAAATGCATACATTGTTATTGGTGCAGCCTAATGATGGGCGTTTATACACGACCCCTAAGCTGCGCTGCAAATGGTTCCCAGCTCCGGAGCTTAGAAATGTTTTCCCACCAGCTCCGGAGTTTGGAGACAATTAAGTGCGACCCCGCCCACTTTAGCGCGACCCAGCGCACTTTCCTTGTACCTTCTCTTTCGAGGTGATAAAAAATTAGATGCGGATAAGAGTGCCCGGCTCTCCTGGCTTGTCTGTTGTTTTTTTGCCTCCCGCCCCTTTAAGAGCTCCTTGATACGGAAGCAGGAAGTAATGGGGCTCGTGGCAAGTTCGACCAGCACGGGCAGGTTAGTAAAGGCTTCTTTTGTCCTTTTTTTGCCCCCCCCCTCATGCCGACAGGAGCAGGAAGTGCTGAGGGGTGGGGACGCAGGAACAAAAACGAACCCCCAAGATCTCTGGTCCGAATTTAAGGGACCAGCGGATCTTAGGGGTCGTGTGAAAAGGCCCAATGTTGACAGGATCTTTCAAGAAGTTAAAGCCACCACACATATGCTGGATTATTGCCGCTCCTGGCTTATCAAGGCAGCCAGAGGAGGAGTGGTTGAATAATGAATGCCTCCTTACAATAAGACATGGTACCAGAACGCCCAAAGGAGGCAGTGGGTAAGAACTTTTTGGTGCTGAAGAGTGTCATTGGCTATTGTCAGAAGTGCCGCTATAGAAGGCATGTGATTATGTCTGCAGCACACATGCAAGCTGTGTTAACCTTGCTGTTTTCCCAGTCAGGATTCAGATATTATCTCAGTACTATTCTCATGAAATAATGGCTGTTGCCCACACGGACAAGGCAATCCATATCACCCCAGGACAAGAATGACTTAATCCTAGGTTATTCAGAGGGCTTTCTGTTTCTTTCTAGCAAGAACTCCACCCACCACAGATAACAATCCTCCTATTGTTTCCATGACCACTTAGTCTAAGGTGAAAGAACCATCCATCTTGTGGTTGGCATTATTCAGGGATTAATGCCCTCAGACAAAGCACTATGAAAAAAATGGCTTCCGTTGCTAATGTTCCATTTCTGTTTTATTTACAATCTCACTGAAATACAAGAAGATATACTATGGCTGTTGTTATGTGGTCTCAATACACTTATGAGTTCTGGTGACTTCTCTAGAGGATTTGTGGGAGTGATTTACTGCTTCCACTGAATTCCTTCTCCAAGGCGGCATTTGAACCCAGGTTCTCCAAATCCTAATCTGACACTACCCAAAATACCATGCCGGCAAAGAAATACTATTAGATCCTTTTAAATGCTGTTTCACTTCCACTGCAAGTTCTCCGGTGATCAAATCACTCTTCTGTTCCAAAGTCACGATCAAAGAGTATTGATTTGTTAGCTTGAGAAATCCTAGACTTAACTGTAGCTGCCACTTATGTGACATAGGCAAATTGTCAAAAATATGTATCACTGAATTTGAATAATTTAGTTGTTATTGTTTAGCAACAATTACCATACATTTCATTTGGTTGATTCTAGCTTATAGCAACACGTCTCAGGCTTTTCTAGAGTAATGGTTTACCATTCCTTCTTCTGGGGGTACCCTTGTCCAAGGCCACACAGACAGGCTGTTCTACCAATAGGCACACTGGGGAATTGAACCCCCAACCTAGAAAACCCTGAAAAGGGTGAGCATCAGTCAGAATTGACTTCACAGGATGCAATCATTATTGTAATACAAGTATTGTAATACAAGTACAGTGGACCCTGTATAACAAACAGTTTGTATAACATAACATAAGTACAACATAAAAAAATCTGGAGATAGGGGAAATTTGCTTAAAAGAAACATATACGGGGCGAATCTGTACAACATAAAATGGTCGCGATTAGAGATTACTTTGTTTTCAATACATTCCTATAGGAAATTTGTATAAAGGAAAATTTGCTTAACATAATTTCATTTGGAACGAATTAATTACTTTATACAAGGTACCACTCTTTTGCCTAACAGTGATTACTGGATGTATTAAAGCACTTTAAGTTAGCAGCTCGGCGGTTTGAATCCAGGGTTAAATAGGTACCACCGTAAAAAGCGGGAAGGTAAAACAGGGTTTCCTTGCAGCCATGCTGGCCACGTGGCCATGGGCTTGCACAACACTGGCTCCTCAGCTTGAATATGGAGATGAGCACTGCCCCCAGAGTCGGACACTACTAGCACGCATGTGCGGGGAAAACCTTTACCTTTACAGATCATGATCTGGTCCATCAGAATAAAATATTGCACAGACCATTCCCTCAGCCCCTACCTTTACTGTGTCTTTTGCTTCCAATTAACCACGCAGTAGTGTTCTGTGGATCCAAATGTTAAACTGTGGTTACTTTTAATGATGGTGTGCAAGGATGTTGGTGATACACCACAGTTAAGACAAGCCACAATGTGGCTGGTTTCAAACACAACCTTCAGCTGCGGTTACTTAAAAAGAGAAGATAAAGTTTCAGATCTATTACTTGTGGCCACACAAGTAAGCATAACGGGATCCTTAGACTCATACTTATAATAACATTGGCCAAAATGTCTGCATGTGGCATATTAGAAGGAAAACATAGGCCACTGTGTTTCTCAGAATGTTGTTCTTATAAAAGAATCATATGCGCTAAGCAGGTGATGCTTCTCTGGCACAGATGTCACTTTGTCTCTGGTTGCTTTGCTTAACTGATACCAATGCAATACAGAAATTGATGGAGATTTAGGGAGTCAACCTCAATGGGCCTGCTCTAAATGGAATTTACTATAGCATAGTAAAGCACTGTTAGAGTAGGTCCATTTGAATCAACAGAACATGCAGGGGAACGGACCCACTAAATTCCATTGCTTTAATGCTCCCAATCTAGTGCAATTTACTACTCAAAGCAACAGAATTTTAACTAGTATATTGCTGACCTTACCTTGGCCCCAGGGCCGGCGCGTCCAGTAAGGCAAACTAGGCAGTTGCGTAGGGTGCCAAAATGGAAAGAGGGCGCTGGCCAGCCAGCCGCCCCCCCCACCGCCCCCCCCACCGCTGGCCACTGCCATCCGTCCCCCCACCGCCCGCCAGCCGCCCGTCGCCGTCTGCCCATTGCTGCCCGTCACTATCTGCCTGCTGCCCCCCGCCGCCCCTTCCCCCGCCCCGCCACCCTGCCGCCCCTGCCCCGCCTGCCCCCTGCCCGCCCCACCCCCCGCCCCTCGCCTAGGGTGCAAAAAAAAAAACTAGCGCCAGCCCTACTTGACCCTATATGTTTCGGTGCTAGATTGGCAGGTTAGACTTTGATGAACAGGGTTGACTGTTCTGCTTTTAAACCTTACCCTGCTGTTCCCTTGTGTCCTAAAATTTTGGGCAGTGCAGCCGGGAAAACAAAAACATCTTACAGAGTATTTTTTTTAAACGTGGAATTAAGAAAATGGATGGCAAATGAGTGCACCAGCTTTCAGACAGTTAAAGCAATTAGGTTAAAGTCTTGAACTGTGCCTGCTCCATTAATCTCATCATACCTCCAGTAACAGCATTAATATCTTAACTGCTCATGATTGCCAGTAAAGTCCTGACGAAAGGAGGCACAGACTCTAATGAAAGCAACAGCTGTGGCTTGCAGAAGGCAGTGCCAAGAAATGATGCAAAAAGATGATCTTTCTGCAAGAAAGAAAGGAAGTTGCTATGCTGAAGAAGAATACATTTCACAGAACAAAAATCCAGAGAAAGAGACAGCTGAGATTGTAAGGAACCGGGTTCAAAAATATCACCGCGCGCCCCTGGGGTGAAGAAGGAAAAAATCTTCCAAGGCTTTTTCAGAAGCGGAGAAAAGTTTATTTCACACTGCATACGATAATGGCACTCAGCCGATCATTCGGAAAATACTGAGGCAACGAACAATAGGAACACGAAACTTTTATCAATTTCCATTCTGCTCTTCCCCCCGCCTCTATGTAAAAAGATAACATACATGTTGCAGGTGCATTTTAACAAAGAGAGACAGTCCTAGCTTATTCACACAGGATACTTGCTAGTTAGAAACAATCTTGTAGAACAGTCCTCCCATCATGCTTACGTCAAGATGCTCTTGCCTGCTTACAGGGTTTCATTGTTCTACAGAAAGATACATTCAGCGGTCAGTATACATGGGAACGGAATTCCAAGGCAAGCTGTGTCCGCTTTTTACTTTTGGGAGTTGGGGGGAAGAGGAAGACAGAGACCGAAATGCTTTTCTTGAACCAAACTTCAGCCATTTTCTTATGCTCTGTGGCTTATTAAAAGAAATACATATGTATATACATATGTTTAAGTAATTAGTAACCAGTCACTTTTATCTATAATGACTGCTTATTGATTATACCTAAATTGCCATTCTATCTACAATGACTTTGCTTTGCTGAGTGTTAAAGCAGAATATATGAGTGTAATTGAATATATTGGTATAACCACTTTATTGGCAGTGGCTATTTAAACTATATTTGAATACAATACCTAACATCTCCCATCTCTTTCTCTTCAGACACTCGTCAGAGTCGTCCAGGAAAGAGATTTATACTCTTGGATCAAATAGGTTATGTAGTTATTGTCTTTAAATGCTTCCCCACTCCTGTGTAAAGTGGAAAGTGAGATATTTTATCTGGCTTACTGTTAATTGTTCTATTGAATATGTAAATTGACCAAATACACATTCTGTGAGAGCCTCAAATACACAGTGGAATGGACATTACCTGTAGGCCATTATACGAAACACTGAGGGTACTGAGGGCTAATGAAGGCTAGCACCTGTCTTCAGAGGCATTGTCAAATAGGCAAAAGATAGGTCTGCTGGGCAGCTAACTGCAGGCTTGGAGCCTTGATGTTGCCTAGGCTGTAATAAAAGTGAAATGGACTCCTTTGTCCTAGGTAAAATGCTTTTCAGCCTTTAAAATTGCAGGATACATGTAGGGAAACCAGGCAGTATCCCATGTTTTCATGTTGAGAAATGTTAGAAAGGGAATCTCAGACACCTTCTTTACAAGTCCCAATGCTGAATCTCCCATAGGAACTGCGCTGTTATTTGGGGAGAAAGCAGACATGACCAATTAACTGTGATGGTCCATGTCAAGTTTTAGAACAGGCCCTCTTTGTGGCATCAATAAACAAATTCTTAGCATACTCAGGGACTTCAAAAGGACTGTCTGAAAGCAAAAATATTTCCCTGATTTTCCCTTGTCTGCTTGCATTCAAGCATCTGTTGTGTATATATAAGACCAGTGCGTTTATCACCTTGTTCCCTTGGCGAACTGCCGCACTGCATGGGGAGCATTCATCCATCTGGTTGGACTCAGTAACTAGACATAAAGGCATTTAAAAGCAAAATCACAGTCATTGGTACTCCAAATTCTATGGATGGGGTACCAAAAACACATAATAATTAATTCAATGATGTATAGGGGAAGCAGTTCCAACAGCTTCTTGATTTGCACTGTCATAGTTCTGAAGCTGTGGTGTGTTATAAAATGTGAAAGTCAAGGAATGAGGAAAGCTGTCAAAAACAAAATTGTGTGTGTTGATGAATATCACTGCAAAGTCCCGCACACACACACACCTGAAGCTGTTAAAGGCAAAAAGGCAAAGTGATTGAAAGGCACCTTGCTGAAATCCGCTGATTTTTGTACACCACAATCTCCCTCCTGTGTTAAAAAGGGGTAAAAAGGAATGTCAAAGTGTGAGAGTGAAGAGTTTTTGGTGCTGGGGTGGTTATAGAAGTCTAGAACTAGTCAGGAAAGGCCATGCCTAACCAAGCAATAGAGTGACCCTTCAAGGCATTCAAGGTGCAGGCTGTTTTAAGTTTACATACCCAATTGGTTGCTAGCCTCAACTTCTAGGGTCAGGGTCATCCTCAGGGACTTCTTGTGGCGTGGAAATGGGCCTTTGCTGCTTAGGAATAACACTATCTGCATGTGTGATGGGCACAGATTGAGGATCAAATGTGGAAGTCATAGCACAGAGTGAATAAAACCACACAGAGACAGCTTAGTGTAGGTAGAGAGGGTCTAAGGTGGACAGCTTTCAGGTAACTGTTTGCCTGCTGCCGGCTAATTTCCTGCTGGAAAAGAAAGGGTTAAACCTAAGACGGAAGTGTTCAAGGCAAGTAGAATTCTGAGAGAAAAAGGCTGGAGGAGGAAGGTCCACCCCTCTGGAGATCAATGGCTAATGGCTGCTGTAGAGAAAAAAAAAAAAACAAAGCAGAGCACCCTGTTCTTGCTTCTCCCGTTCCCCGAGGGAACACGCAATCAGAGTCAAGTGGGGTTATCAGGATGGCTTCCTGGAACTTGAGAACGCTGGAGTCACGAAAAGGCAAGGCAAAAAGGACAGCCGTCCGTGGTAGAAACCGGATCCCCGCGTTGATTCTTCACTGGCACAGGGCTTCTCCTCTGGGGCATCTAGGAGATGAATTCACTGGGCGCTGGCCTCGTCTGGGATGGCACATCTAGGACGGAAAAGGCAGGCTTCTCCTCTGGGGGCTGCTGATCCCTTCACCTGGATTGGGAACTGGAAACAGCTGCAGCAGGCCTCTGGCATAGCCATCTGTGAATAAGATATCAGAAAAACACACACACAAGTATCTGGAAATATGAAGAGCCTGTTTTGCATCCAAAAATTGTGCTGGTAAGTCTGCAAAAGTCTGCAAAAGTGCATTACTATGTTTTCCTAACAAAGTCAGTGAGAGTGGTCTATTATCAAGAGCATAGTCAAATAGTAGTGAGCCTGTGAAATGTAGTGGATTTCTTCAGTGAAAAGCAGGCAGGCGAGAAATCAGGTTGTATTATTTTCAGACTGGCAAAAAGGGCTAAGTATGTCCTGCTGCATTTTGTAGGCTGATAGCTTGAGAGAAAAAAAAAGGCAAAGTGCAAGGCAGCATAGTGAGAAAATTGAGCATTGTCCATGACTTCTACAGCAAGTTATTCCGTTGAAAAAGGTTGCACATATTTCCTAAAAGACTGTTCCTAGTAAGCTAACTTCCTGTTGGCAGAAAAAGAATTAACTTGTAAACAAGACCATTCCATATGCCTATTGTTGAAAAAGAGACCACATAGTTTCTTAAAAAGACTTTGTCCTCTGTTCAAGCTGTGTAGCTTATTTGCTTTTAGGCAAAAGGCAGCAAAAATTAATTTTTTCAGCTCAATTTAATGCATAAATTTGTTTTCCCCCTTGTTTTTTTTTTGTTTGTTTGAGATTCAATGAGTGGGAAATAGGCTGCTCTCTGTGAGTAAAAAAAGTTATTGTTCTTCTGGAGTGTAGATAAACAAAGACGCGTTGTTCTACTGGAGCTATGGCTGAGCTTAAAAAAAAATGAGAGTGGATTCCTGGCTTGGCAAAGTGCCTTGCTCTGCTCTTTCTGGCAATGAAAGCAAACAGAGAAAAAAAGGAGGAGGGGGAGCTGGCGCTTTAGAATTTCCTCGAATGCTTCCTATAAGATTTTTACTTCTCCTCTTTCCAGATAAAGAGGCAAAAATAAAGATTATGAGTTTTCAAACACCCTAATTCGCCTTACCCATAGCTAAAAAAGCAAAGGGGTAATTCACATGAGTTAACAGAGTCTGTTCTCAAAGGCTGAATGGCTGAATAGCAAAGTTGTGAAGGGGGGGGGGTTGTTGTGTTCTGGCAAGGAAGACAAACAGCTGCTTGGCTTTGCTTGTTTGAGTACAATAAAAACACCTCCTTTTTCCCTGTGGGAATATTCAAAGATCTCATAGTCATTTTCCTGCATGGAGGCTACAATTAGTACAAGTCTCTACCTTTTTTTTTTCTTCGGGCTGTGAATTCTGTAGGGAAGGCATTTGCAAATGTCCATCTTCTGTTTATTTAAGGCAATGAATGTTACGATACTACCACAAGCTTGCAAGCAAGCAGAGAACTCAGCTTGAGGCTTATTATGCAAAGTCAATGTTAACAAGTCAATTCAGCAACATTCCTAGAAGTCTTGAAAGGGGAAGTTTTAGGGCTGTAGTTCAGCTTGGCCTTCCCTCTGTGCGTTGATGGGCTCTGGGGTGTTGTGTTAGTGGACCTCTGGATGAGCTGGTAATTCTAAAACTGCTCATTGCTTTCATTAAAGCACAGAATTGGGCTTGGAAAAAGAAGGGGGATATTCCTGAAAGTTTTTTTTTTTTTTCTCACAGTTGCTTATAAGAGACTTGATCTCTGGCACATGTGGCATTGAACAGGTCTGGGGTCTAGATGTCCTATTTTTCTGGCTGGCGTGTCTGGTGTCCTATAAAAAGACTTGCTTCTGGATTCCTATTCTACATGTTCAGCACAGACTGGGAAACAAAGGTGAACATTGGGAAGGACCAGAGGTCATCTGGACTGACCCATGAAAAAAAAGTTAACCATGGAATTGTTAATCATTGTAAGAGGCAGGAACTTTTGGTAGTGAGTCCTGGAAGCTTTTGGGCCAGAAAATGATTGGTTTGGGCTGGGGACCCCCTTTTTGCAAGTGCAATTTTTATAGATATTTTTGTTCACCTGTTGGGTGAATTGTCATTAGAAGGCAGCAAAAGGACCATAGATTTTCCTGGCCTTGAATATTCTCCTCATGTTTGTGGCTGCTAGAGACACAAAGGCAATTTTAAACTGTGGCCCTGACTGCAGATTACTCTGGAGCCATGGGGGGAACATTGTCTGTAAGCCTGGCAAAGGCATCTTCAGAAAGGCGCTTGGGATGCACCTCATCTTTGGATTACATCTAAGATTGTAGATGGGGGGAAATAGTGGGCACACTGTTGCAGTCTGGGTGTGTCCTAAGGCAATGTGGGATCTCCTATCTTTTTCTTCAAAAAAAATCTTTTCCTAGTCCCTTTGTCTCTGCGGAAGAGAATGGTGGTACTGCATCACAAAACTTCACTTCCTCTGACTTTCTCATCAACTGTCTTTGACCCTTCTGGAACACGTGGCAAGTCTTTGGAGAACTGGGGCAGATGGGTCCTCTGCTTTTGGGGGTGTAGTGGTTCTGATGGCACATTTGGATGGTGAGGGTGTGCCTCCTGGATAGTGGAGCGCACGTACTGGAGGGCAAGGGATGATCTGGCAGTCATCTATCTGGGGTACAGCTCTACTGCTGAATTTTGCTGCTTACGGAAGTTGGGCGTTCAGACTGTCAGGGTCCATTCTTTAAGTCTCTGGCTGGACATCTAAAGAGGACATGGCGTCATTTCTAGATTGGGGTGTGCCTCCTATGAGTAGTCCTGATGCTTCCTATGATTGGCGTGTCCTGTTGTGGCGGACAATTTGGTTGGGCAAGTATGCCAACTAGACAATGAGTCTCTGTTAGGCTGTCTTGGGCTAACGGATTATTCTGGGTGAGAGATGCTGTTGATTGTATATCTGGAGTAAACGGATATGGGGGGGGGCGGTACTATTGGAAGGTAGGCATCTGGATTGCTTTCCAAGACCGCCATCACTGCCCCTGTTGTTAGATTCTGGGGTCCTTCTGTCTCATCATCATCACTTTCCTTGTCAATTTCTTCAGCACGTCTAGGGGTTTTCCTCTCGCTCTCTCTTCACATTTCCCTCTCCCTCTCTCTGGATGGGTCATCAAAGGGACCTGGATGGGGAAGGTCTTCTGGCTTAGGGTTTTGTCTTGGGATGGGAGCCTGATGTGTAGAATTTATCAGAGGATTTGCTGTAACGTATGGAGGTGGTGGGGATAGGACATCATAGTCTTCGGGACGGCAGTCTAGAGCAGATTTTCCTTTCCTGACTGCAAACAGTTTGGCTTGGGGTGGCAGTTCTCTGCCTTCTCTAAGCCATGACAGATTTCTTTTCACACTTCCCTTCCAAGCTTCAATATAGGGCACGTGTTCTGGGTAGCTTTTAAGAATTTTGAGCCACAAATGTCTGATTGTTGTTCTCATCAAAGGTCCTCTCTGGGGGCCAAGAATTTTGTAGGATCGGCCACTCTAGGTGACACAGAGTTTCCATTTGCTCCCTTCTCATTTTAATGTCAAAGTCACAATGTCTGATGGCTGATTCCCAGTTCACAAGGGAACAAGCTAAGGGAGTTGTTGGCTTGCTGGAGTTGTTTTTTTTGTTTTTCTTTTTCTTTGTAAGGGTGTTTTAAGAACAGAGTTCTAGAATTCTCCCACACAAATTTATTTGATCCGCTCCTCAACTCTAATTCCAATTCACACATGCACACACACTCGATACTGGTGACGACCTGAGTCAGTCGCCCGAAACAGGAGCTGCGTCACCCCCACACGCGTGACCATGAGGAACTAACCCTCGGCCTTTCTTTCACGCAGCCATTCACTGGATCAAATAATGACACAAATTCCCACATTTCAATGCCAATTCCCGCCTCCCAACCTAAAACTAAGCCCCTACCTGGCAAATAACCTTTTTAACTATTCTAAAGAACACACAGAGGCTTTTCCCGCCCCTTTTTCAAAAATGCTCAATGGACTTCCGTCCGCTTCTTCACACGGGATACAGAGCACAGCTCTCTTTCCCCTTCAAAAATACACCAGAACCGTCGTTCTGTTTCTTTTACAATTACTCAATGGGGCTCAACCCCTTTACTGGGACAGCAGAGAAATACTTCTCCCTCCCTTCCAGACCAGTCTGATAAGCTTACCAAATGCTCCGCGGAGTCTCTTTTCTTCTTCCTCCGGCCGGATAACTTTTCTCCCCGAGCGCCCTTCTCCACCACACGCTGAGCCCGAAAATTTCCCCTTTTCAATTGGAAAGGTGTGCACTGGAAGTTCGAGTCCAACGCTGGCTGTTAGGCACGCTAGGCTTGCCTTCTGACCCCAAGGGGGGGGTCCTATCCCGGACACGAGCCCCCAGATGTAAGGAACCGGGTTCAAAATATCACCGCGCGCCCCTGGGGTGAAGAAGGAAAAAATCTTCCAAGGCTTTTTCAGAAGCGGAGAAAAGTTTATTTCACACTGCATACGATAATGGCACTCAGCCGATCATTCGGAAAATACTGAGGCAACGAACAATAGGAACACGAAACTTTTATCAATTTCCATTCTGCTCTTCCCCCCGCCTCTATGTAAAAAGATAACATACATGTTGCAGGTGCATTTTAACAAAGAAAAGACAGTCCTAGCTTATTCACACAGGATACTTGCTAGTTAGAAACAATCTTGTAGAACAGTCCTCCCATCATGCTTACGTCAAGATGCTCTTGCCTGCTTACAGGGTTTCATTGTTCTACAGAAAGATACATTCAGCGGTCAGTATACATGGGAACGGAATTCCAAGGCAAGCTGTGTCCGCTTTTTACTTTTGGGAGTTGGGGGGAAGAGGAAGACAGAGACCGAAATGCTTTTCTTGAACCAAACTTCAGCCATTTTCTTATGCTCTGTGGCTTATTAAAAGAAATACATATGTATATACATATGTTTAAGTAATTAGTAACCAGTCACTTTTATCTATAATGACTGCTTATTGATTATACCTAAATTGCCATTCTATCTACAATGACTTTGCTTTGCTGAGTGTTAAAGCAGAATATATGAGTGTAATTGAATATATTGGTATAACCACTTTATTGGCAGTGGCTATTTAAACTATATTTGAATACAATACCTAACAAGATGAAATATATACACATGTTTAAAGCCCATCTTGACTCAATACAAGTCAAGGTTTCTTGGGTTATTGTAAAAAATAAAATATTATGTTCTATCTGCTGAAATTCCCAACTGTATCTCCTTACTATCTACCAGTGCCACCTCATAAGTCCATTGGTGATGAGATATTCTCATTACCACATTGTTCCTGCTCATTATCTATAGCCCTGGGTTAATTTAGCTACTAATCATCCTCATTGCTTACAGAACAATGCTTCCTGGGAGGTGAACTGAATATCAACAGGACTTTTAAAGGTCATTACCAGGTCAGCAACTTGTGCCCCAAAACAACCTCTGGTTTGGGGGCATGTATAAATATTTGCTCTGTAAATATTGTTTGGTTATGCCTGAAGGATTGGACTTCCTCATGAAAGTGCAGTTTAAAATATAGCTATACGGCTATTAGTCTATAGACTGTACAGTACATGTATTTTTATCTGCTTTATTTTCTTCCTTTTCCTTTTGTTTTTATGTAAAATACATAGTTCATTTCTTCACATACCTTTTTTTTGCAGCTCTTTATTTGTGCTGTTGCTTCACCTGGGATGTCAACTGAGCTCAGTTGTCAACTCAAGTGGGGGAAATGTGTTTCTCCCCCAGGCTCCTGCTTGATACTTGCGTCATAAGCCTTCCATTTTGTAAAATAAGGCCACCTTGAACGGGTCCAGAGGGGGTGATCAGGGTGGTTGAAGAAGGAAGAAATGTCTTACGAGGAGCAACTGGACAGGTTTAGCCTTACAAAAAAGAACATTGAGAGGGTATATGATAGCCAAGTTTAAATATCTGAAAGAATGTCATATTGAAGAGGGGACTGGTTTGTTTTCCATGGCTTCAGAGACTAGGACTGGTTTCATACTACAGGAAAAGAGATTCAATTTAAACATTAAGAAGAACTTCATAAGAAGAGCCATGCTAGATCAGGCCAAAGGCCCATCAATCTGACAATGGCCCCACCAAATGTGTCTGGGAGTGCACGAGATTAGATATTTGTCTCCTGATACCACTCCTACGCATCTAGTCCTTGAAGCACCCCGGTTTTAAGCCTGGAGATTAAATATCTTCACTTCCTGATGGTTAGAGCTGTCCGGCAGTGTAATATGCTGCCACGGAAGGTGATGAAGTGTCCTTCTTTGAAGGCTTTTAAGCAGAGGCTGGATGGCCAACTGTTGGGAGTACTTTGATGGGGATTTCTGCATGGCAGGGGGTTGGACTGGACGGCCCTTGAGGTCTCTTCTAACTTACATAGAACATAAGAACACAAGAAGAGCCATGCTGGATCAGGCCAAGGGCCCATCTAGTCCAGCTTCCTGTATCTCTATGGTTCTATGTAACTCTATGTAACTCTATGGTTCTATGATTCTGTATTGGCTGAAATCCTGGGGCAGGGTGTAGTATATCAAAATTAGAATAGGCCCAGCGAATCAGTGAAACTTAATGAAGAAAGGACTCATCAAATACTGACAGATTCAAGGGGCCTGTTCTAGCTGTGACTTACTACACTTTGCCACATGATGTTAACCATTCTGTTAATGGCACATTTATTTATTTATTTTGAATATTTTACCCTACCCTTCTCCTTGGAAAAGGACCCAAGGTGGCTTACACTAATGAGGGACAATATACAGCCCAGAACATTTAAGACATTATTCAAGTTAAGAAGAGGCAATTAGAAGAGGCATCTTAGAACATTAAAAGGTAGCATTAAAGCTACAAAGAGCACACAAAAAGAAAAAGAAATCCATCATGAGGGGTGGAAAGTAACATGGAAAACACTGGTGTTCTTATGAAAGCAGTCAATGTAATCATGCATGGTAATCCATATAAACGTCACATATTGTAGTAGGTAGTCCATCATTAAGGGGAAGGTTGCCTGTAAAGGAAGGTCTTTGCCTGCTTCCAGAAAGAAATGTGACATTGTCATTTTTATTTTGATAGACGTTATGTCTATCCAGATACAGGCTGGGTCTGTGCACTGGTTTCCTACTACAATAGTCTCCCTATTTGCTCCCAAATAACATGGAGTTTTTTCCATGTTTGTCAGCAGATTCTCTAGGTAGCTGAAAACAGGTCATTGATTTTACATACTTTGAAATACAAATGGCAGCACATCTTAAGCTCCACTCTAAGCTTGAATTCCTCATTTTACAACTTAAGTAACTATTGCTTGTCTATGACAGTTAAATTAATATTTACTTCAAACAGCTGTTGACTGACTTCCTGGGTGTCGAACACTAAAATGTTTGGCTTCAAGAGTGAGATAAGATTTATCTAGCCAGTTACAGAGAAGAAAAAAGGCACAGTGGGAGCAGTATACGTTCATAGTATGTAAAGCAAGCATATTAGCTGAAATTAAAAGGCCTTCATGTTTAGCAATATGAAATCTAGTTTCATCTTCCTGGAAGAGGTAAAGAGCAGGCGGCTTAAATCCATAATAAGAAGCATGATTTACTGAAGTCTTATGCTTTATGCATTTCAAGTGTAAACCTTTTACAGTATTTAGGAACAAAGTTAGGTTGTGCTTTTGATGGGTTACCAAAATATAAGGTAAACCATAGTTCTAAGAGAAATTTTGGGCTTCAGAACTCTTCCTGAGGCCAAGGATTACAAAACCCAGAAATTGCAATGGGGAAGGAAGCAGGGGAAAAATTAAGTACTCCTTATTTATTTATTTATTTATTTAGAGTATTTTTACTCCGCCTTTCTCCTTGGCAAAGGACCCAAGGCGGCTTACAGTAATGAGGGACAGTAAACAGTCCAGTACAATTAAGACATATTCAAGTTTGAGAACAGGGAATTGAGGGACAACATTAAAGCTGCAAGAGAACGCGAGCAGTTAAAGAGAGTAAAAATTCCATGTAAAAGTTATGAGTGATGGAAACGACCATTGAAGACCTAGTGTCAGTGCAATCACACAACGTTATAAGTGGTTATACATAAAGTGTATTTGATCATGTATGGTAGATTCATTAAAAAGACACATAATAGGACAGATGTTAGAACCACAGAAACCAGAGTTACCTAAGTCCCAAAATGGGGAATTTAAGTTTAAAGGGCAGCTTGAGATGTAATGTGAGCATGTTGCAATTCAATGGATGTATGTAAAATCAATGGTTTATTTCCAACTGTGGTTCCCTACCTTGGGTAACCCAGATCTTGGACTGCAATTCCAAGAAACCACCGCAGCTGGTGGTGAAGAACACCTGGGTTATCTAAAATTAGAAACCACTTGTCTAGAAAAAGAGCTTGCAAACACCCATTCTTTGCTTTTGGGACAGCGCAAATGGGTTCTGTATAGGCTTGAAACAGAATCACAAAGTAACTTGGCAATTACCAGATTTGTAACCCAAGAGATTTAAAATCCCATTCCTAGTTGCTGCCCAGCCAAACTTCTCTAGATGACCATCGAGTTACTGACCATTACCTGGCCACCTCGGTTGGAACAAATCTGATTGTCTGGACTATAGAACTGAGTCATCCCTACCTTATGTGATTCATGTATAAAATGTCCTTATTTTCATTAAAATACTGAGGGAGTGGGAGAGGCACAGAGGAACCTCCCTGGAGAAAGTGAAGACTGTGTACACATTTGGATGTCACTTGAAAATGACAGCACTCTGTCAACTCACTCTTCTATTCCAGAAGTAGCACAGAATTGTTTCTGACATGAACAAAAAGGAACATTGAAGCATGTGCCTGTTGCTGCTTTAGTCCCTGGGGCAAATACATGTTGTGCTCTCTAGCCATTGAGTAATGTTCTTTCACACCACAAACTGTGTGATACCCAACAAATGCAATATAATATGTAAGTGTCTAATTTCCTGGAATTTTAATGGAAATAGCTCAGAAAAATATATACCTGCAGCTAAAGAACACCTGCCAAGTTCATCTCTCACTTCTTCCTCATTCTTAACAAAAGGAAAAGTGATTCAGGTGTCTACACCCAGTCATTTAATGTTCTTAAACCATTTTCCACAACTCCCACAGCGACAACATAAATTAAATCTAGAGCCCTTTGGGATGAAAAGAGCTGCATAAATGAAAGGTGGTGTCATTTTGAAGGTTGTAATGGATTGGATACTAGATTGCAGTGAGAAGTCTGCTGGGACATCTTTATAGAGTGGTTTTGGGGTTTTCTTTTAATGACTTTCTTTTGCTACTTTAAGATTATGTGTTAACTTTCAAATGACCTGAATTATTTCCTAAAAACATTCAGAAAATATAGTATCTACAAAGTCAAGAGAGCTTTTGTCATTGGCCTTTCTTTTGTTGCAAATATCTCTATGTTGTTGTATCTCTAGTTTCAGCCTTGATTCGTTTGATGAAAAACAAGGCTAAAATGCAATTCCAGAGTCTATATACTACAGAGGCCACTCTTGGTCACTCCTCAACTTATGTCATATTGGTTGAGACTTGAACTAGAAGATCCAGTTTCACAGTCTCTACCGAGCCATGGAACAGATTTGATCACCTCAGGCTAGTTTCTCTCAGCATGATCCACTTCACGTGCTTGTTGTCACGATAAAGCAGGAAGAACATTGAAGGAACGTGTCTGTGAAGACTCTCAGTCATCCAGGTTATCCGGAAGTGGAGTTGTGGCAACTGGACCTTTTTTCTAGTTAGAGCAAAACATTTCAGTATTCATCCAAGTAGCTTCTTCAATCTGAGGAAGGTTGGTAGGAGACCTCCAATTTATCCTCCACATTGGTTTAGCTTTACCCTGGTCTGAATAGGGTTATTAGATGGACAATGGCCAATGTGTGTGTGTAAAAGTCACGCCTCTGCCTCCTTTCCTCAGTGAAGGAAAGGAGAGATATAAATGTAAGTCATAAATAGGAGTAGCTTCATCTGGAGGGAATGTAGTCTACTGCAGCTAGAGGGCCATGGGATGTGCCCCCTCCTTCCTTAAACTAAAATGACTGCATCATCTATTAACCACATGGCTGTACCATCTTGTGCCTTCCTCATGTTTAAGATTTTCTCTACCCACAATGTACTTGCAGACTTTGTAGCATACATCCTGCCCTTTCCCTAGAGGCTTAAAGGTACACCTCTTTAAATCAAGGGATAACGGAAAAACACCAGTGTCATAAAATGACACTAGAACATCATTTTCTCTTGTTGTGAAACACTCATTTATAGCTATTTTACAAGGTGCAGTAGGAATTTTTCACTTCTTTATTCCCAAAGACAGGAACTGAATCACTGTTTGGTAGTGAATGGTAACATACTGCTTAAAAGAAATATATTACTAATTCCTGTTATCTCTGTTTTCCTCGTGATTGTTTTTGCTAACAAAATTATGTCTTGTGACATCCAGTGAATATCAGAAATTTGAATTCTCAAACCAATATACAGGTATGTCCCAGTCCAATAAATTTACTGGTATTCGCTCCAAGATAAATTTCATAGGCTTGAAGGGAAGGAGAGTCTCTCTCTCTCTCTCTCTCTCTCTCTCTGTATGTCTCTCTCTTATTTCTTGCCCTACGAAGTTCTCTGACAGTCAATCCAAGGAATCTGAGCCACTGAGATCAAGTAAACATCCGACGATAGAAGTAAGATTCAATAATGCTTCAGGAGGAGAGCAAGCCATCTGAAACTGGTTGCCTAAACAACGCCTTGACCAAGCATAGTCCCTTCTGGGAAACCGGCTCTCATGCACTGGCCCTCATCCATCCTGTTGTAGCGTCCAAACAGTGGTTCAACAGCTGCACAGCCTCGGCTGACCCCGACAACAGGGAAAATTAGAGAAGAGTGTCATCAGCAGCATTCTGATAGCAGCCAACACACACAAAAAACCTCATCACAATCTCTTCCAGGGACTTTTTATAGATATTAAAAGTTACGTAGTACATTATTTCTTGAAGCAACTTTCCATTTGGTGTTTAGATAGTGTTTTTTGGAGGTCACAATTTGATCCAGAGTGGCACCAAATATTTTAAAATAGCACAATATTCCAAAATCTTGCATTCCTAGCTAACTCAGATTTTCCTCTCAACCTCTCTGTTCTTTAAGTGAAAGGCACAAATCTGTACCTTTTAAAGGTCTGGCAATGACAAGGCATTTATCATCTCCTTGACTCACCCAATAAATCCACCTCTGTTGGATCTTATCAACTAAGATGACACAAATCGAAATAACATGTGGTAGGATGGACTGATTCAAATATCAGCCACAACAACTGAAATCATATCCAAGATGCCTGAATATGGGAGGCTGGATACCTCCCCAAACATAAAGTGAAATTGGTGGAATTGTGCTCCAAGTGAGTATAACTGACTTTTTCTTTAAAATGCTAACTGCTGAAGAGCTGAAGAGGTGCTAAATGGTGTTGCAGTCAACAAGAACTTGACAATCATGGGAAATTCAGGATTGGGACTTGTGATGATCCTGGACATCTTACGCTGCCATCTTTAAATTAATTAATCAGTGTGCCCAGTTCCAGGTATACCCACCACAACACCAGCAGGTTACTAGGGATGGGCTATTCATTTCGGAAGTTACTGGTTCTGAAACAACACACGCGAGCCCAGGTGGTGTTTGGAAGCCTCTGAAACGCAATCAGCCAATCCCTTACCTTGCGCTGTGCTCACACGGGGCTGAGCTCCAACGAGGAAGAAGCCTCTGACATCACTCCCTGTCTGATTGGCCAGCACCAGGGAGAAGGAACAATGACGTCAGAGGCTTCTTCCTTGTTGGAGCTCAGCCCCATGCTGGTTCAGAGCAAGATAAGGGATTGGCTGATTGCATTTTGGAGGCTTCCGAACACCACCCGGGCTCATGCATGTCATCTTGGAACTGGTAGCTTCCAAAACAAATAGCCCATGTCTACTAGGGACAATTATTTTAAAGGACAGATTCAAACACCATGGCTTATGGTTTCAAAACAAAACATGTAACGTTTATTGTTTTTCAATTAGATGTTCAGTATTATTATGATAGCTTTAGCCGATATTATTACGTGCTTTAATAAAAACTTATTTTAATGCAATCATGGATTACTATGACAAGGTCTTTCTTTTATAAACCAGACCCAAGTCAGTTACAGGATCTCACACCTGCTTGACTGACACTCAAAGCTGTTAACTGACTCTCCCTCTTCTCAAAACAGGGTTCTAACCATGCATATCTATTAGCCTCTCCCACAAGATTTGTTATTGGCTATACAGCATACTAATAAATATTCAAATACAGTAACAGATATTCAAGATTCAGGCCTGGCATCTCCTCCACTGGACACTCCATCTTCAAGTCAGTGTCTAAATAACAGAGGGACTCCTGTGGCATGAGAGGCTGTGGCTTGTGGCATTTTTATAAGAACTTGAGTAAGCCTTATGTGTCACTAGAAGGATCTTCAAGAACAACGCCTCTCTGCTCTGCTTTGCTTTGTTCCTTGGCAAATTCTTCCCACTCACTTCTTTATGCCAGTACTTTCCTGCTCCTCCTACACATGGAACAAATGTCATTACCTCCTCATCCTCCAAGTTCCCGTGAGCAGCCCCAAAAACATAACCTCTCGTTTTTCAGTTGAAAGTTTGCAACTTCAGTGCTCTTAACTTGTATCCATATTTTGAACATTAAGAAATGTAACGGCCACACTATTTTTGGATTGTTGGCTATCTCACGAATTACCTCTGTGTTGCCACCATCTTTTGTAACAGTTATTTTCGCAGTCAGTCAGTATAGGGTCATTTTTGCTTTGCTTTGCTGTTTTAATGGGTGTATGTTACTTAATTTTAGTTTATGTCTTGGTTGTTTGCTGTAAGCCCCCCAAAGTAGTGACCTGGCCATGAGATGGGTGGGGTAAAAATGTAAATAATAATAATAAAGATAAGTTAAATAAATAAATCCCAAGACTAGAAAAGGATGAGCAAAGGTTAAAAGAAAACACCCCAGCTAAGATGGATGTGGGTCCCTGCAGCCACCATGTTCATTTTATCTGATTCTCTTCATAAACTTGCTTTCTGGATACTGGGGGGGGGGGGTGTACTCTAGACTTCTGGACCTTCCCTCTGATAATTTTTTTCTCATTCCTTTACATTTTATTATCCAGAGTTCTTTCATGTTCTATCTAGGAAACTACCCTCACAATCCACTTCAATATAGCACCTGCAGAGCCAAATTGTAAGACTTTCCTGTGTTGTGCTGTATAGCATGACAGAGTCTGGAGACCTGGCTTGAAATCCCAGCTTGACCAGAGAACCTCACTGGCGGTTAGCACGGGGGGAAAAAACACTTCTTAACTTTCTCACATACTGTATTTTCCATCTATAAGATGCCCCCACGTAAAAGACAACCCCCACATTTCCAACCCAAAATACAATTTCACCGTCGTGCATTTCTCTCCCTGGCTTACTCCCATGTATAAGATGACTCTCAATTTTTAGTGTAACAATTTTAGACAAAAATATAGTCTTACACACGAAAAAATACTGTTCTGTACTTTGAAAACTAGAAGGATTGTCATACGTCAAAAGTCACCTGACGCATGTGGTATAACTTTCCCTGATTTATAAAATCATGACTTCACAATATAAACTGGCAGTAGTGTAGCCTCAATCCACTACCTGGAAAATGTACTTAAAAGCCTGTTTCCTTAAAATCTTTAGCAACCATTATTTTCATCATTCTCTGTACTAATTAAAGTCATGTAGGTTACTCTCCTTTTGTGGAACTGGTTTCCCCACCTCCTTCATTGTGCAGCTTGCCATTTTTTGCACAAGTATTCTGAAATTCTGAAAGGGAAAAATGCCACAGAAGTGCAGGGCATGAAGTCTTGTTTGTACAGTATTAGTAATCCTAAACCCGCTGTGCTGAATCAACACAGGAAACAGCAAATTTTGCAGACATGATTAGCTGGAGCAATTGAAGAACAGAAAATAGGGCGACTTGAAGTTGGTGAAACTGGTTTGTTTCCTGTGCTATGCTGTTGGAACAGTAAAAGTGATCTGTAATGTCCCAGTGCTTGACTAAAAAAACTTCATTTGTTAGAAAACTCTCTAAAAGGTGTGTAGGGCATTAACATAGACAGTGCAGAAAGAAAAGCAGACAACTATTTTAGTTCAGGTACTTTTGGAGGCTTATATTTTTGAGAGGAAGTATAATCAGTATGTGAATATAGAACCAACAATATAGGCAGAAATATATACCTGTATATGGGGATGGATGGATGGATGGATAGATGGATGGATGGATGGATGGATAGATAGATAGATAGACAGACAGACAATATACTCCCATATATGCATAAATAATAAACAAAAGGAATAAAAATAATTGTACACACATACACACCACACCACACACTCCCATATATGCATAAATAGTTAACACACACGTTTCTTATTCTTTGAAATTAAACACTTTCTCTTTTTTTGCGGGGGGGGGGAGCATCACATTCTCATCCTTGTTTTTCACAGGTGGCTTGTACCCATGCCTCCGGACAGAGTGGTGGAAATCAGTGCTGAGTGCCCTGGGTACCAATGTAGCTCTGATAGTCCTTCCTGTTGAAACCTTAGGGAAGATAATTTGTAGACGATCATGCCTAGATTTTCCCAGCCAGCATGGCAGCAGCCATTTTGGTGGGGTTCAGGGTACTGTACTCCAGGAAACTGGGCGTTTATACACGACCCCTAAACTCCGCCGCAAATGGCTGCAAGCTCCGGAGTTTAAAAATGTTTCCCCACCAGCTCCGGAGTTTGCAGAAAATTAAGTGCGACCCCGCCCACCTAAGCACGACCCAGTGCATTTTTCATGGACCTGCTCTCCCGTAGTGACAATCCCTGATGCGGTTTTAAGGGAGTGAGTGTCGGCTCTCCTCGCGTCTGTTTGTTGTTGTTTTTGCCTGCCGCCCCTTTAAGAGAAGGAACCAGGAAGCTGGGTGGAATCAGGAAGAGAAGGAATCAGGAAGCCGGGTGGCTTCGGAGGTGAGATGCATTTTTTCCTCTCTTTTTTTTCTCCCACCCCTCACGCAGACAGGAGCAAGGAAGTGCTGAGGGGTGGGAACACAGCAAGAGCAACGAACCCCTAAGATCTCTGGTCCGAATTTAAGTGGCCAGCGGATCTTAGGGGTCGTGTGAAAAGGCCCTAACTGTACTAAGCTTCTGATCTGTCCCATCCTAGCGTCTCCTGATCTGTCCTACCCTAGCTTTTGATTCAGGTTAACTTGTTGGACCTGTAGTGTACACACCTAGGGTACGAGATGCTGCTGTCCCAGTCAAACAGATGTGAGCATATCCATTTCTTTCTCTCTAGTCCTAGATAAATTTCATAGGCTTTAAGGGAAGGAGAATCAGTCTCTCTCTCTCTCTCTCTCTCTCTCTCTCTCTCTCTCTCTCACACACACACACACACACACACACACACACACACACACACACACACACACACACACACACACACACACACACACACACACACACACACACACACACACACACACACACACTGCCCTGCACAAGAGGACATTTCTTTACATGAGTATTTGGAACCTGGTACCCAATCTTATGTTTTGTGAAAACTGCACAGCGCAAGCTGCACGTTCCATTATGTGATGACTGGTTCCAGGATACACAAGAAACAGCACAAATTAGAGGAACCCCTGCAGGACTCCTACTTATCATAGCTTTGATACATAATTCATTTTCATACTATCATCACTCTGATGTATAATTTATCTTGCTGCTGTTTTCACCACCAGATTTCTCTGTATGGTACTTCTACTCAGCTTCTTGTGTAAATAATCAAGTTTTCTAAGGAAGAGGTTATTCTACTCTTAACTCTTGGAAAAATATTTATTGAGGAAGAAAGGTCATTAAAGGCAACCCTCTAGCAACAGTGGTTTTCTTGAGAAAGAAGTATCAAAATGACGTACGGGTTTCGGTGATGTTGTAATTCCCTGTGACAGTCACACTCTGGACACTTTTGATGGCCCTTGTTTTATTGCTAATTCTCAATACACTGGAATTCTAATTGCAATACATCTGATCACAGTTACAGGCCATGCAGAAGTCTGCAGTGTCATCATTTCATGTCAAAAAAATTTGCTGTGTTTTTAATTTTTGGTTATATTTCTCAAGCTGTGTGGCACATGTGCAGGGATTCACAGAACAGAACAGAGTCACCTTCCCCAGAGTAGCCAACTCTTTTTCTCATTAACTAGCACTTACAGTCACAATAGCTCACTCTAAGACATTATTAAGTGAAAGAATGAAACATTATTAAGTGAAATAATAAAACCATTTTCTTTACTTACAGTTGAATATAGCAAACAGGCAAACATGACTGACTGGTTTTCAGCAAAAGGCTTCAACAGACTCACTGCTTCTAACAGACTGTAGAGGGGGAAGCTCTCAGAAAAGATGTACAGATAAAGCATCAGGGTGCAACCCTTTAATTTCCAAAAGTCACCCTTTGTTGCAGAATCCATGAAGAACTAAGTGAATACACAAATGTTCCCAGGTTTCATGCATTTGTCATAGGTAGTACAGAGCTTAGGTATGTTGTTGTTCCTGTGCTTGTACATAAATAAGCAATTTGTAAGAATTCTGGGGTCTTTTTCAGACAAAAAAGCTGGGTCAAAAATGTTCCACCATATCTACTGCATTTTGCAACTGGAATACTTTTTTGTCCCAGCCAAGTTAATAGAGTGGAACAACAATTGGCCTGTGACTTTTTTTCTTTGATGCCAAGAAGCAGAGATAACCTTGCCGTTGTCCAAAGGTTTATCTCATTTAAGCACAGCAGTGGAATTCTCCCATATGTCCAGATAATAAATATGCCATCTAGTTAATTCTAATGGTAACCATTTAGAGGACTCAGAATTAGTTTAGCATTTATTTATTTTATTTATTTATAAAGCTTCTATACCGCTCATCTTCCCGTAGGAACTCTGGGTGGTTCACAACATTAAATCAATACAATCAGCTAAACAGACACAACAAAACTACAATAACAATAACAACAATTTTAAAATAAGCAATCTTAGCAAGATCTGCAGGATGGCGGGGAACTGCAGCTTGGGGGTTATATCGGCAGATGGCAGAAGCAAAAAAACAAAAAAAAAAAAAAACCCTAAGCCAAGTCACCAAAGGCCTCCCGGAAGAGAAAGGTCTTTAATGCCCTCCGGAAGGCCGGCAGGGACTCTGTAAGGCGCACATTGCAAGGAAGATGGTTCCAGAGAGTGGGGCCCGCCACAGAGAAGGCCCGGTTTCGGGTCAAGGTTTTCTGGGCCTCTCTGGGCGTGGCCACCCGAAGCGAGAGCGCCCGCGACGTCCTCATTGGATGGGCCAAAGTTGACCATTCCCTTCTTCTGAGAGCTCTTTTGGACTAGATGACAGGGGTAGTGGGAAGGGGGGGGATAGAGGCCAGGAACAGGTAGAATCCCCTCCCCCAAACTGGAAAAATGAACTGCAAAACCAGCTGGTTTTTCTGGTTGTCCGTGGTGGTTCATAGCTCATGGTTTTACCTTTTTCCCCCTGGTTCATGCCCATCTCTTCTCACAAATGTTCCTTTGGGGTTGTGTATCCCCAGGTGGCTGTACCCCAACCACCCCAGTTTCCAAACTCAGAGCACGACAGAAATGTAGGGATTAGTAGTGGCACTAGCAACCTTACTGGGACCTGATCCTTGCCAGAGGATCCTGCCACTGGCTTCTCCTTTGCTGCTGACACCACCACCCTAATAGGCAGCAAGCTCCCGGGCCTGCTTCTTATCTGCATGCCCCTGCTGCCCAGCTGATAGGTCAGTACATCTGATGGGCCTGGCTTCCAGTCTGCTGCAACAGACTAACATGATTATTTATTTCATTTGGAATCCACTTGTAAATTGAAAGTTGATTTATTTACAGTGCATGGCAGTTAAAAGATGGCCTTACTTGAGCAGCCTACCTCCAGGCTGTCGGACCAACAAACAGGAAATGTTGTGGGCAACTAGCTCACAGTGCCATGCGTATGACATGCATCTTGTTCTTGCATGCTGAACAAAGCTCACTGTCTGTTCCACGCCGGGTCTGCCAGAACCCAGCTGTGTAGGCTGCTGTTGCACTTAATCACTTTATCATACTCAAAATATGCAAGGGTCAGCTAGCCAGGAATTACAGAGGAGAACAGATAGAGAGAAATCAGCCCAGAACGGTTGCCTTTGGAGTGCATTGCTCCGAAGTGTCTATTCAATATGATATCTCAAAAATGCTTCCTGTTTGGTAATAAATCATACACTGGCAGGGTATCTATTTATAGACCACCCATATTCTAATGTGTGTTTGAATAAAACCATGCCAATATATTAGATGCAAGAAGGAGAAAGTCAACAAGGATAATTCACACTACCCTGAACATCTTCATCTTGCACCCTTCTCCATTCCTGCTATGCAGTGAACAGGGAGCTACAAATTATTGTTTGCTGACCTGATATGTTTTCTTCCTTTGGTGCTCCAAACCCAGGTTGAGGAACACATGGCCCTATTTGAGGTGCTGTTGGACCGCAGCTCCATTTGTCTCTGGACAATATGCCTTACGATGAAAGATAATGAGGATTACAGTCTAAAGTTTAAGTTACCTACCCCGCTTATGCTTGAAAGAAGTGGGAAACACGCTGCCTAGTCTAAATCATGTCAAAGGGATTATAGATGAATTATACATTCATTCCTTTTCTAGCACAAGCATGGCTCTAACCATTTCCCCAATCTATTATTTATTGTTTCTGTCTCTCAGTTTCTCCCAGAAGACCATGCTGCCTCCTGCCCTGCCCTTCTCCTCATTACCGCAGTGGATGGTCATATTTCCTTATAATGTTCACACCCAACCCAGGCACACATCCCAAAACATTCCATTTCTCCTGCTCATCTGTTATGACTTATTGCCATCTGCCGGAAAGACAAGGCTGACCACAATAATGACCTTGAGATTCCTGGAAGTCAAGTCATGAAGCTCAAGCAGTCAACAGAATGAATTCATATCTTTCTCCTGCCACCCAGATTTCAAAACATAAATAGATAACAACATCTTCTTTCTAACTCTCTGGCCCTGTGTCTGCGTACATCTGCTTCTTGGGCTAGATTTTTTTATTCCTTTCTTTTAAAGTGTTCTTATTATTTTTCAGACATAAAGGGATATCTGGAAGGAACAGGGAAGGGGTAGGGGTTCTTCTGAGGATAAAAAGGAGAGTTCAAGTGGCATGTTTACGCTTCCCTTATTTTGAGACTAACAGCTACAATCTCTGTTATACTGTTGGAGCAATTTTGTTTACCAATTTCTTTTTCATAAAAATTGTAAAGTGGTTTTCAACTATCTCTTGCCTTCTGCAAGTCTTTATCCTTCATCAGTTCCCACCTCTGGTGTTTCAAAACGTTTTCCCAAAAGTTCTTGTCGATTTTGTGTTTCAGCTGATTTCCAATATTTAGCAAATCAAATTCTTGCTATAGTTGTAGTATGCATTAACAGGTGTTTTTTAAATTCTTATCGGTGAGGTGTTAGTCATCAAATAGGTTTTGTTAATGGCTGTTTTAGATGTGTTTTATATGATTTGTGTTTTAATTGTATTTGTAATTGTATTTTATCACTGGCCACTTTGTAAACCGGGTGGTGCAGTTTGCAATGGGGTGGTGGTGGTAATATAGATAAAAAAATAAATAAATTCAAGTTTTGTGAGTAAGCTCTTCATAAGTCAGACAGCTCATGAACCTGGAATCAGACAGAAACATGGGTGTATACATTCATTTTGCAAGGCACAGAGTGGGTAGGAGATTTCGTGTGCCTATATAAACAGAAAAATATCTATAATGCCTGCAGGGATGTGAGCGACTCATGGAAACATCCATGTTGCCAGAGCGACGGGGTCATTGTTCGATTTTTCATCACAGCACATTACAATTTAATAAGGCTAGAAGGCAGAACATCATCTCTCTCAAAGAGCTTTTAACCCAATTTAAATCTGGGAAGCAAACACTGTGGAAATGCCTTGAACAATGCAGGACTAAAGAAAGAGCTACTATTCTTAAGATCTCGTACTCATTCATTGTGGCTAGAAACATGCTGGTGTAGTGCACACCAAACAGAAGACTATCATTATCTTTATGGGAAGGAACAATATTTGCCCAGATGTGCACAATCTACATGCACAAGCATTATCATGTTCAGAGCCCTGCCACCATCTATCTATCTATCTATCTATCTATCTATCTATCTATCTATCTATCTATCTATCTATCTATCTATCTATCTATCTATCTATCTATCTATCTATCTATCTATCTATCTAATCTGTCTGTCTGTTGGGCGAATGCTCAGAGCTTGAAAATGACAATTCATGGACTCTTCCAGCCAGAGAGGTCACTACTGTTATAAAAATCAGCTTCCCCAGCTGGTAATGGTACAATTTAATGGGGAATGGAAAGCTATTTTAGTAAGAGACAGGAACCAACCTGCCAACCAGTAAAAGCAGTTAAACCAAATAGCAGTAAACTTTGGGGAAAAATCTACCGCACAACCAGCTGCTTTTCATGCATCACGGTAATTTTACCCAAGTAACCATTTGATCACTGCAGATGGTGTCTGCAGCAATGAAATTAAAAGACGCCTGCTTCTTGGGAGGAAAGCGATGGCAAAGCTAGGCAGCATCTTAAAGAACAGAGACATTACTTTGCTGACTAAGGTCCGGATAGTCAAAGCTATGGTTTTTCCATTAGTGATGTATGGAAGTGAGAGCTGGACTATAAAGGCTGATCACCGCAGAATCTGTGCTTTTGAGCTGTGGTGCTGCAGGAGCGTCTTGAGAGTCCCCTGGACTATGAGGAGATTAAACCTATCCATCCTGAAAGAAATCAACCCTGGATGTTCACAGGAAGCACAGGTTTTGAAGCTGAGGCTCCAGTACTTTGGCCACCTTATGAGAAGAGAGGAGTCCATGAAAAAGTCCCTGATGTTGGGAAAGATTGAAGGCAAAAGGAAAAGGGGACAGCAGAGAATGAGATGGTTGGACGGTGTCATTGATGCAACAAATATGGATTTGACCAAACTCCGGGAGGCAGTGGAGGACAGGAAGGCCTGGCGAGCTCTGGTCCATGGGGTCACAAAGAGTTGGATACAACTGAACAACGGAACAACAACAAACCATATTCAGGTTTTCCTTCAAACCAGGGGTGGACAAATCATGACCCTTAGACATCCAGGAAGCAGCTCCTAGAAGTTTCCGGAAGTGAAAAATGGATGTTTCAAATTAGAAGCAGGGCACTCTGCAGTGTTTCCACACATGCTCTCAATTTTTCAAAAGTAGATGTGGACTTCTGATCACTGCAACTTTGCTTCTCAGCAAGCGGCAGAAAATTCAATTCTATGTGCTTCCAGTGCAGCTGGTGTGGCCTTGGGCAACCTGCACAGTCCCAGGACACCCCAGAAGAAAGGAATAGTAAACTACGTTTGAGTGCTCTCTACCTAGAAAACTCTAGAAATATTTGCCCCAAGTTGGGATTGACTTGATGTCAAGTTTATGTTCTCCACGCATGTAGAATTCCACTGCTGTGCTAAATGAGGTCAGCTTCTGGACAACCAGTGTTAACTTTGCTTCTTGGCATCAAAAGAACAAGTAACAGGCCATGTATTGTTCCATTATATTACATCTGCTCGGACAAAAAAGTATCTCAGTTGCAAAACTTAGTGGATTGGTTGGAACATTTTTGTTCCCAGCTGTTGGTAAAAATCCCTAACATTGTCATAAACCGTTTGTGTGTTTAAAAAACCTGAGCCACTAACAATCCATGAGAAGGAGATGAAATGACAGCAGAGTTAATTAGAAGCGGGCTACTTGCACATTCATTTTTCATTTTTGGCAGTCCATTTAGCCTCTGGAAGATCTGTAGGGCTGAAGATTCAGAACCACCAAAGATGCCCGCTCTTCTCCCAATCAAGAGTAGTTAAGTATGCCTACTAGAAACCAGTTAGTTTTGGCTGGTAATGCCAAGGCAGCACTGTTGCAATCAGGTGCACTGATGCTGCTGGATATATTCCTTCACTTGGAGAAGGACATGTACAATCTCTATGCAAAAAACCCCGAGGTTCAGTATCTGCCATCTTGAGAACTCACTCTCTGAAAGATGGGAGGACGACTGCCACTCAGCATGGCACACGAGAAGACAGGTTCCTATATTCTGAAACAATTAATGCTTTTGTAACATTGGCACATTCCACAATACCATCGTATTGCTGGTTCAAGTCTGGCACTTTCTTCACCATACTTCTTAAAATCTTCTTTGTACATGCAGAGGGGAACATAAACCCTTTATTTAATGACTCCCAATATCACTACTGGGACTTAAGCCTGCACATCTTGGGGTGCAGCTTAGTAAAACATGTCAGGAGAGGTGTGGTATTAATCCTGCTCTATTTGTGTTAGTATAACTGTTCAAATTGCCAGGTCAAAATACTTTGACTCCAGTATAGTTGTGATAGTTAAAATGAGGTACTTTTGTGCACCACCCTCTCCAGAAACTCTAGAGATGAATCGATGTCAGGTATGTTTTGAACAGAGACACTGAGTAGCAAACCTCTGAATCACTGACTTAGCAAAAATGCTATCCCAGTGCACTGAAACTATGAATTAAATAAACCAAAGAGGATCCAAAGTAGTCCTGCATCTAGACCAGAGATATAAGGTCTAAAGCAGGGGTGCCCAAACTTTTTGTAAGGAGGGCCAGATTTGGTGGCTGAGAATGTGTCAGGGGCTGGTTGCTCCCCGACCCCGCCACTCCACTGCAAGCCCCACCCACTGACCCCTTGCAACCCCACCCGCAGGAAGGAAGGCGGGGACCAAGGGAGGGAGGGAGGAGGGAAGGAAGGTGGGGACCAAGGGAGGGAGGGAGGAAGGAGGGAAGGTGGGGACCAAAGGAAGCACAGGGAGCCATGGCCACTGGTCACTCCTTGGAAGAGGCGATCTGTGCAACCTTGCACCCCCCCAAGCTCCCCAGCGGTGGCGACAGCTCGCCCGCCAGCCCACTGTAAAGCTCCTTGGCGGTGGAGGAGGCCCGCTGGCTTGCCCACCCCCACACATTCCCCTGCGATGCCGGTGGTGGCAGACCGCCCGTCCGCCCAGCCACCCAAGCTTCTCAGCGGTGCCGGTGGCGTGGCCCGCTCGATCACTGCCCTGCGCGTGCGCCCAACCTCACAATGTTCCTGGCTATGCCGGTGGCTGTGACCTGCCCGCGTGCCACCACCGCCAGTGCGCCCAGCCCCACAAGCTTCCCGGCGGTGCTGGTGGTGGTGGCCCGCCCCCTCGCCTGCCAACCCAGCCCCACAAGCTTCTGCTCACCGGCCAGCCAGCCTGCCCAACCCCTCAAGCTTACCAACGGTGTCAGTGTTGGCGGAAGATTTTTTTTTAAAAAAAACATGGGGCGAAGGAGGGGGAGGGAGGGGCGGGCCAGCCAGCCGCGGGCCACTCAGAATGGCCTGACGGGCCAGATTTGGCTCCCGGGGCGGACTTTGGGCAGGCCTGGTCTAAAGGATGAACATAGTCTGAAATAAAAGTGAATGCGACACACCAGTCTTTAAAATCTACAGCTGTTCAAAAAAGGATTTATCTGCACGTCACAATAGCATGCACACAGTGCACACTTCCGAGGGTGGAAGAGAGCCCGGTGGAAGAGATTCCAAGGTACACAAAATGGGGGGGGGGAGGGAAGCTTCAAAGTGATGGGTTCCTTGAGAATATGCAGAGATTTTTGTTTGGGATAAAAAGCACCAGCAGCTCAGAGCATCAATTATGGACCCCCATTTAGTTTATCCATGCAGAATTCGTATGTTAAGCACTGAGCTAGCTAACTTGGCACAAAGAGAAGCACAGCTGAAAATGTTCAATAAAATTAGCATTCTAGAGGCTTTGGCATCTGCCCATTTTTTGATTTGGTACCCATGCTGCCAATGAGTTAAAACTGCAAATTAAATATACGAGTGTTCAAAGTGATATTTCACGTGCCTATTCCTGAGACATGTGTCCGAGGTCCTTGTTTAGGGCTTGTCTGTTTTCTGAACTCCCTCTAATTTCAGGTTCCCAATCTCTCAAGTTAGCTAAGGACAAATGACCCTTTTAAAAAAATATCTTGTTTTCCCAGAGTGTTTTTCCTGAACATCTGCTCTCATTATCTGGCACTTATGTGTGGAAGTTCTTGGAACCTCACAATTAATTTTTAAGCCATGAGAAGCTGCAAGGATAAAATGATACAGTACTTGCTAAGGGAAACAGGACTCTTAATATTATAAGAATTTCCTTTTCTTCCAACAAGTATGCTTTTTCTGTATAGGGGGCAGAAATAGATGAATGACATTATGCTATCTGAATAGGAGGGTTTGCCTTCCCACTGTAATCTTCTTAATTAGGTATTTGTGGTGCCATTGGCCATGAGGTAATGTCAGCTAAGATTATGGATACGGCTATAAGAGGTTTACAATATATATATATATTTTAAATGGGAAGTAATTGTCTGGGAGCCACCAAACTCATTTAAAGTACTGTACGCCTTTCCCTAGACTCCTGGACGATAGTTCAGAAGTCATAAAGAAGGAATGCTCTCTAGAGATGCGTAAAAGGGTGGAAAGCAAATCGACTGATTTGGAAGGTTTTGGGGTGCTTTTGGGGTCAATCGGTTGGCTTCAGGCGGGGGGAAGTGTTCTCATACATTTCCCTATATACAGCCTATGAGGGGGAGAGACCAAGGGGCCACAAGGTGCCCTTCTGTGTTGCATATCGGGCTATGGCAAACCGTGGATAAGTGAAACTGCAGATATGGATCTCACCAAGGCAGGAATCCTACATTAAGCTGCTAGGAGGCTCTGTTGAAAGCCAACATTTTGCAGTCCTGCCCCCTTTTCCCATTACAGCTTGTGGTGCTGCCTGAGACCAGGTTTGGAAGGATTCCCTCTTGTCTAGGGCAGTGTTTCGCTTTTGGGAGAGCACGAGGAAGTGCAGTGTGGAGATGAGAATAGCTTCCAACTGGGTCCTGACCCCTATCCTAATTTCTGTTCCAGAGTCCTACAACCAATTAACCCCCAAGTTTAAAGGGACAGTACAAGCTGTACAGAAAGATAGTCCATTTGAACCTTATACAATCTCTTTCTGTCTCTATAATAACACTATGGGTTAAATGTCACTTTTCTATCCCAGTTTTGAAGCCTTTTCCAAACTCATGGGAACGGAGATGGTAGATGAAATAACAAGGCCAGCAACATGGGTATGCTTTGGGGAAATTAACAACTTCGCTTACGTTGAAGAGCCCTGGAAGCCAGCTGATTAGAGAACTCTCTTGGAGAATACTAAAATATACACATATTTTTAATCCCAGGGCCCTGAGCACATGCATGAAAAATGAGATAACTTTCTTGTGATCTGAAGGAAGGAAAACATGGCAATGAGATAAGTGTTTGAGCTATGTTGTTCAGAGGCAAGGGCCTGACACAAGCCACCCAAAGCACAAACATGAGCGTTGCTAGGACTTACAGCAAAATCCACCAGGAATGAAATATCCATTACATCAGAAAGAAAAAGTAATATGTCTGTAATTTAACAAGGAATGCATTTTTTCAAAAGGGATTTAATGTACTTCTCACTATGGGCTCAATCCAAGTTTACTCCCAACTAGAGTAGACCCATTTAAATGCACGGGACTTGTATTCAATGGAAGTCCCATTGATTTCGATGGATCTCATCTAGTTGGGTCTGGAAATCCTGTATTGTTTTAACAGTTTTGTGGGATTCAAGGACATCTGGTTTCCATTTCTTCCAGTTCTGAGCAGCATCCTCATTAGATGTGAGAAAGAAATATGCAAGACCATGCACCAAAAGCATACAGACTAGTCAGATACAAGGAGACTGGCAAGCAGCTGTCCCCAAGGGCTGTTATCATTCCAAGAGTTTGGAATGGACTGTTACAACACGTGACAGTTCCAATTTCCTTATATGTCAACAAGCCTTTCCATGCAGGCATGTTATGATCTCCTGAAAATTAGTCTGGTAATGAAACTATTGACTGACATTTTAATGTATACCATTCTAGACCTGCTCAGTAGGTTAATCATTGCTCATGGAGTCACAGACATTTCCACCTAACACTATCCTGATGTGTGGGATTTTTAATAGAGTACGTTTTAAGAATGTGCCCTTCATTACCATGTGACAATCGTATGCGGCAAAGCACAAATAATATACCACACTGCTTCAATTAATTGGTTTGGTCAGTCTGCTCAAAAAGACCACACTTTGTCTTGCCTGACTCCCTTTGAAATCAAACGAACATGTACACAAATGAATTCTAATGGACGGGAAGTTCCACGTTTTAGGTGACAAGGATCTGGTGCAAGAAAGTTAAAGCAAAACTCACTTCTGTGGCTCGTTCTGGCTACATTGAGGAAGGCAGGAGTCTGATTGTGTCTCTGGGGAGCTGTGGAATTTCTCTGCTTCAGACTCTAGCTTTTGTACATTGGGGAGTTTGGTGCAGGATACCATGGAAGTATGCTTGGAAGCACAGTGATGAAAATGTCTTTAAGAAGGGCAGGAGCAGAGATGAGAAAATTAGGAGCAAACAAGTCAACAGTTTGTGGCTAAAACCCAGCAACTGGAATAGGTCCACTGACCAAAGGATTGTAGGGAGGAGTCAATTCACAAAATCTCCACTGATTCAGCAGCCCTCTAGTTGCCATTTACTACCCTGTTTCCCTGAAAATAAGACCTCCCCCCCCAAAAAAAAGCCCTAGCAGGATTTCTATGCATTTGTTAAATATAAGCCCTACCCTGATAATAAGACCTAGTGATGGGCGTGGCTATGGTTGTGTGCAGGACTGACATTCAAGCATATTATGCTTAATAAAATAAGACATCCCCTGAAAATAAGCCCTAGTGTGTCTCCTTGAGAAAAAATAAATATAAGACAGTGTCTTATTTTTGGGGAAACACGGTAATAAATTTCTGCCAGTGAGTTTTAACTTGAATAGGCTTTCCCCTTGCTAACCTTTTCCTACTAACTTGCCTATCTCTGTGCAACAATGGTGCCTACATCCAAAAGGAAATGGAGAAAGAGGGCAAGAGAACAGAAATGAGTAGACTACAAAAGCCGTATATCTACATTCTATAGTACCCAGTGTGGTGTAGTGGACAAAGTGGTTAAATTTCTGTAACACAGCTAAAACTGTGTTCGTGAGTGACCTGGGGTTCAATCTCAGGTAGCAGGCTCAAGGTGCACTCAACATTCCATCCCTCTGTGGTCAGTAAAATGAGTACTCAGCTTGCTGGGGAGTAGGGGGAGATATGGGTAACTTGCATAATTCAATTGTAAACCACCCTGAGAGTGCATTAAGCACTATGGGGCGGTATATAAGCAGAACATTTTGCTTGTGCTTTGGAGAACAGGGTTTGAATCCTGCTTGGCCATGGAAACTACTATAATTTGGTTACATCTCAGCGGCACATAACTAACCAGTTAATAAATGCATATGAATATGTTTTGTGAAAAAAACACAATTAGGATACAAGAAGCCTAGGTTCAAATCCCCACTTGAGCAAAAAATTCAGTGGGAGACCTTCAGCCACTCTTACCCTCTTAGCCTAACTTACCTCTTAGTGTCATTGTGAAGCATTGCCTTGAGTTGCTTGAGGAAAGGTAGCATATAAATGGAATCAATAAATAAGTTTATCAAGATTCCAGATAGTCTTTAAAGAGAGAAAGAGAGTCTTTCTTTGGGGCTTTCATGCCTGAAATGTAACACATGATGAGCCATACTGCTTAATGAAAAGGTGCAAAAAGATTTATCTGAGAACACAATGTGACAATAATGTTATTATTAGTGGCCCGACAGGAAATGTCAAGTATAAAGTACTTGACCTTATTAAAAGAAAACAGGGATAAAAGAGCAATAGCAAATGACATTACAGATGGTAGTCAGATTAGAAAAGGCTTGACATTCACACCAGTACTACTCATGCATGCATCATCCTTCCATATGTATATACAGAATCAAACTGGATCATGAGCATACACATCTCCAGAAGAAGGGTGTTTAATGTGATCTGATGATGATCTTTTCTTCCATACCTAGCCAAGTGGTCAGCTGCGACACAAGATGCACTGAGATGCAGCTATGGTGAGGAGAAGCAGCAGGTTCTATAAATCCCCAAATCCCATCCAAGCACTAATCACTTCATCATGAGTAATGCAGTGTTAATCAGTTCACTGCTAGCAAGACATTCATTACAAAGGCATAAATACCACGGCAGTTCCAATTAGAGTACATCCACTGAATCAACTGATGAATGGCATGCAAAACTATGAATCATTTGATTTAATAAGTGCACACTAGCTGGGACTACCAGTTGGATGCAGGCCATTTGTGTGTGGCGGTGCTCTGTTGTGTTTAGTTAATAGAAACCCATATTGACCTCATAATGCCTCTAAAATGCCAATTAACTGTTGTGAAATATTATTACTCAAGCTGTGTTTGTAATGACTTAAACAATGAATTTCAATATTGATTTAAATAGCAGTTATTTCTACATTCTGCAAATGACAGTGATAACCACCACCACCACCACCACCACCACCCAAAACCCCACTGAGCTAACCCTTATGTAAAATATAGCCCAGACTCTTTTATTTGAGCATGAAGATTACAAAAGGGCAATAACATTTATAAAGGATGATTCATTCCAGGTTGACAAATGTCAAATTTGTTTCCATGGCCATGGGATCTCTACTGCACCAGGGATCAGGGGATGAATCACTTCTACGATGTTTTCCCTGGTATCAAAAGCACATGCTCCTCCTCGTCTCAATCCACTTGTGAGAATTTATTACATCAGAAGCTCATGATGATCCCTGAAGCAATTAAAATTACTTCCCTTTTCTCTTGCTGCCTATTAAAGTTACTAAGCAGTTCTGTCTCAAATAGGAAGGCATTAGATAAAACAGTTTGTAAATATGCCTGCCTTGAGTTACATAATGCCCTTCCATCAAGAAAAGAATGCTGCATTGGACAAGCAGTCTTCTGACTCTAGAAGATGTTTCAGATGCATCCTGGTATGTTCCCTTGAAAAAGCCATGTTTATGATCTTGATCAGATAGTATACTGCAACTTCTATGTTATGAATTCAAAAGAAGGGGATGGGGGAAGAAGAAAGGCTTACTATTGGCAGCTCTTTGATGAGTTGGAAGGAAAATCCAACCAACGGCCACCAGGGATGGAATTTGAAACTCCAGACATGTGTTGGGAGGTAGAACGCATATTGAAGAAACAGATCAGGCACAGATATCTGCCATGACATTTTGGACTCCCGTATGGTTTTTATTTTTCCTGCACTGGTACTCAGCCTGGTAAAGACCAGTATGTGTGTGTGTGTGTGTGTGTTGTTGTTACAGTCGTGACCGACTCTACGTGACTCCATGTCCATGTATAGGCTGCAGCTAATTTTTTTAAAAAAGAATAAAAACTAGTGGACTAATTATGGACCTACTATGACCATGGCCCAAGTAATTTGGGATGGTAGATGCAGAAGATCAAATGGCATTGTCCCCACCCCCCACCCCCAGCTGGCCACACTTGCCATTCTTTGTGTACCACCAGGGTCCTTCTTCTCTGGCAGTTTACCAGTCTGGGCAGCAGCTTGGGCTACCCTTCACCACCTCCTCAGGCAGCCAACCACTCCAATCAGAAAGCAGGACGAGTAGGCTCCCTGCATATTTGATGTCTGAGAAGTCAGGGAAGGGCGGCACAAGCTTCTGCCTGGACTGGCATGTTGTCAGAGAAGGACCCCAGTAGAGCATCAAGAACAATGAGTTGGCCAGCGAGCTGTGGGGGGAGATGGGAGGTTATGCATGACTGCACATTTGGTTCAGCACAAAGCATTTTGTGCCCAGTTCTAGTTGAGGAGTTCAATTCTTCTCTGTGTGGGGCTGGACAACACTCCACAGGGTCCCTTCGAGCTCTGCAGTTCAAAGGTGGTGGTGGTGGTGACTACTACTATTACTACAACTACTACTACTACTTAGACCTATTATCCAAGTTGAAAAAGGAATCCTGATGTTTTGTAGTGACCTTTGAGTAGGTGAGTCAACAGAATGACGTGCCTATCAAAGCTCTAGGAAAGTACACTTAATGTTTTTCTTTCACTTTGTAGCAGTAAATCCCAAAGCTCCAATCTCTACCCTCCACCCTTACCTTAGAAAATTTCCTGGAAATTTAGAAGCTAATATATATACTTGCTAAAATTTTGCTGTAGCACATTTACCCCGTATATACTCGAGTATGTCGACCCGAGTATAAGTTGAGGCCCCTAATTTAACCCCCCAAAACTGGGGAAACTTATTGACTCGAGTGTAAGTCTAGGGTGGGAAATGCAGCAGGGCCTGGCAGCTCCTTTGTGATCTGGAGGAGCGGTGTGTGATGTTTAAAATGACTTTTAGCCACTGAGGCAAATAAACAGCACACACCGCTCCCCCACAATGCGGGGGTGGGGGTCAGGAGAAGTGCCGCACGATGTTTAAAATTACTTTTAGCCAACCCAAGCACTTGCCTCAGTGGCTAAAAGTTTTGACCTGAATATAAGTCGAGGGCCCCCTTTTCAGCCCAAAACTAGGGCTGAAAAACTAGACTTAAAGAATATATATACAGTAAATTACCTATGCCAAGATCCTATACATATATTCGTAGGAGTAGGTCACTGAATGCAGTGGGGTGAACTTCTTGCTTGCCATGCACAATGGTGCCAATTTCACCACACTGATGCAGTACGAAAAACTGGCTTCCAGAGGACCTGAAATAACAATGATGCGCCAAAATCATCTCTCAAAAGTAGCAGTCATGAAAGATTATGCTAAACATCCCTCATTAGCCTTTAAAGACATACATGCATAGAAACCAAAACTGCTCTAGTGTGGTGGCACTTGTGGGTTTGCGAAGTGAGAAAGTAAACAATATCCTCTGATTCAGGGCGATTCAAGTTCCCTTTAAATTGCTTTAAACTGAGTGCAAATTAATATTTCAGTGGGAACCATGACATTTTGCATAGACTAGTGAGGATGAATTAGTAAAGCAATAGTCATGCACTTGTTAACCCCTCCATGATGTGAATTAGTGCATGAAATTCTCTGAAACAGTGCCAAAAGGCAACATTGAACTACAGTAGCAATACTACTCTTGCTAGCCTCATGTTGCTTTTTAACACAGAAGGATGCATGTTATTTCCCTTTCTACTGCCTCTCCCAAGTGGGGATGTTTTAGTTTTGATCTTGATTCCCTGCAGTTCTCCCCAAACTCTTCTCATCCTCTTGAAGGACAAGGCTCCCTTTGTTTCTCTTCAACGACCTGATGCCAAGATTAACATGCTTGAGAGACTGTTCCACTATATTCCATTGTGCTCATTCCCTTCAACGGGTGATGCTGTCAGAGCAGACCCCCCCCCCCAAAAGTCAGCAGGACCAGACCTCAGCTGTCAGATTGAACACACCAACTCATCGACTGTGCTTGTTCCAACCATGGGCAACAATCATCAATCTTTTGCTACAGAAGATCTGAAACTAACAAAAACTGAAAGGCAGGTTTTTTGCAAAGGATATTACACATTATAGACTGAATTCTGCTACACAAAGTAAAATAAGCCTCTGCTTTATTTGTACAGAACCAAACACATGCCTGCTTATTCTAACAAGAACACAAAGCGAACTAACGCAAAGTAGAGGGGTTTACACAAGTCAAAACCTATTGTTTTATGGACCTTTCATATTCTACACTGGCATCCGCTCAATTTCCCAATTGCAGCACTATGTGAATATCCAGATTGCTTACATTTGCTTTTTCACTTTCTCGTTCTCTTTCCCATTGTTATATCTTCTTCAGTTGCATCTCACAGCTTGGGCTGTGGCTTTTAGCAAGAGAAAAAGGAGCCACCTTGTTTTACTCATTTAGTGTAAGCCACTTTAGAGGTCATATGCGAGATCAACTCTTTCCAGTAAATAATCATAGTGATAGCCTTAAGGGCTATGCTGTCTTCTCCAACAGATGCAACTCCAGTCAAAAAAAATAGGTCACTTGAAAAAGTATTCCAAAATTATCATTGCCAAAGGAAGGTTGCAAGAGAATACTGTACTGTGCATTTTATAGGCAACACCGGGGTGACTTAACGGTTTTCTAAAAAGAAAATCTAGTTAGTATTGACATCAATTAGAAATGTTATTGTATATGAGAGCCAATTTTTCATTTATCAAGGTATTGATTGTTCTCACCATTTAGTGATGCCTCTGAGTATCAACCTCCACAGCTTGCCTTCTTTTGAAGCACTTTTCATACAAGGAGTCAATTATATATGTATAGGTAAACGTAAAGGTTCCCCACGCACATGTGTGCTAGTTGTGTCTGACTCTAGGCGCAGTGCTCATCTCCAGTGTTATGCAATTCCATGGCCATGTGGCCGGCATGGCTGAACTCATTTCTGTGCACAGAACAGTTTACCTTCCCACTTTTTATGGCTGCACCTATTTATCTACTTGCATTGACATGCTTTCGAACCACTACGTAGGTTGGAAGGAGCTGGGGTTAACAGCAGGTACTCACTCCACTGCATGGCACTAGGATTCGAACCGCCGAGCTGCCGATTTTGCAGCCAACAGTTTCAGCACTCTAGCCCGGTGAGCCACCACGCCTCTCTACAAATCGCCAATGGGAAAAGGTTCTAGAACAGTCATTCCCAACCAAATAACCTGCAAAAAAAAATCCAACTCACAGACTATCACTCTCCTATGGCTTCTCCCACTAAATCCATCACCACCCTTTCATAGCTGAAGGCCAAGGGAGGTTCTAGACAGAGAGAACAGAAGGCAAAGGACTTCAAAAGTGGTGGAGGGACATCATAGCTCCCAGGGATTGGGGCATCACACAAAGGGAATGCCCCTGAGAACCCATCATAAAATGTTCCTTGCAGTCAATACAGGCCCTTTGTTTTTGTGTGGTTTTGTTATCTGTCGTTTCCCCCCTCCTTTTCCCCTTTCCTCTCCTCCTTTAGCCTCCCCAAAAGTGATGGGTCGTTAAAAAATATTTTTTTTGGTGGAAAAAACAGCAATTATCTTTCGACTAGCATTTTTTTCTTGTGGCTAAAAAATAGTCCTGCTCATCCCTTCTCAGAAAGTAATCTTCCTTCTCCCCCAAAAGGACCTGTTTCTCATACCTACACAAGCATGCAAACTTTAGCTCTGAAAGGTTAAGGAAGAAATTATTTGACATGGTAATTCGCAACTCCTTGGAAAACACTTTGTGACCCCCTGGTTGGAAAATACTGTTCTAGAATCAACTTCCCTTTAAACATAATAGTTCTACTAAAACTTTCTAGATTTAGGTTCTCAAGGTACTGTACTTGATTATCCTACTTGAGTGACCATAGTATTCTAAACTAGGATTCCCGTATTTGTATGCTCCAAACAACTACTTAATAGCTGGGCTGTCCCAAGCCCAGAAACAGCAAATAAACTTTGCTTGCTTGCTTACCTATCTATCTATCCATCCATCTCTATACTGCCCCCTTACTGCAAATTGCACTACCCAGGGCGGCTTACAAAATATAAACCTAAAACCCAGCTACCTGACTTGTGTTCACTATGCACCTATTAAAGACCAGAAGCCCTCCCCTAAGAATGGATATTGAGCCCCTTTCTAATATTCAACTACATCTGTAGTCTAGAGACAATATTCTAAAAATTCCTGATAAACTAGAATCTTTCAATGTCTTCTCCGGGAACTGGAACTGTTTGCATGGCTCAATGTTTTGTTCACATCCATTATTTACCGTCGACAATTAGAAAAGAGAGAGCTGTGAAGGAAAGGCTGTTTAGTACTTCAATAATTTAAACAGCCTGCTCTTCTTTTTTTCCTACATTATCTGAAGATACAGGCAGCATTAAAGAATATTCTGTTTCTATGGTTACAAAAACTTGCTGCTAGCTAGAAGAGCTTATAATCAATAAATCATGACCAATGCCTCTTGAAGTCAGGCACCTTGGCTACCAATCTGATCTGCTAAGAGCCTACTCTTCCTCGTATCAACCTCCACAGAGCAGTAGCAATCCCACCAGGACAAAGCAAAGGGAGAGGAGCCAAGGATCACCCAGTCTTGCTAATTGACCACCAGCAACTTGTACCTCTTCCTTTCCTTAACCTTGCCCCAATTCTAACTGGTCATTATAAAAACAGTCCTTGAGCTTCTTCCCTGCCTTCCTCCCAATTCATCTTCTGTGCTGGGTTCTTCAGACTGTACGCTTATAGAGGCCGCAAGCTTAACTGCTGGGACAATCTTAATACTTTTGTTCCGTACTTTTTGCAAGCTCCTCTTAGGAGTCTTTACAGTTGAGATGTGAGATTAAAATATTTCAAAGAGAACACCCAGAAACAGCATCTTTAGGGAATTCTGGTGGACTGCAAATAAAGTAGTACGCCTGCAGTAAAGCCACAACCTTAAGGTTTATGAGACAATTTAGGCGCATCATCTAGGCTGCAAGCTAATACTTAGCTGGAAACCATTCTTCTCTTTCTTCCACTGGGCTCCATCTCATAGCTGCATGTATTAAGCCTTAGTCAATGTTTTTCTTCTTCTCTTCCCCAATTCTCTGCTCTTTTGTTTTAACATCTTGTCTGATAAAGTGCTGAAGGACTAAAAATGCTAGCACAGTATTTTGTGAACTTTGACTGGAACATTAACAAGGGTGTGATAATTTTCTTTTGATGAACAGAGCTACCTTTTCTTCTTTCCAATAGCCACTAACAATGTCATTTCCAGGTCTCTGACATAAAGGACTGTACAGCAGCCTGGAAACTCCCAACTCTGATCTTACGAGATCTTGTTTCTTACAGCGTATTAGCAATGCCCCTTTTCTTGCTGTAAACCAATGTCAAGTAGTGCCATCTGGAAACTTGAGGAAGAACATCCTGTAAACCACCCAAGCCACTTTCCTATAGATCCAATGGGTAATTGCCTCCTGAAACAACTTTTGAAAAGGTATTCTAGAATGTGGTGAATCCTCAAGGAAAACTCGTGAGGATTCTGTTTGGAAAATCAGCAAACTCATTCATCTTGTTCACAGCAAAACAGAGTGTATGTGTGTATGGATGGATGCTCTCCTATCTAGCAGTGAAACCTATTCACAGTCGTCTAGATTTAAGGAAATTACCAGATGTCTTACCCATGTCCTTTATACTTCCAAGATCCTATTCATGTATAATAGCGTGTCATCAAGTCAATTCTGACTTACAGTGATCCTTTCCAGGGTTTTTAGATACAGAATATGCAGAAGTGGCTTACCATTCCCTTTATTTTTTTTTGGAGGGGGGGGTGCCCAGGGACTATGCAGCTTGCCCTAGGTCACAAAGGCTGGCTCTTCTTGCAGGAGGCAGTGTGGGGAAATTGGACTCCCAATTTCTAGATCTATTGTCAGATATATAAACCACTGTATTCAAGGAGTCAATTCCCACCTTAATTTGTAGTGAGATGTCTCTGTAACATTCAAATAACCAGCTGTAAGAGGTGATAGATATCCTGTTATCCTTGCCTATCTACATATTATATATATATTATCAGTTATAGAAAAACTGGTATATATATTACATATATATACACCAGTTTTTCTACATTCTTATTCAAGAAACCAAGATCAAAACTTGCATTTATTACACTTTATTTCCTCCTTTGCAGTCAATTTAAACAGGTGCTTTCCAGCATGATTAATAGAAGGGATTATTGCACCTCCTAGTGGCTAGTATTTGAAATTAATTTGTTTTTGCCAGTCATGAGAAGCAATTACACTAGCAGGATTAAAGTCCTCAACAGCTATAATTTTCTTTCAGAAATGAAGTCTAAATTCATTTAAATAAATGGATGAGGCATAACAAAAAAATTGCAAATTAGCTTTCTTAAGTAATGTTTCTGCGTCCTTACAGTGGATCAGATCTTTCTGCATTCAAGAATGCTCTGCTACACATGAAGATACATTAGTGACCTTCAAGTTATTTCAACAGATATTTAGGATGATCAATAACCCTAAACCCCATAATCTTTTTTTAATAAACCAACCAAATTTGGATAAGGTGATTCTTATGCAACAGAATTAAATTAAATCTTCAGGATTTAACATGTTTAAAAGCCTTTAATGGCTATCTTGCGTATCACATGGGCAAACATTTAAACATTTTCTCTGTATAGAAGGACCAGAGACTAAATTTCTGGCTCAAAGTTCCAAATATATGCCAGCTTTGTTGCAAAGCATTTGAGATGTAAGATGGCAGTGATTCATTACAGGTAGCTACATAATTCATTAGGTCTGAAAACAGCAACCTATCATAGCAATTCAAGATCTTTTCTTGATGCCCCCTTCCAGAACTGCTTGTTACCAAGATACTAGGGGATGCTAGGTAAAACAGCCTAGTTACCCAGTACAACATTTAGATATGACACTGACTTCTAATGGTTATATGGATCTCAATGAAATTCACTAATATTCAAAGATTTTCTTTATTTAACACACAAAAAACATTTACAGCATGCAGGTAGTTAACTATATGGTATTTTCTTCAAACCATTTATTCATCAATGCATCCTCATGTACTGAGAGCAAATAATGGTGTCCACAGGAAAACCTTTGTCATTTCAAGTCTAAATTAAAGTATTTTATCAGTAATGTTATGCAAATAATTTAATTGATTTCCTTGAATAAATAGAGTTCTTTCATGTTACTCATCTTGCCCTAAGCCATTTTGAACAACTTGAAGAAATTAAAGACTGAAGGGCTTTAGAGCAGAACAGGAACACATCGCAAATTCTATTGCAGATTTAAGTTTTTAAATTTATAAATCCTGAAGTTATCATGTCCATGCAATCTACTGGAGGTGATCCAAGGAACCAAAATAGTTCTTTTGAATGTCTAAGTTGCAGTTCTTAATAAACTTCATAAAAGGTTAAAATAAAAAAAAGAAACAGTATAAAAATGATGTACATTTTGATCTACATGCTAGTTACAGTTTATTTAACTGCTACACAGCCATGTCAGCCCCAAAACCCGTGATACATTTCTTACAGGAATGAAGCTACCATAAACTGCCATGAGAAAATATCTTGCTTCATGTGAGTATAATGCCAGGCCAGGAAACCAGACTTGAAACTGTAAACTGAATCGGGACTAAAACTGTATGGCTACCTAACACTACAACTGAAAAAAATTACAAATAGTTTTAAATACCCTTTCCCCTTGTACAAGTCCCCCCATCTTACTTTCCAGAACCACTTCATCTTAAGTTTGGAGTGTTAAATTCAAGGATAAAAAGAACAGGTTGATGTTATGACAGTTCAAGCTAACAAGGGTCTGACCAATTTAAAAAGTCAGCCTCTGAGGACTATAATGTATATAAAAAAGACACAGGAAATGGGGAGAAAAGAAGCCTAATTCTTCTGTTGCTAAGCTCCATCATAGTACAAATATCTGCATTTGTTAAAAAGTTAGTCAAAGATCAGCAGAAAACCCTTCCTCCCTCAAGGGCCTGTGAATGTACTGTACTGAGATACAAAACTGGCATCAACTTACTCTGGAAAAGCAGTTAATTCACACTCTCTCCGCTGCTGGAAGTTTCTTCTGGTGGCTTCTACAAATCTAGTGGCTGACAAGAATGCCTTGCAAAACCTTGGAAATATATCTAGCAGTAACTCCCTATCGAAGGCATTATTTCAACTTCATGGCATGTAGTTTCAAGCACTATTTCATAGGGCAAAACTCAACTTTTAAAACCTAGACTCAGGATGTTGCTTGCAAAACATGAAAGGCAACAAGATGTCTGGAGCAGTGAACATTTACATAGCTTTAGATTTACACAAACAAAAAGTTACAGTACATTTTCAGTGTAGCACATCTGACACTTCTTGCCATTCTTAACACTTAACTGTGCCTGCTTTATTCGTTCTACTTGTTTCAGTTCTTCAATCAACTCACACATGCTTGAAGTTTAAGTCCCAATTTGCAGGTGAGCAAAGCATAGTAAAAACTCGAAGCACGAGTTCTGACCATAGCCATTAATTGAATTTATACAGCTCTGGTTACCACTGTAGTAGGCTCAACAAGATGAAGCAGAATGTTTTCACCTCATCCCCCCCCTCCATTTTCTGTATATTCAGGAAAAGATGAAAGTCTTTGCCAAGTCCTGCCACGTAAACTTACACTTACTACTTGCTACTCAGCATTAAATCATTAACCTGATAACAGTTTTAATCAGACAGTTAAGCAGCCACACCAGAAAAGAAGTCCTTAGTTTCATGTACTTTGCGACTTCAGTGCCTAAAGGCAGTCATCATACCTCAATAACTGCATACTGTACAAATAATTTTAGTCTTATATTCTATACAGCCATGTAGGCACGTTTAATGTACAGTGCTGCTCTAATTCAAGAGTGGGCCAAGTAGTGTTATTAAAAATGGTAACATTCAAACTTAATTCAACATTGTTCCACGTTCCCTAAGACCATTAAATATACATAAATTAGGCTAGGAATTTTTTTAAAAACTAAGATGTTGCTTTAACATACATTCAACTTGGCACAGTGCATACTAAATTTAAGACGTGAAAGACAGATCATGTAATGAGAGCTACATTTTAAAGTTACACGTCAATTTTCCAAGAAGAACATTTTTTTCCTAGTTTTGTTGGGAATCGATTAGCCAAATCCATAGAATGAGGAGAGCTGTACAGACCGGAATTGTTTTATACAATTTTCAAAAAAATAATCCTCTAGTCCCCAGGAGAGACAGATAGAAATCACTATCATGGAATGACTCTCACTGCAAATAGCCATCTTCATGCTGTGCCTCCTTTTCAGCATCTAGAAGCAGAGAAAGTTATGGATAGAGAGACAAATACACTGATGCAGCACTATGCCAAACACAAAATTAAGGAACTAGGTTTTATTGAACACTCAATTGCATAGCAGTCTTTTAAAAATTATCTTATATACGCACAAACTTGTTAGTGTGCTTTTTACGTTTATATAAACATGTTTACATCAACACTCTTTGAAGAAGAATTTCAATCTAAATTAGTAGAAATTGCTGTTCTAAAACTGAACTGAAAAAACAGTCCTCCTTCATGTTGTTTATAATCAGTTTAAAAACCACATTTAACTTTGGTCAGAGGAAAGATAACATAATGATAAAGTACAAAATCAACTTCCACGAAAAATCAATTTAGAAAACGTATTCTAAACAAATGGAATTTTATCTACTCGATTGGTTGAATTTGAGTATATTCTTAATTCCCTACAAATTATCTCCAAAACTCTGACTTGAGTCTAATACAGGCATGTCCAAACTTCGGCCCTCCTAATGTTTTGGCCCACAACTCCCAGAATTCTAAGCTTAGCTTGCCAATGACAAAGTTGGGAAGTTGTGGTCAAAAACATCTGGAGGGCCGAAGTTTGGACATGCCTGGTAATACTTAATCGAAATTCCACAATTCCCCCACCCCTACCTGAAAACACAGCATAACCCACCCACCCACCCCAAATCCCAGAACAAATAAATTGAACTCCAACCTTGGTAATGTAAATTTACACTTTCTCCTGCCGTGCTCCGCCTCCACGGACAGCGACCGGCTGGCTGTTCTGAGTAAAAGCGCCTCCCCCACGAATTGCACTTGGATGAGTTGGAGAAGCTGCTGGATGCTGACCAGGACGAATAGGCTTAGCTGAGTAAAAAAAGTAGCAACATTAAAGGTTAAGCACGTCTACTTGACATCAGAACTAAAGGAATATGCTTTGCATCTGAAACAATAAAACAGCAGGTACAAGCACTTAAGACCTAAGGAAATATTTTAAAATATTTCTATTTAGGACAATGGTCCGCAGTGAGCACAGCTGCTCTGTTTAGAATAGCTTTAGACAGAAACCAGTTCAGGCTACTGATCGCCAACATTCTATGAGGACATGGCACTTGAAGAAGAAGGCCTTCCTACTGATCAACCAAACCACCACCATCACACTATCTTAATTTTATTGTAATGTTGATATTGTTATGATGTTACGGCGTCTTATGTTATTTTTATGACTGGGATCATATGACTGGGATCACGGCTGGGATCTGATAGTTTAGAGTTTTTCGGGCTGTTTGGCCGTGTTCTGGAAGTTTTTCTTCTTGACGTTTCACCACTCTGGCAAAACGTCAGGAAGAAAAACTTCCAGAACACAGCCAAACAGCCCAAACTCACAATAACTATTTTTATGACCGTTTCTTAAACCATGCTTTATGATTTACTTGTGCTGACTGTATTAATGTCTTAATATGCTGTTTTATTTTTCTATTTATTGTTGGTGCTGAATGTTGTAAGCCAGTGCTCCCCAACCTTTTTGTCCCCGCGGACCGGGAAATTTTTGATATTTTTTCTGTGGCCCGAAGCTGGGGGTGGGGGTGGGGAGGGGGAGAATGCGAAAGGGGGTCCGGCGGGGAGGCAAAGGGGGGTGAAAGCAAAGGATGGGGGGAAGGAGGAGGGGAGGCACGAGAGCGGCGGCGGCGGCGGCACTCACCGGCTTGGGGCGTCGGGGTGCCACTCCCCCCACACACAGGCGGGGTGGGGGGAACCCGGGCTCCTGGGCAGGCGGGGCCCTGCCTCCTCCTCCAGCGCCGGGAGCCGCGCGCGGTCTTTATCCGCTGGGAAAGCAAGCGGGCGCCAGCAGCGCTTTCCCGGCGGAGGAGGAGGCTCACGGCAGCGGCGGCAGCAGGAGCAGGAGCAAGCGCGGCGCCAGCAGCGAGACCCGCGCGCGGCACCTGACCCAGGCGCCCCGCGCACCCCCGCCCGGCCGCGCCAGGAAGCGCCCTCATCCTGCTTGCTCCGGTTCCTCCTCCTCCTCCTCCTCCCGCCCCGCCGCCGAAGGAGCAGCAGCAGCAGCAGCGAGGGCAATTGCGGAGGGTGGATTTACTTGGGATGGGGGCGATTGCAGCGGCGGCGACGGGGATTGCGGGGTGGCTGCTGCTGCACCGCCCCGTCCCGCCCGCCGCCGCCGCCACCCTCCGCAATTGCCCTCGCTGCTGCTGCTGCTGCTCCTTCGGCGGCAGCGGCGGGAGGAGGAGGAGGAGGAGGACGCGCCGCCGCTGCCGTCATGGCTGCTGCTGCTGCTGCTGCTGGAGGGCGAGGAGGAGGAGGGCGGCGGAGGAGGAGGATTTCCTGCGCTCCTCCAGCCTTCCTCCTCCACCGGCCGCCCACGGGAGAGAAGAGGAGGAGGAGGAGGGCGGCGGAGGAAAAGGGGAGGAGCCTCCCCGGCATCCCCAGGCGGCCCGGTGCCAACCGGTCCACGGACCGGCACCGGTCCGCGGCCCGGGAGTTGGGGACCACCGTTGTAAGCCACCCAGAGAAGCCAGCTAGCTAGATGAGCAGGATATAAATATGATAAATAAAATAAATTAATGATTTTGCTAAATCATTTTACAAATATTTTAGCTCAGCTGCTTTACTATTCATGTTTTGTTGTTCCGTTACCCTATGGGTAGCAGTGGAACATGGTACTGTATATGATTTTGTGGACTTATGAATAAAATGGAGGTGAGGGGGATGGCTTGTAGACAAAGGGCCTTCTCGGCAGCTGCTCCCAAGTTATGGAATGCCCTCCCTATTGAGATCCGCCTGGCGCTTTGATTACATTTCAGAGGTAAAAACCTTCCTGTTCCAGAAGGTTTTTAATTGATACAATATAGATTGTGGGTCCACTGATGACAATTTTAGGATGATGATTTAAAGAAGGTTTTTATTACTGTTTGATGATTTATTGATATTTTATGTATAACTATTTTAAATTGTTTTAATTCTTTGATTGTAAGCCGCCCAGAGACCTTTGGGTAGTGGGCGGCATATAAGTTGAATAAATAAATAAATAAATAAATAAATAAATAAATAAATAAATAAATAAATAAATAAAATGTGTTATTCTCTATTTTGTCTGGATAAAGTTCCAGCTGAAAGCCTGGCTCTTTACAGATACCACCATCAGAGGCTACTAAAGAATTGGGGCGGGGGATGCAGCTATGCAAGGGCAAAAGCTCTATGAGCTCTTAATGCCAAGGAGAAAGGTGAGTTAAAAATACTCTAAAATAAATAAATAAATAAATAAATAAATAAATAAATAAATAAATAAATAAATAAATGACCATGGCATGAACCCCCATTTTAGTCCCACTGAAATCAATTAGACATACATTTATTTCAGTAGATCGAACTCAAACTGAGGTTAACACTGGATTTAGTTTCAGTATCAGTTTTGCCAGTATCAGGAATTACCTATCTTTGCAAATTGCTTTTGGAACATTCTTCGGTGAAGAACAAGATTAAATGCTTCAACAGCAACAGCAAGTATTCTGCAACCATTTTGAATGGCATCTCATTCTTTTGAAATTATTTTACACATTGAATTATACAAAATTTGGGCATTCAAAACTGTAGTAAAAACGTAAACGCATGCGCATGCACAGACAAACTGGAATGCTCTTGGCCTGTGTCTCTGTTGCCCTTTTACACAATATGACAAGGCTGAAAAAAAGGAAACATCCTCTACCTATGACAATTCACTAGGTCAATCAGGACCCTAGAAAAATCCCCTCTACATTTGAGTTCACCATGCTTCCAAATGACTGGGTAGGAATAACTCTGGATCAGGAACTAAGTGTGCATGCATGCACGCACACAAGCACACACACACACACACACAGGGGAGAAATGCAAAATAAGTACATTTGAACTAATGAATCATGTTCTCCACTAACCAATCTGTGCAGAATGTGCCTTTCTGATCATATTCTTTGATCTCACTGCTTCCTTAATACGATCCACTTCTTGCTGATATCGCTTGCGATCACGGGATGCATTCTCTTTGGCTTCCTTAAGTGCTGACTCCAAAGCTTTAACTCTCTCAGCAGTAGCTCTAAGTCGCTTCTCCAGTTTTGGAAGCTCACAGCGAAGATCTGCGTTATCACGTACCAGCTGGGGAAATTACAGAGACATATGTATACACATACTGGCCTTGCCATTATTTGTCTCCCCCTGTATCACTTGTCTATAAATTTGCTTAGAGTAACAAATATTTGTTTGCCATAACTTGTATCAGATAGTTCTGTATGTTCCTATTATATTATAACATGAGCATTACAAAATTACATTACAGTAAAGGCAGCAAGATATGATCTCAGCTCATTTAAGAATTGACAGTATTGTCTGTCCACCACAGTATGGCCAACTCTAATCTAAGCCACAGCAAATTCACATGAGCCAAGCAACTGAAGTGGCCTTGTAAAATCTAGTGTCCACTATCAATAACATAATGGAAAGAATATATTCCCTTAGTTGATAAGTTCAAATCTCTCATATCATGGTCTTCCTTGGGTTTCAAGCAGATATAAAGCTGTGGAGCTTAACAGCAATAACAACTGTTTGGAATGCACTACTCAGAAATTCTCCTGTGGATACATATGAAGGTACAGCAGGATATTGGGAAATCATATAAAATAAAGTCAAGTCATTATGGTAGTTTACTGTGGCTAAGGAGTTATTAAGTTTTTTTAACCCATTACTACATGAGTTCAAAACTGACAAATCATTTCTTCTTGCTATTCAAGATCATTGATCCACAAAATAGAATTTATAAAGGTTTTATAGTCATGGAAGCAGTGAATGTACCTGTTTATGCACTTTTGTGAGCTGTTCAAGATTATTCTCAAGGAAAGAAATCTTCTGTTTTTGAGCAGCACTGCCCCCAGTGTCATCCGAGTCAATCTCTGCACTCTGTGGTGTTAAGAACTACAAGTTATATTTTAAAGGCCTTAAAAACATGGCTTTTCAAAGACAATTTTGATGATCACTAATTGTACTTGTACTTATACTTGCATTTGTTTTGTCACCTTTGTTCTTTGCCCTGTCCTCTTGATGCTGGCGGATGTACTTTAGTTATGTATCTATATTATTACCGTTTTAATATTTTTCTTATGTTTTACATTGATTTACTTGTTTGTTTATTCATTTGCCCTTGTTCACCAGCCAGGGGAAAGTTGGCGCGGTCAATAAGTATAACAATAAATAAATTCCTATGGATCACAAAAACATTATGAAAGTAATATAAAGAACCAAAATAAAGATTACCTTCTTAACCCTAGTAGCCAAATCCTGAACAAACAGCTTTCTAAGATTGTGCAGAGTCTGGAGTTCTTTGGCCTAACAACAAAAGAAAGGAGTCAACTACAGTACTTCTAAAGGGTAAATTCAAGAATTTGAAATATACTTTCTGAGCATATTGCTTACCACTGTCTCCTCTAAACCTTTCAAATCTTGTCTTGCTTGCTCTCTTCTATCTTGCATAACCCTGTAGTCAACACACATAACCATTAACATTTTACTACCTTCTTCTCTTTCAGTTTCTGGCTGAAAACATCCCAGAAAATGCAAAACCAGATGAAAAACACAAACATATATTTCAACATTCAAAAACCTGAGTTACACATTTAAATACTTGATGGTACAAAATAGTCCTTTTTCATATTCTGAGGCCCAAGGTGCTAAACCAAATCAAATCCTCACATGAGAGAATTCCACAATACTTCACCCAATAATAAAAGGAGAAATAAACCAGTCATTACAACATAAATGGCATAAATCCATGTCTCTCACATGCAGGCACTTATAAAGTACAGTGAAACAGACAAAACGCACAACAGCATGTTGCAAACAGATGGAGTAGTAACTGGTCAAATGAGCTGGAGAAGTAAGTACCTGGTCTAACACATCAGGCAGTGTGTTCGCACCATCCACCACCAGTGGATGGCACCAGTTCCTCCACTGCCTAGCAATCTACAGCCTGATATACCTGTCATTAAAACCTGTAATGGACTTCACTCATAGCTTGAGAAGATAAGATGTGCATGAGATGGAAGAGGATACAAAACTATCATTTCAGAAGTTAGGAAAGTAAGAGACAAGGAAATGTGAACTATAGAACTAATCCTTTTTGTCATCTTGCATTGAAATTATATTACTGCACAGCATATATTAAATATGCTTATTTTATTTCCTTCAGCCTTCATGTTTATTAGCTTAAATATGTGCAATATTATAAATCTGATTTCCACAGGATAAAGCTTATACAAAAAAACTAAAGGTTATAGAAGAATGTTATATTGTTATAATGTTATTTTTTTATCTAATCTCTACTATCTAATTTTTTCTTTCTCACTTTACATTTGTTGTGCACCTACCCTTCTAGCTTGATTTTTATATTGGAAGCTGTGCAACAAGTAAATTTCCCCGATGTGGGATTAATAAAGATTTATCTCATCTTATCTTTACCTATTACCGGCTACCAGGCAGTTTTAAAGTAATTTGTTACTATTCCCCAAAATGCATTTCGACAAATCCCATCTAGATTCTGAATAACTACAACAGGGCAGAATATAGCATCTAAGTGTAGACCACGTGTGCTCTGGAGGGTCAGGGAGCTCACACAGGATGCAAAAATATGAAAGATTGTTCAAAATAAGTGAGAAAGAACCTAGTTTTAAGATACACTCTTGGATATGCACAAGCACAAAATGCTTTTATTAATGGTTCTACTTACGTAAGCTCATGCAGTTTCTTGCTTTTCTCTTGATCTGTAGCTTTCAGCTTATCATGCTCAATTCTCAGTCTTTCCTGTTCAAGCATCATCTTCTGATTTTGACTGAACATAAGACAGGGAAAGGGAAGCAAATTATACCAAAATATCCATGATCAGCTCTTCACTTTGTGACATGCATGACACACACAATCAAAATACACACATTAGGCAAGTTAGCTCATTTTGTGCCAGTAAACCAAGATGACAATCAACAAATGCCATAAATTCAAACAAAATTATCTTGAAGCCAATTGTCTGTCTGTAGAATTGACAAACAATTTAAGTTCTCAGCATCTAAAGCTGGCAGCCAAATTCATACTCTAAACAAAAACCACTAGTGGTTGAGTTAAACATTTATTTAACTTCTGAAATGCTGAACATCAAACTACTCTGCCACAGAAATGCACATCTGAAGACATGGTTTTACTACTCCTATAAAAGACTGAAAAATTAAGCATCTAAAATCAAAATGAGCCGTGCATTTAGTACCAGATTGGGAGCATTCGCTGTCTTCTCTCATCAAGACATATAAAGTACTTTATAGGACTTACTCTTGCAATTCAGTAATAAGTTTCTCCTTTGCTTCAATTTCATCTCTCAGACTGCTAATCTGCTTCTGATGAGTCTCACGATGACTTTGAATTTGCTGCTCAACAGCTTGCTAAAGAAGCAAAGATTCTGATTATTTGACATCATGAATAAAATTTAACTTTTTGAAGTTGTTTTAAATAATCTATTAAAAAGACTAAAGTGTTACTTGCCTTGACTTCGTTTGCAGTTTGAACCTTGTTTAAGTGCTCCTTCTCCATTTCATGAACTTTTTCTAGTAAATGTTTAAAAAGGGATTTTAGCTAATAGATAACAGACAATGGTTTTGCATATACATGTTGAACAATTCCTGAATAACATTCTAAAAATATGATCTATCATGTACAGTTGTATGGCTAATGATACCACAGAAGAATAGTCTAAACACTTAATATTTGAACAGTTATTTGTGTGGGCAATCAAGGCAATCTTGATACAAAGAGCCAAGACTATAAAACACACCATCATCGTCATGTTATATCGCTAAGATAATCATTTGCCAGAACTCATGATTAGAAATGGGCTTTACGTTTCGGAAGTGGTCAGCTTCCGAAACGAAACACGGGAGCCAAGCTGGTATTCAGAACTTGACCAACCCTCTGGAAAGAATTCAGAACAATCCCTTACCTTCCTCTGGGGTCGCATGGAGCTAAACTCCAATGAGGAAGAAGCCTCCGTCATCTTTCCTTCTCCCTGGCGTTGGCCAATCAGACAGGGAGGTGGGATAATGCATTTCCCTGCAGAGGTCCTGATTGGCCAGCGCTAGGGAGAAGGAAATATGCCACTAGAGGGTTCCTCCTTGTTGGAGTTTAGCCCCGTGCGAGCCCAGCACAAGGTTAGGGATTGGTTGATTGTGACCTTCCAGTTCCAACACCACCTGGGCTCCCAAAAAGCCCATCTCTAGTCATGATTCATAGCTGCCATGAAGCTGAAGTTTGGACATAATAGATCACAATTATTAAACCAAAACATTTGTTAAAAGCATAAATGTAAAGTAATTCATACTTTGTGCTCGAAGCTCAACTAACTCATCATTAAGGGAATCCACAGATTCTTCAAGCTGTCTTTTCTTCTGTTCCACATTCTGGAGATACTCTGTGAGTGACTTGATCTTTGCTTCATGCTTTCAGAATGAAAATATGACTGACATTACAAGATGCCACATATCAAAGAACTATGCAAGTTTAATAAATTTGTTTAAGCTACAAGGTCAAATTCAAAGTGTGCAGCAGCATCTCCAATAATTCTACTGAGTTCATTACATATGAAAAACAGCATATTCTTTGAACGCTGTTGCTGAAAAACACTGCTTATATTGTGTCTGTTAAAAGATAAAATCATTTGCAACCATATTCTCCTTTTAATCTGTGAAACTTTTGCCTTTCTATTCATGCAACTTTGACACAAATTGTTTGCTTCAAAATTGGAAGCTATTAAGTATACAATTTCTTTAAGAGAAGCTAAATATGCACTAGAAGGTTAATAGAGCAAAACCTTCATCATACTCAGTGTTGAGAAATATGGGCCCAAAATACAGAAACCACTGATCTGATAGAATTGCTGCTCATAGACTCCCAAGCCCTTTGGAAAATGTCATCTGAAAACAAAGTTACACTGTTTTCCCATGTGTAAGACTATATTTTTGTCTAAAATTGTTAGACTAAAATTGAGGGTCATCTTATACATGGAAGTAAGCTTAGGAGACAACTGTGTGGTTGCAAAACTGTAATTTCGGGTTGGAAAAGTGGGTGTCATCTTATACACGGGGTGTCTTATAGACAGAAAAATGTGGTACAGTAATGCCTCGGTTAACAAATGTTAGCAACCATAGAGCTTCGGGGCTGGAGAGAAATCCATGTGGAGAGCAGTTCTTTCCTGAGAACGACAATCATTTTTCTGCCACTCTAGGAAGTGGAACTCACTGCTCTCCCCCCTTTGGTCTTCCAAGGTTTAGGGTGTTAGGTCCTCCAAGGGCAGAGAGCAGGGAGTTCTGCTTCCTAGAGTGCTAGGAAATGATTGTTGTTTTCAGGAAGGAGCTGCTCTCCACATGGCTCTCCCCCTCAAAGCTCTATGATTGCTGGAAACAGGAAAAATTCCAGAGAAGACTGCGGAGGAGGTGGGTGCAATGAAGGGAACAGATTAAATCTGGCAACTGATTAAATTCATTATCAGAGATGATGCCACTGTAATTTGTTTCTGTGTAAACAAGTTAATTCTAATTCTTTATTAGTTAAGACAGAAAATTCCCAGTAGACTAAAATCCAATCTAGAAGAAGACTCATTGAATCATTGCCATTTTAGTTGATCATTATAGCAACCCCACTCAAGGAAGGCAGAGGAGTGAATTTAGTTAGACCCTTATTCCAACATTGCAGGTCTGTATATATAAGAAATATGGTGTAAGTACACACAAGTTATCAACAAATTTTGGGGGAACCCCAAGATTTATAGGATTAAAGAAACCTTTAAAAAACTCCTAAGGTGGTAGGCTATGATAGCCCATTAAGGACTGAGCATACTGAACAGTAATTGAATGCTGACCTGAAACTTGGTTGCGTCAACGTTAAGACTAGTGGGAGTGGCTGGACTCCTGAGCAGCATCATTTTAAATGTTTAACATTTTGCTGTAGGTCCCATTTCATCAACAGTCAAAAGGACCCTATCACATACAAATTAAACAGCTATCCAGAGAAAAGATGCAGAAATTATATTAGGGACAGAAGTTCTACAAAGTGATTGACTGCTACTTTACCTGTGATATACGCAGCTGACAGGCTGCTAGCTCTTTTTCATTTTCTTCCATTTTTTTATTGCTTTCTGTTTGTGTACTTTCTAACTGCTTGCAGCGTTTTACCATGGTTTTCACTTCCGATTTCATCTTGCTGATGTAAAGTCTTGCAACTGTGAATTCTTCATCTATCATTCCAGTTCCTTCTGGTTGCTAAGAAGAAGAACCAGGTTTAGTTACAAACATTTGAAAAACTCTACAAAGTGATCCTTCAACACTCACAACTCAAGAATTTCCTTCCCATCAATGTGCCTGCTTTATATGACTTACCGTATTTACATAACTACTGACTGCAAACCTGAATGATCACAAAGTAAGAGATGGACGTGTGATGCACACAATAACCGTATGGTGACTTGCCTGTCAGGTGCAAATGTTGCGGACATCACAAGAAATCTAGATAGTTTGTTAGAGAGAACTGAGAAGGAGTCAGTGGTCATGGTACACGTTGGTACGAATTAGTAACAACATGTACCATGAATAAGCTGCGGGGGGGAGGGGAGAACAAAGAAGTCGTTCTTGTGGGACCTCTTGCCGCCTCTGCCGCTGCCGACCTTGCCTCCACTGCCATCCCTACCCCCCCACCCCGACCCCTCCGCCTTCGCCGCCATCCCCATCACCAAGTTTGGGCACTCATTGTCAAAAAGGTTCACCATCCCTGGAAGCTCGGAGCAAGAAAGAGCAACCTGGTTTCTCGACCTGTGGTGAAGGCATCTGGCCTAGTTGCCTTCAAAGAGGGATTGGAAAGATTCCTGGAGGAAAAGTCCATCACAGGTTACAACCATGATGGAGATGTGTAATCTCCAGGATTAAAACCAGGGTACTTCAAGGGCCAGATGCAGAGGAGTGGTATCAGGAGACTTATCTAGCCTCATGTGCTCCAAGATGCATTTGGCAGGGCCACTGTGAGATACAAGGAAGTTAGACTAGATGGGCCTTTGACATGATCCAGCATGACTTTTCTTATGTACTTATGAATCCCTAACCATCCAAGGTGCCCAAATAAAGTGAGCTTTTTAATTTTTTTGAAGTTGACAAGTGCCAGTTCATATAATTTTAAGCTCCATTTTTGCTGCTATTTGCAGTAAGGCCCAAATTATTTTGTTACTAGTATTCTTGGCTGGCTGCCATTTGCTCCTTCAGAAGGCTCCTCTGAATATTATTATCCTTGCATTGTCTTTTCAAAAGCCTCCAGGAAGGCAAAAGACAGCCTCCCAGGGAAGTTCCACCACTGCCACCAAAGAAAGCACCACATAGTGAAAGAGTTTCAGTTTACAACAAGATAAAAATCCACAGGTCTGCTATCTTGTTTTTCAGTGGTAAAGTTTAGCTCTCACTTACCTTCACATCATTATTGCCTACTGCAATTCCTATTTCTGCAAGGTCTTTCAACAAAGATGCCATCATTTCTGTAGCACGTTTTTTCTGGTGATTGGTCATTTCTTTAAGTTTTTGAAGTTCTGCATCTATGCTAGCTAATGTCATCTAGAAAGAAAGATGTATCAAAAAATAAACTATGTAAAACAGGAACAATATGAAAATACATGATCACCAGTCATTATTTTGAACAGGCAGGATCAGTCAAACTATCTGTCAGAATCCCAAAAACCTCAGCTTTCTTGAAATCAGTGATTCCTTGTTTTTGAAGTATACAAATATCTAAACAAAGACACAGCTTTTCTACCAATACATGCTTTTCAAAACGTAGCCCACTGAAGAGGAATAAGAATCTTCTAGCTGCTCACTATACTGTAATATACAGTATAAGATAAACAAAGAGCAGCAATAAATAAGGAAGGCTTATATAACACCAAGAGGCTAAGAAAAGTAATGCAGAAACAAAACCAACACAGACAAACAACTACAAAAAATAAAGAAAGCCCAGGTACCTTCCAAAAGGAATTTATAATACAGTACAGATTATCCCTTGGCATTGAAAGGCTAATAATGGCCATTGATTACTGGGATATCAAATTTTGAAATAACAATATAAAAGCCGCTTTAGTTGTGATCTCACAATGAGATATAGCAATTCGCAAACAGATGCCTATTAGAATAGGCTACCAGAGAATATATGAATGGATTTCCTCTGCCATACACCTAGCCTGCAGCTGGTAAGACTTAGTATTAAACTAATTCATATGCATTGTTTTTACATTTTCATTAAAATTAAGACAGACATCACCAGAGACTGAGAATGCTCAAGTAAGAAGTTTGTTTCTGAACATTCATGTTTCATTTGCTATACTACAGAAAGAGGAGGTGGATGCAATTTGGTCTCCTTCAGCTCAGAAGGTGACTGGATTTATCCAGTCCAAATGGAATGGTGCACAGCTAGGGTTCTCAGTATGCTAACAAGAATCAGACAAGACAGAGAAAGCCCATTGCAATACATGTACAATTACACAGATCCCTCTGGGAAGTTACATGCCACTATCCAACAAAAAAGTTATCTTTAAAAAATTCTCCTCCATTTTTTTCTCCTCCTTCTCTTGGTTTCTCACCGATTTCTGATTCAATTCATCACTGAGCAGCTCATATTCCTTTGCCTTGTCTTCCACTTCCTGTGACTTTTGATCATAGTTGACAGCAAGTTCCTCCAAGGCTTGTAGGACTTCTTTTACTTCCTCTTTAGAAGCATCATTTTCGGCTTGAAGGCGATTCAGTTCAGCTTGCATATTATCTTGGTCCCGCCTGGTAGATGCTAGAAGCTACACACAACAAGTATGCCAGTAAGCTCTACATATTGACTATTGGTTTCAAAACACTTATTTCTTAATGTTAAAAATGTCTAGGTTCTTTTAAAAATTTCGACAGCAAGTAAATGTTTGTGCTGAGCCATCTTTTTCTATTAAATATTCAGTTTTAATATTCAGTTACTATAGAACAATATAATATTCAGATTTTAATATTCAGTTACTATAGAACAGTCTATGTAAAAGTTCTAAAAAACACCCAATGATAAACATCATTTTAAATCTTGGTAGGCTCTGAGTTTTCTAGAGGTCTGCTGCCAGATTAAGAAATAAAATTTTCCATCTGAGTTCAATGTTCAACCTGAATAAATAGCATCCTTCCAAAACAGTTTTAAAATAAGCTGACATATTGGTAAACTCACATTTCAGTAAAAATAGCAGGTTTAACACATAAGAACTAAGGTAATGAGCAGAAATACAAGGCTCTGTATTGTAATGTGTACTTCTGTGCCAATATTTTTAAGCATACAGCTGGACACGAAATGTGCATTAGAAAAAACAGCATTTAGAAACTGATGAGTGTGCAGTCAGAGAAATGGAGAAAAATCAATCAGGTTTTGATTATCTGCTTATAAAGAAGTTAAATAACAAGCAGCATCATGAAAAAACTATTTATAAGGGTTAGGAAGTGTCTGTCTTTCATACTTCAATCCAACTGCCCAAATCACAAGAAAATACTTCTTTTTAGCCTGAGCAGCCTCTCCTTTACCGTCAGGATAAGGAGTGTTCAACATAGCATTTATGCAGCTAGAAAGTCAAGTTTTAAAAAAACCTGCTCTGAATCACTGAAATGTAAAATAGTAAAGCTTACCTCTTCCTGATCCAACATCTGTGTTTTTAGTTTTTCTACCAACTGGCTCTGCTGATTAATTTCTTCATCCTGAATTTAAAAAAGAAAAAGAGCCAACTCATTCTAGAATTCATAAAAGAGCAGCAAAGTACATTAAAGTGGAACTACCTCAAATTTAGATCAGGCATAGATCAAAGAAAAATGTGATCTAAACAACCTTTGCACCTAATTATTCTAATTGACATAGTTTTATTCCTCAGAACCAGATTCTCATGGCCAAGAGTAACTGCTATTACTTCCCAAAACTGTTTATAATATGGCATGGAGATAGCTGGTTTTGAGAAGCAGACATTACTCAAAATCTGTATCCCAAATCTTCGACGTATATGAAGCGACAAGCAGCCCAGAGCAAGGGTCAACAGCTTCATCTTCCACAGACCTGAGGGATCCACCCTGCACAATTAGATGTTGTGGACCACCCCACCCCACAGGTGTTTGGGCTGGCACTGGGCCTCTATTACTGGCAGATTGATCCACCAACAGAGATAACCTCAGAGGATATTTTAAGGGTCACTTTACTTCCAAATATTTCACTAGTTCAATACTTAAGTGTGACTACCTTTGAATTCAGATGTTTTCTTTCAGACCATTAAGAGGACTCAACATCCATGCCACAATATGGTTATTTTTATTTTTTCTTCCAATGTTTCTCACTGGATTGATGGGATACTTCCCTTTTCCCCCAGATCAATCAGCTAGTCAACACTTATAGTGGAAGGCTGTACATGGGTACTCTTTTAAGTCTCACTGACCTCAGCGAAATCTATTTCGAATATAATTGCACAGGGCTGAAATTTAAACTATTTTAAATTTGAGAAAATTAGTACCAGATGGTTTACAAGCTCATTAAAACTCAAAAGCATACCTTGTCATCTAGTTGTTTATACAACTTAGCTATTTCTTCCTCACACTTTCTTCTTTCAGCATCAGTAAAACTGCCAATCACTCCAATAGTAGCAGTGGGTGTATCATTAGTAATAGTAATATCTTTGTCCACAGCAAATGCTTCCAAATTGGCCTTTTCCTTGTCAAACTGTTCATCAACAGGAACAGTCTCTCCTTAAAAAACCAAACAAAAAAATACAATTGGAAATATCTTTACAAATTGACACAGAATTAGGCTAGTTCCAGATTACAAAAATTGAAAAACTGAAACCACATAATTCAGACCTGTAAATCTAATCTAGGTAATCACAAAACAGTGACTGTACATTGATCACTGCAGTTCTCACATAAAACAAGGGATTTATTTACATAATACTATTAGAACAGAATGGTATTTAAGTATCAATTTGATAAAACAGTGACGTCAAACTGGTGAACTGACACGCACTTAAAAAAACTACATTGTGAAAAATCCTGTAGCATTTGAGTGCAATTATTAAGAATGGCATGAAAATGCTTTCAGTTCCTAAGAACAACCATGATGCTACATAGACAACAATGCTAGAAATTATGTAGTCCTGGCTCTTAAATTTTTTTTATTGTCAAGCAGAACATCTTTCTTCTACTGCACATTAAATTGAAATCAAAGAAGATATTGAAGATCTGTCGCATTCACTCACCATTACGCCACCTATTGAGCTCATTTTCAAGCCATTGTATGGTATTCCGTAATGTCTTATTCTTCTCTTTTTCTTTTTCATATTTTTTCTTCCATTGTTCTGCAGTTAGTTCTACATTGACACATACTGTGTTCTTGATAGTCTTGGCTCTAGAGGGGAGGATTAAATGTAAGTGATGTTAACGGATACAGGAAATTCAGTTTTTATCAATGTCAAAGCTTAAGACCAAGGCCCTCTCTAATTTTTGGCCCGTTCCCTGTCCATGCACCTTCACACCTCCTCGCGCAAGACTCTCCCTGCACAGTTTCTGTTGAGGCTGGAACAAAACAGTCACCACAAGTGCACTGGAGAGGAAAAGCCCCGTGTGTACAGAGGCAGAGGTACATGCCTTAGAAGAGGGAACCTATCGTTCCTTAAAACCTCATGCAGAATCCTGTTGAAAGATCTGCCTAAGCAACAGACACCATAGGAAATAGGAGAAACTACCTACATGATTAATATTTTTCCTAGTGCTGGCCTCCATATGCAGTTAACTCATCTTACATACTGTTCTCAATGCAGAAGTACAAGCAATCATGTATGAAATCGTAACATTAATGTCTGCTGCAGTGACGAGTACATATAAGTTTAAAAGATTTCAACTAACTGCATCAATTATAATTCTCCAGACCAACAAGGCATCACTACCTAATAATGTATGCCAAAACATAATGCATCAACCCTCCATTTGTCCTGATCTATAATAAACGGCACTGAACAACTGTTCCACTAATGGCATGCATTTAAGTAGCATTTTAATAGAAAGCATGACTAAGGAAATATGTACCATGGTACCTCGACTTACGACATTAATCCATTCCAAATGCGTATTTGGAAATAGAATTTTTCGTAAGCTGAACAGCAGTTTCCCATAGGAAGGTACTGAAAATCAATCCATTTCAGAGGGAACGGATTAAGAGGTTTTCAATACATTCCTATGGCAGAGCTGTCCCAACCCCTCAATCAATGCAGCCGAAGGCTGCTCTCCGCAGCTCCACCAGACAGCTGACTTTGACAAGTCCAACCTGTCAAAATCAGATCTCTGACAGGGCTGCGAAGAGCAGCCTCCTCCTCCTTCTCCTAGGTGCTTCGATCTCTGCAAAAGATCTGCTGACGCCGCTTGCCTTGCAAGGCGCCCAGGCTAGCCAAAGATCAATAAGTCTGTGCTCTGCCCACCAATTTGGTGAGCAGAGCAGGGACCCATTGATCTTCAGCCAGCACAAGGCTCTCTGCAGCTGCACCAGACAGGTGGTTTTGACAAGTCCGACCTGTCAAAGTCAGCTGTCTTGCAGAGCTGAGGAGAGCAGCATTCAGTGCCGATCGCCACTTCCTCCTCCTCCTTGGTTGTTTCAATCTCTGCAAAAGAGATCGAAGCAACCAAGAAGGAGGAGGAGGTGATCAGCAGCATATGCTGCTCTTCACAGCCCTGCCAGAGAACCAATTTGGACAGGTCTGACCTGTCAAAGTCAGCTGTCTTGTGGAGCTGTGGAAAGCATTAGTAAGTCGAATTTTTAAAGAGTATGCACATGGACCATCTATACTTTGGAATGCCCTCCCAAATGAGACTCGCCTGGCACCGACGTTGATATCATTTCGGTGCCAGGTAAAAACCTTCCTATTCCAAAGGTTTTTAAACTAATGATTGTGGGACCTGATGGCAATTTTTAGTGGTGTGCTTTTAATGTACTGTATTTATTGTATTTACTGGTTTTTATTGTTCTAATTTTATTGTATTTTGATGTTTTAATTGTTTTGACTGTGAGCCGCCCGGAGACCTTTGGGTAGTGGGCGGCATACAAGCTATATAAATAAATAAATAAAATAAAATAAATATGAGCAGCTGTCCATTACATCTTTCCTGTAAGCCTGGGAGGGAGCAGTTTCAACATTTGTGTCTGTAGATGGTGTCCTACAACTTCTCGTTTTTAACTTGCTACTCACCTTTGACCAAACAACAGTGTAGATTTTGTTTCCGATTCATTGTAAGATGATGGAGAGCAGCAAATGACAATTGTGGTTCTACAATTGCCACCTAATGAATCTTGCAAGATTCGAGTCATTTTACTATCACGATATGGAACATATGTCTGCAATTAAGAAAACGATGTTTTAGGAACAGTTGACAAAACCATATGAACAAAACTAAGCTCTTGGCTAAATATTTTTTTCAGTCAAACTATGGACTCTGAAGTATATTTTATATGCAAGCAACCTGAGATACACTGATTTCTTCAAACAAACTTTTTATTCCTATGTATTGTTTTATTTTCCAAATGGTAGAAGTCCTCAAGGCACTTTAAAAATATAAAAACATGAAACAATACAATGTCACATAAATGGTGCTGTGCATTCACAGCTACTGTTTCAAAACGAAATGATGTTCTGCAAATATCTTATATTTAATTTCAAATGTGCATTTTGCACAACTTCTTTCAACTGAATTTATTCATCTTTTTTTAAAAAGTCCATATTCATACTGCCAATTTACACAACTATAAGTGAATTAAGCTGCACTGATAAATGGCCACTAACAAAGAAGTTGCTTGTTGTATTCCTTGGCACATGATCAGACTTCCATCCATAAATAAAGCCATCATTAATTAACCACCATTTGCCATTGAAATTGCAGTAATTTGGCTTGTATATGTATAGATCATTAATAAGATCCTAGTGATTAAATTTCTTACTGAAATTAAGTTAATCTGAATGCTTTCAAACAAAAATATACTTACACTATTTTCAGCTAAAGCAGAAATGACATTTCCAAGAGCTGACAAAGATTTGTTGATATTCTTAGCTTCGTCCAGTACAGCACCTTCAGCTCCTGTTTTACTAACCTGAGGTAGGAGTCATGAGAAATTTTAAACAAACATTTCAGTGTTTTGAACTCTGAAAGGCTATAGGGTAAGAAGTAAATTAAAGTAAATTACTAAATTATATTAAATTCTCTCTTTAACTTGACACAGCAATACAGGCACTTCTCACTTAATGATGGCATTCCATTCAACTAGATCATTAAGTGAACTGGATGTTAAGTGAGGAGCTTGAGGCAGCCCTCCTTACAAGCAAGCCAGAGCGGGGAGGCTCTCTGGAAGGCTACAGGAGAAGCTAAAAAACGGGAGGGGGGGATAGAGATGGGGTGTCTGATGCCCTCCCCCCAGTCATTCTCCTTCCTGGAAGAAGCACTGTGACACTCATAGCAACCTCTGCCCCTTGAAAGCAGTGAAAGAGCAGGAAGGTGTGGTGAGGACACTGTAGCCCTACTTCCTCCTCTCTGAGCTGCTAACAAGGTAGATGTGGGCAAGCAGAAGCAGGCTGAATGGTTTGACCCAGGCCCTGTGGAACATAGGGTTCTTCCTGAGGCAGTATTTAGGCGGCATCAGCTTTGGCCAACGCTGCTGGTTATAAGTCTAAGTTGTTAAATGAAGAGTAGATGTACACACAATCACCTTTTATCTCAATCATTTGTGATTACTACAATGACATCTCAAAAATAGCATATCCAAAGAATATCCAAAGAAATTACAGAAATATTTCCAAACAACTGCAATAACAGTTGATCTAAAGCACTGACATGAATTAAGTTTCACATAACAAATGTACTGATGGTATTTAAACCAAAATTGTCAAATAAGAGTTGCTAGAGATTGGGAAAATGAGGGATCATGGATTCTGCTTTTCTGAAAAAATCTACCTAGGGCAGTGATGGCGAACCTTTTAGAGACCGAGTGCCCAAACTGCGATTTAAAACCCACTAACTTTTGCAAAGTGCCAATACAGCCATTTAACCTGAATACAGGTGGCTGTGAAGGGGTGATCTTGGGTACCCACAGAAAGGGCTCTGAGTGCCACCTTTGGCACCCGTGTCATAGGTTTGCCAACACTGATCTAGGGTAACAAGCAACACCTCATTTTCTGGAACAGTCAGGAGAAGGGGACAGATGTACATTTATTTTTGCATAGTCCAGAAACAAGAACATGAAACTTAAACTATAATCTAGTTCATTGACAGTTTTTATTCATTATAGTTTAAAATTATATAAAATTATTACCTTTTCGCTACCTGCCAAGTCTACAAGATACAGCTTCCCACTCAATTTCTGCTCTGTTTGAGTATTTTCTTGTTTTACGTTAATTAGAAAAATGCTATGACTTCGAGAACTATGTTCGTTCATGTCTGCAACAGAAATGTTTTAAAGATTTGTATAAATATGTGTTATGTGAAAAAATCATCAGTTCTTTTAAGTAGAGACAACCAACTATATAGGCAATGTTTGAGAAATTATCAAACAGAAATGGCCAAGTGTTCATTCCTAGTGTTTAAGTATTTCCTTTTTACAGTCATATTTACTTTTCTCAGCAGTAGCAGAGAGAATGAGAGAGTTTACAGAGCTTCAGAAAAAGGAAGAGACCTGCGAATATTGTCATATGTGCAGCACTCTTTACATATGCCAGGTTATGAATCTTATCATCATCAGCAAACTAACATGATGAGAATTTCAAGTGAGTAGCATTGCAGAAGGCTGTTCAAACGTTATACAAGCCTTCTGCTAACAAGAAACCAAGAATCTTTAATAACAATAGGCAAAACTGATAATCTAGTAAGCAAACTAAACTACAGAACGAGTGGCTAAGTGGCTATATCTAGCCATCTCTCTTTCCCAATCTGATACCACATTAAGGTGGAAAAGAGTTCTCTAATTTGGAAGCCAGGCTTTTTCCCTACTCAGCATTGCTTGTCAATTAAGAAGTAGTTGCAGAGATACCCCCCCAAAAAAACCCAGAACAGAACCATGGTCCATTTTCCTCCTTCCTGGCAAGGAGAAATGGGACATTCTACCAGCTCTTGCCCACAGGAAACTGAACAATTCCACAAAAGCTCCTGTATGATAGTTCCAAATGCTATTTGCATCTCCCATTTCTTAGCAGAAGCACCCAAAGAGCAGCAAAAGTACTACATTTCCCCCATAGATTAACCTTAGATGCTCTCTAGTAACTTGCAAGTTCTGTTTAAAAATGGCCATTACACCTCTGCCTGCCAACATAAATCTTGCATCTTCAAATTAAGGAATGTATTCATCTTGATTCAAGTGCTAAAAAAGGGAGCAACAAAATATTTTTCATATATTCCTATTTTATTTATTTTTATTATGCACATAATTTAGGTAGTTCACAATTCTTCAAAAGGATAACATATATGCCTATATTTTAAAAGACAGTTAAAAATCCAATGGCTTACTTGTAACTGCTACATGTCTGTTCGATTTTCCTTCATCTATAGTATCCATAACTTCATCTGGACTACATACAAAACGTTCAGTGCAGCCCTTAAAAATACAAACATCACATTATAAGCATCTATAGGATCTCTGAACTGGGTTGAGATACTTGAACAATACATGTACTTACCTTTACATAAGGTACTCTATTCTTGTCCTCATGAACAGAAAGATTAGTCTTTGAGACTGAAAAAGAAGAAGCCTTGTAACAGTTATGTTCTTCCTATCTGAGCAAAGCAACAAGCCATGCTTCACTCTTCTGGCATTTTGTTTTTAGATGTAATAAACCAAATGCCTCTGGGAAACCAACAAGTAAAGCATGGCCACTATGGCTATACAGTATACCTTGTTGCTACTCAGGATACAGCTCTTCGTAACGTGGCAGCTGGGTTAGTTATCAATACTAATACAGTACTGACTGATTGGCCAAGACCCCATGAATCTGCCTGCAACTGTTTTAAAGCCAGATTAGCTGCCACCACCATACCTTGTAGTAATCATTCCCTATCACAATGATGAGTCTCATTTAGTATCTACCTGTAATAGTAATCAATGTGCTATTAGTATATCTTACTGTTTTCTCCATCCTCAACTACTACTCTCAAACTGGTCAATATCTTGTTCTTAACCTTCACTTTGCTATGTCTTATTCCTAAACTTCACTGTATTTTAAAGATTTGTTTATATTTACTTTTTAAAATTTTATCTTAGTCTAGCTTTCATTTAAATGGCTCCTCTACTTTTGACCATCATTCATTAATTTTTCAGGTGAAACCATTAAGAGACCATCTGTGCTCTTGTATAGTCTCATCCAGGTTCAACTACAAATTAATCCAAATCCCTCACACATTTTCTACTTTTGTTATAAAACAGATACATACACGATTATCAAGTTCTATTAGATCTCAGGTATTTCCACCTTCTAAGAAAATAAAAGTACTCACCATCCAAAAGGTCCCTTATTTTATCCAGATAAATTTCAAAATATGACACCTAAAAGAAAATAAATTGTTAAAGCAACACAATCATCCTTTCCTAGATCTGCAAAGTCAGCAGCAGGAACATTCTGGACTCTGCACTTTATGTGCAACAGATGCCTATAGAGATTTCTTAACTTACAATGATCTGTGTTTAAAAGCAATACTGCATGCTTAATCACACAATAGGATTTCAGGCATTATAGCTTACAAGTAGGACTACAATATTTTATAGAACAGGACAGCTTGGGACTTTCCAATTGCTGCTGAATTGGAAACTCCATCATCCCTCATGGTTGGCTAGAGCATCCAAAAGTCTAGAGTAGGGGTCCTCAAAGTTTTCAAACAGTGGGCCGGTCCACCAACACCCAGACACCACTAGGGGCAGGACCACAGCCCCCCAAAAGCCACCATGGAAAAAGGGGGAGGGAGAGGCAAGTGGCGGAGCCCCCCACGATTGGCGCATGAGCCTTGTGTCTCCAGGGCCCCAGCAATGCCTCCTGCTCCAGATCACTGAGGTGCCACCGCCGGGATGCCTCTGCTGCGCCTCTTCCTCCTCCTGCTACAGTGGCAGTGGATGGAGAGGCTCTCCTTCCTTCCTTCCTTGTGTCGGGAAGGAGGTGGCAGCCCAGGCAAACTCAGACCCCTCATGACCTTCTGGGCGGCCACTCAGGATGAGGAGCAGCAGCCACGGCAAGGGCAGCTCGCAAAGCAGGGGGTAGGTGGGGGGGTTGCAATTGGTCCCGGGGGGCGGATTCAGGACCTTGGGGGGCTGCATTCAGCCCCGGGGCCTTAGGTCGAGGACCCCTGGTCTAGAGGTTCATCAATCCACCCTTTCATAGAACTACTTCCCAGGGATTTCTTCTAGTGTCCTCATACTAATCAATGTCTTGAGTTTGAAATGCATGTGTTGTTTACATCCTGCCTTTCCCCCAGTGAGTTCAAGGCAGTCTACATGACTCTTCTCCTCCCAGCTACTCTGCAAAACATGTCAAATGGAGCATTAAACCCAGGCCTCCTGTCCCCTAGTTAAACCAAGAAGTCAAAAGCAAGCTTTACCTTAATATGAAACTCCAAGTTTTCATCCATGGAATAAATATAATTAAAAATATCTTGCACTATTCTTGGAATTATCCCCATTCCATCTGGATCATGCAGTTTCCCCTTGATAAAAAAGGAAAAAATACATGTACAATTGGAAAAGGCTGATTAACTCATACAACTTTAGAACTCTAATAAGGAAGTTTGTTAAAGTTAACTTTACGATCCATTTATGATCCAAACTTCTCTGCATGACAAAATGTCCCACTAACTTTACTTGTGGGTAAAATGCCATCTGTTGAATGGGAAATGCAAATCCTGCCTGTATACACTGAGTCAAGAGTGAAATCCCAAATTAAGTTAGGCTTACAATAAAGCACACACAGCATGTTCATCTTTGGATGAATCAAGGTTTTCCAGCAAATAGAAATGTGATTTAAATTAAGAAGGAAGATACATTGCTAGCATGTAGAATATATATAGGTATTTAAGTTGCCCTTACCTCCATAGTATGAGTCTTTCCAGATGAAGTTTGCCCATAAGCAAATATAGTACCATTGTATCCTTCAAGTACATCTAGGGTAGAAGCAAATGTATGCTTACAATATATTCCACAGGATCTCAAGTAAAACAAAGCACCTTGCTTTGAAAACAAATATTATTTTCTGTAAGGATGCTTCAATCTTTTTCTTGGGGATGGGAGACATAGTAAGCTGCATGCAACACAGTATCATACATCTAGTGCATGAGAATAAATGGGAATGAAGAAAGAACAAATACTAGATAAGAGATATTCCACACCAAAAGCTCTAGGCAATGTATGGGGGTCTAACTAAGGGTCAACGAAACTGGATTTTGAGAGCTTTCATGGTGGCAAAAAGACTTATATTAAAGATTTGGAAGGAACCATCCTCCACCCTTCACACAATGGCCAGAAGATCTGCAACAACTAGCCTCATTTGAACAAATATCATATAGAAAGCAACTATGAGAGGATTGATTCATTGTAAATATATAAGAAAATTTATAATAGATTTATTATATGATCTTATAATGTATTGACCTTTGCTTTTTTGTTTGCTTTTGTTTCTTTAAATGTTTTTCTTTAATGTAATTTATGTTTATAGTGTTATGTTAAATTCTCAAAAAAATCATAAGTAAAAAGTTAAAAAAACAGACAAGTGTTTATTAAACAAACAATGCTTACAAAGGCAGCATATCCCATACGATTTTGGAAGACCAACAAGAAATACTTTACAGAAAAAGCTGACCTTTATAACCAATCTCACACTTGTGAAAACCTAAACCAGTGGTTTTCAACTTCGGGTAATCCAGGTGCATTTGGACTACTATTCACAAAATCTTCACCACTAACCTGCTGACTGGAGTTTCCAGGTGTTTTAAGTAAAATAAAAAAATAAAAATAAATAAAAATAAATAAAAATCTGGACTGCCCAAATTGTGAACCACTGCCCTAAAACATGTTATATTGCCAGCACCAAAGTTCCACCAGCAGATTCATTAAATCGGGTCTTAATAGGCCTTCAACTCTTTACAAAAGGAGACGAGTTGTACACAAATAAGTAAAATAAAGTAAAATAAAGAAACTCTGATTTAGGCAACTCCCAAGTCTGATTGCAACTCCCAGCATTCTTCTTATCTAGCCACTAGAATGACTAGATCTGCTTGGAGTCTCAATCCAGCTACATCTGGAGGACTGCACTGTGTCAAGGTACAAAATATTTACCAACTAATTATTGGTGTACCACCAAAAGATCCCAATCAACTTTCTGTCCACCCTTGGAATAAAAGACTAACATCCATCCTCATAAAATATGCACATAATTCTTGATACAAACTTCAAAAATTATAGAAAACACTTTGGAGTGGGAGGGCCTAGTTTGAAGAAACATTGGACTTAAACAAAATGTCATTTTTCAGTGGACAAAGAATTAATTGCTTCTTCCAATTATTATGATCAGTATTTCAAAAACACAGATAAAAAACAAAATGGATGGCATATTATGCCCTCAAAGCTCCATTTGTGACTCATGTCTTTTATTGCTATATATCTTTAAGTAGCCTTCTCTTACCTTTGACAATCTTTTTTGCGCAATCATTATATACTTGTTCCTGTGATGTGTGCGACTGGAACACACGGTCAAACACATAAGGCTTAGACTGGAAAAAAATTAAATTGTAACAATAAATACCAAATACAAATAATTGTATATTAATCTTAGCACACCCACCAATGCATGAATGCAGCAAAAATAAAGCTAAGATGTCACCAAAAAACCTAAGGAGGAGGAACTCTCAAAATCAAGAATGACTATAAGTACCATCAAAGAATGATTGGAAGTGCAGTCTGAAAGACCTGGGACACATCCACTTGTGGTAGGCTATGCTGGAACATGCTTTTGCAATTTGTACAATATCACTTATTTGTCATTGTTCTTTGTTCATATAGAACAAAATATATAATACCCTTGGAGAAAAATGTAAGAGAAAATAGTGATGGGGGGCAGTTACAAATGGAGAGTCTTGTTGCATTTTTAAAATGGTGACTAGAAAGGAACAGTGTGAAAATTTTAATTATTTCAGAAACAGAAAGAGTTGGGAACTGCAGCTTCATTTCAAAACACAATACTATAAGATATTTTATTAACATTATTATCATGGTCTACAGGTGGTTGGTTAAAATTCTTTCACCCGAAAGCCATGCTGTTTATATGTACAAAACTTTCATCCATGAAATGCAATGCTAAATATTTGATAATGCTTAGTATTACCTAAAATGCTCATCAATTAAATAGCTAACTGCAGCAAGCAGTGCTGATTTTGAAGACATCAGCATCAGGTTCTTGGTCTTAAAATACATGAAACATTATTTGAACTGTTTGTTTTTACATGTGTTATATGTCTTATTTTTGGCATTTCTAGAGAGATAACTATAGTACGTTAGTTGGCTGTTTCCAATCCTTCCAAATTTCCAAACAAGTAAGAAATTCTGTCTATTCCACCCACCCCACCCCAAGAAAACATTGTTTCTATATGAGCCACATTTTCCTATGCGTGGAAATGAGCTCGTTTCAATCAAAATTCCAAAAAGGTACACTGATTTTCAATAAAAACCCTTTATGATTCTACTTGACTTTAAGCCAAACACATCACAAGTTATTTTCACTTAACTAATCACAGCCTTAAGCAGTGTAGTGTGGAATTTGCTGCAAATAATCACAGCTATTAGGCAGCTATGCCAGAACACAGAAAATACCAAAACTTTAACTTAAGAATATGTTCAAACATATCTTTTAACATGGGTAGTCAAGCGAAAAGTCAGCAAGTGAAAACAGATGTAAGAATGCAAAAATATAATGTAAAGCTAGTCACATAGTCCTCAATCACTTGTCTGGCTTTAAAACCTAGCAGTTTTATAACAGCTTCCGGTGTGTCCTCATATTCATACTGGCTTGCCCAAAGGTAGCCTTAAAAATACTGAATTGACTTCCTCAAACCCAGAAGCAAACAAAATTATACTTCTAGTGATATTAAGATTTGTGACCTGCCTGTCCCAGTTCTGCACAATGACTGCTGTTCTTCTAGACACAAGCAGTTTTGCCATCATGCATGGATTAGTAACAAGTATGGCAAATGCCCCAATGGTATTTGTCTTGCAAGTTTTCAGTATGATAATGAATAAAGATGGCCACAAAATGAAAAACGACATGCTGTTTCATCATTTCGTCCCTCAAGTAACAAAACAAAACAAAACAAAACACAATTTTCTATTGCAGAAATGAAACATTTAATCCTCCCTTGTCAGAACATACCAATACCATCCTAGGAAGTCAGGACAAAAGGCTGGAAATTGCAATCTGCATGCAGAGATGAGACCTAGGAATGGATCATGTACCAGTAAGCTATTGTGATCCATCTGGGAAGAGATGCGCTGCTAGGTATATCAATGCAGAGGATGATTTGATGGTGACTGGGAAAGATCCCATGCAAAAATCATATGAAATCAAGAAGACATGGTAAGATTTGGCTTCTTTTACCCATAAATCTCTAGGTGCCTCTAGGACCCAAGGGAGCAGACCCACATAGTGTAACAAATCATTTTGTATTTTTGTTTACATTAAAAAAGTTAACAATGAAACAAAATGAAAGAGCAACGGAAACAAAACAAAACACTATTTTTCTGTTTCGTGCCCATCTCTAATAATGAATAGTCATCTGCCACAACACATAGGGAATGAAGGTGAATAATGAAACCTGTGTAACCATCACATTGCTGTGAAGAAGAAAGAGGAACAGAGTAGTTGTCTAAACTCCAAGCGGGCCACAGGATTAGGGAATTGGTAGTGTTTTTATTCATTAGGCTCTGTACAAGGTGTCTCTCAAAACCAAACAAAACTACCAGTTCTCTAGTCCCTTGCTGTTCCCCCTGAGATTAGCCACACCTACTAATTTCTTATTTTTTCCTTTCAGGGATTTAATATATATAGAAAAGCAAATGAAGTTGAAAATACTAGATCAGCATATTTCTCATTAAACTAAATATACAAGGTAAGCAACTGAATCTGATAGGCACACTCATCCAGTTTATCAGTGCCAACTGTAACTATCGGGAGTCCACATGTATGATCACTAGAGTTGCAAATATCATTCTGCACCTGCTTACACAATACAAGGAGAGCCCACTTTCCAAATTCTTTATAATTTGGAGAGAAACAGGAATGACAAATCTTAACACAACAGAACTGGGAAGTACTCAAATGTGAAATCAATACTATATATGTCACAGGAGAGTAATGATCAAATACAACAATTTGCTTTTAAGGTTAGACAAAACCCATGGAACCCTATTAGCCAAGTGAACCAGAAGATCCTTTAACTCAATTTTATATAGCCGCGGGTAAAATCCTGTTGCACAAATTGAAGCTGTACAATGAGGACAAGTTCATCACATGGTAACCTTAATTTATTTAAATTTAAAATTACTTATCCTCTCCCCCTACAGATTCCAAAGCTCCCTAGGGATCCCTTTTGCTCTGGGGAATCCTTTGGAAACCTTCAGATAGAGAGTAATCAAAACAGGTCTTTTAATTGCTGCTAAATTCTGACTTGTTTCCAGATCCTTGAGCCTAACATATCAGAAGTAAAAATTTTGGAGATGCTTTTAGCTTTTTTGGGAAGTGCTGAAATGTTGTCTATGGTCTTTGCTGTTCTAAACTAGATAATAGAATAGCAGGCTGCACTGTCTCCCAGAATGGCTTAATATACAGCTTTGCACAGATATAAGAGAAGCAAGAGTAAAGAAGACCCAATGGCATCCAATCAGAACCTAAATGCACTTGAAAATGTATGCAGAACCCTGATATCATAGCATGCAAGTATAAATATTCAGAATATACACATTAAATATCAAAATATATTTTCACAATAAAAGGATTAAATAATGTGTAAGAACAGATAAGGTTGCAACAGCTGACAAACAAACAAACCAGACTTATCCAGAGCAAGGTTGTTAGGATATACTGTATAGTACAGTACATGTTTTCAGACACATGTGCATAACATACTGAATCAAACACATTAGTGCAATTCTGGGGCAACTACAGGGTGGAGAAAGGAGATCTTCTCTGCAACCAGGGTGCAGCAAGATCCCAATGGATGTTTTGCATTCCAGTCAGCATTTTAGAATTTTAAAGAGGACCAGTGATTTAAATTAAGGAAACAGATTATTTAAAATAATACAATAGACTAAAATTCTCCTGCCTCCCCTCCCCCAAAAAAGCAAAAAAATCCAAACGGAGTTTCTAGTAGTACTTGTGTTACTCCACTTTTAGTTTTCCATCTCTCATAGTGGTATTTTTCTTTTATTTGTTTACTTATTGTGAGCTTTAATATTCTGAAGGATATAAGATGCCTCTTCACAATCTTTGTTCTTAGCTATGAATTTTGTCTTTAATGTTCTTGATGTGTTCTATGTGAATTGTCTCAAACTTTGCATATTGCCCTTCAATGTTGTAAAACACCTTGGATCCTTTTCGAGGAGAAAGGAGAATAAAAAAATTTTAAATAGATAAAATTGTTCTCACAAAGTTATTCTCTAAGTACTACAATCACAGAGGCACTTGAAATTGCTCACTGAAGTATGATGTATATATACCCCCTCCTTTTGCAACCATTCTACAAGTTATTTTGGAGACCTCTAAAACAAATATACAAACTTGTATTGTTGTTTAGAAAGCCCTTGTTGCTTTCTGAAATATTCTTTCTCTTTCTTCTTTCTCTCAATTTCATTTACTAAACTTTAAAATGTTATTACACTATCAGGACTGCATATGTGTCTGGGGTTGTGGAAGGATTATTGTTACATAGGTTTTCACTTATAAATCACAACACAATCACCTCTCGAATCATATCCATTTATGTTTCCCACATCCAAGTAAATAAGCACAGACATCAAATAATGAACAATAATGTCATGAAGATCTGAAATTGTATTTCTTTCTACAGGAAACTAATGGCAAAGGGTTAAAGTTATACAGTGGACCCTTGTATAACAAACAGCTTGTATAACATAAAATCTGTACAACATAAAAAATTCCGGAGATAGGGGAAATTTGCTTAACATTATTGCCTATGGGGAAAATCCGTACAACATAAAAATGGGATTACTCCATTTTCAATGTATTCCTATGGGAATTTGGATAAAGGAAAATTTGCTTAACACAATTTCATTTGGAACAAATTAATTCCTTTATACAAGGTACCACTGTAGAAGTATACAGTGTTTATGTAAAATCTTCTACTACTAAAATTATGGAAAATCTTCTAAAGTACAGTACTAATTTATTTATTTATTTATTTGGACAAATATCTACAAAGTGATGTGCAAGATAAAATTACAATAAAAGACACAAGTAGAGCAGATAGTAACAATAAAACAGGTAATCCTAAACTTACAAATTTAATCCGTTCTGAATGCATACTCTTAAGTCGAACTACTCTTAAGTCAGGGTACTTATCTAAAAAATTGAAAAAACAAGTTAAAAAATCCAAAAAATGAAAAAAATTGTAAGTCGAGCACACCATATCTAAAATTTGTAAGGCGGCAATTAAAATGCCAATATTTTCCACTCTTAAGTTGAATTGCTCTTAAGTCGAGCTGCTCTTAAGTCCACTGTATTTGTGTTATACATGTTAATGTATGCTAGAGAAACTCAGAAACAATTAACCACAAAACTATTTGTACACAACCTATATACCAAATGCCTGGCTAGTTCATTAGCTCAGTGAGTATCTTTAGGCTGAACACAAAATTATATTGTTTCTCTGGACTCCCATCAAAACTGGAACTTATTTCTACTTCATCCCTGTTTTCCTCACCACTAAAGTCGGCTCAGTTTTTGGCAAACAAATTACGTAAAATGCAAACAGAGTAAACTATAGGATAGGGACTACAAAGAAATAACAGAGAGATGTGACAATGTGGAAAGCAAGCCAATGGGTGTATAAAAATGGGGCACAAATCTTAACTGTAAGAGAAACTTAAGTACAAGTTGTCAGGCTTGTGGATTTAAAAAACTGTATAATCATTTGCTAGTAACACAAGGACTATCCTGGGTACATCTATGGGTCTCTAACACTAGGGGGATTAAAGAGAAAATATTATTTGGATTGCTGAATTGAGCAGGAGATTGGACTTGATGGCCTTATAGGTTTCTTCCAATGCAATTATTCTGTGATTCTCTGTGCTTTTCTACATGTAGGAGAAAGAACCTGTCCGCATACACGAGCCACACCTTATTGCTCATCCTCTTCACTAGTGTTCATGGGCTTCTTTATTTTGATCAAATGTCCAACCACTCAGCACAATGCATTCATTTTCAAGTTATGGTCAAGGAGTCTAGACTTCACAGGTTCAGCAGAAGACAGACAGAAAAGGGATGGCTTTGATTTACTGGCGGATTGGCGCTGCTACATGATCTGTCTCCTTTAATTCTTAGTTCTAGAAAATGCTAGATACAGGAATAACCTCCTGCATATAAGCCTAACTAAATTTATTTTGTACTGGAAGGTTATCTTAATAGCTCACACCCCAGAATTCCTCTTTGCCTAATTGTAGGGCCTGAAACTCTCCATACTGAACAGTTTATTACAGCCCTTGCTCATCATGTCTCTCATTACTGAAAGCTGCATTACAGATTCTATCCCAGTAAGTATGACCCACTAGGAATTACTCTTCCTCTCTGAGATTTGGGGAGGGCACAATGGATTGTTTAATCCCTTGGAAGCCTGCCATATGCCTTACAGCTTTTATATTGTTCATCGCCACAGCAGCCACAGAAGAATTCATGGTTTACATACAGATAGGTAACAGACAAGATGGGTACTGGATTCCTTTATAGCCCATAGCTGAGCTGGGATTTCAATCAAGCTTCTGTCCTCACACAGACGACAATAAATTCTTCTCACAGATACATACTGTAATAATTAGCTGAGTGTTCCATAGGGACGTGGGAGAAAATGTTTGGTTTTGATTTATTCTAGGTTCTTTCAGACAGCCTATTTTATTTTTGTGTCTTTTGTGCACTGCTCCTTTTGTTTAAAACCAAAGGAACTCCCTCTTCAGGGTCACTTTGTTTCACTTTTCCCCATTCATATTCTGACAATCATTCCCAAATCCTAAATAATCTGTTGGAGGAGGCAACAGACAATCTATCTAACCCAGAAGCAGCCGGCAGTACTACCAACTGCCAGAGAACAAAGCAGTTCTCCAAAAAACCACATCAAAATATGAACCTTCAACAGAATACACAGTGAAAATCAACCACATAACAAATCTTAAAAACAAATCAAACAGGGAAAGCACCCTCTCTCTCATATGTACAGAGGGAAGAAAGGAAAATAGACCATACACATGCACACAGCTCCCTTTCACAAAAGACAAAAAAATTAAGCAAAGAAGAAGAAACAAAGCAAAACTAACAAGACTAGAATGCAGGGAAATATTTGTCCCTTTCCCCAACACTTGTTATCTTCCTTCTCCATTATTCTTCAGGTCCAGTGCTGCAGCAGAAGGCAGGCAGGAGACAGGTGAACAAAAAAGAAGTAAAGAGCCAAAGTAAAAAACATACCCAAAGAAATGGGGGTGGGGGTGGGGAGGTAATCCAAAGGAAAAAAGGAAAATAGATAGATCTAAGAGTGGGGCACAGGCAGGCAGTACAAAATGCATGGCACCAGGAACTAACACAAAAAAGTAAGACAGAACTTCAAATTGGGTTTCAACCAGTCCAGGCCCCTCTACTGTTTTCAAATTCCCACTGGTACCCAGAAAGTCTAACTGTCCACTGAGAACAGCTCCTGGTATACCACTGAATTAAAATTTCCCTGGCTTACTTTGCACACAAAGGATAAAAGGTAAACAAAAGAGGGAAGCACACAAAAAATCAACAAAACCTTTCTGAAATGTTCATGTTTAAAAGATCTCTTTTAGGAACCAATGATATAATAGAAAAATGGATGCAACAGCTTCTTTCAGTTTTTTTAATTGTTGTCAACATAAAAATCCCTTTCTGAGTGTTTTGTTGCACCTAACTTTGTTCCTCCCTAGTTACCTTCCCAACCATCATTTAAGTTGCTACTTAGGATGACAGGATTATTTTAAGTCTATCATGACTATGGTGGGAAGCCACCCAACGCAGCCCATGTTTCATGTGTGCAAGAGATTGTTAACTCAACTTTTTAGATACTGCTTTATAGCTTATCCACTGGCTCAATGTATGGCAAGTGTCCTTGAAGTTAAAAAGTAAAGGTTCCTCCCGCACATGTGTGCTAGTCATGTCAGACTCTAGGGGCGGTGCTCGTCTCTGTATTCAAGTCAAAGAGCCAGTGTTGTGCAATCCATGGCCATGTGGCCGGCATGGTTGCAAGAAAACAATGCTTTACCTTCCCGCTTTTTATGGTGGTACCTATTTATCTACTTGCATTTACATGCTTTTGAACTGCTAGGTTGGCTGGAGCTGGGGTTATCAGTGGGAGCTCACTCCGCTGCGTGGCACTCGGGATCCGAACTGCCGAGCTGCTGACTTTGCAACCAGATGCCTTAGTCCACTGAGCCACCACGCCCCATCCTTGAAGTTACTGTTTGATATTTTACAGCTTTCTAATTGATGTAGGAACAACACCTTCCCTTACTACAAAAAGTGTCTGTTGCTAGCATCTCCCAGGCTGGAAGATGGAATGGTGAAAACAATTCCCATATCGTTAACAATGTATTGAGTACTAGTCAAGGTTTCTACATGTCCAACTCACTTCACTAACTTCAACTTTATCCACCATGGTGTGTACCATATATATAGTTAAGACGTTATAGATAGCCCATGGTCTCCCGTGGTGTCTTAAGCATGTTTGCCTTCATAAGGCTCCACAGGGCTCTTGGCTTTCCTGTGATCAGATAGTCCCAAAAGAGATTCAGTTACCTCACAGCAGCGGCTTATAACCAAATGAGAGCTCAGGAGGCAAGCCACTCAAGGGGCGTTTGTTTTGAAGTTCAGGACTGCCTGGACTGCCCCTTTCAGCAACTAGGCTTCTAAAACCGTGGAGGCCGCCTCCTCCCCTATAAGGTCTGGCCCAGGTGTGTGTCCTAAATACCAAGCCGGGAGATCCGGGAGCTTAACGTTTTCAGAAGGCGCTTCCTCTACCAGTGTGGGGGACCTTTTCAGGAAAAGAAAAGGGGGGTGGGGTACTTACAGCCAGTGTCCTGTCTTTCATGTCCAGGGCCCTTCGTCCTGCCTAGGGCCCATCTTTTTTAAGCTTTTCTCTTCCCCTCGCCCGGCCGACCAACCCCCAGCTCATCTCAGGCTCTGCTTTGCATTACAGGGGGGCTGAGTTCTCCCAATCCCCCCCAAAAAAACCCTAGTTTTGCTCCCACTCCCCCTGAGGTAAGCCACACTCTAACCCCCCCCAACACAACCACCTCCCCCCACATAATGTCCCCGATTCCCGAGCCAACTCCCCCAACTCCCTTCATTCCGCATGGGCACCACCCCACACAGCCTCGCCCGAGCCCCCTCGCCTGCTCCCCTCAAGGCGCTCACCCCACCCCACCCCACCCCACCCCGCTTCCTCACCGCAATGACGACTGTGTCCTCGCCCTGGAACTTGGCGATGTACTTGTCGCCCCGAGTCACCTCCGAGTCGTTGAGGGGCCTGAAGCGGCACATCACTTTGATGTTGCACTCCGCCGGGTCCGCCATCTTAGGCCGCCGCCGCCTCCTCCTCCTCCTCCCGGGCGCTCAGGCCAGCCCAACCGCCGCGTCCGCAGAACCCGCTTCCCACCTCCGTCTCCTCCTTTCCCCTGGCTCTGCCCGGGGATGAGGCGCGAGCGGGTGGGGGCTTTTGCCGGCCACCCCCCGGTCAGGAGACGCGCCGCCCGAAGAATGGGGGGGGAGGGCTGCTCCGCCCAGGCCACGGCCGCCTCTCGCATTCACTTCCCTTCCAATATGGCAGCCATGGCGGCGGCGGCGCCTGCAGCCGGCGAATCCCGGGCCCTCCCCCTTCTCCGGGCCCGAGGCGGAGCCAGCCGTTAGGGCAGGGAGGCGGTGACGTCACCCTCTGCAGAGAACGCCCGGCGCTCGCGCCGCCTCGGATTTGCGGCGCAGGCGCAAAGGCGACCTCTCGCCCTTTCGCTGACAAGGGGGAGAAGGGAGCGCCGCACCGGCGTGGAGGTTGGCGGGGTTTCTCACGTGACGGAGGGCGGGTTCAGGCGCGTGGTTCGAGAGGGGAAGCGCTAGAGCGCGCAGGCGCAGTTTAATTGACGAAGGGGCGAAACGAGGTGGGAGTTTAGCTTCAGAACGTCAGTGGCATTCGAGGGTAGGCTGGTGTTGAATCAGCGACCTGTTCTTCCATACAACTTGGATGACCCACCACTACCTTCCCACATTTTTATAAGGGATACCTATTGATTGAACTTTATTTGTTATTGCTTTATGTATAAACCTCCCGGAGTAGCGCTTCTACTAGATGGGCGGTATAAAAATCAAATAAATAAATAAATAAAATTGTATTCGCCTTTCCTTTTCTCCCAGAAGCTCACGATGCTGTCAGGCGCGTAGTTTTATTTTTGTGTCGGGAACGGGACAATGTCGGAAGTGTGATCAACATTTCCTTTCCCACTTTTTATTAAAATATGGATTGGTGGCAGTGCCCTGGAACACAAGGACCTAATCTTAAAATTGCCCTGCTGATTTGTCCGTCTCCCCCAAGCAAGGCAATATCGGCGAAATTCCAAGTCGCCAGATAACTTTGGTCAGTCCATTGGATGCTTGTCGCAGTACATACTCCAGTTCGCCGCATGACATGTCAAGGGACACAACAGGAAGAGGAGTGGGGACAAAATACCGCCTTCTCTGACCCCTGGAATGATCTTGAAGTCTGTATGGCCCTTCTCGATCTGCCTTGCCGGCCCCAAGCCCAGATGAGAAAGGAGGAGGCTTAGGCAACAGGCTAGCAACATGCCCTTGTAAAACTAAAACTACTAAAGCAGCAAGAAAAGTACTGCACTGTATTGTATACTGCAAGTTTAAACACACAAACACACTGTCTCTCTCACACACAAACGCTCAAAGATTTTCCAGAACTCAATTTAAAAAACAATTACTGTATCCCGCAAAAGCTAAGAAGTTTCCAAGAAGGAAACTGAATGAACACTGACATTTTCTGTTAAAAGTTAAAAGTTGAACTAGATACATCATAGGTCAGTGGTGGCAAACCTTTGCCATGCCACATGTTTTGGACCACAACTAGAATTCAAAGCCTGTATTGCCAATTACAAAGGACTGTGGGCATTGTGGTCCAAAACATCAGGCATGCCAAAGGTTTGCCACCACTGTCATAGGTACTGTGTATTATGTGTTTTAAAGATGTCCCCTTCTGAAATGATGCCCAAGATGGTTTACACACTATATTAAAGATATGGGGTGGCACCTGCTACTTGATAGTCCGTATCTTTATGGTGCATCACAGACACCAGAATTTTTTATTCTTCATTATGCAGCATGGAAACTTCTCTGGTAATTGCAGCCTAATCAAGAATTCTTTTCTGGCAAGCTGGTAGGAACAAAGTGCCTTCTACTCTCCCTATTTGGTAGGCTGTCCATACCACTAGTTTATTGGCCTGGGTTCAAGGGCAGCTTTAAACAAAATGAAACTGCCACACAATCCAAGATAGGGATGCATCTTTTAAATCTGAGTTCATTTAAGGCCACGCATAGTTGGCAACAACTTGTCTCCATTAGACCATCTTTTAAATGGGATTAACAAACGTAAAATATCAAGGAGCCTCTTTCTTGGCAAAACAGAGCCACTCAGAATGACAACAATGTCCTCAGCATTTCTCCAAAGCAGTTACATTATTTGTCAAAGGCTGAAGGCAGCATCTCACTTGAAGGAGTTAATTTTGCTCCCTCTGTGATACCTTTCTAACTTGTCCAAAACAGGATTGCAATCCCATATCTGCTTATTTGGCACTGGACAAATATAGAACTACAGTACATTGTTCAGGATGTTGAAAAACCCAAGTAAACATGCTTAGGACTGTATTTTCTATAGTTACTCACTCAGCAATTATGTGCATATTTTAGAAGTAAATCCTATAAAGTCTTTTTTTTTAAAAAGCAATGATCAGAAGACATAAAAGGAAAAACCATTATGTTTATCGATCTGTTTGTTGCTGCTTTAGTTAGGCATTGCTTATTTAACAATGGACCTTTTGTGTGTGTGTGTGAGAGAGAGAGAGAGAGAGAGAGAGGAGGGAGGGTTCTTGCTCTAGCACAGGTGGTTCCCTTAATCCCAAACATTAAAGGAAAGGAGCTTTGATGCAACCAATTTTTATTTAACAGCATGAGTATACAGTGACCCTCACCTAATCCGGGGTTTAGGGACCCTACCAAACCTGCAATAATTGAAAATCCATGATGCAGGTCAGGTTGGGCCTGGGTCCCCTAGCTGGGGACTTTTATATTTGCCCCCAGCCTGGCGCTGCCCCAAATGGGCCTGTGAGGGCCTTCCCGGGCCTGTTTGGGGCAGCGCCAGTTCTGGGGTAAGTAAGGGAGGCTTGAAACAGGCCTTTCCTCCCTTACCCCAGGGGGCTTTTTTCATATGCTGTGGTCCTGTGACATAGTGGGACTGCAGTATGTGAACTGCAAATGGGCAGGGGACCACTGTAGCATGAACAGTAGCTTCAGTGGGTCCAGGAGGCCTAACAAACAGGGCCACTCTCAGCCAATTCAGGCATGATAAATGAGTTCTCCAGTTGGGGTTCACTCCGAACCTCTCCCTGTCAGTTGGCCATCTCAGGGGTGTGTGACTTCAGGTTGGCCCACAGGGGGCCACAACAAGGGTGTTGTACCCATCTTCCCCCAGTCAGTATCTCTTGAGTTGCTTTTCTATTCCCAAGGATCTTCCCTCTTCCAAGGACCCCCTTTCTTGGGATACATGTAAGCCAGTGGTGGCCAAACTTTGGCTTTCCAGATGTTTTGAACCACAACTCCCAGAATTCCAAGCCTGTATTGCCAGTGACAAAGAACTGTGGAAGTTGTGCTCCAAAACATCTGGAGGGCCGAGGTTTGGCCACCACTGGGCATGTCCAAACTTTGGCCCTCCTGATGTTTTGGACCACAACTCCCAGAATTTTAAGCTTAGACTGCCAATGCCAAAGGACTGTTGCTGTCCAAAACATCTGGAGGGCCAAAATTTGGACATGCCATTTTAAGCAGTCCATCCCACAGATTCCGATACCCAGCTATTCCCTTTTTCCCCAATAGGAAAGCTTGGGTGTGTCTCCTTTCAATCTCCTCAGTCTCCTCTTCCTCTGTTTTACTTCACTCCTTTGCCTCCTGTTCTCCATCATCTCCCCAGTCTAAACCCTCTTTTATCTCTTCCTCAATCACCACCTCAACATCATAGGTATCTCTCTGCTGTTGGCTGATCTTCTCTTCCAATTGGTTTCCTGAGTATTTTTTTTATCCTCCTGTCACCAGGATTCCTCCTCCTCCTTGATTTGTCCCGCTCTTTTCTATCTGGACTTGCCTTTGGGACACGGCTGGTAATAAGGTGTAGACAGCCTCAACACCCTGTGCTGCAGGCAATGGAGAGGATGGCTCACCACTGACCGATAAAACCTTTTGCTCCTCTTCTTCATAGCATATGTATACAGAATATGTAACAAAAACTTGATATTCCTAAAAATTTCTTAAAAGAATTCAATTAGGTGTATTTTTATTCAGTGGCAGAACTAGATTTCAAAGCAGTCTTGGAGTAACAAGAAGACAGTGTTTAAGATTATTAAGATCAGAGGATGGAGAGTTGAAGATGAAGATAACGCTTTGTTAAGTCTGAGAGAGGTTTTAAGAAGAGCTGGACATACAGGTAAAAAAACTGATCATAGCAGCTGATCAATCAGGGAACAGGTGGGAAAAGAAGTGCAGGAATGAAAACAAACTAAGGTACTGAAAACTATTGAAGACTGGTTTAGAAGAATATTATTTGCAGCTGCAGCTTCTCAAGTCTGATTAGTCACCATGCTGTCTGGCTTTTTTTAGTTTTCTCATATCAGTTTGAGAAGTGACTGCTTCTCAGCAAACAAAAAATCCCTTCAAAGGCATTCAGGGCAGCAATACAAGATCTGAGTCTTCTTAACAAAGATCCTGTTGAAACAAGTCTGCTGATCTAATGTTGCAGGTAAAGCCTTAAAAAGGATGCAACCAGGTAGGAAGCACTGCAGGCAATCCCTGTTCGCTAGGCCAAGGGTGTGACTGCACCTTTTAAAAGGCCACGACTCTTTGAAGTCATCTGATGCAAGCCTCTCGGCAGGCATCTCATTCTAAAGACACACCCACAGCCTTATTTTTAATAAAAAAGCATGGAATGCCATAATCGTAATTACAGACAGTGCCCTGCGCTGCCTTTCATGGAGGTCTTGTGCAGAGGGATACCGGTTGCGTTTACAACAAGCTTAGCATGTTGCACTTTTCTGTTGCAGTGCAGTTGACTCATAGTGACCCTTATGGGGTTTTCAAGGTATGTGTGATATTTGAGGAGAGTTTTACTGTTGCCCCTGCCTGCTCCAAGTTCTCATGGCCAAGCATGGATTTGAACTTTCCAAAGTCCCATCTGCTAACCACATTAGCTTTTTTAATGTAACAGTCAGTGCCGTGTATTTCCACTACACTGAACCTGGTTCAGGTGTTGGACTGAGGTTCAGGGGGTGTAGGTTCTGTTCCCTATAGGCATGAAATTATATCTGGGGAGACATTCTCCCCCTGAACCAGCCCCCTGCAGGGCTGGCTTTGTTGGAAGGCATTTGCCACCGCTTCTCAGGCAACAAAATATATTGGGCCAGCCCTGCTTGCACTTCCTAAATTAGCCTCCTGTCTAAGAAAAGTGGAAGGTCTTAGCCAATCAGTAGCATGGAATCAATGCTGTCCTTCCAGTTGGCTTCATTGCATGAAAGGGAGTGACTTGGGAGCCCCCACTTGTCCTGTACTTCGACAGAAAAAAAAAGGGAGAATCAAATATGCTTCGGAGAAAGAGTTTGGAAAATGTACCCTTTTGGATGACGGCTGTCTTGGGGAATTCTGGGAGTTGTAGTCCTAAGAAGTAGCTCCCCACCACCAGAAGTGATGCTATGGAGTGGGTTGACGAGAAAGTGCATGGTTGTCCCTTGTCTCATCCGTGAAATTAGTGTTCAAGATGTGCTACTTGAATTCTCATTTTGCCAGCAAAACAAGAGGGTTCCTAATCATTGGGTAAAGACAGGCAGACTATCAAATAGCTGGATGGAAACTTTCCCTCCCTGATGCAAAGTTTCCGTAAAGCGTTTGCTTTAAGGCAGAGATTGTTGTGTGTTCAAGGCTAGGTTTTGCCACAGGTTGCTTACTGGCCTGGTTGCCCTTCTCTGGGAGCGCCTGTCACAGGCTTTCTATTCAATTATCCACTCGACAGCTGACACAAATGATGCTAAATGTTCATCCTTGTTTGTGCAGCTGGCACCACTGCCCTGGAGACAAATGTCACGCTAAAACAACCTTTCTGGGAAAGGCCATTCTGCAGGGTGTGTCAACTGAAAAGGCCCTGCTTTGTGGGGTCATTGCCAAAGCTAAAAAAGGGGCTCTAGGACACAGCTGTTAATGCAGAATGCCAGAAGCAAAGAAGAATCCAAGAGTAGTTCTCATTAGTCATTAGCCTGGAATGAATAGAATGCTATTAAAAGTAGGCATTTCCACCCTGGAGTTTCACCTGTAGATCTGTAAGGTTTTGGCTCAGCAAAAATAAAAAAAAAAAAGTGGAGAACTGGGCAGTGAACTACAGTAGGACCCCAGTATCTGCTGGGGATTGGTTCCAGGCCTTCCCATGGATAATGAAAACCATGGATAAGAGAGAACATCCAAAAGCCCCAAAACGTCTGTTTTGTGACAGTAGCTTGCTTTACGGCTGCTGTTTTGTGACAGTAGCTTGCTTTACAGCTGCTATTTGTGAGAGTGGTTTGCTTTGCGGCTGCTGAATTAATTATTTTTTTCCCTGTCAACCGTGGATAACTGAAGCAGTGGATAACGAATCAGTGGATATGGAGGTCCTACTGGACTCTGAAAGTTGCATCAATTCAATGGTCCTCCTCTAGCCATGACTTCCTACTACATTTCAGGCATTAATGACCAACAAACAAATAAATATATTCACATTTTGTCAAGTAAACCGCCATTCTGGACACACAGATTGATGAGTAAGTCCCGCTGTACTTTATGAACATACTTCCAAATTTATGAATATTTACTAGTAGAGACGTTCCATTCACCTCAGGCTCCTACATCCCTTCTTCAACTCTTACATTTACCTTGGAGAATTTATATAATGCTGTCTGTTGCCCTGTATTGTACATCCATCTGCTTTAAGCTCACTCACTGCCAACACTGAGGCAGTTGACATCAGCAAATTCAATATGATCTACAAACAAAAATGGTTTGACTTAATTGTCAGCACAGGTACACATGTAGAATCAAACAGATCTTGTTTCCATCCACCCTCATTTAAAAGCCAAGTCACTTTTCTAGTGATTTCCAGGACCAGGAATTACTGTTGTTGATGTTGTGTCAATTTATATACTGCCGTGTAGGGCTAGAACACTCTCTGGATGGCTGACAACAACATTATGCAAACAACCTTGTCCCGCTACTCATTTAACCAACCTTGAAAGGAAGGGGAATGGACTCAACCTTAAACTGGCTACCTGCACCTGTTGGAATTGAACTAGATTGTGAGCAGAAGCTGCAGTATTTCATTTAACCACTACACAACGGGGCTCAAAGGCAAATAGTGGTGTGCACTAAAATCTGCTGAGACATCTCTCTTTTGTTTTGTTTGTTTTGCTGCACAAAGAATGGCATTTCAGAAAGGTTTCACAGGAATAGATACCTTCCTTGATAGCTTCTGGATAAATCTTTCTTTAGTCCCACTTTCTCGTTAGGAAAACAGTGTGATTATTCCTTTTAGTAATGCACTTCCTTCTCACTGTGCATTATAGCCTTCAGGTTGTGAATCTTGCCCTGCACACTGTGGGAGGCTGATATTTATTATTACACTGGCCTTGAAATCATCACTGAGTTTTCATGTCGTCAATTTACCTGTCTTTCTTACAGGCACACATTAAGAATGCTTAAGGCTGCACCCCATGATAGCACAAGCAAATTCCTTATGACATCATGCAAGGTATTTCCCCAGAGATCTCCTGTTTTGGCCCTAATATCTCAGGGAGTGGAATACTGCTGGCCTGGCAAAACTAACAGGTGCCCTCCCCTCCGAACAAGGCCGATATTTACCAAGAACCTGTGAGCAACATCAGCCACTAATAACAAGCCCTAAAACACTGCATTCTAGGGGTGATGCATCCTGGAATGTGAAATACTCTGGCAAGTGAAGTGCGGCTTTCAAATTATAGTGTTCCTTCTGGCAGCCATAGTAGCATATAAAGCATTAGAGAAAAGGGAATGGAATTTGGCAGAACACAGTTCTCATTTCTTTTTCTATGGTGGGATTCCACATTCTCTCCCAGCAATCACCTTTGCAAAGAGAACTCATACTTTAAGAAGTGTCTGTGAAGATTCTCAGTCATCCAGGTGAGTTTATCTGGAAGGTGAGTCACAGCAACTGGACTTCTTTTCTTGAGAGATTGAATTTTTTTGCTAATCATCCCAGCAGCTTCGTCAGTGTGAGGAAAGTTAGAAGTTTAAGAAGTCGCTCTCACTTCTCCACCTTCATGCACAAGATAGAAGTTACACAACATAAACAATATGTTCTGTTGTTCCAACCAATGGGCTCAGTACATTTTGCCACTGTGTGTACATAACCAAACAAAAACAAGCACACCGTATGATTTGCTTGCTTGCTGGGCAAAAAAATAATTTTATCTAAATAGATGCCAACAGAAAGCTTATTGTGATGCCAGAAGATCATCTACTCAAGAATAGTTGGAGCAGCAGGAATGGGGGAGGCAAGGCATGTCTTTCAATGTTCATCAAGTATTTCCTGGTTGCTGCCTCATAGGTGTATTAGAATCACACTCCCAGAATTCCCCAGATAGCCAGATTGAAAGCAGACTGAGGGAGGGATATGACTGAGACCTACAGAATAATGCAGGGCATGCGTAAAGTGGATAGAGGGACACTCTTCTCCCTCTCACAAAATACCAGAACTAGGGGACATACACTCAAATTGAGGGCTAGGAGATTGAGAGAAGGCAATGGCAATTTTTTTAACCCATCGTGTTGTTAGTCTGTGGAACTCCCTGCCACAAAATGTGGTGGTGGCATCTGGCCTGGATGCTTTCAAAAGGGGATTGGACAGATCCCTGGAGAAAAAGTCAATCACAGGTTACAAACCATGATGGAGATGTGTAATCTCCAGGCTTAAAACCAGGGTACTTCAAGGGCCAGAAGCAATGGGAGTGGTATCAGGAGACAGATATCTAGTCTTGTGTGCTCCCGGACACATCTGGTGGGGCCACTGTGAGATACAGGAAGCTGGACTAGATGGGCCTTTGGCCTAATCCAGCATGGCTCTTCTTTTTCTTATGTTCTTATTGGAAATTCCATTGCCATGCAAGCTACTGTTATACAGTATGCCCAAAACAGATTTCCTGTATACTGAATCATTGAGACCTGCGTCCTCAACCAAGTGGTAGGTTGTGAAAGGGAGAATTTTTCAGTGCCACTGCTTGTTTCTACACCAAACCTTTGCCTCTGTTAAAAAAATGGGAAAGTGTAGGAGGAACAACCGCTGCTGGGAACAATTGTTGTTGAGAAGTGCCATCACATTCCCTCTTGAACCATACATCTCAAGCCTACAAATGAATAACCTCCAAAATGTCCTATCATCAACAGCCCTGCTAGCTCTTGCAAACTCAAGACTGTAGTTTCCTTTATGGAATCAATGGAGACCAGTGGATCTCAACCTGTGGGTCCCCAGATGCTCCTGGACTGCAACTCCCAGAAACCTCCACCACTAGCTGTGCTGGAAAGGATTTCTGAGAGTTGCAGTCCAGGAACATCTGGGGACCCACAGGTTGAGAACCACTGATGTAGACTGAGTGTGTGTCGTCATTTCACTTGATAGGCTTCAAAAAAAAAAACAAAAACCCAGATGCCAACACTCTTCAAATGTTTATGCCTAGGGCGATAGTATTTGCTCAAGGGAACCAAGAGTGTCAATCTGCCTTTCCATGTTGATGGAGGAAGTTAAGATTACCAGCGTATTTTAACAAGGAGCAATATGTTTTGCTATTGCTTGTAATCATGTAACAATGAGAGTCAGACAATTAAACCAGGCATAAAAATAATTAGAGGACTGATTGCATCACTGGGACTCCCATAGGGTATAAATCTTCATTTGGAGTAACACTAATTACCGGAACAACTAGAACAAATAACTTTAGTGGACCACGGTCAGGCTTTTACACAGTTGATGGACATTATTTCACCAGAGAAATGTGTGTGTGGTTTTAAGTCAAATACATTTTAATTAGAAAGAAAAGCAAGCTATCATTTTTACAATTATTTAACTGCCTGTATTAGTCATTTTTCTGCAATGTTCCAGCAACATTACTGTTGACTGAAGTCCATTATAAAAGGAGGGAAGGATAAAAATCTATAAAAACCACTTTAAATTACATGCCAGTGTACTAAAATACTCTTAATGTTTTTTGCTGTGGTATTTCACCTAATTTGGCAACTTGGAAGTTAAGAATGGCATCCTGTTTGGAAAAAAATAACAAATGCTCCAACTATAAGGTAATTGGTTCACTAGGCTGGAGACAGAGATGTTGCAATGGACCTCCGGCCTCATGCAAAAGGATCACGTGCACAATGATGACATCTGAGCAAAATTCAGTGGTCCCCCACCCTTTCACAGTTCATATACTGCGGTCCCGCTATATTGTGGGACCACATTATATGAAAAAAGGCTCCCAGGGATAAGAGGGGAAAGGCCTGTTTCAGGCCTGTTTCAGGCCTCCCAGAGTTTGGCCTGGGGAGTTTGGCCTCTTGGACTCCTGGGGCCCAGGAATGGCGCTGCCCTGAACTGGCCTTCCACGATGGCCTTCCCTGGCCCGAGGGAGGAGGCCCCAAAAGGGCCTCCCTGCAAACCGGACGTGACTTCCGGTAAACTGGAAGTGGCTTCTGGATTGCCAAAAACCATTTCCGAGGCCTCTGGGGGCCTTTCTAGGCCTGTCAGAAGCCTCAGAAATGATATTAGGTGATCTGGAAGTCACTTCCGGTTTGCAGGGAGGCCCTTTTGGGGCCTCCAGAAGGCCCAGGAAGGGCCTTGCAGACCTATTTGGGGCAGCACCAGGCTGGGGGTAAGTACAAGAACCCCCAGCTAGGGCCCCCAGGCCCCACCTGACCTGCATCCACATATCACAGATTTTCAAATGTTGCGGTTTGGGTCAGGTCCCTAACCCCCGCGATAGGTGGGAGATCACTGTACAGCATTGCACCAACCACTGACAAGATGTGTGAAGCCCAACTACATTGGTATGGGCATACGAGTATATTGCGGGCCGATGAGGAAATTCTGGCTAAAAAGAGTCTCACCCTGGAGGTCAGCGGACCCTGACCGAGGGGCCTAACTCAAACAGTGCTGGATGAACAGCCTTGACAATGACATGAAGTTGTCTCAGGTTCACCTGGACCTAGCCCATGACTGTGCCAAGTGGAAGGCCAAACCAAGAACAGCAGACCCCACCACCAAGTGGGACAAACGCTAAGAAAAAGAAGAAAAGATGAAAAAGGTAATTGGTTTTGCCCAGCTTAATGCTGACTCATGAAAGCATTTTTGGTGGTAATACATATCATTGCTGTTGGGGAAAACAGTACATTGTCATATACAGTTTTTGGGCAGGATCCAGAGAACTAACTGGACACACCTACAGATCGCCCAGATCCAAAGGGTAAAGGATAGGTAGGGAGGTTCTTGATTAAATCTTCCTCGTTCACACCTTGCCTTACGTCTGTGCCATGTCAAACGAAGGGTACACAAATACCACAACTGCAGCATGCTACAACTTTGGGCGTTTATACATGACCCCTAAGCTCCGCCGCAAATGGCTGCAAGCTCCGGACGATAAAAATGTTTACCCACCAGCTCCGGAGTTTGCAGACAATTAAGTGCGACCCTGCCCACTTAGCACGACCAAACAGCAGTTTTCTTGTACCTGCTTTTTATGGTGAAAAATATTTGATCCGGAGACTGCCTGAGGTCTCCTCGCTTCTTTCTGTTGTTTTTCTTTTGCCTCCGCCCCTTAAAGAGGAACCAGGAAGTAAACGGAGATCGGAGCAACTTCCCCCAACACCGGGAGGTAAGCCTTTTATTCTTTTGTCTCTGTCTTAAGGCTTTTTTCCCCCCCCCGCAGACAGAACAAAGAAGTGGGTGGGGGGGAAGGAAGAACAGCAACGAACCCTCAAGATCTCTGGTCCGAATTTAAGGGACCAGCGGATCTTAGGGGTCGTGTAAAAAGGCCCTTTATCTAATAAGGCAGTCTAAAAACATAAGGGGTGTGGGTAAGACCCTCTGCCTTTTCATCAAGGACCATGCTGTGGGGTATGAAAAATAGTATGTTTTGAACAGCAGAGACACCCATTACTAATTGCTTCTAACACCACCACAGCTGACATACAGCTGCATCCAGGAAATACAAGTCCAAAAGGTGCCTTTGTGTGAAGAACTAATTGCACAGGTTGTGTATGTGTGTGTTTGCTCTGCATTGCTGCCATAATGCCCCTGCTGCCTAATGTCTACCACATAAAATATCACAAAGGCCACGAACAAGCATGTTTTACTCCCAAGAAAGTCTCCCCCATATTTTATGCCAAGTTAGAGTTGATGGTTATGGCCAAATGATTTTAGGTGATCTGGAAGTCACTTCCGGCTCTGGCAGGAGTTAGGTCCAGGAAGGCCTAACCTCTGACCTATTTGGGAGACCAGGCTGGGGGTAACAGTGCTGGATGACTCATCTTTCTAATTTATGTCCAAGGGAAGCTTAGCTACAAGGGGGTACAAAATTACAGCAGGCAAGAAATAAATAAAATACTTAATACATTGGGATGGCCAGTAAACTCTAATTTTACACCTAGGCCCATTTGTAAGCAACACAATAGTTCTCTCAGTTGTTTGTTTACAACATTAGAATCAGTTGCTGTTGACACAAGATGGGGAACGGTCGTGTTGTATGGGAAGAAACCGTTCCTTCAACTAAAGTTATCAGTGACTGGACTTTGTTTTGCTTTGCATTTTTAGTCTCTGGCCCACGAGAGACTTTTTCTGAAACCCTCTGGGAAGGAACCAGCTACAGTATATTGCATAATACATAGAAGAAATCAGGAGCTGTATCTTTGTTCAGTTTTCTAATGAAGTGCTTTGAGAAATGCCACAGCAGTTATATATCTACTGGCTTTGGCAATTAATTGGCTCTCATGTTTTGAATTCCGATTTTAAAAACACTCTTAAAGTGCCACTGATACATACCCTAAATATGAACACAAAAGGCTACTATAAAAATAACAAAACATTGCTAATATTTCGGGGGCAAAGCCCTCTTCCTCAGAGCAGTACCAATAGGTAATAACATGGCAAAATATGTACGTGAGAGCCATGACATGTCTTTGGAAGGACTGGGGCAATTAAAACACCTCCCTCCCTTCACTTCAGAGGCAGCCTAAGAACATCCAAGCTCCGTGTCTCAAGTAAACTGCCTGGCTTTTTTTCCATCTTGCCATGGACTCTACACCTAATAAATAATTCCTGGCAAATCCATCTTTGCCATGTAATTACCTATTGGTACTGCTCTGATCACTGCAGATGGTGACTGCAGCAACGAAATTAAAAGACGCCTGCTTCTTGGGAGGAAAGCAATGGCAAACCTAGATAGCATCCTAAAGAGCAGAGACATCACTTTGCCAACTAAGGTCAGGATAGTCAAAGCTATGCTTTTTCCAGTAGTGATGTATGGAAGTGAAAGCTGGACTATAAAGAAGGCTGATCGCCACAGAATTGATGCTTTTGAGCTGTGGTGCTGGAGGAGAGTCTTGAGAGTCCCCTGGACTGCAAGGAGATCAAACCTATCCATCCTGAAAGAAATCAACCCCAAATGTTCACTGGAAGGACAGATTTTGAAGCTGAGGCTCCAGTACTTTGGCCACCTCATGAGGAGAGAGGAGTCCTTGGAAAAGTCCCTGATGTTGGGAAAGATTGAAGCCAAAAGGAAAAGAGGATGGCAGAGAATGAGATGGTTGGACGTTGTCATCGATGCAACCAATATGGATTTGACCAAACTCCGGGAGGCAGTGGAAGATAGGAAGGCCTGGCGAGCTCTGGTCTATGGGGTCACGAAGAGTCGGACATGACTGAACGACTGAAAAACAACAACAGCACTGAGGAAGAGGGATTTGTCTTTTGTGATGACTACACGGCTCCTCAATTTGTTTTTACCATAAATATGAATATTACATTCCTGAACAACCACATTCTCTGTCTTGAGAGACATATTTCTCAGGGTTTAGGCTAGTTTAGATTATTTCTGAAGGTGTCTTCAAAGGCTTAATGAAGTTGTCTTGTTTTAATATATTTGTTATATTAAAATATACTGGCTCAATGTAGACATGTTGACACAAACACTTTTGCCAGATAAGTCAAATCTGCATCTTCTACATCAGATCTGTGGGGAAATAATCAGCAGTACTACAAAATGTTTTACAATTTCCAAAATCCCAAATTGGTATTCTCATTAGTTCCAATGCCACAGTCACCGATTATGTGTATATACATTAAAATCAACACTTTAAGATATGCAGAAGATGCCATCTTACTGCTAAAAAGCAGCACAGATTTGAAATGACCTTTAGTGAAGGTGAATGAAGAAAGCGCCAAAGCAGGACTGCAGTTGAACATTAAGAAGTAAAAAATCTCAGTGGTTTTCCATTCCTTTAAGAACATAAAAACATAAGAACAGCCTTGCTGGAACAGGCCACAGCCCATCCAGTCCAGCATTCTGTCTCACAGAGTGACTCACCATTTGCTTCAGGGTATTCCCAAGCAGATATCTTCACCTGCTTACAATTCCCTGCAAATTGCATTGAGAGATATCCTGCCTATCTTTCCAACATGGAGATTGTCCTTAGGCATCCATAATGATAGCCATTGATACCCTTGTTCTCCATGAACTTGTCTAATCCTTTCTTAAAGCTGTCAAGGCTAACAGCTGTCACCACTTCCTCTGGCAGGGAGTTCCACAGACCAGTGCTCTTCTGGGTGAAAAAGTACTTTATCTTATTTGTTTGAGATCTAACACCTAAAAGTTTCATGGAGTGCCCCCTAGTTCTAGTGTTGTGCGATAGGGAAAACAGCTTTTCCTTATCTATCTTGTCCACACCATGTATAATTTTATTAACTTAAACCAGGTCACCTCTTAGGTGCTGTCATTTGAGAGTGAAGAGGCTCAGCCATTGTAGCCTCAGATGGTAAGGAAGGTGTTCCAGAAACAGCTAATACTAGTGTAAGTGAAGGAAGAAAGTGACAAAGCAAAAGCAAAGTGTTCTGCTTATATACTGCCCTGTAGTGCTTCAAGCACTCTCCCGACAGTTTACAATTTAATTGTGCAGGCTTTGTAGTCCTTCTAAAAACAGGCAAAGACCTTTCTCTTCAGGCAAGCTTTCCCTGAATAATGGACTACCATGTGTATTTTATATGAATCTATAGGTTCACATAGACTGTGTTTATAACTACTTATAACTGTGTTGCTTTAATGTAATGTTGTCTATTAATGCTGTAAGATGTCCCTCAATTCCTTGTTCTCAAATACTTGAACATGTCTGGAAGTTGAAGCTGTTTGGATGAACAGCGAAACGTTTCTATCTCTCTCTCAAAAAAAGAAGTCCAGTAGCCATGACTCAACTTCCAGATAAACTCACTTGGATGACTGAGAATCTTCACAGACACTTGAACATGTCTTAATTGTACTGGACTGTATATTATCCCTAATTACTGTAAGCTGCCTTGGGTCCTTTTCCAAGGAGAAAGGCGGGGTAAAAATACTCTAAAATAAAAATAAATAAATAAATAAATAAATAAATACGAGCAAATATTAAGAAAACAAAGATTATGATTACAAAAGAACTACTGTACAAAACTTTAGCATTCACAATGAAGAATTTGGAATAGGTTTTTACAAGGAATGTACAAATATGCTTTTTATTTTACTTTATTATTATTTTTTAAATCACAAATGGAATTATACCTAACAACTGCAGTGGGTCTTGGACCTGAAACTGAAGTTACCTTTTTAATATAATTTTTCAGACGCTGCATATACTTTTTCATACGTATTTGTCTAGCCATGAGGCAGGCTGGAACTGGAACAGGCTTTCAGTCAGGGTCAGAATATTCTCATATGATTGCTTTAGCGATCACACAGAAGAAAGCAAGCAATGAATGCTTTGTGTGCTTATTGAGGCAGGATATCTAGTGATCTAGTCAGCTGTTGCTGCCTAGCCTCACCAATGTTGTTGTTGTTTTTCTGTCCAGATTTGTTGTGGGCAACAGAATCACAAGATTATTCCCCTTGGGCTTCTATCATATATATATATATATAGACACACTGTGTTCTGTTGCAAATTTTATGTAATATTCTTTTTATTTATTTATTTATTTAATCTTATTTTATTTATTTATTTATTTATTTATTTATTTATTTATTTATTTATTTATTTATTTGAAGAAATTAAAAACAATTATATATACAAAACACTAACATTGCCATCAGGATCCACAATCTATGTTATGTCAGTCTCTGGGTTTTTGCCTGGTGCTTAATCAATTAAAATGAACAGTTAAAACAATTAAAACATTAAAATGTCAATGAAGAAATTAAAAACAATAAAAACACACACATATATATACAAAACACTAACATTGCCATCAGGATCCACAATCTATGTTATGTCAGTTTAAAAAACTTCTGAAACAGGAAAAAAGAGGCAAATTCTGAGATTTTCCTCTACTTGGTGCCTCTTTGTGAATGGTAGTGAATGCAAGAGGGTATCTGGCAGACCATCTTGACTGCTGCCCTTGCTGTTGGCAAAATTCAGGTTGCCCTTTGGAATGCAAAGTTTAGCAGCCTTTTTTTCTGATGGCAGCACGGGCACAATGTTGTGTAACCATATCCAGCCATTTCCTGGTGTTCTGAATTGTGGATACAGAAGTACGATATCCTGCATTCATCAACCAGAGGGTTTTTAAGAATTGAATTATAGGTAATACTTGTTGTCTTGGATTTAGCCCTATGTGTGCTATTCAAATAAAATAAATATTTATTTTGTGGATACTGTACCTCCTAAGAAAAGATATCTACCCATATTTTTCTGTCAATAACATGCCCCAATGTACAAGACAACCTCCACTGTTCCAACCCAAAATAAAATTTCACAACCACATGGTTCCCTCCTCATCTTACTTCCATGTATCAAACAACCCTTAAATTTTAATCTAACAATTTTAGATAAAAATACAGTGTTATACATGCAAAAATTTATTTCATTTGCCTAGTTAACAGATGTTGCCAATTCACAATGCAAGGCAGCTTCTTTTAAACTTTGAGGAAGTTATTAAATTTATTGCACAATCACCCAGGCTTTGTTTCATTTTTTTCCATTATTATTTCCATTGTTCAAGAGAGATCTTGAGATCTGGAGCTGTGTGCTAGGCTAAAATGGACTTGGAACAGCTCCATGTTGTCTTGTTCCCATTAATGCTGTTGCATTAGTGATTGCATTCTGAAGCTGCGTTTAACTGCAAATTCTGCAGTGCATAATATTTTCCCACATGAAAATGGAACTCTGGATACTGTTAAACTTCAGGTTTCCTGATGCTATCTGTTTCATTTTAATGCCCAAACTATTTTGATAGCCTTTTACCGTGTTATATTTTCCCTCAATTTGCAACTGCAACTTATGGCCAAGGCTTATTCTAGATGGTCTTGGTTTTGTTTAAAAGCATTGAATCATCAGATCATCAATCAGTTGATTCACAGAGGTGGTTTAAAAAGAATTATGACAACTTGGGTAAAAAATTACCCTTGTCATGGGAAAAGAAATCCTTGTCATGACTGACATGCCACATTCATAGGCTAGTGACAAATGGCGGGGTCTGAAGGAATTCCATTGACAGATGGCCAAATCTTGCCCATGTTTATTTGGAGACGACACCCATAGGTTTAAGTGGGATTTACTTCCATCCATACAGACTTAAAATCACAGTTATAGCATGTGAATTTTTGAGGAAATGTAGCATTCTACTGGCTATTGTGGACACATACTAAAACTTGGAGGAAAAATTGCACTTCCTCAGTAAAGGAAAACCGGAGATGAGTGAAGAGGTTCTTTGGTTCTTCTGGACATACAGTAGACAGGGTTATAGCCCAGTTGAAGCTATGTTCAACTATGAACAGCTGCTGCCCGAAATCCTGTCGGTACAGCATCACCCGTGGAAGACTGATGACATCATTATTTCCTTTTCCATGGGTTCCTGAAAATGAGGATGATTATAGGGAGCTGTGGGAACCATGGATCAGAAGAAGGAAATGTTTATTTTCTGAAGAAAAAAACAGAAAATGATGTGATGAGACTTCGGCAGGCATTAGTTATGCCAACAGGAGTTTCAGCCACTGTTTTCTAACATGGATTGTCAACCATATTGCTTGGCATTATTATTTCTTGGCAGGAGTAACTGTGGGGGAAAATGTACCTATTAGTAATGTTTATGTTACAGTATACGATTCCTGTTTAATTGGAATTTGTAATATATATTGCAGCTTACTAGGGAGGTAAGATGTTCTGGAGCATGGGATCCTGTGGTTTTCAAAGAAGTGGCCATATTAGTCTGTCCAAACATATATAAATATAAAAATAAAGATTAAAAAACAAAAACTAGGAAAAATACTGGCATTATCTTTAAAAAACTGACTTTTCTGTTTCAGTGTGAGTGTTTATACGTGAGGAAGTGAGGAAGTGTGCATCTCACAAAAATTACATAGAAATAAAACACTCTTTAAGGTGGCACAATATTTTTACTTTCTTTTTTATTTTTGTTATTTTAGTTTGCGTTGGGATATGGAATTCTCTGGAAGCTGGTGGAGAACATGCACCAGTGGTGGGGGTAGCCAAAGCAATCATGTGATACCAAAAATGCTGAGATATTCTAATGGGAAGATCTTACTGCCAATAAATAACCTCAGTGAGAGACATTTCTATATTTTTGAATAGGGAAGAAACATTTACACAGACTGAGAATTGGCCAAACAGAAGGGGAAATTGCTACCTCTGGGCATGCAAGTGCAATGCATTCTTCCTAGGCAATTCATAGGTTTTGCCTGATGCTGTAACACAAAGATAACATTCATTTTGAAGCAACAGAAATATTTATTTTAATAATCTTAGAATGGCAGAGCTGGGAAGGACCTTTGGATCCTCAAGTTCAGTTCCCCATGTTTCCAGCATGAGATTTGAACTAGGGACTTTCCAGACCATTGTCAACGTAGAGCCACTTTCTAAAGTTCATCATCATCTCAAATATTTTTTTGTTTTGTTTTGTTTGGGAAGTATTTAAAGCCAGAATGACACATTGGCCAAAAATAATCTCTCTCTTAGCAGCTGGAGGCGAGGTCAGCTGACAGTCCATCCGTTTGCCATGCCTAGAATAAGAAAGCCCACCGCTCTGCATGAAACACAATAGCCCACAAACACTATTTCCTTGTTGCCTGTCATTTGCAAAGTGACATCTGTGTCAATGGCTGTGCCACAGATAATGGCCAGGAATATTGATTTTCCCACCATACTCCCATTATTTATTTGACACAACTTTTAAGTTATGAACTAGAAAGAAACCCATGTTGGGCAATCTCTTGCATATTCTTTGATCAGCCCATGAATTTGACTGAAAATCACTGGCCGTATAATGTCAAATATATAAAATGTATTTTAAAATGAAAGTATTCTTTTCAAAAACGGATTTAAAAGGATTGTGTGTCATGTTGTAAAACCCCATAGGGTAGCAGAACATAAAAGTTAGAGAAATGTGTTATCAAATAGATTATTCATATTAAGTTACTCAAATAATGAATGACTCTTCTTGTTTTTGCACATCTTGGACACAAGGTATAGCCAGAGATAATTTATTGGTGTTGACGTCCAATAACATTTGAAGGGACAGATGGCCACCCAAGACCTAAACTAATGACAACTGTGGAACCAGGATGGATCCAGTTTTAATCATCTTTAGGGCTGCTGTTGTTATGCACCATTAAGTCACCTCTGGCTTATGCATCGGTGACTTCCAAAATGTCCTGTCATTAACAGCAGAGCTCATATCCAACAAACCCAAGACTGTGGCTTCCATTAGTCAATCCATCTTATGTGCACTCATCTCCTTCTCTTGCTGCCTTCAACCTTTCTTTTCTAGAGTATGCCCACTGAAACCAATGGGCCATGTGTTTGTCTTGACTCATAGATATTCCCATTGATGTCCATGGATCTGCTCTGACTAAATCTGGATCCAACATATCTTGGTTTAGGTCTGTTATGGTATAAAAATAATATGCGCCACGTGTAAACAAAAGAGACACAGCCAGCCTACAAGTGTCTCTTATACTATTTATTTCTTAAGGATGCTATTCCAGTTTGTTCAAGGCAACCCTGCGTAGAATGTGGATTAGAGGAATCTTCTTCTGAAGTCAACTGTAGTCAGTTTTTTAAGGAAGGTAAGGCTGGTGCTGCAACCTGTGTTGTATGAAGGGATTCGTAAGGGAGTGTCACCCATTCTAGAAGAGATGTACAGCTTACCCTTTATCAGAGTTTTATCAGAGTTTTATGAGATTGATAGTATCAGGAACACTATCGGGTTTTTAGCTATATTGTGTGTACTGTTTGTCTGTTTTATTGTAATTGTTATTGCCATTTCGGCTTTGTAAGCCGCTTAGAGATCTTTTGATATTAAGCGGGATATAAATACAATAAATAAATAAATAAATAAATAAATACCCTGGACTGGTTCTTCTGCTGACCTGTAGTACCGCTGTCCTGTCTTAACTGACCATTGCAAATTCCTTCCTATGAACTAATGAAGCCAACAGAGAATTTAACAAATTGAGTGACATCCCTTTGCATCTCTTGAGGTAGAAGCTTATGCTACTACACTTTCAGATAAACTTCAAGTTTACAGTTTATACAGTGAACCCTTGTATAACAAATGGTTTGTATAACATAAAAGTTGTACAACATAACAAATTCCGGAGATAGGGGAAATTTGCTTAACAGAATCGCCTATGGGGCGAATCTGTACAACATAAAAATGGGATCACTCTGTTTTCAATGCATTCCTGTGGGAAATTTGTATAAAGGAAAATTTGCTTAACATAATTTCATTTGGAATGAATTAATTCCTTTATATAAGGTACCACTGTATCTGGAACTGTACTTTAACTATAGCTTATGGTACCTCTAACGACTATGATTTATGGGCCATCTTAATCGATGCTGATGTTGCCTGTCACAAAAATATCATTGGCATCTGGTGTCAGTTTTGGTTAGCTCAGCCATTATTTGGATTTCTTCAGTTTCTTATTGTGCTTTCACTACCGTTCCCTAAATGCAGCTATATTTTAACTGCATAGCTGAGCATTATTTTAGGCATGATACAGGGATAGATACAGCTGCTACTCTCTGTTCCAGTAGGTTTCATATTTCAAGAGTCATAGAAATTCCCTCACAGAGTTTGTAACTATGTCCCCAAAAACTAGGCCTTAACTTGAACAGTCCAATGTAAATAACAGAGAGCCTACCTCATGCCATCTTAAGTCTTAACCTATTTAAAACTTGCTAAACAGGCAAGAGAAGAAGGATGACCGTTCATAAGAGTAGTCCTGGTGAAATGAACAAACCAGTCATGTTAAATGTGCGACAGTGATATCACTTTCCTTGCCTTGGGTCAGAACATGGACCATGATGCAGAGTTCAATGCTCTTCCTTCCACTGCAGTCCTGACTTCGATTTCTTTTCCCACGTTGCTTTTAACACGTGATTGGTTGGCTCGCAAAAGTCCTATTAAGGCATTAGCCCTCATGCGATAAAGAGTGGGCAGGAAAATGCGAGAATGGCAAGGGTTGCCCTACTAGCACTGACACCCCCTCCCTCCATATCATCCGTCCATGCTGGCCCATGGGCAGTCAGGAGTTGTCTATGCAAAAAAAGCAGGATCCTCTTTACAGATGGCCTGTGAAAGCATAGATGGGAGCACTTTGAGACACAAATGTTTATGTGCTGGTTTTAAAACACTGTTGACGCCATAAGGCCAACGCAAGGAAAATGGGGCTCAGCTGAAAAGAAGGAACCCAACTGTACAGATCCAGAACTGCTTATATTAAACCTCTTGGGGTGGTTGGAAGAAGGTCTGTTTTTAGGGAGATAACCTTTCCTATCTCCAAAACTGCAGTGGCTGGGCTTTAGATTGGGTAGTCCTCCATTTGAAGGGCTGTCTAATCTGAGCCTGATTTTTTATTTTTTAAATGCAGGCTATCTGGGACTTGGGAACAGGCCATGTATAAAAGGCGCACCAAGGCAACAGGTAAAGAAGCAACATAAGAACATAAGAAAGGCTATGCAGGATGAGGCCAAAGGCCCATCTAGTCCAGCTTCCTGTATCTCATAGTGGCCCCATCAGATGAGTCTGGGAGCACACAAGACTAGATATCTGTCTCCTGATGCCACTCCCTTGCATTGGGCAAATATGTCATCTTACCACAGCCTTCCCCTCAAGTAAGATGTGTTGTAATGTTGTTTTTTAAAAACCTTAAATCGGGACAATTCTATGCAAAGCAGTGCCCCCTTTAGCTCCCTTTTGGTAATGCACTCTAAATTTGGGCAATTTAGAAGTAACCCTCCTTTCCACACACACACACACACACACACACCGACTTACCAGAGTAGGTGAAGGGCTCATGAAGGTGACAAAATGTACCTCCTGACCTAGAGTCTCCATCCCTTGTGCATCCCTGAGCATCTCCAGAATGTACCTGCTTCACTTTCACCTGCCATCATGAAGTGCTCTTATAGAGATCTACTGCAACATTGGGTTTCAAGTCTCACTTATATAATTCCCTGATAGAAAATGTAATTAAGCCTATTCTGTGCCATTTACGTTTCAGGTACCTGATGGAATACCTGCCTCAACCAGATTGCATACTGGGAGTATGTCCTCTGGTTCTCCTTCAAACGTCTCTAAATTGTGAAGACAGAGACTACTTTTTTGAACAACAGAATTCTCCAAGGAGGGGGGGGTTACTTAACACCTACATTACTTACCTTGTGGTAAAAGAAGAAAGAACTGTTTACTTCCTCAAGCTTTTGGTTTCAAAGCATTTAATTATTATTCATTTTTTAACCAATTGATTTAGGGTTTTTTCCTGCTGCTTTTAATAACAGCTGTCTAAATATTAAATATTAATTGAACTGTGGTAAATAAAGAAAATTTGATAACTGATATTTATTTGGGTTATTTGAGGAGCTCATTGTGGGTACCCAACATTTTAATTAAAATTCATAATTAGGCGGAACGCTTTACAGAAGTACATTAGTAAAACAGTCAAATAGTCTTTCCAGAAACAGGCAAAGACCTTTCTCTTCAGGCAAGCTTTCCCTGAAGGATGGACTACCTACCGGTATTACGTGTCTTTTATATGAATCTACCATACATGATCATATATTATAGACTTTGTGTTTATAACCACTTAGAAT